>CM042158.1:84903651-84996151 GCA_023376005.1 Doryteuthis pealeii | reverse complement strand
TAAATACTTTTCTTCTTTTATTTAGTCAATCAGCAACAGTTTTTGTGTGAATAAAAATTGAATAATTCTTTTAGCATTATTCTCTTTAATATAAAACAAAAAACAAAAACAAATATATATTTCATATAAAACAAAATAATCAATCAGGATTTTAATAACATTTACTTTATTATAATATTATATATTTACTTTAAAAAATTTTTTTATATAAATTAAATGAATTGAAATATTACTTATATTTTATGAAAAAGATAAAATCTTTTCCTTGGAACTTTATCGGCAAATCTAAGTAATAACTTAAACTAACTAGTGCTACTAATTATCATTTAGTATTCTATTTAGTATTCAAATAAAATATTTTGGTAAATACTAAATATCACAAAAACAAAAATTCTTTGTTCATTCAAATTTTTTAAAATTCTGTACATACTAATCAAATAATTTTTAGGTACTGTGGGGGTTATTTTCGTATTTGCCTGGGGAGTTGTCTGCCCGTTTAGTGTCGCTGGTTCCTGCTAGGGGCCTCGTGTATTTAAGCGGCTGTTTTGAATTTCTCTTCCTCTTTGCCTGCTGCTCGACCTACGAGACAAAATGAGGTAGTCTTATGCCTACCCCTTTCTTGGTGGGGGCTTTGGCCCCCCCTTACATTACTGTAAGTGATTTCCCAGCATGGACTACTTCAGTCTCATGTTAGTTGCTTTTATGTTCATATTATTATTGTATACGTATGTATGTTTCATGTACACTTCTATGTAATTTATGTATCCTTTGTGTATTCATGTGCTGTTATATAAAATGTTTTGTCCCTCAACCTGTGTCGGGGTTTGTTTGCGTTTCAACGAGTTATGACTTTGTCATAACCTTTGAATCTTACAGTAGGATAACTGTAGGATAACAGTATATTGTAACTTTTGTTTTATGACTTTTATTCTGGTTATAATTGTTGCTTTTAGTTCTGTATGTCAAATTATATTAAATTCAAATCAACTGGTCATCAAAAATTGTCTGATTTAAGATCCTAAACAAATTTATATTTATATTTCTGAAACCAAAATCTGTATATAGAGAACAATAACATCCAACAGAAAACTATAATTTATGTTCATTAATTAAAAACTATAATTTATGTTCATTAATTAAAAACTATAATTTATGTTCATTAATTAAATTTAGATAGAAACTCAGTAGAGCATCCACCTAAGAACTATAAGGTTCTGGGTTCAATACCGGCCCTCACCAACTCAGCGCATGAGTAGCACAGTTTGGATCTGTGCAGTCAAGTGGGGAATTGATGGTAGATGTGGTGCTTCCCCTCAGATGCAAAAACAATCTCCTTGGTCTAGCACTAGTGAAAAAGGGGATATACTCCCTTGCCCCCCAGCTGATACCTACAATAGGCCACTCTGCCCAATTTACTTAACACATCACTCGATAAGTCCCCGGCCTAACTAATAAAACAACTTTTAGGCAGAATTCAACTTTATTCATCAACATAGTCTCCTATCACCCTAGAAGGGTGATACACTGATTCCAATGCTTCTCTAATACGCCTCAGTTTCCAATATCACTTCTTCATTGGAGCCAAATCTCTTTCCATCTTCTTTTAAGGTCTGCAACTGGGGCCAGATCTGAAGAATATTGTGGAAGTAATTTGAAGTGCAATTCATTGATGGTTCTTCCTTTCTCAATGTAATTGATGCACAAAATACCTTGCACATCCCAAAATACAGAGGCCAAAACCTTTCCTGCTGATATTTGTATCTTTAGTCGCTTTGGACGGCTTTCACCAGATTCTGTCCACTCGACTGACTGCCAAATTGACTCCAAAGTGAAGTAGTGGATCCATATTTCATCCATTGTCACATATTTATGCAAAAACTCCTTTTTGTTGCATTGAAACAGTTGCAAACAGCACTGATTCATCAACACATTGTTGTTTTTGATCAACTTTGAGAAAACGCGGCACTCACTTTGAACACAGCTTTCTCATTGACAAATGTACATGCAAAATGGTGAATGAACTGCCTTCTGATATTTTCAACTCCTCTGCTATCTTACACAACTTCAACTTATGATTGGCCAAAAAGAGTTTGTGGAGTGTTTTTTTATGTTTACCAGGACAACTGCCGAATTTGGTCGACCTGAATGTTCAGCATCATTTGTGTCTGTACGAATGCATTTAATGTCAGCATACCACCTCATAGCCATTGTTTCCAACGGAGCAGAATTTGAATAAAACTTATCAAGCCATTGCTTTGCTTGAATAGTATTTTTTATCCCATCAGAAAGCAATGCCTTATCAATACATGAAATTCAGATTTTTCAATTGTTTTGAAAATTTGCAACAGTAGCTTCACTTAAATAACTGCCAATTTGTAAACTAATAATCTGATTGGGCTCAAATTTTGACATGTGCTATTTAAAGGTTAGTACTTCATAAAAATTATATGGAATTTTTATTAGTGGTGATATCTATATGTTAGGCCCAGGACTTATTGAGTGATGTGTTACTTATATTTGAATTACAATAAACTACAACTGTGTTACACAAGCAGGAACATAGAATTATCCAAAAATTAAAAAAAAAATTTTGTATTTTTTTATATTCCCTGCACATTAAATAATAATAATTAAATAAACTATAAGCCATGTCAAATATTGAAATCAACCACTGAAAAACATCTGCCCAAATTGTTTTTTGTTTGAATTAAATGTAAGACAAAAAATGGGCCAGATAAGTTGTCAAAGCACCAATTCCTTAGGTAGCCGCTTTAAAAAAAAAAATTCTTCTGATAAAGGGAAATAATCATGTTGGTCTTCATACAATGGCCCGTTGTCGAGTAATCCTGGTGCAAGTATGTATAGACAAAGTTTTTTTTTAATTGTAATTAGATTAAATTGTTATTATATGGATTCTACTGATTATGGTATCCTAAATTGTATGTATATTAAATTAATGTTCACTTTTATTTGATGCCAAAATTTTTTCAAAATTTAATCAGAAAGTCTTTAAAATGTAATTTTTGTCATTATTTTCTATGTTATTGCTTTTAATATTCAATTTCTATAAGTGAAAAATAAAGTAAAAAGATTTTGTATAAGATTAATTTTCTTCTTTTTATTTCCCAGTGCAATAAAGTGAATTAAAGTAATATTTGTAAAAACTTCTTTCTATTTCTTATGTTCTATGTCAAAGCAGAGAGTTACTAACTTAATAATGATCTACTTTTAATCTTTGATGAAAGTTGTGCAATTTATCTTACTATAATTCATCAAATGTCTTGTTTATCTGTCTGTCTGTTATCGTATAACTCAAGAATGGTTTGAGCTATGGCCACTAAATTTTTTCTGATTGTTAATGGGACATTGGGGCATGTTTTCAGCATATTAATTTTTGAAAACTTCAACACTTTTGAAGTTTTTAGTGAGAGATTTGATTTACAATGTATTCTAAACTTTATTCTAATTCTAAACTTGACTCTTACTTTGTATCTGACTAAATCAAATCTTTATCTTTTTGTGTAACCATATAAAGTATGCCAAATATCCAGCTAAATGTATTTAAAAGTCTGCTAAATATCCAGCTAAATGACATTTTTGTCTACAACCCTTTTTTTTTTTCAATGACCACTGGAAAACCAAGACTTAAAAAGATCATGCTGTTGTGTTTACATTTGTATCATTACACCAGGAGCCATAAACATTAATCCCTCATTGATGTTTATTACCTTATAAGTCCTCATAAAAAATGTGTTATTAGGCTAACAGTTTTCCCATAAGGTGAGTTTTCAACTAGTCTATATAATAAACAGTCACTTTTTGTTTGTTTCTTTGTCCATTTATCTATAACTTCTATGAGAGGAAGAATGTAATTTCTGTGTCCTGCTTAGGATAAAAGTGTTATTCCTTTGTATATCTACTTAGGATAAGACTAGTAACTTTACCTGTGGGAATATAACGAAATATGTTACAAAAAAAAAAAAATTTAGGTGATACTAATAATAATAATAAAGTAAGGTCGTTGAGGTGGCCTAAAATTGGTATCAGCCAGACAGCTAAGGAGTCTATCCCTTTTTCACTAGTGCTAGACCAAGGAGATTATCTTGGTATCTGGCGTGGGGTGCCACACCTACCATCAGCTCTTCACTTTACTGCACAGATCCCTGTACTACTCATACGCTGAGTTGGCGAGGGCCGGTATCAAATGCAGAACCTTGTCGTTTCTAGTCAGACGCTCTACCAACTGAGCTAAACCAGCCCTATAAATAATAATAATGATAATAATAATGAAATTATTGCATACATAGTCATGTGGACTACAACTCATCAAAGGTATGGAACAGTGTTACATAATTATTGGACCCTAATGCTTTTATAAGGTATTGTAGAAATCATAATGGTGATTAGTGCAACTGATGGTTTGAGGGTGAGTGACGGCGCTTGACCTCAATCTCACCTTGCCTTGCGGGGATGGATCGTGAGAACCGGAACCCCCATAGAAGGCCCTCTTCCGGTTTAAGGATATAGTAAGTTTAAAGCAGTTAAAGTTAGAAGCCGAGCTTGTAAGATGTGAGTCTCACTGCGCAGAATGTCTGGTTTGGGGATTTATAAATAAAGTAACATCAACGTAAATCGAAGTCTTGTGTTTATTATCTAAAAACTAACAATAACACAGGGCTTCTGATAACAAGAAATCCCAACAGAAACCAGACCCGGAATCCTCAATAGAAGACCAGACCTTAGAAGATATACCAGACCAAGAAGATAGACGATCAGAATAGCAAATTCATGAATTAGGTGAATATATCTGTTTAAATGTAAGGCGTAAACAAGCCGGCCAGAAGAAAAGACGACCAGAGTAAGAAGTAAGAAGGGTATACAACATTGTATCGTTTGGTACTGTGAAAATATCAGTACGTAACAACAGTACAGTACATAGAATAATATACCAATGTCAAAAAGAAAATGAACAGCATATAGTCATTATATATATATATATATATATATATATATATATATATATATATATAAAGTCGTCGGGGCGGCCTAATGTCGGTATCAGCCAATCAGCAAGGGAGTCTATCCCCTTTTCACTAGTGCTAGACCAAGGAGATTGTTTTTGCATCTGAGGTGGAGCGCCACACCTACCATCAGCTCCTTACTTTACCGCACAGATCCCTGTGCTACTCATAACACTGAGTTAGCGAGGACCGGAATCGAACTAGGAACGTTGTAGTTTTTAGCTGAACGCTCTACCGACTGAGCTAACCCGGCTCCCATATATATATATATATATATATATATATATATATGAGAGTACGCAAACAGTTTGTTTTGATATGGCGATAGCTGACAATTTTTGGGAGAATATGTGCTTAATTGAAGTCATACCTAATTTGAAAATTACTTAGTTGATAATTAATGAATTAGGCAAATATATCTGTTCAAATGTAAGGCGTAAACAAATCAAGAAAAAGTCAATCTGTATGTACATTTTGGCCTATTATGTCTCATCAGAAGAGTTATAGACTGGAAGCCGCTTTTTGTGGGATTCGAACATGAAAAAAGTTTTCTAAAAATCATGAAAAATCATCTATGTATTTATGTCTGTTCTTTAAAAAAAATTTATGTTGCATTTATATTTTAGAAAGTGTTAAATTTCATACTCTGGAAAATAATAACTGTTTTTATCTGAATGTTTTATATCTGACAATTTTTTAACTATTTCTACAAGCACAGATACAATCACAAAGTTATTGAAATTTTAAATTAGACCAAAAGCAGAAGTTTAACTATTCATGAAAAAAAAACATTAAAAATATGGCAAGATGATTATAAGGATTTTTGTCCTTATGATTATCAATTCATATCTTTTATGATATTTCTGTATCAGAAATATTGTTGCATATCCCTTTCCTTACTTACTTCTATTCTTCTTCTGGCGTCTTTGATATCTTAAGTTCTTCTAGGTCTCTTCTAACATCTCTTCAAGCATCTGGACTTCGTCTTGGGGACTTCGTGTCTGGTCTTCCATTGGGGATTTCTCTTTATCAGAAGCCCTGTGTCATTGGTAGTTTTTAGATGATAACACAAGACTTTGATTTACTTAGATCATATTTTATTCGGAAATCCCCACCAGACTACCTGCACAGATCGAGTCGGCCGTGTGCATAACACGACTTACCACCCTGGTGGTCCTGGCCGATCTAACTAAAACATCTTTTCTAATCTAAACCGGAAGAGGGCCTTCTCCACCGATTCTCATGGTATCCACCGGAAGGAGCAGGATGAGGTCAAGCCTTGTCACTTATCCTTCAAGGCCACCGGCTGCAACTTATAACAGCCATTTTGATTTCTACACTACTGTACATAAATATTAAGAATCTAATAATTATGTAACAATATCTTATTATAATGGAGATTGTGTGTTTTTCCGTCTGTAACCGAAACTATATTCCTACTCAAGTCACAATTCTCTTAGTTATTGACATCACATTCTCCATGATTTTATTTTTATCTAAACCTCAATTATTAATAAAATTGTCTTACATTATTAATACTGTTAACTATGTCTACATACTGACAACATGCAATTGTATTTATATATACAACAAAATAGCGGTTTACAGTGTGAACGGGAAGGCTAATTTGCATATTAATATTAAAAAATCGAATTTAATAAATATGTGCTTAGTATTATTGATTTCTAACTGTTTGGTTTTATTTTAATGAATATAAGCAAAAATCTCTTCAATGAATCTTAAATGAAATCCATTAACAAGATAAAATAACTGTCATTTTATTCTTTACTTCCTCTTATAACTAAATACTTAAATTAGAAAAAATAACAATGAAAGACGAGAGTGATGGAAGAGTAAGTTTCAGTTGTTCCATTTTTTATTATACTCCCTCTGTTTCAAATCTTTTATTATACTCCCTCTGTTTAAATCTTTTTATCTGTATTCTTATTTAGTTTCATTAGCCTTTCTAATTTAGTACAATATTTTATTACATTAAAACTTAAATACTTGCACCCGGAGGGTGCATATATTTGCTAGTATAGATAAATATAATTCTCCTTATATTGGTTTTCTTCTTTTTTTATGCTTTCTGAATTTTCTTTTGATGAAATTGAGACTTTATAACATGTTTCAATTTTTTAAAGAATTTGATGATTTTCATTTTGTTTAAAATTCTAATTTTCAAATTGAAGATTTTTGATCTGTCAGACTAAATTATCAAGACATTCAATATATAATATTTGAACTTATAATAAAAAGATTAGAGCTTTATGTTTAATGAGAATTTACAAGGTGTAATCAAATGTATCAAGATTGAACTTTGAACTTTTTTTAAAGATTGAAATCATTTAATAAAATGATAACATTTTGAGATCTAGACTTGTCTAGATAAGCTATTGCCAATTCTCAGTACTGTTTGATCAGCAATCTCAAGTCATATAGGAGTGAGGGGGAATGAAAGAGCTGACTCTGCAGCTAAATCGGCTCTAGATTTAATCCCTGACAAGTTCCAGATACCATATACTGACTTGAAACCTAAAATTAATAGATTCCTTCATACAAAATGGCAGCAACACTGGAATAACTGTATCTACAATAAACTTTTCCTAATCAAACCCACTTTGGGAGGCTGCAGACCAACTTTAAGGAAGTCTAGAAAGGAACAAGTCATTATGTCCCGATTATGCATTGGTCATACAAAACTAACGCACTCTTATATACTCAAACAAGAACAACAACCACAATGTGAAACATGTTAAACACCCCTGGCAGTTAAACACTTATTGATGGAATGCAGATTTTTTGCTCCCATCAGAAACCATTATTTTAAAGCAAACAATATGAAGGATCTATTTGAAAATGTTAACATTGGGGATATTTTCTCCTTTTTAAGGGAAATAAAATTATACCATAGAATATAGACATGAAACAAATCAATGCCATACAATATAATCCTCAATAATGCTAACACATTGTTAAAACCAATTACTAAAAGTATATATATGAATGCCCAATATGTAAACACCCCAACCGCTAGGCATGATATAACCCTGGACGGGTTGATATGCCGTTAAAATCAATAAACCAACCAACCAATCAATACTTTTTGTACAGTATTTTTTGGCCAGATACAGGATGGTACAATTCCAGTAGTCTTATACTCACCAGACCAAGCTCCATGCAACTTTTTTTGTTTTATAAACTTAAAATTTATCTTAAGTGTAAGATTTGATGATGTGGAGAGATTAAAAGAAATATGACAGCAAATATTAAAAGAGAAGTTTTAGAGGAAAACCAACAGAAAATTTTGTGGAAGAAGTGTATTGAATTTCAAGGTCCTTTTGGTATTCAACACGTTTTTTTAATTTATTTCTTAGTAAATACACCTTCATTCTTGATACTTTTTGAACACAAATTGTATTCATTATTATAAGTTCCAATGATTGATTAAAATACTATTTTTGTTAAAGTATTTTGCTTTGGAGGAAAAGAATATATATATTTACCCAACCCCTCCACAAAAGTAGAATGTGACACAAGGTCAATTTCTTAAGCAAAGTTTAACAGGTTTGAATTCAGAGTTTTACTTCTCCTAGACTGGTTACCTAGCCACGGTTAAAAAGCTCAGTCTCCCCTACTATTTACCCATAGTTGGAGGGAGAGTAGTTGGATGCATACCTTTCTCAAGTGTATTTGTGCTATGTGAAATGTAAACAGCCTTGTCCAGGATTTGAACTCATGTCAATGAATCCATTTCCTATGACTCTAACCATTACACCACGCACTTCTAAGGAGGAAAAGAATATAGAAAGGGTAGTTTACACTTCTTCATATATTTTAAGAACTTATCCTCATAAAGGCATGCTAATAGCATAGATTCTCTTGACTCTCTCTCTCCATCTGTCCCTATCAGTCATCATTCTTGTAAATCCTCTAGATGGCATCCAGTGTCCAGACAGAGCTGGTAAATGTTTTTTGCTGGTTAGTCAATATTGGTGTGTCCATGTGTAGGAGTCCATAGGAGAATGTTGCTTATGAGTTTATCCTTACTTCTCCTGCAGGGCTCAGTATGTCTTGCTCATCTTACTTGGATAATTTGTGAAATGCGAGGTAGGCGGTTGTACATCTGCTATTTTGTAGAAATAGAAACAAACTAGCAGCGGCTACCCGGCATCACCTGGGTAGAGGGGGATTTTTTAAGTTAGTCCCGCAGATCAATTATTACTGAATCATGAGTTGAATCCTCATGGGATGCCCCATTTAAATCCCTATGTAAAAAAAAAAATAGACCTTGCATTGATCCAGCTACTCTGAAAAGAAATGTTAATATCTACTATCTAAAATATCAAATGAAAAAAAAAATCCATGCTGTTATCATTTAAATTTTATTTTTTAATTATCTGCATGATTATAAATCAAATCTCTATTATTTTTGCTTGAAAACCAAGCCCTGGTGATATTTAATGTGTATATATATATTTACTTTGTCATTAATTGTTTTATTGTTTCCTCCTGACATACATATACACACAACTGCCGTATATATATTTATAGATGTCTTATTAAGATTGTACATGTCTATACAGAATAGATAGTAAGGTGAGATAGGTTAAGAGCTCAATAACATACCTTTTTTTTTTTTAGGGGCCCATTTATCTATTCTTCATTTGCCTTCTTTGGATGATTAAAAATGACAATCAACAACAGCAGACACCATAAGATTATCATTTAGCAGAAAATTGTTTTATTACCTAAGTTAGATCATTTTAAGTATATGTCTTGGGCATAAATAGTCGGGCAGAGCCCATCCCTCTCCAGGTCATATCCTAGGTTAGATTCATAGCTTTCCCAATAATATTAGTGCTATGTGAAATGAAAATAGCCTCTTTCAGGAACCCAGTCTACCCTGTTATTTACCCATAGCTGGAGAGACAATAGTTGGATACATACCTTTCCCAAGGGTATTAATGATATGTGCAATGCAAGCAGTCTTGTCCAGGACTTGAACTCAGGTCACATTGTCCATTTCCTACAATAACTTTGACATCATGATAAACAGGGTAGCCTCACAAAAGGGTGACACATTTTTAAAATCCATAACTTTCTTTATACATATATATAATAAATAATTAAAAATATTGCTATGATGAGCCATTTTTGCTGGGTTTATTATATATATTGAAAATTTTAATAATATATATATAGATAACCAAACAGCAAAATGATATATGTCTAAAAAAAAGAAAAAAGAAGCTAAATAATAGGGTGATAGCTCACTTAAACTCATTTATATATATTCAAGAACAAATATGAAAATGCTTTAAACTTAGTTGATAGATTTATACATGTCAAATTTTTGTCTTACTGCTTTTTGTATCTATAAAAGTCATAGTAGCAAAGAAAATGTGTTTCCGTGTGGAATGATTAAAATCAGCTGCACCTACCAGTATCAGTTTTCATTAGTTCTAATTGAAAGTCAATGTACTCTTCTTCACAGTAACATAGTTATAAGGAGAGCAGGGAAGCAGTCACAACCCAATTCCTAAGCACATTCTTAAAGAATGGCACCTTCTCAGTATTTGTTAATGCTTTACTTCTCTTGTGCAATAAAAGTCGTCGGGACGGCCTAATGTCGGTATCAGCCAGACAATGAGGGAGTCTATCCCCTTTTCACTAGTGCTAGACCAAGGAGATTGTTTTTTTTTTAGCTTCACTTTACCGCACAGATTCCTGTGCTACTCATATGCTGAGTTGGCGATGGCTGGTATCAAACTAGGAACCTTGTGGTTTCTAGCCAAACGCTCTACCGACTGAACTAACCGTGGCCCTTTGTGCAATAAAAGTCAAGTTCAATTATTTTTTCATTGGTACATTTTTTTACTTTATCACAGCCTTGGAAGAATTTTCCATAATCTTTAATTTATTCCATGGCAATAAGGATACTGCCCAGTGAATAAATCCTCATGTGGGGATTTATTTATCAATATCAATTATCATATCAATGAGACAAGATCATTTTATTATTATCAGAAAAGTTGTTTTGAAAGATAATGTAAAAAATGAACTGAGATCTTTACGGTTTAAATAACTGGTGACAATTACACATCATATTGTTATTTTTAGGGAAGGTTGTTATCGAGAAAAATAATCTTAAAATGAAACAAATAAACTGCTGTTTTAAGAAGTAGAAATACAGGTGGAAATAACATAGACAGATGCTTTGTTGGTCTTATCACCTGTGACGGTTGAAAGAATTACCTAAAGATAATAATAATAACCCAAACATTAACAAAGTGGTAATCTAGAGGTAGGGACATAGATGACCCCTGACCTTTTGACAATTGAATTTTCATGATATGGTAGAAAACTGATAAAATTTTCATAAATCCCTGGGAATGAATAAATGGTTGTCATTTAGAGATGAAGGAGAAACAAAAGAATGTAAAAAGAAAAGAAAGGAAAGAATGAATGAGAAATTTGTTTTTATTTGGAAATATTGGGTAGAGTGGGAAGCTTCTAAATGATGTTACTTATAATGGCAGTGAATGAAATCTGACCAATGGAAACATGAAGATGCTTGGCATAAACTGAATAGAATAACCTTAACCAATAGGAGTATATGAAGACCTGCATCAAAATGGCAGTGAATGAAATCTGACCAATGGAAACATGAAAATGCTAGGCATAAACTGAATAGAATAACCTTAACCAATAGGAGTATATGAAGACCTGCATCAAAATGGTATTGAGTGAAATCTGACCAATGGAAACACAAATGTGTTAGGCATGAACTAATCAGAGGAAGTTCCTTAGGAAGAAAAGGAACTTCATGGAAACAGAGATGCCAATCAGTTCAGACAATTTGGAAAAATTCAGGAGATGGTTGAAATCACTGTTAGAACCGAGACCAGTTGAAGTTGTACCCAACTAATGTCTTCATTACCTATCTCTGACAAAAGACTTAGAAAACAAGGAAGTTTCCTGAAATCAGAAAATTGCATCAAAAACTAAAAAGTTTGCAGGAAAAATTGTTCCAATTCCATCAACTTAAAAAATGTCATTCATTATTACCAACTGTTAAAACACAAGCCTTGTAAAACCGAAAGATGAAATAAATTAGAGAATCTCAATATTAGAAATTAAAAAACTTAGTTTTGTAGATACATGAAGGGTTTAAAAAAGCCTGTAAATCTCCCAACAAGAATAATAAATGCTTTTATTGTTGTTATATTTACAACCAGGCATTTTTAATTTCATTGATCAGTCTACATTTACTTTATTTGAAACTAGAAATCTTCAATTTGGTGTAAAGTTGTAACCAGATCTGCTAAGGACCCTCTTCTAAAATTAACACAATCTAGGTGGAGTGTTAATTAGTGGATCATGACTGACCCTAGGCTGTTTAGTCCCTATTTAGCATAACACATTTGTTCCTGTCACCCAGGATTGGACCAGTGACCCAGCCTCCTATTCTCAATTCAACCAACCTGTCAGTGTTTTGATCTATGATGTGTTGGTGCCACTGGCATCTGGGGAACCAAAACAATATGTGACATCATGACTTTTTCACAGACATGGGACATTCCTATGAAGGTTTGTCTTTTTGCTATCACAAATCACAATCTCAGAAATATGTAAGTTTAATGCATAATTGTAAACTTTATGGGGGTTACGGTGGAGCTATGATTGTAACCTGATATATAAATTAGCATGGAAAAGTTTTTAGCAAGGATTATGTGTTAGATGAGAATGGAAAAGTTCAAGGATAAATCATTAATTTCACATAGCTTTGTTTAGATGAGCAGTAAGTGGGAGAGAGGAGGAGTGAGTGTAAATTGAGTTTTGGAATTATATAAAGGCCAGACGTGCTCTTGTTACATAATTATTGGATCCCTAATACATTTATAAGGTATTGTAGAAATCATAATGGCGATTAGTATGGCTGATGGCCTTGAGAGTGAGTGACAGCGTTTGACCTCACTCTGACCTTGCGTTCTGGGGATGATCGTGAGAACCGGAAGGCAATAGAAGGCCCTCTTCCGGTTTAAGGATACTAAGTAAGTAAGAGTCAGTTAGAACTTAGAAGCTGAGCTAGCAACATGTAAGCCTCATCTGCGCAGATTGTCTGGGTGGGGATCTGGAATAAAGTAACATCAACATAAATCGAAGTCTTGTGTTTATTACTAAAAACTAACAATGACACAAGGCTTCTGATAAGGAATGATCCCCAACAGAAACCAGACCTGGAATCCTCAATAGAAGACCAGACGAGACCTTAGAAGATATACCAGACCAAGATAGATGATAGATGATCAGAAGCAAAGCCAGCCAGAAGAATAGACGACAGAGTAAGAAGTAAGAAAGGTATATAACGTTATATAGATTTGGTATCGTGAAAAGACCAATATATAACATATACCTATTTAGTGCCAGTAAAGAAGGCGCTATGCAACACTCTCAGCTGGTCTGACTTGGAAGAATATAAAAATCTCATGAGAAAAAGAAGTTGCCTTGTGTTATTGCTAAAAACTATAAATGGCACAAGGCAAGATATCCCTGAGCACCCCACATTCATTTCCAGACTCCAAACATCCATGAATTGTTAGCCACCTCCAGCATTGACTCAGCAACAATGATTTGAGCCTCTCCGATGTAATACTGTTGTATACTGGCTTCGAATTCACAACGCTAAATTTGTGTATGTTAGTAGCGGATATCGTCACTAACCCAAAAGCGATGTATGGTAGTAGTCGGCTACTGAACTTCAATAACAACAGATACGCGTATACAAAAGAGGACTCTTCTTTATTTTCTTCGGTGTGTGGTAGGTGAGGGGTGCAGAGCTTACAATGAGAATGCCGGTGGCTAGCCAAGAGCACAATGTTCACAATGAGTGCCCGAGGGATGTTTTGTTGACGGGGGTCTGAAGTTAGCGGCTGCCAAATCTCAACTCCTGAATTCTCCGTCTAACCGTCACTTTTTCAATTTTACCCAGCATGCCCTGGTCTATTCATATTACACCGGAACTGTACTGCGTGACCTGCAATCCTAGATTTGTCACCTGTCAATAGGAAGTCCTTTGTCATCCTGCTATTGTTGTTTTTCCGGACAGTTCGTTTGACCCGGTCAGCAGTAAGATCTTATCACTCTTCCTCTTTCTTCTATCCAGACTTCTGTCTGGAACATCCTTTGTTTTTCAACTCCTTTGTCTATTTGAATTTCTTTTCGCGCCAAAAGAATTGAAACAATAGTTAATCTGCAACATTACCACTCCAGAGATAAGTTTACAAATATTTCTACTATCTACACATCATCATTCATTCTGAAAATAAGAACCATAATGCAACAAACGTTGACATATCATATGTTGATTTTCTAACAACATTATATATACTAGCAAAAATATGTCACTTCCGGGGGCCAGTATTTCATGTAATGAAATATATCAGATGAGAAAGACTAATCCTACTTAGTAAAAATGCAGATAAAATGATTTGAAACAGAGGGGGTACAATCGAAAAATAGAACAACTTTGAAACTAACTCTTCCATCACTCCCGTCTTTAATAGCTAAATTTTCCTAATCTATTTAGTTAGATTAGAAAGTAAATAATAAAATTACAGTTATTTCTTCTTGTTAATGGATTTCTTTTAAGATTTATCCCCGAGATATTTGCTCATATGTATTAAAATAAAACCAAACAATTAGAAATCAATAATACCAAGCACATATTTATTCATTTCAAATTTTTAATATCAATATGCAAATTATCCTTCCCGTTCACACTGTAAACCGCCATTTTGTTGTATATATAAATACAATTGCATGTTATTAGTATGTAGATAAGGCCAACAGTATTAATAATGTAAAACAATTTTATTGATAATTGAGGTTTAAATAAAAATATAATCACAGAGAATGTGACGTAAATAACTAAGGGAATTATGACATAAGTAGTAATATAGTTTCGGTTACAGACAGAAAAAACACATGTTCTCCATTATAATAAGATATATATATATATATATATATATATATATATATATGTATATATATATATATATATAAGGATATTCTTTACCATATATATAACCATTTTCATTATGACTCATAAGATATCCTAGTTGATATTCATTATGACTCATAAGATATTATAGTTGGTTGGAAGGCTTAAGTGGCCTTTCCATGCGGGTAGGTAAAAGTACCAGACATATTCCGAGTTGAGAAGTGTAACAACAGGGACTTTATTACATGAGCATGTGGAGAAACATTTATACAAGAATATGTATACAGGTAGAAGCATACAAAGAAGATATAATAAAGAACACATATATGCAGTAAGGTACAATATAGAAGTTTACAGAAGACACATAAATGTATTGTAAAGAAGGTAGGACAAAGTCCTAAAGTAAAGTCACTTACTTAAGTTTTGTTGGGGGGCAAAGCCCCCCCCCCCCACATGAAAGGGTGTAGATACAAACGTCTAACCCATGGTGTGTTGGTTGCAGTCCCGGTGACAAGAGAGGGTTCAAATTTGGCACTTCCCTGATTAAATACTCAGGGATGCCTAGCGGTCAAAACCTGAAACACAAGGGAAGATAACTCTTCCAGACCAAACGGGCAGACAAATGCTACAACACTATTACTGAAACAGGAAATTGGCCCCTCTTCATGCTTTTAACAACGACACATTAAAGACGCTTGAAACTGGTAACTTTTTAATTTTATTGTAACAATTATGTAGATCGTTTAAAACTATTTTCATTGGGTTTTGGTTTGAAATAAAAATGAAAAATGATTTCAAAATTGTTTTGTATATATCCTGATATTTTTTTTGTTTTTATGTTCAGGCTCCTCTTCATTTTAGAATCTGGTTATACCTCATCTTCAAGTTTGATCCTTGCTGGATGCCCCATACTTTTTACTTTATGTCACATCCTACCCATAATGAATGGGTTGGGTAAATACCTACCCCAGATTCTTTCTTATCTCCAGCATTTTCATTTACATATGTACAATTATAGAAGTGGCAGTTTAAGGGCTGGGTTAGCTCAGTCGGTAGAGCGTTTGGCTAGAAACCACAAGGTTCCTAGTTCGATACCGGTCCTCGCCAACTCAGCGTTATGAGTAGCACAGGGATCTGTGCGGTAAAGGAGGGAGCTGATGGTATGTGTGGCGCTCCACCTCAGATGCTAAAAACAATCTCCTTGGTCTATTGGTCAATCTCCTTGGTCTATTGAAAAGGGGATAGACTCCCGCGCTGACTGGCTGATACCGACTTTAGGCTGCCCCGACGACTTTACTTTACTTATAATTTGCATATTACAAGACATTGTAAATGAAAATAAAAAACATTGCAAAGACTTTTAGCCAAGTAAAATAAAATAACAAGAATTTGGATATAAAAGAAAAATTATGAAATAACCTTAGTTTTGTCTACAAATTACAAAATGTAATAGTTTTTTTTATCCTTAATGGCAATTCAATAGAATATAGTATTAAAAAAGCAAGTAAGTTTTCAAAGAATAATATTGTGGCGTTATTTTCGTATTTGCCTGGGGAGTTGGCTGCCTGTTTAGTTCGCTGGTTCCCGCTAGGGGCTTTTGATATTTAAGCAGCTGGTTTGAACGTCTCTTTCTCTTTCTCTGTGGCTCGACCCACGAGACACCACTATGGGTTAGACTCTGGTCTACCCCCCTCTTGTTGGGGCTTTGGCCCCCCTTACATTACTGTAAGTGATTCACACAGCATGGACTATTCCTAGTCTCATGTCTGTGGCTTTTATGTTTATCTTTTTACCATTCATGAATGTGTCATTATCTCTACTTTTGTATGTATGTTTATGTACACTTTATACTTTATGTACTCTGTTTATCCATGTGCTGTACCATATTAAATGTTTTGTCTATCAACCTTTGTCGGAGTTTGTATCTTCAAGTATATATCACTTTTAACCTTACAATATTATGACATTTTTAACACTTTTTATTTCAGAAATCATAGAATTTTTATTAAAAAATCAGCAGTAGAAATTTCTAAAATCTTCTGATATAATTATTCAGACTCTTATCTTCACAGAAAAAATCTAAAAATTGTATGAACAAACTTTATTTTTTCAGATTTCATAAAATGAATTGGAGGGAGGGGGTGAGACCTCATAAAACATATTTTCCCTATTATAATTTAGGAAAAAACTTTTTAAAAACACTTACTCATCTAAAGGTGAATAAGTATCAACATTTTTTTGAAAATTTGACTCTTAATTGATTTTTCCTAGAAAACTATTTGCTTATCCCAACACAAAATGATTACGGCCAAGTCACACTGAAAACACCAGTTCCTGCTAGATCACTAAAGGTAAGCAGCAATGAGCGTCTTCAATATTTTATTGGGTGTAAAGTACTGTAAGCAACCTGAGTCCTTTGTTTATCAAAATGTTTTTATTCGGGATTAAATGACCTGAAAAGGATTGATATGCCTAAAACAACCAACACAAAACAAGAAAAAGATTAAATGACGTATAAATCAGAACATTCTTCATTACAATTTTTTCCTATAAAAATAAAAGGGGGACCTTAAAACTCAAGGACAGGAAAGGGTCAACATGTTTTGTGGAAGAGACATAGTGGACCAAAGGTAGAGTTAAAAAGTAGGTTTGCATTGTCCACTAGCTAATAAAGTTAATAGGTTGCTTGGAATACACTTTATTAAAAACAATGTACATGACAGTAAAAAAAAAGAAAGCATGCAGCTATGTGAAGTAATACAAAAAGTCTAATGTGAATAAAAGTTGAATGGAACATTTTCTTTTATCTGAATCTTAGAGTTACAATTAATGTTACTTTTTGGTTCATTTGATCTCAGTCAGTTTACATAGAAGATAAATTTTGCTGTTTTGCAACAACCAGGAAATCTATGTTTAGTTTCAAATTATAAATTAGTCAGCCTCTAAGTCAGATTATAAATGTTCATTTGTAAGTCATGAGAGAAATGTAGATTTATTTATTTTTATTATTCAGAAAAATTTCTAACAAAGATAAACAAGGTCTGTCTGAAAATTAACAAGACTGGGTGTGCTGTGCTATACAGGAAAGAGGGATAAGCGGATTCTGTTATCATCTAACATGATATCTTGGGAGTGTTTAATTGTAATCTTAGCTTTTTGCAATCACTGCATTTTTGTCACATGTTTTTGTTTATATCTCCTCTTTTACAGGTCATTTAGCTATTAGCTCTTAATAGTGATAGTTTCTTTTATGTTCCATTACCTTCTTTACTGACAGCTGCACCCAGAACTTATTCTTTACTGGAGAGTCAGTGTGTTTCCACTCTATGGACTATCTTTTCGACTCAGGCTTTTATTTTATTAAAACATGCTTCTTCATATATATATCACACAATATTCTATAAATTTCACATGGTTTGTACTTCTTAGCCACCAAAAATTTGATGACAGACCTCTGTTGAAGCTTTTAACATGGATTTGTTGACATTTTGAATAGCCTCAAAACAAATATTTTTGTAACATTAAAATAACTTTTACTATAACAAATTCCAAAGAATACAAAGTTTACATTTACAGAAAAAAAAAAAAAAAATTGTGCTCTTACTTTTTTTTTTTTTTAAATTTCTATTATTTATTGAATGGCCTTCGTATATATATACAACGCCCGTTTGAAAAATAACGCAACTGGGTATGGTGAGTGAGCTATGGGTGAAGAGGAATATGCAGATTCTGTTATCATCTAACATGATATTTTGGGAGTATTTAATTGTAATCTTAGCTTTTTGCAATCACTGCATTTTTGTCACATGTTTTTGTTTATATCCCCAGTTTTTCAGGTCATTTAGCTCTGAGGAAGGAATGATGAACACTGAGCAACGAATAAACCTGAAATTTTTGCTCCATTTGGGGAAAAACATCACAAGCACTTGAAATGCAAGTGAATGGTGATAATGTCATGTCATGTACACATGTTTTTGAGGTTCAAAGAGGGATGCGAGGAGAGAGAAGATGAGTCCAGGAGTGGGAGTCCTTTGACAAGCAAGCCTGAGGTCAATGTTATTAGGTAAGTCAAGTGTTGAGTGGCGATCATTGGTTAACTGTTCGAATGATCCCAAGTCAACTCAACATGAAAAAGATTTGTGTGTGCAGAAAGTTTGCACAAAAATGGTGCTGTGGGAGTTATTTTCGTATTTGCCTGGGGAGTTGTCTCCCCGTTTAGTTTCGCTGGTTCCCGCTAGGGGCCTGGTCTATTTAAGCGGCTAATTTGAACTTCTTCTCCTTCTTTTCCTGTTGCTCGACCTACGAGACACTATGGGTTAGACTTAGGCCTACTCCCTTCTTGTTGGGGCTTCGGCCCTTAACACTGGCCACTCACTGCTAGTAAGTCTCTTATACGATATATGACTATCCTTTAGTCATGTATCCGTAACTACGTTTTTATGTACATTTAGATATCTCTTTGATACCTAAATATCTTGTATTTTACCATTCATGAATGTGTCATTATCTCTACTCTTGTATATGTATTTATATTACTTATGTATGTATGTTTATGTACACCTCTATGTATTATGTACCCTGTTTATTCTGTGCTGTATATAAAATGTTTTGTCTATCAACCTTTGTTGGAGTTTTATCTTCAAGTATTATCACTTTGAATTTTACAGTGCTTTGACTGCTGAATGATGATCAGAAGAAGCACCACATGCAGGTGTGTCAAGTATCTTCCAACTGAACCAGACTTGCTTTGTAGAGTCATCACTGATAATGCGACATGGATTTTTGAGTATGACCTGGAAACCAAGCCCCAAAGCAGTCAGTGGAAATCTCCAAAGTAACCGTGGGATTCTTGTCACAGGGCCAGACGATCAATCAGCAAGTCTACAAAGAGATCTTGTAGTATATGTTTTGCTCAGTGCACAAGAAGCAATGAGAGTTGTGACAGGACAAATTATGGCTATTTCACCATGACACTGCACCTGCTTATAACACCCTGAGTATCCGGCAATTCCAGGCCAAGAGGAACATTTCCGTACTAGAACAACATCCCTATTCACCTGATCTTGCTCTGTGTAACTTTTATTTTCTCTAAGCTCAAAGGGGTCATCAAGGGGACCTGTTTTGAAGGCATGGATGCCATCAAGAGATCAAGAGGGCTATGGGTAATTCAAATCATCCAAGCCATGTCACCCACCCCCTTCAATTTTTCTGAAATTTTGTTCAAGTTTGGATTATGATAAACTTAGACAATCCCCATTTTGGAATTGGAAGCTCAAATTTTTGGAATTGTTTAACGTTAACATAGTCCCCACCTTGAAAAAATTTCAGAAAAATTGAAGGGTGACAATTTTAGTTTTTTCTGGATGATTTGACATGGAATTACCCCGATAACAATGGAGCTGAGGGGCATCCCAGAAGAATCCTTCCAGCAGTTCTTAAAAGCATGTTAGAGAAGGATGAGATAGTTCATTAGACTCCATAGAGATTACTTTGAAGAGGAAACCTCATAGTTTGTTTGGAATGTTATACCTAAAGGTTAGGGAATCACATTCATTGTACATTTATATTTACATTTTTGTGTAGATATTTATGCAGGGTTCTTTTAAATATGAATGATTTTTAAAACATCTATTTGACCCATTGATGGTACCCTAACAGGTACTACCACTCCAGGTCAGAGTGGACTTAGGAATAATGGCAATGAAGGGGTATTCCATACTTCCTAGATTTCCAAAACTGGAGTGTTACCATCAGATATAGTTTAGTGTCATATCCAAGACCCTTTTTTGTGTGTGTTTGGGGGGTCTTACCCCTCTGCAGGAGATAAAGTCAGTATATTCTAAACCTCACCAACAGGGCAACTTAGAGGAAATCCAGCATCAAAGACATATTATTGCAAGATAAAAAGATGAATTGAATAATATTAAATCCTTTACAAATCAAAGAACATAAAGTAAAGAGGAATTATCAAGATTTCCTTTAAAAAGAAGATATTTACCGTGTACCCCAGGTATACGAGTGTGACACAAGGACATTTTTATGTGGGCCCACCCACAAGCCGAAGCTCATGTGGTAGGTGCAAAAAATGCACTGATCCCATCATCATTCTCCCTCAAGGGGGGGGGGTGCCTCAGGCACTTGGCAACAAATCCAGCCCTGCCCCTTTAAATTTCATTTAAAAAGAATATCATATTTTTAAACTTATAATTCATAGAAGAAGAAGAAAAAAGCTGGCAGGAAATTCAATTATGATGAAATTAGTTCAACATAAAAGATAGAACAAATTAGATAGAATTAAAATTGACATTATTCAAAAGGAAAAATTAACAATTTTGTTCATTAAAACAATTATCTACATTTAATTAAATATTGCTAATTAGATTTATAGGTACAGTTGGTACAGTATCCGTCTAGGAATTGCAAAGTTTCAGGTTTGATACCAGTCCCTGCGAACTTAGCACATAAGCTTGGGTAATCCGATCTGTGCTATAAAGACCTAACAGTAGGTGCGGTACTCTACCTTAGCAAAACAATCTCTTTGGTCTAGCACTAGCGAAAAGGGAATAGACTCCATCGTTGTTTGGCTGATACTGAGTTAAGAATCCTGACAAAAAACAAAAATGTTTAAATCAATAAATCTTTTAGATGTCACTCAAATTGAAATAATAACTCTTTACAAAACTCTATGAAATTTTTCAAAGAACAATATTAACTTAACTAGCAAATATATGCACCCTCCAGGTGCAAGTATTTAAGTTTTAATATAATAAAATATCATATTAAATTAGAAAGGCTAATGAAACTGAATAAGAATACAGATAAAAAGATTTGGAATAGAGGGGGTATGATTGAAAAATAGAACAACTTTGAAACTAACTCTTCCATCATTTTTCGTTACTCCCATCTTTCATTGGTAAATTTTTCTAATTTAACTATTTAGTTAAAATAGGAAGTAAAGATTAATATTACAGTTATTTCTTCTTGTTAATGGATTTCTTTTAAGATTTATCCCGAGATTTTTGCTCATATTCAATAAGATAAAACCAAACAATTAGAAATCAATAATACTAAGCATATATTTATTAAAATCAAATTTTTAAGATCAATATGCAAATTAGCCTACCCATTCACACTGTAAACCGCTATTTTGTTGTATATATAAATACAATTGCATGTTATTAGTATGTAGATATGGTCAACAGTATTAATAATATAAAACAATTTTATTAATAACTGAGGTTTAAATAAAAATAAAATCATGGAGAATGTGATGTAAATAACAAAAGGAATTGTGACTTGTTTAGTAATATAGTTTCGGTTACAGACAGACCAACCCACAATCTCCATTATAATAAGATATTAAAATATTATAATGTAAAATTATAATTGTTATATCTTTTTTCTGTTATGTGGATTCATCTTTTATACCATTTAGTATATATCTTTAATTGACAAGAATGATTGTAAAATAGACATTATTTAGAAAAATGATATAAATAAAAGAAATGTTTGATGTTTGTCTATTAGCCATGTCGTATCTATGTTCCAAATTTTAACTTCTTACCCAATGTAGATGTAGTACTTCAGCTAGTTTAAAATAATTGCATAATTTGTAATTTAATTTTTTGGACTGTTGTCCTCATCTTTATTGTTATATACACAATGTTTCAGCTGATGTGTCCTTTGGCCTTCTTCAGGTGTTTCTTGTCAAACTCGAAAGCCTTCATGTCATAATCATGAACCTTCAGAGAACTTTAAACTGAAACTTTTATTTATTCCATTGGCGTAGATTCTTCTCATTCTGGTAACCATAACCAGGTACAAGTTTTATAAGCTATGTTAAGTATTCTATGAGTTCAACAAGAAAGGCAGACGGCACATCAGCCAAAACATTGTGTATATCTTATTATAATGGAGATTGAGTGTTTTTCTGTCTGTAACCGAAACTATATTACTATACAAGTCACAATTTCCTTGATTTTATTTTTATTTAAACCTCAATTATTAATAAAATTGTTTTACATCATTAAGACTGATAACCATATCTACTTACTTTATACATGCAATTGTATTTATATATACAACAAAATAGCGGTTTACAGTGTGAATGGGAAGGCTAATTTCCATATTGATATTAAAAATTTGATTTTGATAAATATATGCTTAGTATTATTGATTTCTTATTGGTTGATTTTATCTTATTGAATATGAACAAAAATCTCTTCAATAAATCTTAAAAGAAATCCCTGAACAAGAAGAAATAACTGTAATATTATTCTTTACTTCCTATTTTAACTCAATAGTTAAATTAGGAAAATTTACCAATAAAAGACGGGAGTAATGGAAAATGATGGAAGAGTTAGTTTCAAAGTTGTTCTATTTTTCGATCATACCCCCTTCTGTTCCAAATCTTTTTATCTGCATTCTTATTCAGTTTCAATAGCCTTACTAATTTAACATGATATTTTATTACATTAAAACTTAAATACTTGCACCCGAAGGGTGCATATATTTGCTAGTAACAATAAAGATGAGGAAAACAACCTGAAAAATCTAAATAATACAAATTATCAAGTCTCATCTCAAAAATTTAGAAAAATAATAGCATAATACTTGGCCAAGTTTTTTTCCCAAAATAGAATAAAGATGAATGAAAAAAAAAACAAGATAGGAAGAATGAGTAATTGTAAGTTGTAAATTTAGAATTAACAGATGAAAGTAGAAACTTTGAAATCTTAGAAACATGATCACTGGTCTAAATAAAATGATATCTTGATTTTCATTGTTCCCAATTATCATTGTTGTTTGTCACTGGTTTGAAGGTAGAAAATCACCTTGACTTCTAACAGATTATTTACCTTTCATTCACTTGTGATAGCTGAACCAATTTTTTTTATTGGTGTGCAATCTTGCAAATAACAGAATAATTTCTCTCATTCAATTATTTCATTTATTATCATCTATTGATAATGGAGATTTGGTCTTAATTTGTCTGTAACTGAAACTATGTCACTGCTTACATCATATTACCCAAAATTGTCAATACATAAAGAACAAAGTTGTATTATATACACTCAAGACAAAATTTGTAATCTCCCCCTTTTTTCGGCAACAAGAAGTTAACTAAAAATTTTACAAATAAATAAATACCCACAATTTGTATAAAATATTCAAAATAATTATCTAATTTTCTATTTCAAATTGTTATATTTTTATTTTATTTTTTACTCCTTTAATAAATTTGATAATTTTACTTACTTCTGGTACAAACTCTCTGACATTGAATTTTTAACTTCCACCCACCTCATGCAATATTTTTCAAAAATTAATTTTTACACCGTCCAGTGGCCTTTTTTTTTTTTGCTAGTTTTATAATAATAGCAAAATATTTGTTAGAAATTATTTAAAAAAAACAAAGCAATCAATTATAGACAGACCCCCCCCCCAAAAAAAATACAAACCTGATTTAAGTTTTTATATATATATATATATATATATATATATATATATATACAGGTTTCATTGAATTGAACAGACAATTCCTGTCTGACAAGTCTTTCGTTGATCCGTTCTAATCTTCGGGCCATCCTTCTGGTGTCAGGGTGGAACTGGTATACCAGTCCGCCGAATGTTTCAACACTAGAACGATTAGAACGGATCAACGAAACCTGTATAATAGAAAAAATGCTGCCTAAATACACTTATATATATATATATATATATATATATACCAACCCCTCCACACGAGTAGGATGTGACACACAGTCAATTTCTTAAGTTGAATTTAACAGGTTTGAATTTAGTTTTCCTTCTCCTAGACCAGTTGTCATACCAAGGTTAAAGAGTCCAGCCTGTCATACTATTCACCCATAGCTGGAGGGAGAATATCTGAATTCATACATCTCACACGGGTATTAGCGCTATATGAAATGTAAACAACTTTGTTCCAGATTTGAACTCAGATCACTGTGTTTATTTCCTTAGATGATAACCATTACACCACATGCCTCCAAACCTAATGCAAGTACACTAGATCAAGAAATCCTGGATGAGGCTGTTTGCATTTCCTTTCATTCTAATGCTCTTGGACAAAAGGCATGAACCCATCTATTCTCCAACCCATCTATGAGTAGATAAGAGCAGACTGGGCTTTTTAGCCTTGGTATGGCAACCAGTCTAGGAGAAAGTAAACTCTCAATTCAAAACCAGCTGTACTCCACTTAAAAATTGACCCTGTGTTGCATCCTGCCTGAGGTAGAGGGATTGGGTAAGTACATAACCCAAAACAAGGATTACTTGAACTGTTTGAGGATGATTCACATAAAAAAAATGTGGCCATGTCGCACACAACAAGTCTATTTAATTAATATATAGCATTAAATTGTATTACCCCCCCCCCCGCCAAAATAAAACCCTATGCTATTTACGTATTTGGGGTGGGGGTAAGATTAAATGAACTGAAATTATATCAATTTTAATAGGAAAAATTTGATTTGCATCTGTTTTTACGAAGAACCCCCTGCCCTACAGGAACCAATTAGTACTTAAGTCAAGGTACCATTGTAGTTAGTTATAAAAGTCTAGAATGTACTAGTTGGCACAATCAAATTAATTTTAAAATAACAATGCTCTTAGTATATTAAAAATGGTTTTAGGATGATTGCAAACTTAGGCATACACCAGTATATATAGAATGCTACTGAGATTGCAAATTGTAAATGGTATGGGATTATAATGCCAAAGTTTGACACTAACAATCTTCTAAAAAATAGATATAACAGTGAAATACGAGCAGTATACACTCGTGAACAAAATAAATGGGCCAAGCAAGTATTATACATTTTATTGTACAAAAAGCTAAATTAAACAAAATACAATTGAACAAAAACGCCTCACCTCTAATAAGTTCCCCAACTCCTGCGGCATTAAAAGTTCCCCATACCATTATCCCTCCATTCCCGTGTTTCACTGTCGTTTTATGCAACTTGGCGATAATCTTTCTCCGAATCTTCGAATGCAGTGTTTGGGAGCATCATTAAAAAGACAAAATCTTGATTCATCAGACCAGAAAACATTCCTAAACCATTCTGTATCTTTCTTGCCATAACACGAAACAAATGTCTTTCTATCATTGATGTTCTTCTTAGATAATAATGGCTTCTTTGTGCACCTTTTTGAAGAAAATCCCATTTCCTTCAATCATCTAGATATTGTCATTCTAGAAATGGAATTTCCATCCGCTGTTTTGAATTGTTTGCTATGGTCAACATAAGTTTTCTTTCGATCCTTCAAAACAGTCATTTTAAGCCTGTGGTCGTCCTTCACAGTGGATGCTCTAGGGTGACCAGATCCAGATTTCCTTTTTACTGAACCTTTGATTTTGAACCTTTGACCAATTCGCTTCACAGCAGAGAGAGATGTTGTCACATTTTCTTTTTTCAAAATATCGAAAATCTGCTTGTAAGTCATATTAGACTGCCTTAATCCTGCAATTTGGTTTTTCATATCCCCGCCCAGATGCGGTCTTACCTTTTTAGGACTCATTTTTACCACTAAATTATTATATATTATAATATTAATGATCTGAAAAATAGGAATTTGCAGTTAAATTTCAGTAAATTCCTGAAAAATATCAAAAAATCTATTTTCTTCCTTCTTTCAATCTTGGCCCATTTTTTCTGTTCACGAGTGTACATCTAACAATAAATATTTAAAATCAACTGAACTTCCAGACATTATCAAGGATAAAAGACCAGAGACGTAACATTAACTGAGATAATGATCATAGATGCACACAAACTCACCTGAATTTTCCCCATAGCCAATGAATATTTAAAAGATATCTCATCATTTCTAATGATAAATTGTTTGCTTTTTTGTTTAGATAAACTCAATAAAGATAAGTAAAATAGATAAATCTATTATTAGGCACATGGTGTAATGGATAGAGTTGTAGGGAATGAACTTGTCGACCAGAGTTCAAATCCTGAACAAGGCTATTTGCATTTCACATACAGCTATGGGTAAATAGTAGGGAAGACTGGGCTCTTTAACCTTGGCTATGTAACCAGTCTAGGAGAAGGAAAACTCTGAATTCAAACCTGTTAAACCCCACTTAAGAAATTGACCTTGTGTCACATCCTGCTCATGCAGAGGGGTTGGTATATATTTATAAATCTATTAATAACTAAAACAATTAATTTTGAATAATATTCTAAAAACGTTTCAGAAATTAAATTTCAGACATGTTTGTTGTTTACTTTTCTTTATAGGCAGAAACTGTGATTGATAAAGTGAAGGTTTGTTACCAGTTTTAAGCAGAAACTGTGATTGATAAAGTGAAGGTTTGTTACCAGTTTTAAACTTGATTGATAAAGTGAAGGTTTGTTACAGTTTAAGGCAGAAACTGTAATTGATAAAGTGAAGGTTTGTTACCAGTTTTAAGGCAGAAACTGTGATTGATAAAGTGAAGGTTTGTTACCAGTTTTAAGGCAGAAACTGTGATTGATAAAGTGAAGGTTGTTACCAGTTTTAAGGCAGAAACTGATTGATAAAGTGAAGGTTTGTTACCAGTTTTAAGGCAGAAACTGTGATTGATAAAGTGAAGGTTTGTTACCAGTTTTAAGGCAGAAACTGTGATTGATAAAGTGAAGGTTTGTTACCAGTTTTAAGGCGGAAACTGTTGATAAAGTGAAGGTTTGTTACCAGTTTTAAGGCAGAAACTGTAATTGATAAAGTGAAGGTTTGTTACCAGTTTTAAGGCAGAAACTGTGATTGATAAAGTGAAGGTTTGTTACCAGTTTAAGGCGGAAACTGTGATTGATAAAGTGAAGGTTTGTTACCAGTTTTAAGGCAGAAAATTGCTTCATTTGAATAACTAAGCAATTTAATCCTAAAAGGTATCAACCAAAAAATATATGAAAATCATATCTAAAAAAAAAAAATAATATATAACAAAATAGTTATGTATCACAATTTGATTTTTAAAGCTGAATTTAGAAATTAGCAATCTCTATTAAACAATAAACTGCAAAGTTGGTCAATATATGAGAGTCATGTTGCTAGATGTAAATAAGGGATGTCATTAATGACATTTCATTGATATGAATGGAAATTAGTTTGGTGACACAATTTCATGTAATATGTATGCACACACAAGGACAGATAACCAACTAACTAACTATATATATATATATATATATATATATATATTGAAGAAATGGATACAACAGAAACCTACTCGAGTTTCATCAATAGAATCATCAGGGTTAAATCCACTGAATTAATCGAGTTACCGATTAATTGCAGCTGATCACACGTATGTTCATTGAATAGGGTAACGGAAATGAACATATGTGTGATCAGCTGCAATTAATCGGTAACTCGATTAATTCAGTGGATTTAGCCCTGATGATTCTAGCAATGTAGGTTTCTGTTGTATCCATTTCTTCAATAAATTTGCTCTACTTTGTATTTGTTTTATCACGGACTTAACCCCTGGATCCTGTGCACCTCCAACGATCGTGCCCATATTCACCAGTAAGCCACCCTTTATATATATATATATATATATGTGAAAATAAAATGGAAATTAATCCGACAGTATGAATATGATATAATGAAAAAACAAAAGATGTTTACAACTAAATGGGCTCATCAGGAGAGAAGTGTGCAAACCGTTTTTAAATAAATAGATTTTTAAATAAAATTCATTTTATTTTTAAATAAAATTCCTATTATTTTTAATATAGACAGCGCATTTTTTTTTTTGATTAATTCCAACGTTTGACTAGCAGCGTTCTGTTTTACTAACGGTCATTTTTCCCGTCTTATTTTTGTTGATGACCGACCCACGTGCGGTCGATGCATTATATTGCGAAGGGTCCTCATATCAGTGAGGATGGGCCGGTGTTACTTTTTAAACAATCGAGAGATAGGCCCCGAAACGGTTTGCACACTTCTCTCCTGATGAGCCCATTTAGTTGTAAACATCTTTTGTTTTTTCATATATATGTATATATATATATATATATACCAGGTTAGTTGGTGTTGGGAATCATTCTAAGCAGGGCCTTTTTTAACATTGAAATATTAAACTTGGTATAGTTTATGTTGAGAGCCCAATGTACAATAAATTCCATTCAACGGCAAGCCTCTTAAGCCAGTAGAACAATTCACGTACCTGGGTAGTAATATCTCCTCCACAGAGAGCAATATTAATACACGGATAGCAAAGGCATGGTTGGCCACAAATAGATTATCAGTCATATGGAGGTTCGATCTCCTTGACAAGCTAAAGCGACAGTTCTTCTAGGCTGTGGTTGTGTTGGTGCTGCTATATGGCTGCACCACCTGGACCCTAACAAAGCGTCTTCAGAATAAGCTAGATGGGAGCTGCACAAGAATGCTGCGTGCAGTCTTGAACAAGTCATGGAAACACACTCCACAAGGAAACAGCTGTATGGTCACCTGCCCCCCATCTCACAAACTATCCGAATGAGACGGACAAGGCATGCAGGACACTGCTGGAGAAGCAAGGATGAACTCATAAGCAACATTCTCCTGTGGAAACCAACACATGGACATGCAAGTGTGGGGCGCCCAGCAAAGACATACATTGACAAGCTATGTGAAGATGCTGCCTGCTCCGCAGGGGAGCTCCCAGGTGCAATGAATGATAGGGAAGGTTGGCAAAAGATTGTCATGGATACCCGTGCTGCATGCGTGACATGATGATGATATACAGAGCAATACATTTAGCAAAGAAAATACCAGTCATAATTAGAGTAATGTTGTTAATGTGACCGTATGAAGCCTTTTCTTTGATATATAATCTTCATACAATGACTGCTATTTACACCGTAGCATTGCAACCAACAAAGCCTTCATCAGATGATGACTCTGGGTTCAGGCATGGTTTCGGGGCCGAAGCATCATTACCACTAACCCAGAGCGCCCCAGCAGTATCTCACAATACCACCAGACTTTGTCGGTTTGATGTCACAATGTAGGACTGCCATATCCACGCTGATGCGGTTAGAGCTTTATCCTGGATCTTTTTGATATATTTCCTCTTGTCTGGTGGAGAAAGTCCAAGTTTAGACAAAAATGCCAAGGTTGAATTGGTAATAAATCCCCGGCATCCGACTTTGATAGGAAATACATCTGTTATCCATCCGTTTCTGACGCATTGTTCATGTAGGTCTTCATATTTTTCCAACTTCTGCTGATGGGCCCAGTCCAGATTTTCTTCAAAAGGAACTGTCAATTCAATATATAATATATATATATATATATATATATAGCAATTATCACAGTGTGTGGTTAACACAATCCCACTTGCTGAGACAGTAGTAAGCTAATATATACAGTATTATTAGGAGTGTGCTCAATATCTGTGATAGAGCAATTATGATAATAATAAGTAAATAAATATATATTAGTTTTGGTATATATTTAATTGCAAAATACCATTTGGTTTCATGCTTGTTTAAACAGAGCAATCATCAGGCAGTAAAGAAATATTATAAAGTAATGAAAAAAAAATTGAAAAAATAAGAAAAGGGATTGTGTGTTGGTAATTTAAAATTGCATAATTCCACAGCGTATGCTCATGTTGATGCAAACTTATAGATTTATACAAGGATTTTTAAAATCCCTAAGAGAGCTCAATTTATAACTAATAAATTAATTATATACAGAGCAATATTTATACTTTCAAAGAAAGAAAAACTTAACAAACCGTCATTTGGCTATAATAAATTTATTTTGACCATAACTCAAATGAGCCTAGTCTCATCAGATAGCTATTTACATGTTGTAAATAACTATCTGATGAGACTAGGCTCATATTGAGTTATGGTCAAAATAAATTTATTATAGCCAAATGACGGTTTGTTAAGTTTTTCTTTCTTTGAAAGTGTATATATATATATATATATAAGATTTTTGGATGTTTGTTTATTTTAGAAACGTTGCTGAATAAAGTATATATTAAATTTTTACTTGAAGGCACTTACAACACATGTATCGCATAAAATTTGATACTTTTTCTTATAGAAAATGAACTTGACAAGTGTATTCAGCAACGTTTCTAAAATAAACAAACATCCAAAAATTTATTCACTTCGCCGAAGGGCATACGGTCTGTTTGTTGTTATTATTCTCTCAAAAACACCCCCTTACCTATTATGGTAGAGGCGTGTAGTATCATTTGACAAGCTTAATTTCGCTGGGATGGTCAGCTGTGTACTGTGTACTGTGGCCGAGGCGATATAGTGTTTCACTGTGTCTGCTGAAGTCCCGGTTTCGATTTCTGTCGGAGGGAAATCGTTAGTATATATCGCTGATGAGACTTAATAAAGTCGAAACAGTCTGTACGATATTCTACATACCGAGCGATCCTTTGCTGGGATTACACTTGTCAAGTTCATTTTCTATAAGAAAAAGTATCGAATTTTATGCGATATATGCGTTGTAAGTGCCTTCAAGTAAAAATTTTATATATATATATATATATATATATATATATATATAATATATATATATATATATGAGAGAAAGAGAGTAAGTCAATATTGGAATACGTCAATGAACAATGAAATACAAAGATAAAACATTGGAGCAAAAAATACTTTATTCATTTATTTTATAAAATCAAAACAATAATAGAAATTTCCAAAGAAAAGATTCATAGTTAATACTGATAACCTCTGGATGAGAATACAGCATATTTGAATGTCTTTGAAATGTGATTATTATTAAAAATATATTAAAGGTTGAATAGAAAATATAAATTGTTAATTTTAATTATGATTGTTTGCACATTGATTTAAAAAATGTTTTCTTTTTATTAAAATCAGACCATCTTTATTTTAATTTTATAGACCATCTTAATGGTCTATCTAATCTTCTGCATGTAATTCAACAATATTTAGCAATTTTCAACAATGTTGAACATTATTACCCAAAAATATAAAAATTCAGTTCTGTATATTATCTTAATATCTAATCAAATATGTATGTATCTTGAGCATAAAATTAATTAAAAAAATAACTTTTTGAAATTAAAGCATTTTGTAAAGATAATTTTAATATTTATGTTTACAAAAAATGAATTCCAAAAATTGAAAACATTTTCCTAAAATATCACAATGTTCAAATTATTTCTTTATAAAATTTTTGATTTTCACAAATTTTCATTGAATGTTGACAAAACAATTTAGAATTTTCTGATGTTTTCAAATTCTTCTTTAATTTTGTTTGTATTGCCATTAGAAAAACCTATATCTATTTATTTCAATATAAATGTTATTTATTCTATTCTAATACTTTTGAGAGTACAAATTAAACAAATCCTCAAAGTCAACATAGTGAAATTCTAACAAAAGATATTACCTCTATCCCATTATAGTTGTTACATTTGCATTCATAAACAAAATGTAAACACTATTATTGTACTTATAATATATTGATATAGATTTTAATTTTCAATTTTCTTCCAGTTTGCTTGGTTTTTAAAGTTTCCTCAATTATCTGATTTGAAATATGTTCCCATGCAATTTGGTTGGTTGCATCCCTGAAGGATAAACTTTCATCTTGGTACTGGTCACCTAAGAAAGAAAAAAATCATTTAGTAACAAGTCAAAAAAATACTCAGGATTTTGTTTATTTATTAAAGTGTTTAAAATATATAATTAATCTCTCTATCAAACTGAAAATTATAACTTGATATTGTGCCATCCTTGGCCAGTTGAAAAGGGCCCTTAAAGAAAGTCCTGTGTTATGGAATATGTGATCCTTTGGTAAGCGTATAACTCCTATCCTGCGTATTGGTAAAGGTCCAGTGTTTTAATCCTATGTCCGTCGTAAAAGAATGTCAACGTAATTATGACCAGTAGGGTCGAGGTTAAGTATTGTATCAACCTTAGAGTACTGCCAGTGATTGGCCAAGAGATAGATCACATGATTCTGGCCTAGTCTATAAGTAGGAGTGGGGATCTGGCACACAAAATTCTCAACAGATATATCTTTTATTACCACAAAACAATTTGAAAACAATTCTTCCTGTCCTGTCGGCTGGGGTGTTAGAATGCACCGACTGCACCTCTGTAAGGGGTAAGACTCCCCAATGGGGCCACCTGTTTGCCATGGGTGGCTTAAGGATGGAGTCTTGGTGGATGAGCAGTCCATGACATGCAACACTCCACTTAGAACCTTACTTAGGCTAGACGGGCGGTCAGAGAGGCCCCCTCCGATCAATCGGCTGGTCATGTCAAGCCCTAGCACCTATATGATTTTCCTAACCCCTTCTTTCCTTATGGCAAACCCCAACCCCTTTTTATCATATCGGTGCTAGAAGGTGATGACTGAGGGTCTACATGTCTTAGGAATAACATTAAACTCTATCTGATGGTGAGGTTCCAGTTTTGGAGGTTTGGGGAATGTGGAGCACCCCTTCATCACCATTGCTCCCTGGCCCACTCTGACCTGGAGTGGTAGTACCTGTTAGGGTCCCATCTATGGTTAAATAGAAAAATGTATTTATAAAAAAATTGTATTATCCATTAAGAATGGATTTATTTCCAAACTTTATCGCATTAAATGACCCACTGAGATTGATATGCCATAAAACAAAATCAAATCAAAAACAATTCTTCATTAAAACAATCCTTCAATTAAAATAACACATTTCAGTATTTTCTTTGTAAATAGACTGGTACAATTTCTTGCTAGAATTTTAAAAAGATCTTAAAAGGTTTTAAAGTCTTCACTTTCAAGCAAGTGTGTCAATGAAACTCATAATAATGTCTTTTTAGTTGAATTCTCTACTATGATAATTATAAATAATAATTGTTTCCTATACATTTATTACTGGTATTATTATTTTGCTAACAAATTAAAAACAATATATTTATTACTCATAATGGAAATAAAGTGGTTCTTCTTTCAATTTGTATTCATATTTAGATAAAACAAAAATGTAGCCATAGACTAACCATTGTATTTAATGTCAAAAGAGGAGATTAAGAATATTAAATACCAAATTATTAGGGTGAATCATATTTTGCTATATTTTAGTACAGGTTAGCTGAATGGAAGCAGTTCAAAGTGGAAATTACCTACTGTGGTTGGTACGATCATGGTTGTTGATGAGCTGACATATTGTGCATTACTTTAATCCATGTGTAATTTGAAAGCAGCACAGATGAATTTGCAACAGTCTAATTCAAGAAATTGCGCTTTATAAGTTTGAACTGGGCCATAACACCATGGAAGTAACCAAAAACAAAGGTGAAGGAACATTTGATCACCACAAGTAATCAGATGGTTCAAGAAATTTTTCTCAGATTGCATTGAGGTTCTTGCAATCTGAGCTAAATTTCTTGAACTATCTTGTATAAAAATTAAAGTGGATTAACGGGGGTAGCAGTAAGAAAATGCGGGTTATGAATTCAAGGAACGAGAGATACAATATGAAATGCAACAGGTTTTAATACATATATATGCACATTAAAAGGGTACAACAAAGAGAAGAAAGTTCCTAGTTTAGTTCGGACAAGCAACCTGAGGTTTAGTAACAGTTCTTTTAGAGATAACAGCACATATTCGTGAGGTATAGCCATCTTAGCCAAGTCATTAGTTTAGTTTACTTTGGGTAGTTTGGTTAACAGCACTGTTTGAGGTAAGCCGTAATTAATTGGTTGTGGGTTTGTTTAGGGTTGCAAAAAGTTTATTCCTGCTAGCAGCCCCTTGACTGCACCGGCACCAAAGGGTGAAGCTTGTCCGAGGTTGCATTTATCTTGTGGGCTCCCTTAGTTGTTATCCTGGTGATTAAAGGTAACTGCTATCAGCCTTCATGGGTCAAAAGATAGCAATCTCACTTGTGTCGGTGACATTCGACCACTGTCCCCTAGGGGCACAAGTGCCGGTGTTGTATGAAGATAATAACATAAAATTTCAATACTTGTTACTGTACGGTGAACAAATGCACCTTCACCTTTGTTTTTGGTTGATTCCGTGGTGTTATGGCCCAGTTCAAACTTCATAAAGCATAAGTTCTGAATTAGATTACTTTGCACATTCATCTGTAAAACTTTTAAATCATAAGCAAGAAATCTCCAGCATGAATCCACGTTTGTAACATTTGATCATTTACAGTACCTTCTCCACAAACTACACAAACCTCTTTTTGTGTTTTGAATTGCATTTTACTTTTCTTAAAATTAAAAAAAAAATGTATAAAATACCAAAAGTATTTTCTTCCCTCTTTAATGTTAGAATCAATAAAAAATATACAAAGTTTGAATAAATTTAAAAAAAAAAAAAAAAAGAAAGAAGCCTACTGATATAACAGCTGTCACAATATAATCAAAAGAAATTTTTTTAAATAAAATTAGCTAGAACTAAATACTCCAAATGCCATCTGATGACAAAAACAGAAGAAACTTTTTGTCCAACATGACAATATATTTTTGCTACAATTTGGAAAGATGACTTACTTATTCTGTCTTGGGTTGCAGCAAATACATTCTCTCCATCATGTTACTCACATTACGTTCCTTAAACATATATGATCGGTCATTTTCATCAAATTGTTCTATATTGCAATTAGCTTGAAATAAAAATAAAAATAAAAATAAAAATTCATCACAAAGAATATTTGTCAAATACTTCAATTATATTTATTTTTCTGAATCAGAAGAATGCAATGTAATATATTTCAATTATGTTTTATTACATACATACATATATATGTGAATAAGTATAAAGTTTTTGAAAAAACAAGAAAATATGTCAAAAATTGACATTTAGAAATCCGACATGTTTTGGTTTTAATTAAACCATCAACAGGGCACTCAACTGGGTTAATAATCATAAATCACATGAAAAGAAAATTGTGGAAACAAAAAAAAACTTGTGAGCTATTGTTTATGATGTTAAAAGACTCCTGACTCTTGAAATGTAAGAAAAATATAAAATGAAATGCTACACAGTGATAGCATTCCCATTCAAATAATGACAAGACACCAATCCCAGAAATTGTTGGTTTTAAAAAATCCAAAAAATTATTAAAATAAAATGGAAAGTGTGAAAAATGTTATTATTTGAAGGGGAATGCTATCACTGCGTAACGTTTCATTTTACATTTTTCTTACATTTATATTATGATAATTCAAAGGAATCACAAGATATAATTTCTCATAGTGAAAATTTATTAAATAATTGTTGTATAATAATGAAAAAAGTGTTTTATACTTACGATATAGGTTTTTAAGATCCTTTTCAGATACTTTGAATGGAGGGCCTTTAAAATAAAAATTACAATTCGGATGAAGTAATATTTCAAAGAATTCTGTTTTCTCAAGAAAAAAAAATGCAAAATTAAATTGTGCAAATTTAAGCTATATTAAGAATTGGAACAGGTTTATCAGTTATCTATAGGAAAACAAACAAATCATATGGAGCTAACATATTTGGTATATATATATATATTATATATATATATATATATAATTTAATATACCAAGCGTGTTGGTAGATCCTTGCGGAGAGAAAAAACCCAGCAGAAAGTTTGATTGTAACTTAAAATAAAAAAATAAAAATAAAATGAAATAAAAAATAAAATAAATAAAAAAAATTCTTTAATATATAAATTAAATATTTATTAAACAATAAACTTATAGTGTTCTGTGTTTTTATTGGTCAGTCTGGTTTTGCTAATTTTAATGATTACTGTGGTTAGTACTATATATTTTGTCTTGCTCCTTATTCTTCTTTAGTCAGATTTTAGCCCTGAAGAGCTTTATGCGAAACTAATAGTAGGTTCGTCTGACTCATTAGATTATCTTTATATATATATATATATATATATATATATATATATAATGTAAAGCAGGAAAATTTTCAGAATCCATATATATATATATATATATATATATATAAACACACTTGTAATAGCCCAAATCAAAGTGTCAAGGGAGATAACTTATATGAATACTGAGTTACATTTCTTGAACACACATTTTACAAGAATAAATTCAGGTTAACTGGCTGTGAAGTAGTGATTAGCAAGTTAGCTTATTACTGTAGTGAATTTGATTCTCACTGAGTGCCATACATTTGTCATACTTGGAATGGCATCTCTAATTGAAAGAAATGACTCAAATTTTAAAATGCTAAAAGCTGAAAACAATAAGGACTTAACAAAATATAAATTGTATACATAGTGCCTTTTTTGATGTCACAGATAAACTAGTTTTAAAATAATTTTGAAAAATGTCAAATTTATGTTACTGCTTATGAAATTCAGAAGTCTATATAGCATTCATTTATATAGCTTAACAATTATATTTCTTAAACATTTGTAATATACAAGCCAAAATATTTAAAAAAAAATAGAAAATAAAACAGAGATGAATCAAAATATATAAGTAATAATACATCTTCATTCTAAATCTTTTTTTGTTCTTGTAAAACTAACATTTTTGAACCAGTTTCAAAAATATAAAATATTTTAATGAAATATCAATTCTATATATGTTGTCCTTTTTGACATGGTACACACATTGCTTTCTAAAACATAATTCATAAAATAAATTGATATCTTCAAAGCTTCTTTACAAAAAACAGATTATTTTTCATTTATTTTATAAGAAATTTGTTTTACATTATACAAGTTGGACTTACAACATTTTTTTGAGGAAAGTAAATTTCATATACCACAAAGTAGAGATTTTCAACATTGTTACAGTTTAAGATAAAAAGAAGAAAGAAAAAAAGATAATTATGAAGCATGTAATCTTCCATACCTTTCCATTCATTGATATCATATTGCATAGCTGCAACCATATATCGACAGTCAGGTGACATCATTTCTTTAATCAGCTGAGAGTATCTGCAAATTAGCAAAAGAAAACAAAATATTTTAACAAAAAATTAATTAAAACTTGGTAATCCCTAACTTTTTCCTCGTAAATTCCTACCATAAAATAAACTGAACCCTCATTTTATGTCCGTGTTTTTGCAATAAATGTTTTATTTTTCTTGCACCCGTTATTTTACAATACTAAATATATTTTCTTTATTTATTTCAATATTCACTTCAATGTGTATATTCTAAAAGTTTTTATTTTGTGAGAATGGTTAGTTTTAAAGTGGGGGCTCGTTTTCCAATTTAGGCATAAATTGGATCCTCCTTTTATGACTGTAATTTTGTTTTTACGTCAACGATGATTAAAATCTGACGTTTTTATTTTAGAGTACCAAAGCCCAAAAAAAAAAAAAGAAAAGAAATAAGAACAACAAAAGGTAATCTTCAACTTTTTACTCATAAATTCCTACCATAAAATTAGACTTAGGCATTATCTGAGCCAAGTCTAATTTTATGGTAGGAATTTACGAGTAAAATTTTAAGTGTAAAACGAAAATGAAGATTACCTAAAACTTTTAAAAAATAGTAGGAAGAATCAGTCTTTTGCATAATCATGAATTAATTCCTATCATTGTTTCTCAAAAAATGTACTGGTTCACATTGGTGCTTTTTGAAATGTAGCTATGTATACAATGAAAAAGTATACACAAATCTTTATAAAAGAAATGATTTGTATTATAGTAGAACCTTTGACAAATTTTGAAAAATAAGTTTTATTTTCCATTGTTAAACAGGAAATTCTATATTTAGACTTAAAATCAAGCAGATTTGGATTTGTGTTAGTTGAAAAAACTTGAATTATTTTTATTCAAATTTATTCAAAGAACTTCTGTGTATTGAAGAGAAAATGTGTACATATCTTGTGGATGTCTTAATATGACAAATATCACTAAGAAATTTAAATTTTTTGTGTATCACATTGATAGCTATCATAAATTTAATGAATAAGAAAAAGTAACTAATGTTTTGCAGTTTAAATATTTTTTAAGCTAAAATATTAAATACCTTTTTTCTCAATGAATTTACATACAAAGTTGGCCAAAATATTTTTTGTTCTTAATGTGTGCTCTGAGCTAGAAATGTTTGCCACAATCAATTTAACTTCTTTTATATAACAGGTTGGCCATGTATTTTTAAAAAATGGCACATTTTATAATCGTACATTAATCTAAAAAAAAACTCATATTTTGCATCATTTATACAAAGTAAAATTTAAATTAAATTCTGAAATGTTTAAGTGAAGAAACAGAAAAAAAGGCTTCAAATGAAAAATTGAAGTATCAAGTGAAAATTGCCTTAACAAATGTAGCACTCACTGTCCCATAATAGTTTATACATTTAGTGTATGAAATTTATAAGTAACTGTAACAATTACTGTGGGACAGAGGAAGTAACATTTTGACACAGTAGAAAACAAAACCTCAAATCCAAAGAGTAAAATTAAATAGTGAAAATATAATTATAAATTGTTTAACAGCATCTAACTTGCAGCAACCCTGAAAAAGAAAAAAGAAAAAAAAAGGTCCTTTATGATACTTGCGGTGGAGGGTCCTTTGTGATAAAACTTCAAACCATAATACATTTATCAAAAATATTTTTTAAAGTTATATAGAGTATAATAAAAAATCATTGAGACTGAAGCTTTAATTTTTTCAAATTTTAGAATTTAAATGTTTACATGTGTACATAGCTGAGTAACATATAATAAAATAATGATATCTAGATGAGTCAGTGTTGATTTTTAAAAAATATTATGAACCAGTCTCATTACTTTTTGAATAGCAATTTTTGATAAACTGGATTGTACAAGTACAGCACAACCGACATCTGTGTGATTTTATTGTTTCCAAAACAGAAATTTCATCCCAAGAGTATTTGAGAATGTGGAGGATATTAAAAGAAATATGACAGTGCATCTTCATACCATATTAAAAGAGAAATTTTATAAGTACTTTGACCAATAGAAGACTCACAGGAATAAGTGTTTTGAATGCCATGAAGACTATGCTGAAGAAAATTAATGTTTCATACATTGTTTAATTCTGTCTTGGTAAATACAGCTTCATTTTTTATACTTTTTGAAAACACATATACTTACTTGACTCTATCTGTTAAGTTGATCGCTACAAGGGAACCTCGATCCCAAATAGCATTAAATTGACCCTCCATATTTCTGAAAAAGAATTTGAAATAAACTATGATTGTACAAATATATGAATGCAAAAAATTAATTTTAATGAAATATTTAAAGATTTTGTTAAATGGTAAGTTTTATTGACTAATTGTCATTTCTAAAAATTCTTTGAACAATTTAACTTTTTTGTATCTTTGAGATTGTTAACAAAATATTTCAACCAATCTCAGTCCTCATCAGGTTTCTCTGAATTTTTGAGATGAGGTTTGATAATTTTGATTATTTGAACTATTGTTCTCATCTATATTGTTATCTGTACAGCATTTCGAACTCGGGAACCTTCTTGTCATAATTGGGAGCCATGGAACTTTGAACCTAACTCCTTATTCAATCCATGGGGTAGATTGTTCTCATTTTGCTAACCAAGACTGGGTACAAGTGTTAAGCTGTGTTAATTATTATTCTATGTTATTGTTGTACTTGACCAGGATTGAACCTGCACCCTAGAGATAACTGTCACTTAGAACTATCATCTCTACGCCTATATCCATTACGTCATATATCATCAGGTTTATTTGATCGGAAAAAAAGAAAAGAAAAGAGAAATCTACTCTTTCTTCGGAGAACAAAAATGGCAAAGAGAAATAGTCCCTCATACACCAAATAAGAGGAGGGAGTGAGGTTCTCTCATTTTTTCTTCTCTAAGACTATATGTACCTGATGAAGGTTGAAAATGGATTGGCTATTTAAAAGTTAGTTTATGTTAATCCAAAGTTAAAATTTGGTTTGAATTTACCTAATGTTCTATGAAATTTTGTGTTCATTGGTTTATTAAATGATACAGTAAAAAAGTTATTTTTTTACAATCAGCTCCGCCAGTAGAGTGTCTGACTAGGAACAACAAGGTTCCTAGTTTAATACCAGTCCTTTTTCTAATGGGTGAAAATGGGGCCTCAGTTGATAGAGTGTCTGACTAGGAACAACAAGGTTCCTAGTTTAATACCAGTCCTTTTCTAATGGGTGAAAATGGGGCCTCATGAAGAGGGGAACTCAGTTGATAGAGTGTCTGACTAGGAACAACAAGGTTCCTAGTTTAATACCAGTCCTTTTTCTAATGGGTGAAAATGGGGCCTCATGAAGAGGGGAACTCAGTTGATAGAGTGTCTGACTAGGAACAACAAGGTTCCTAGTTTAATACCAGTCCTTTTTCTAATGGGTGAAAATGGGGCCTCATGAAGAGGGGAACTCAGTTGATAGAGTGTCTGACTAGGAACAACAAGGTTCCTAGTTTAATACCAGTCCTCTAACTCAGCGCGTGAGTAGTACAGGGGTCTGTGCGGTAAAGTGAGGAGCTGATAATTGTTGGTTTGGTTTCTTTATTTAATGGCATATCAACCTTCATGGGTTATTTGATACTAAAGTCATTCTTGTTGAAAAATAGTAGAGGTACTATTTAACTCATTGTGGGTTCATACCTTTCCCAAGTGTATTAGTCTGAAAGTGAATGATAAAAATCTTGCTACATATACATGGGAGTCATTCCATGTCGAATTTACTAGGGGTCAGACCATGACCTAAACAGATTTTTTCAAATTTGCTATACTTATAGAATTTTATATTACAGATTAAATGACACCAGTCTCACCTCTCAAAGTTGATCAATTCTGGAGTTATGACCTTTTTATCATTGCCAAGAACGTACATTTTTCATGATAGTCACAAAGTTTAAAATCCAAGATTTCCAGTTTTTATGTACCAATTTAAAGAACTTGGATGGCTCAAAAATGTACCATATGAATTTTTTTTTGTCTTAGAGGTAAAATAATATAAGTTAACATTGACCTTTGACATTACTCTCAAAAATAGATATTTCATTTTTTTTTAATTGCCAAATAATTTATTTGTCTTAGGTCAGGATATGTAGAAAATTTAATGGTGGGAATTTGAATAGAACTTGTGATATATGTATCTTACTGAAATGACACAAATTCAAAATGGTTGACATCTTCCACAATATGTCAAAATTTTGATATTTCACAATATGGTCAAAATGTAGATCTTTAGAAAGCTCTTTTAATGCTGAATAACATTCACATAAATAACATGGTCATAAAATCTACAGAATGTTTGTTATTTGGGGTTAAATGATAATCAAATAGATTTTTGGAAAAAAAATTTCAAACATTTTTGATTGCCCGTCGTATTTTTGTCTAAAAAATTTGTTTGTTTTGACAAGGAATCTCTCTCAGTCTCTCTCCCCCCCCCTCTCTCTCTATATATATATATATATATATTATATAAAGTAACAAAATTAAAGTCGTCAAGGTGGCCTAAAATTGGTATCAGCCAGACAACGAGGGAGTCTATCCCCTTTTCACTAGTGCTAGACCAAGGAGAGTGTTTTTTTTTAGCGCCTGAGGCGGAGCACCACACCTACTATCAGCTGTTCACTTTGCCACACAGATCCCTGTGCTACTCATATGCTGAGTTGGTGAGGGCCAGTATCAGACCAGAAACCTTGAATAACTTTAATAATATATTCATCAGTCAATACAATCAAAATTCAGTTTAGCTCAGTGGGTAGAGCACCTGCCTAGGAATCTTCAGGTTCAATACTAGTCCCTGCCAACTCCATGCATGAGTAGCACAGTTTGTGTAATCTGATCTGTGTGGTAAAGTGGGGAGCTGACGGTAGGTTTGATGCTCCACCTCATCACAATCTCCTTAGGCTAATGCTAGTGAAAAGGGGATAGACTCTCTTACTGTTAGGTTGATACCAACAATAGACAACCAATATAAGAAAATAAAAAGAATTTATGGAGTAGATTAAAATACTTACTTTGTGAACTGATAGAAATCCATACAATATAACTTGATTCTTCCATCCATTCCCTACAAACCAAAAATATACAATGCTTATTATAATAATTCCACAAAGAAATGGATTCTTCTCTTCAAAGGAAGAATTGTAAATATTTTGGAATTTGTTATTTTATATTTCTATTTAGTAATATCATAATCATTAACTTCAAACATTTTCCTTTGTACAATAATAACCTTATCTCACAGAAGAATTTGCTATGTTAGAAATTGCTTGGAAAATTGAAACTTTTTCTTTGTATTCAGCTTTCATCAGGGCTGGCTGAAAAGTTCATAGGCTGACCAAGATACTCTCATGGAATGTGACCAAATAAGGTTTGTTTTTCAACATAGTTCAAATTTTGGTCCACAAACTTCTTCCATTGGTGTTGCAGTGCTTGGATCTCATTGGTCCAAAAAGTAATCAATAGCAGATATAATGTCATCATATGAACTTTTCAGACCACCCTCATATAATCTATGAACAAAACAAAAAAACAAAAAATAATTCCTCACAGTTTATACACCTGTTGAGAGTTGAAACATAACATTTTGACTGATCAATTCTCCAACCTTCATCAGGTGTATAATCCCCAAAAAAATAAAGAAGAAAAAACTTCTTTTCATTAACAAAAAACATCAAGAATACAAAAAGAAAGTTCAGTTATTTGAACAATTTCTGTTATGTTGATATCTCTTCTCAAAGTTATTGACACTACAATTTGTTAGTGTAGTAAGTAATAGGAGATCTTATTATGGAGGCCTTGTGTCAGACTTGGATAAGCTAAATACCGATAAACCTTTAATATTCCTTTAACATTTTGTCATTCTACTTTTTTCTTCTGTGTATTTTTTTTTTTATAAACTCATTTTTTGACCTACTTAACCCTTAGATGGGACCCTAACAGATACTACCACTCCGGGTCAGTATGAACCTTGAAGTAATGGCAATGAAGGGATACTCCACAGAGTTCCAGAATTGGAACCTCATCACAAGATGCGGTTTGATGTCATACCCATGACCCTCAGCCACTGCTTCTAGCACATTTAATATAAAAAGGGTTGGTGTGTGTGATTGTCGTCAAGATACGCGACATCATGCACGAAAGCGTCCACGATTTGCATGCGTATTGTCAGCGTGCTGGGCTGAGGTGCGCTGATGCAAATCTGAAGCTCTGCAGATTGCCCAATCGGACGCCTCGCCGTGTCCTATATAATGAGTGTATCGGAGGCTTGGGCAGTAGTTCGTAAACCTTGCAAGAAGTGTTTGCTGCCAGGTCCGTGCGAAGGTTGTGAAGTCGGTTATCAGTATTGGAGAATTGGAGCGAGATACAGTTGGACTATCAATTGGAGCCTTGAGTCAGACTTGACCGTGACCCCCCCCCCTGATTATAGTGGGTTTCCATAAGGGCAATAGGGTTGGGAAAATCATATGTACTAGGGCTTAATATGACCAGCCAATTGATTGAAAGATTCCTCTCTGACCACCTGTCTGGCCTAAGTAAGGGCAGGGTATTGCATATCATGGACTGATCAATCACCAGGATTCTGTCCCTTCTAGCTATGTGTCCTATCAAAAAATATTAATAATAATGGAAATGTTTGCTGTTTAACAACAGTTTTGTATCCACAATAAACTCTTCCTAATCAAACCGACTTTGGGAGGCTGCAGACCAACTTTAAGGAAGTCTAGAAAGGAACAAGTCATTATGTCCCGATTATGCATTGGTCATACAAAACTAACACACTCTTATATACTCAAACAAGAACAACAACCACAATGTGAAACATGTCAAACACCCCTAACAGTCAAACACTTATTGATGGAATGCAGATTTTTTGCTCACATCAGAAAACATTATTTTAAAGCAAACAATATGAAGGATCTGTTTGAAAATGTTAACATTGGGGATATTTTCTCCTTTTTAAGGGAAATAAAATTATACCATAGAATATAGACATGAAACAAATCAATGCCATACAATATAATTCCCAATAATGCTAGCACGTTGTTGGAACCAATTACTAGAAGTATATATATGAATACACAATATGTATAACACCCCAACCGCTAGGCATGATATAACCCTGGACGGGTTGATATGCCGTTAAAATTAAAAAACCAACCAACCAACCAACAGTTTTGTTATTAATTTTGATTCTGAAAAATATAAACATAATACTAATAAGTCATATCAACTTGCAGTGTAAATAAGATATTTGAAAAATTAAACATATTTTACTAACAATCTAAGAATTATAAGATATCGTTACCCTAGTATAAAAGGAATTATTTTCCAGAATGATTTTGGAAAATATTATTGATGATTCTTTAACACTCAATATCAAAAACATCAGAAAAGAAATTCACATGTAAAAATGCAATAGTAAAAAGTTAAACCTTAAATAATTTGCCTTCCACATTCTTCAATGGTTCTTCAGTATATTCTAAATTTTGGTCAGTAAAAAAATCTCGTAAAGCCTGTTCTGCTACATCTACACCAACTACATAATGTCCTAGGTCAGCCAATCTGAAAAGAAAGAAGATATAATAATTATCACTTAATGACATATAGTACCTAAATAATGAGAATGGAATTATTTGTTTTTCCTATAAATAAGGTCTGATGAAACTCAGAAGAGAGAAACAACAAGATCTCACGGGATTTGTTAATTCAACCTGATCACATGAGAGGGTAATGAGAAGTTCTGTTGTTATTTACTAAGCTTTTGTTTTGTCTGGTTCATAGGTCTCACCTTGCTTACAGTACCTGCTCTTCCTAAAGTGGTCACCCATTTCAGAACTGAACAAGCTCATCAGTACTTAACTCCAATGAGGGTGGGGTGGGGGAGGCAACTGTGGTGTAATGGCTAATGTGCTGGACTGCGACATTGTAGAAAGTGAGTTTGAACTTCAGTCATGCTATTACATTCACTTTTGGACTAATACCCTTGAGAAAGGTATGATTCCCCTTATCCCCCCAGCTATAGGTAAAATAGTACCACTACTGCTCTTCTACAAGGGTGGCTTTGGCATTAAATAACCTATGAAATATACTATTAAACAAAGAAACCAAACCTAACATAGATTATCTGATGGGAACAGCATGACTTAACCACAAATCTTATTAAATATCATGGTGTCATGGTAATGCATAGCATTATATCAAAAACTCTTTTTCGTGATATAGAAATAGAATTTTAACTTATATTAAATTGGATGAATAAAATTCCATTATTATTCAAAGGTAATCAAAATGTTATTTATAAATTTTGGCAGAACATTTTTTTATCTGAGAAGCTAACATATGTGTATACGTTGGTTGGTTTGTTTTGTTTTATGGCATATCAACCCCTTTTGGGTCATTTAATGCTGGTTCTAATTAATCAAGTTATTTTAATATTTGGTTTCTTACAGTACCTGCTGTTGCTTAGATGGTCACCCATTTAAGTACTGAACATATACTGATTAACTTTAGTGATCTAGCAGTACTTACAATATGACTTAACAATAAGCCCTGTGTAAAACAAAATTATTGTGTTAAAGGAATTCTTAAATTGCAATTGGCTCACTAGATGAATAAACTTTTAAATTCAGATATATTTAAATGGATGTTTATATTAAAATATTTCTTCATTTATAGCAGTTGTGATTGTTACTTTTATATTTCATCATCATCAGGTCATGCCCAACAACAGATCTCCATGACTCTTCCTCACCACTTGTCCCTACTGGCCATCGCTCCTAGAAGGTCCTCTGCACAACATCCAGTATCCATGCAGAGCTGATGAATGTAGGTTTTTGCTGGCTGACCCATGCTGGTGTACCCATGTGTAAGTTCCCACAGGAGAACATCACTTATGAGTTCATTCCTGCTTCTCCAGCTGTGTCCAGCATGTCTTACTTGGATAGTTTGTGTGATAGGAGGTAAGTGGCCGTGTAGCTGCTGTTTTGTGGGGTGCTGCTTCCAGGATTTGTTCAAGACAGTATGCAGCATCCTTGTACAATTCCCATCTAGCTTTTTCTCCAAGTGCTGCAGCCATACAGTAGCATGGACAAGGTTACAGCTTTGAAGAATTTTCACTTCATCTTATCAGAGATTGCCATATGATCAATAATCTGTCTATAGCAGTCCATGCCTTTCTTATGTGTATATTGACATAAACATCAGATCAAAAAGATCAAATTTTGAATCTGCCAAGTTTGGGTGCATTAAACAAAAAGGAACTATCAAGAGACAATTTTTAAATCTTTGTATGACTGCTGATAATACGTGCTGATGTAGTTAAGAACAGGTTAAGTGACAACTAAATTGATTAAAGAGTCAATCACTATTCACCAGTTTTTTCTTCAATTTAGAACAGAGTTAATGTTACGTTGCAATACTCACGGTACTAAAACTCCGATATAAAATCATAACCCGAGAAACATGTCGTCACAACTCCCAGCCTTTATTAACGTGCTCGTCTAGTGGCTTCTACCAGGGAGGAGGGGAGGCAGAGAGAACGAGAGAGAGAGAATACTACTAGATTACTGGGGTCTAATCAGGTCTGTCCCCCACGACGGACGCCGGCAAAAAGAGGCTGAACCCTTTCTTTCTTCCCCCACGTCACCACGTGACTTCCGGTCAACACCCGACTTCCGCTTGCCCCTCAATTCTTCGTTCGGGGTCACGCTACGGTCAAAACCATCGCTCTCCTCTTTTGGGTCATCACTATTTTTTAAGCCTTTGTTATTTATTCCTCCTCCTTCCATTAGCAGTTCTAGCTCACACAAGTCATATTGCAACATTAAGTCAACTGTCAGAAATAAAAGGAAAATAAAAAGTTAAAAGTTGAGTGGTCATAGTGATGTAAATAGAGACAGAGTGAAATGACACAGCCTCAATTCAACATATTTTCTCTACTAATTTTACTTCCTTTTCACCAGCACAATCAGCTGACACAGAAGGAACAATTCAACATATGAAAACTCCAAACACCTACACAAGAGACAAATTACTTCAATTTAAATCACAGATATATACACATACATTGTCATCTAACAGACATATTTTTATAATCAAATTTTTATTTTTCCAGACTAACACACTGAAGTATTGTCTAAAAGAGACAATGTTTTCATTTAAAATGTTTGTTCCTATTTGTTCATGATAATTGCAACATTTATATATATATATATATATATATATATATATATATATATATATATATATAAGTAATTGGTAATTTGCTTGAAGCATTGTTAAGTATGTTATAATATATTAATAATTTGAAGGCAAAAAAATAAAAACAAAAAGATGTTATTTTTTGTCTAATACAAAAAATAACATCTTTTTTGTTTTTATTTTTTACACATTGTAATTGCCTTCAAATTATTATTATATATATATATATATATATATATATATATGTTATCTTTTTATTCACATTGTGCTTTGATTTTAAATGTATAGGGAATCATGAAAAAGTCAACCCCTACAACTGGATGACAAAAGACCCCTATAAAATGTAAGCATTAAAATACTAGTAATTGCTTTTCTTTTTGTTAAATATAATCTTGACCTCTTTAAATCCAAGGTGAACCAGTATCTTATCTAATGTTTCTTTTTACTTCATTTATCTGTTTTTGCTATTCCAATATTTTAATCACTTTTTATAATTTGTAGATTCTATTAACATTTTACTGTTATATCTTATGAGTATATCAATAAAGATTTGTAGTATCAACAACCCTTTTTTCTGTAACTCTTTGTTAAGAATCAAATAAAAGGCCTTGGCTTAGGATGACTGTTAGTATAAAAAAAAATAAAAATATTGAAATTTGGAGAATAATTATTATTAATTTATGAATTAAGCAAATAAAAAAAAATAATGCTTCAGTTAATATTTTCATGTATATTTTGCTTTTTAATTCATGTTGTTTTAAATAAAGAATACAATGAAATTTAACTTACAACCTCATGTCCACTGTCTTTCCACATAAAGGGAAAAATATTTTTATTCCAGTTCGCCCAGCAAGAAATTTGTCTAAATGTTTCTCCAGTGATCTAAAAGAAAAAACGGCATTAAATTAAATACAGAGAAAGCATTTTAAAAGGTTTCTAGCAGAATTAAGAAACAATAGTTGGGGAAAAAAGAAGAAAATGTTTTAATAAAATAATTCTGATATATATTTTAGCAAAATTCTACAAACACAGAAATATGAACATTATGTGAATTTGATACAAAAAGAGTTTTAGATAATTCTGATTAGTTTCTGAAAGAATCTTTGTATACAATATTTATTGTTCTTTCATATTTTGTAAATATTCAAAATCCTTTTTGCATTACATTTGAACATTTAACATATAGCTGGCCATGTGAAAAACGTGGATTTGTCCAACCAAAATGTCTGAGGTCAAAAAACATTTTGTACTTCATATCAAAGTTCACTTCATTTAGCCAGAAATGAAATATTTTGCCATTGGATGACTTTTAGTAACCTCAAATGTCAATCTTAAATGGTCTATGTTGGAGTCAGAGGTCAAGTCAATATCCATACTAAAAATTAGGTCCTTTTGGTTTAGCTGTGACTCTTGAACACACACACACACACAACTGCACATACTTTGGCAGAGTAGTATATGAGTTGTGTTCATGAAGTATTGTGTCTGAAGCTGTATTTACCAAGACAGAAATCGGCAATGAATGAAACATTAATTATTTTTTCAAAATATCCCATTGACATTCAAAACATTTCAGTGAGTTTTCCATTGGTTAAACTATATCTGAAAATCCACTTTTGAAGCTGCACTGTCAGATTTGTTTTTGATGTCCTCTACATCCTCAAATCTTTGAGATGAATTTTCACTTTAGGAAAACAAGAGAATATCACACATAGCAAGGTCTGATGAGTACAAAGAGAGCTGAACTTGCAAAATTCTGTCTTTCCCCAATAACTACTGTTCAAAAAGTATTGAGACTAGTTTCATATTTTTTTCAAATTGGTACAGACTTCTCTAGACATTATCACTTTATTCTATAACTTACTCAGCTGTGCATATATATCTACATTTAAATTTTAAAATTAAAAATATCAATAGTTTCAGTCTTTATGCTTTTTGATTAAATCTCATAGATGATGGATAGTAATATTGTTTATACTAATTATAATGATTTAATGTTGTAATCATTTTTGCCAGCACAAATATAAATAACATTAGGGTCAAAAGTCAAAAGTTTTGCAATATTTTGATTATGTGCTAATTTGTGGCACGTCATTCCGAGTTGTTTTGCTGATTTTGGTTTACATTGACAAATTTCCACATTAATCTGTTCAACTCACAATTTTTGGTCCAATCTTAAAAATATTTAAATGGTTGGAAACAAAATAAAATAATCTTTCTAGCTATGTAATTTGTATGTGCTTTTATCCATTAAATCAATTTTTACAGTAAGTTAAAATGGTATTTTGCTTCGAACAGCCAATAATGCGAAAAATGAACTTTTTTTTTCAAGACTAAATTTTACAGGTTACTATGTTTTGCAAAATCTAAGTGATGAAGCTTCATCAATATTCTTGAAATTGTATGCTCAATTAGAAGACACTTTAAACTACATTATTGTTTTTTCTTTTCCGACCTGTGGAAGTGAGAAAATAACAGCAAAGTTGATGAAGATTCTTTCAAATATTATAAAGTAAGCAAAAAAAGAGCAATATCTCATTAATAGAAGATAGTCTCAGAATTATTTTGATATATAATGTGTGAAATTTTGATAATGTTTTAATGTCAGGCTTTTTGTGAAACTTTCAATTTTGGAAAAATGAAGTTACAAGCTAGTATTAAGACATAAACAAAACTCTCTGCACACACCAGACCAGATTGGTTTTTAAAAAATTATTAAAGAGTATTCTATTTCTTGTATGTAATACATAGCAAGTATTTAAAAAGTTAAAAATTATGTTATTTATTTAAATTAATACTATACATATGAATACATGCAGTATTAAAATGAAAATGTTGAATAATCTTGTGGTAAACTTTAAAAAAAGATGCTGATATCCGTACCTCTTATTCTCTAAATAATGGAGATACATACAATTTGAGTGCAGAATCAGAAAGAACATACAAGATTTTATCAAAATTGCTCAAAAAATAAAGAAACAGTAAAAAGAATTACTGAATTTCTTGTTTTTAATTGGTCTGTGATTTGAAATTTTTTTAGCAAAATCATGTCCACTTTTGTACCTCCAATTTTGGGGATTTAAATTAACTTTTGAACCACTGGGTATATTTGCACAATTCAAACAGTTTTGAACTCCATTTACAGAGCTTTATATAACTAATTAAATAATAATAACCTTAAATAAAAATTATCAATGCTAAATCATGTGACCAAAGCAATTCAAGCCATGCTGTAGTTGGTAGTATCCTGGTAGTTGGTGCACTGATATGTTGTGCATTGGTTCAAACCATGTGCAATTTGAAAGTCCCACAGATGAACAGTCAAATTCAGGAACTTATACTTTAGGAGTTCAAACCGGGCCATAATGCCATGGAGGGCAACCAAAAACATTTATTGTGCAAAAGATGAAGGTGCAGTTGATCACAGTACAATAACCAGATGGTTCAAGAATATTTGCTCAAGTTGCAAGAACTTCAATGATCAGGAAAAATCAGGTGAGCCTAAAACCATGGAATCCATTCTACAAGCCATAGAGGCTAATCTGATGAGTAGCACTCAGAGAGTATCAGGCGAGCTTGGTATCTCACAGTCCAGTGTAGTTTGTTACCTTTACGACCTTGGCAAAAATATCCGGAATTGCTGAAATTTTGCCTCATGTTACTAAAATATTGCATAACTTTTGACTCATGTTACTAAAATATTGCATAACTTTTGACTCATGTTACTAAAATATTGCATAACTTTGACTCATGTTACTAAAATATTGCATAACTTTTGACTCGCCATCATAATTATATATTGTCTTTTTCAGTATTATTTTATGTTTATTTTGAATCTAAAGAAAATCAATCTAATCTCATTAACTGATGTTTAAATTACTTACATATGCATTTTTTCTGAGTGGAAAAATATTTTTCCTTCAGACCATCTGTTGATCCAATATTCATTTGAGAGTTCTTCAGCCATCTTGAGTTTTCTGAAAAACAAAATTAGAATTAAGAGAGTTTCATAATTTGCTTGAAGCATTGTGTATATATTGGTTAGGAGGTTGATTTAGAAAGCTATCACAATGCAGGTGTGAAGAAAAAAAAAAAATACAGTAACAATGGTGTTGTGTGTTAACCTGTATTTTATTATTCTTGAATTTTCGAGATAAAATCTCTTTTTCAAAAGATCGCTGGAACTGAAGTAGTCTAGTTATGGCATTTCTTTTAAATTAATTTTTTTTTTTTTGAAAATGATGGTATTTTTTATATAAATGTATTCTTGTGTTTACGTAAATGCGTTTTTTTTTGGTTGTACGCGTGCGTTTGTTGTCATGTGCGTGACCATGAAAATGCGTGTTGGCTGTGACGTTATGACTGTATCCTAGCGCAGGATTGCACATGTGTATGTGCGAATGAAAAAGCGTATTTGTGTTTTGTGGCCATGGTAATGTTAATGTTACGTGTTGGATGTAATAAGATTTAATCATTTATTATTATTATTATTATAAAATTAGAATTGCTTTAGCCGAACAATAATAATTTAAAAAATTAAGAAATATATAAAAAAACATTTCTAGCTTAAAGTTTATAATTTTGATTTTTTGGACTGTTGTCTTCATCTTTATTGTGGTATGTAAAAACCCAACATTTTGGCCACTGTATCCTCCAGTCTTCTTCAGGTGTTTTCTGTCTATCCAAGCATAGCCCAATTACCCAACCTGGGAAATCATTTTGAATAGTTTTACTGTTGATTAAACAAGGTGTTGAGAACTTTTAAAGATCTCATTCAAATAATTAAAAAAAATAATCATGACACTTCTTGTGACGCATCTCTGATTGATAGGCATGCAAAAACAATGATGTCATTATTTGAATAAGATCTTCAAAATTCATTGACGCCTTGTTTGATCAACAGTCAAACTATTCAAAATGATATCCCAGTTTGGGTCATTGGGCTACGCTTGGATAGACAAAGAACATCTGAGGAAAGCAAAAAATCTTGTTACTATAAATTTTGATTAATTTAAATCAAAATCAACCACAGTCACTATAAAAGCAGACAGGTAAAACAATTTTTCTTAGATGCTGTCAAGATGCTAAACAGTCAAATTGTTTTTCAGTTTCTTGCTGAAATTTGTGGTCATTTTTAACCACATTAAAATAAAGCTTATATAAAGTTTTATCAAAAAATGAAGAACCTCAACAAAATAAACACCCAAAACTTGAAGATTAAAAGAAAAATGCAAGAAAAACACGATGCAGTCAATACAAACAACTTTTTTGTGAGTATTTTTGTATATGCACACGAAATAGAAATGTTGTCTTAAAGTATGATAACTAAAAAACCAAATTACCACCTTTTTAAATATGAGAGCTCACTAAACTTCAGAGGCTAATCGGTCATTTCAAAACATACAAATGTTGAATTTTTAAATTGTCCCCTGAGTCTATGCTGTGTGCTGTTTTTTTTATTTCTTATTTTTTTAAGATGTTTGATCGTTAATTTTTCAAAGGTATCTGAATCGCTGGACAGACTCAAGGTGAAAATTGGTCTAACTGATTTTAAAACACTTTAGAATGGCAATAAGAAAAACAACTGTAGCAAGCAAAGCCAATTTTAAAATGCAAGCCTCCAAAATTGGAGGGAGAATCCGTGTGGCTTAGTGGCTAACATGTTGGACTGCGACATCATAATAAGCGAGTTTGAATTCCAGTCATGCTATTATGTGCACTTTCAAACTAATACTCTTGGGAAAGGTATGGACCCCCTCATCCCACCAGCTATGGGTTAAATAGTGCCACAAATCTTCTCCTACAAGGATTACTTTGGCATTAAAAACACATGAACATTGATATACCATTAAAAAACCAAACCAAAATTGGAAAAAAACTTTTAAAAAAAGCAGAAACTTTCAGAAATTCTCTAAAATTATAAATGGCATAGTAATTTGACCCGGTCCAGTGACCAAAGCACGCTGGACTCCCGCCTTGAAGAGCGGGTCGGTGATGTCTGGTATTTACATGTACCCCACTTGTACATGATATGGCACAAGGCCTTTTTACGTGGGACCACCCACAAGCTGAGACTCATGGGTGGTAGGGAGAAAAATTGCATCGATCCCTTCGGCATTCTTCCTCAAGGGGGCGCCTCAGGCACTGGGCAATAAACCCATCCCTGCCCATTTAAGTCAAGGGGGTAGGTATTGCCTAGGGGGACGGCCCCCTGGGATCGATGCTAGTAATTTGAACTACCGGTCCAGTGGCCGAAGCACACTGGACTCTCGCCTTGAAGAGCGGGTCGGTGATGAAATAAGAACCATCAAAACTATTGTGTTTTAATTTTCAGGATTTACTTCTCACAAACAAATGGTGAAATTTTGGACAGACCCTCAGTAAAAATGGCTGGAATGACCCTAATAATCTAATATAATCTTCCTAATTTTTCTTATTTGTTTTATATGCTAAATAAAATATTATGTTAGAATATAAATAATTCCTTCTTTCCTTCTTGGTAATCAAATGACAGAGCGGCTTCAAATGAAGAAAGACTGAATCCTGCTGTAGGATGTTCCAAACTTTTACAGTAAATCATCATCATCATCATTAATAACACCAATTATTTTAATTTATGTGAAGATATAAATTTCCCATGAAAGTAGAAATCTATCTTCATTGTCAGAGAATAAAAAAAAATATTTTACCTCGATCCAATAATTGGTTCTCAGTTGTATTCAGAAATAATAAAAATTCCTGTTCCAACAAATCTGTTATTGTAATCCTAAGAAACAACAAAGAACTAAAAATAGTTTAATAAATGCCCTTTATAAAAAAAAAAAAGTATCGCAAAACAATAAATGACCAAATGACCTACTTTTCTAACAAACCAAAAGACAACATTATTTTATATTTCTTCCCATCATACCCCCCCCCAAAAAAAAAAAACAAAAAAAAAAAAAAAAAAAAAAAAAAAAAAAAACAAAAACAAAAAAAACAAAACAATGAAATAAATCCAAGATAGAATTAATCTGGTGTGGAAAATCCAATCTCAAGACAAGATTCATTCAATATTATTCCTAGAGGATAGAGAAAAACAGGAAACTTTTGAGAGAAAACAGATTGTAATGAGACTGTTATCTGCTTCCAGCCATCTGCTGTACAAGTTTCACTTTATAATTTGCCTATCTACAAAAATATGGCAAATAATTTATACAATCACTAAAAGTATACTTATAACGTTTTTAATATTAACTGGTTAAATCTAAAAATAGATATTGAAAATTTCATTAAATATTACGGCTTCACTAACATTAATATTAAAAATAGTTAACCTTTATATACAATTTAAAGTTTGGTTTCTTTATTTAATGGCATATCAAGATTTGTGGGTTATTTGATGCCAAAGCCTTTCTTGTAGCAGAACAGTAGTGGTACTATTTACTATATTTACTAGAGGATGAGGGGGTTCATATCTTTCCCAAGGGTATTAGTCTGAAAGTGAATGTAATACCGTGACTGGAATTCAAACTCGCTTAATATGATGTTGCAATCCAGCATGTAAGCCAATATGCGACGGACTCCCCATATAATTTATAAAAAATATTTTGATATGAATTCATAGCTGTACAGTCAGTGGGGCTTAGAATAGATTGACTGCATTCCCCACAGAGAACTAAAAGAAATAAAGAATTGGGTGTCCTTTCTATAACACTAAACTGCATTCGGTAGGAAGGTTCCAGTTCTGGAACTTTAGGGAGTGTGCAGGGCCAGCACTTACTACCCTGACCCCCGCGACTTAGGAGGGGCAAACCTGTTTGGCCCCAACCCCAGAAGGGTGGGTTTCCTATATTTTCAATGAATACTACTTTATTCAAATTTGTTCCAATTCAATTAATATCTCAATCATCCTTAAAATATTTGTCATCTGTGCTGAAGATTGGATAATTTTGATGAGATTGTCATAAAAATTCCAAAGAACCAAATCTGAATTAATCTTGTTTTGTTTAACTATGTCATTATTTGTTTTATAATCACATGACTATTAATCCTTCATTCATCCTCAATATATATATTTACCAACCCCTCCGCACGAGCAGGATGTGACAAAAGGTCAGTTTCTTAAGCTGAGTTTAGCAGGTTTGAATTCAAAGTTTTCCTTCTGGTTACCTAGACAAGGTTAAAGAGCCCAGTCTGCCCTGCTATTTACCCATAGCTGGAGGGAGTATTGGATTCATACCTTTCCCAAGGGTATTAGCACTATGTGAAATTCAAACAGCTTCATCCAGGAATTGAACTTGGTGCGACGAGTCCATTTCCTATGACTCTAACCATTAGACCACACACCTGATTCATTCATCCTCAATATAAACTATTTTTCAGTTTTTGGTATTTTCACTTAAGTAGCTTTACAAGAATTGTAGACTACATTTGGTATCAGGATTTTCAATAGAAATTCCACTCATTTAATGTACAACAATGTAATTATATAAAGAAAATTTAAATCAATTATAAAATTTAATATTAAAATATGAAATAAGAAAACTGTATCATTTGGGTTATTCGGACTATTGTCCTCATCTTTATTATTATATACAAAACGTTTCAGCCGATGTGCCCTCCGGCCTTCAGGTATTTCTTGCCAAACTCAGGAACCTCTTCAAACTCAGAAGCCTTCATGTTGTGATCAGGAGCCTGAAGAAGGCCAGAGGGCACATTGGCTGAAACGTTGTGTAGATAACAATAAAGATTAGGACAATAGTCTGAATAATACAAATTATCAAGCCTCATCTCTCAAATTCAGAGAAAAAGAAAACTGTAGTTGATTTATTTAGGTACTCTTTGCATGGGAGATGGATAGTTTAATTTTTAAATAGAGTATAAAATCTTAAATCTATATTAATGATTGGGAAAAGTTGTTTGTTCCTCTTTTCTCTATAGATGGCCAAATAGGAACTACCAAATTTGGTATGTATACTTATTGGATATAGAGGAAAGTTTTAATGTAAAAGTTTTTTTTATTCTTCATGAGAAAAGGTGGAACCTAATTCAGAGGTCTTTAACTATAAATGATTACTAGGAAGCCATATTGTTACAAGACATAACTAATCACACAAAATTTGAATTTCCAAACTTTTTTTCAAAAGAAAAATTAGCAAATTATTTAATTGTTTGGATTTTTGAGAGAAGGCTTGATAATTTGTTGTCCTCATCTTTGTATTTATATACACAACATTTCGTCTGATTATGACATCAAGGCTCCTGAGTTTGACAAGAAACACCTGAAGAAGGCTGAAGGACTCATCAGCCGAAATGTTGTTTATATAACAATAAAGATGTGGACAAAAATAAATAAAACAAATTATTTGTTGTACTAAAATAACTATTCACATTTAATCAAATATTATTAATTAGATAATTTTTTGAGTTAAAAGAGGTAGAATAATTATACAGCATTATTGCGGAGTTAAAAATTGATAATCTGGATAAAAAGGAAAAATGTTTAAATTGATAAATCTCTTAAATGTCATGTACTTAAATTGAAAAAGAAAATTTCCACAAAACTGAAATCTTTCACTGGGCAATGTTAACTTCTCATGATAGTATGAAATTATCATATTTTCTATTAGTAGATTTAGCTTTTATACTAACAATTTCCATTAATAAATATTCAGTATAGATTTTTAATTGACAATGAAAATTGTAAATTAGTAAGTGGAAATAAGTAGATTAAAAAAAAATGACTGTAATCTCTATGTCTTCAATCTAAGTTTCAACTTCTCAATTGATATAGTTATTTAGTAAGCTCAGCTTAGATGTGGCACAAGGCCAGAAATAAGGGGCACCCAGTGTGAATTAAACTCACTAACAATGGTCTGTGGATCTAGTTTGCTAACCATTACACCATGTGAGGTGCCCAAACTTCTTAATTGATATAGATGGGTACTTCCGCTAATGTTCTTTATAAATACAAATGAAATTTGAAAAACTCATTATAGAATATTATAAGACAATTAATATAATGTTCTTTCTATTTTTTCTAAGTTTAATACTTTCAAGATATTTACAAGTGCTGTTTTAATTGTAAATTTCAAATATAATCTTATTGTCTATTTCCTGTGTCTTAAAAGAAACAATCATTTATGGTTTGCATTTAACCTCATTTTTAAACTGAACGAAAAGAATATTATGAGAAATCATCTGTTCATTAGATGTGAATATTTTTAGAAGTTGTCTCTTTGTTTTACACTGGGACAAATCTGCCATAAAGATTTCTTTTTTTTTTTTAAGTGTCCAATTTCTTTTACAAAAGTCAGATTCATTTGGCAAGAGAATTTGAAATGAATCAGTTCAATAGATTCAGACTTACTAGTTTAACTTTCAATGTTTCTCATCGCTTATCTATTTAGTATAACATAGAAATGACTAATATAAGATTTATTTATAATTGGTACTAAAAAATAAAAATTTAAGAATTCAAGAGAAAAACTTTTAAAATAAGTCTCAAGGTGACATTTAGGTTAAACTTATTCCTATGTTTTCAGTACATATTGTCAATTTGTTAATACTTATTAGCTTTACATCTAAACTTCCCATTATATATATATATATATATATATCATCATCATGTCACGCTGTTAGCACGGATATCCATGAAAATCTCTCTCCGTCCATCCCTATCACTCATCATTCTCGGGAGGTCCTCTATGCAGCATCCTGTATCCGCACAGAGCTGGTCAATGTACGTCTTTGCTGGTCGGCCCACACTGACATGCCCATGTACTGGCTTCCACAGAAGGACCTCACTTTTATCAGTTATATGGAAATCCAAACTCACAGACAAGTTAAAGAGACAATTCTTCCAGGCCGTTGTCATGTCAGTACTGCTGTACGGCTGCACCGCCTGAACCCTAACGAATTGACTAGAGAATAAACTAGATGGGAGCTGCACAAGAATGCTGTGAGTGATCCTGAACAAGACGTGGAAACAACACCCAAGAAAACAGCTGTACGGCCACCTGCCACATATCACCCAAACCATCCAAGTAAGACAGGCAGGACACTGCTGGATATATATATATATATATAATGTTACACCCAAAGTCAAATTTCATTATAATTCATTACCCTTTTTATCTGTTGGAAATTTATTAGGGAACAGGTGAATCAGCTTCACCAGCTATCAGCAGCACTCTGGGTCTCACGTGGGGTCAGTTATAAAAGCAAGTACCCAACATTGTTCCTCCTTTTTCTGTTACCACCCTTGCTGGGTTCAAGGTAGGTTGCAAGATTCAACAAGCCCACGAAGGCCAGAACTCTCTGTGTCTCACTTCCACACCTAGCCTTAGGCAAAGGACAAGCAGTGCGCATCACACACCCAAGAAGATTGATGAATGTCTGCTATTTTCACCCGTTAGGAGCATAGGGCCTTTGACTAAAATTGCTACGAACTACCTATCAACATTTGGACAAAGGCAAACAGAACGTTGTTATGAAGAGGATTAGATATTCACAACAAATTCCTCTGCAGGAAATATTTCTACAACCCCTAACTTTACTAAACTTCCATGCTTACCAGTAGTCCTTGTCCAACGTAAACCAAACTGTTTAAACTCAACAAACTCTAATCTCCATGTTGTTGAACCTGTAACATTTATATGTTGTGTATACGCCTATTTGTACATAAATGCTTTTTCATAGAAAAACATTTTGGTTGTTGTAACTTGTCTTTCAACCTCACCATTTATCTTCTCTCTGCTTCCATAGTAACTTGTAATTTAATTCCCCTACATTCCATAGGGGTCTAAATTTCCTTTTATTAATTTTCATGCATCATGGCTAAAAAGAGAACAATTGGTGGAGACTCTGATTGCTTTGAGCAGGTCTGGTGACCTTGTTTTGACAATTAGGTACCATCGCCTGATAGTGCTCCTGAAAATACATAGAAATGCCAAATTCTTAATTTTCACCATATTTTCTCCCTGCCATGCCTGTTGAAACATATAGTAAGTCACAAACCTTGCTACATATAATACCTTTTTCTTGCCAATTTTTGCAACCTCCCATTCTCAGCCCCACTAATATCTTTATCCACATTCACACATGCATGTTGTATTGAAGCCCCCACTATTCATATCCATTATAACTTTACAAAGAACATACCAACCAGCCAACCACAGACAGCACTTTTTTTTTACATGTACCGTTTGGAACCATTGTGATTATACACAACAATAAGCCAACATACTGACTGCCAGAAGAAGATCATTCTTCAATCACTGAACAAGATAATTCTAGTCTTTTTGAAATGGAAGTTCACTCCTTCTAAAATTATCTTGTATACTTCTGCATAGAAAACACCATTTCTTGGTAAAACTATTTGCCAAAAAACATTTCTTCTGCCACATTGCCAACCAGCAAACATTACAATGTTGTTCTTGTTAAGTCAGCTTTTTTTTCTTCTTTTCTTCCTAGCATTACCATACATACATATATAGCATAATATACAACAAATAATATATTCATTCTGTCAGCAGGGCTTAGAATAAGTTGACTGTATTCTCTGTAAAGAGACCCCCCCCGCCCAAAAAAAGAAAGAAAAGAAGTGGTGTCCTGGGTATGACACTAAACTGTATGCAGCTTCAATTTTCTGTAAAGTGTGGAGTACCCTTTCATTCTCATTACTCCTACATACTCTTTGACTCAAATTTGTAGTAACTGTTAAGGTCCCATCTATGGGTCAAATAGATCTGTTAGAAAGTTGTTAGTATTAGATAGAAATACTTGAAATCCTATAGCTGTATGCAAATTATTTGTATTAAGAATAGTTACTTGAAGCTATAATTGTTTACTAAAGATTATTATTACAAGCAAAATAAAAAACACCCTCCACGCGATGTAAAAATAGATTTTTGAAACATATTGCCTGAGGGGTGGGAGTTAAAAATTCAATGTCAGCGAGTTTGTATCCTAAGTAAGTAAAATCATCAAATTCATTAAAGGATTAAAAAATAAATCAATTTGAAATGTAAACTTTAAATATGTATTAAGATAAAACAAACTATATATAGATATTTAATACCAGTCATGTATTTATTAAAACTTGTTTTAAAAAACAATGAGGACTGTCTAATGTTGCATGTTCAAATTTTGAGTGTATTTATTCTATGTTATGACGATTTTGGGTAATGTGACTTAAGCAGTGACGTAGTTTTTGTTACAGACAAAAACCGGAAGCGAATCTCCATTATTAATAGATTATTATTTACTTGAAACCATAGAATTATGTGCAAATTATCAGCAGAAGAGATGAGAGCTGAAACCGTATAGTTACACACAAATTGTTATAAGTAAAACAAGTGCAATTGCATAAAAACATTGACATGATGTGATTACATGTGAGATAAAAAAAAAAAATTAACATATGAAATAACATAATATATAATATAAAACTAGACAAAATGTGACCCATTGGATCACCCATTGAGCTCTGGGTAGATAACTGGGATTAAGGAAAAGTGAGTTTGCAAAGCGAATTAAATTTGGACAATTTAAAAAAAAAAAACAACATTAAAATCATTTTGTAAGATTTCTAAGAAAAGGAAAGTTTGACCTAATTTAGATTTATAGAGAGCCAAGATGTTGAAGCTATTGGCTCACTGCTTATGAAATTTGACATACAAATACGTTTCATAACTCTCAACTCTCTACTCTCAATGAGAAACTAACATATATAATGAGGAGGTAATCAAGATATACATAGAAGGATAAAGTGATAGGCAGAATGTGAGTGAGAGACGGGTCAGTTTTTGACTTAATTGCAAATTAGGACTAATTAGAAACAATTAAAATGGAATTTTTTTCAAACATAACTCAATCCTAAAACTAAGGAATAAGTAAAAAAAAAGAAGAAAAAGTAAAGTCGTCAGGGCGGCCTAATGTCATTATCAGCCAAACAGTGAGGAAGTCTATCCCCTTTTCACTAGTGCTAGACCAAGGAGATTATTTTAGCATCTGAGGTGGAGTACCACACCTACCATTAGCTCCTCACTTTACTGCACAGATCCCTGTGCTACTCATATGCTGAGTTGACGAGCGCCGGAATAATTTAGTATAATTTTTGTGTCATTAACCTAAACAGTAAAATGCCTTTAGGACACAAAGATAGATTTGCTCAGTTTTAGTATAATAATTGATATAGCATAACATATCTTTTATTTTTTCATCATATGTGTAATAAATACCACATACAATACCTTGTCCTAATCAGCCACTAACTAGGTGTGAGAGCACAGTCTCAGTGGCTAAAAGCAGGACTGCCACACCTAGTGTTACCAACAGCCTTTTAGCCACTGGACAGGGTATTAAAATAATAAATATAAATAAATAAAATAAATAGATGAATGAATAAATAACGTCCATTATTTAGTTATTCATCTATTTATTTTATAAAGAAAATTTATTTGTATAAAGAAAAAAGTGAAATAAAAAATGAACATATATGTATCAATAAATTCTGAGGAAGCTTCAACCAATAATGAGGCGAAATATCAATTGAATTTAGTCATTTGTGTTGTTATATCCACATTTTCCTCTACTCTCAACCACATTTTGTTGGATTTATTCAATCCTTCCATCCTCATAACATAACATATAATATAAAATATAGCATAACATATAATATATTATATACATATGATATATATAATAAACGCATGTGGTTGTTGTATGAAATGGACACTATTAGTCAAGTTCAAGTCTTGGACAAAGGTGTTTGTATTTCTGACTGAGTTCTTTAGTCTTGATAAGGTAACTAATCTTGGAAAAGGAAAAACTCTGAATTCAAAATCTGAGAAGTGTTTCTGTTACATAATTATTAGATTACCTAATATTTATGTGCAATAGTGTAGAAATCAAAATGGCCGTTATAAGCTGCAGCCCATGGCCTTGAAGGATTTGAATGACAAGGCTTGACCTGTCCTGATCCTTCCTTCTGGGGATAGCCATGAGAACCGGTAGAGAGGACCCTCTTTTCCGGTTTAGATAGTAAGTACGTTTCAGTCAGTTAGAGACTAGCAGCCGAGCTCGACAGAAGGGTAAGTCGCGTTACACGCGCTCCCGTCTTAATCTGCGCAGATGTCTGGTTGGGGATTTAAAAATAAAGTAAGATCAAAGCAAATCGGAGTCTTGTGTTATTATATCTAAAAACTAACAATGACACAGGGCTTCTGATAAAGAGAAATCCCTAATAGAAGACTCGCCCTGTCAGCTGGGGCATTAGAATGCACCGACTGCACCTCTGCAGAGGGGTAGGACTCCCCCAATGGGGCCACCTTTTTGGCCGTGGGTGGCGACCCGTGATGCATCAGGATAGAGCCCAGGTGGATGAGCAGTTCATGACATGCAATACTCCACTTTGGCCCTATCTTGGGCTATACGGGCGGTCGGAGAGGCCCCCTCCGATCAATCGGCTGGTCACGTCAAGCCCTAGCACCTATATGATTTTCCCAACCCTATTGCCTTTATGGCAAGCCCCAACCCCTTTTTATCATATGGGTGCTAGAAGGCGGTGGTTGCGGGTCAACATGTCCTGGGAATGACGTTAAACTCTATCTGATGGTGAGGTTCCAGTTCTGGAGGTTTGGGGAATGTGGAGCACCCCTTCATCACCATTGCTCCCTGGTCCACTCTGACCCGGAGTGGTAGTACCTGTTAGGGTCCCATCTATGGGTTAAATAGAAAAATGTATTCATAAAAAAATTGTATTATCCATTAAGAATTGATTTATTTCAAAACTTTATCGGCATTAAATGACCCACTGAGGTTGATATGCCGTAAAACAAAACAAACCAAACCAACCAATAGAAGACTAGACCCGAAGTCCCCAAGAGAAGTCCAGACGTTAGAAGAGACCTAGAAGAACTTAAGATGTCAGAAGAACAGAAGAAGAATAGAAGTAAAGTAATAAGAAGGGTATACAACATTTCTTTTTAGGAGAATCTATGGCACACTCATGCAACATTCTTCTACTATCAGTGTGGCTTAGTAGTTCTATACAACTACAAGTGTTCACCACTATAAACAAATCACTTAGGCAAGCAGTTAACTGAACTGTTGAATATCATGCAGAAGGGAGAGAGCTTTATATATATATATATATATATATATATATATATATTAATATATTTTTGAAGGCGAAATAATGCAAATTTATGTTTAAAAACATATTTATTTAATTTTTTTTTTCTTTTTTTTTTTGTTCCCTTAATATTTTCAGGCTATGCTCATCTTCAGAGAGTTGAAAAAAATTTTTTTTTAAAATTTCATCTGTATTTGTTAAACTCAACTGTGATGTTAATCCGTTGAATGTTTTAATGTAAATGCAAACGTTCGGCAAAGATTGTAAAGTTCTGCTCGGCAAAGATAGTGAAACTCCGTTAGATCCCGTGCGGCGTCTTGTTTCGCGGGATGTTTTGAAAATCATTTTAGATATAAATATATATATATATTTTTTTTAATACTATAAAAATAATGAGGCCCTGCTCGGGGATATTAAAATAAAGATTTTTTAAAAATTATTTTTATAGTGAGTTAGAAGCATTAATTAAAATGTAATAATATATTTTTGAAGGCGAAATAATGCAAATTTATGTTTAAAAACATATTTTTTAATTTTTTTTTTCAAAAAATAAATATGTTTTTAAACATAAATTTGCATTATTTCGCCTTCAAAAATATATTATTACATTTTAATTAATGCTTCTAACTCACTATAAAAATAATTTAAAAAAATCTTTATGTATATATATATATATATATATATATACGTGAAGAAAGGAAGTGAATCCGACGGTATGTAGTGTATTAAGAAAAATGAAAAAACACAGGTTTAAATGGGTTAAGTGGTGAGTTTATTGGCCGATGCTGCAGTGTTTCGATCTATTAATTAGATCATCTTCTGGGCATTTGTTGGTATATGGAAGGTGATAAGAAATTATTTATCACAGAATAACGAGAAAAGCGAGTGGTAGTTGTTGTTATTCAGTCTATTTAAAAATTTTTGAGGTTTGAAAAAAGTAGAGACGGTTTGAAATATGATGTCAAATATTCTATTTTACCGCGTGAGTATGGGATGGTATAAGTGTGTGTATCGAAAGGAAACATTGTGCATTTTTTAGGTGTGTGGTTGCGTGTGTGTGTGTATAAATCTTTTGCGATAAACGACAGCGTAAATAAACCTTAATATATATATATATATATATATTCAATTCAATAAATAAGGTGAATACTGCCTAAGGAGTTAGCAAGAGACAGCACTGTTTACCGTTGCACCTTTTTTTTGAGAAAATTAATAGTTATATTATAATAATATGCCTAGGAAGTGTATGGTGTACACTGTAATGGTTAGAGTCATAGAAAATGGAGTTGTCGACCCAAGTTCAAATCCTGGACGAGGCTGTTTGCATTTCACATAGCGCTATTACCCTTGGGAAAGGTATGCATCCAACTACTCTCGCTCTAGCTATGGGTAAATAGTAGGGCAGACTGGGCTCTTTAACCATGGCTAGGTAACCAGTCTAGGAGAAAGAAACTCTGAATAGATGTGGAGAGAAAAAAATAAATGAAGTGATAAATTAAATTTTTTCAAGAATTTCTTGAATGGTCACTTATTATTCATAAGAAAACAAACCAGAAGAATTTGTATCTTGATTTTTTTTTTTTTTTTAAAACTTTGCTTAAGAAATTGACCTTGTGTCACATCCTGCTTGTGCAGAGGGCTTGGTAAATATATATATAATAATATGCCCATTAAGACTGTCAGCATGATCTTCTTTACTGATTGCTGTGCTCAGAACTTTTTTTTCTCCATTCCATGGAAAAAATTATTTTGCTTTTTTCAAAAAGTATCCCCTTATCTATTGAATGACACACACACACACACATTTTGGTGTGGGTATCTGTATGTGTTACAAAAATGCCATATCATAACGAGATAACTTAAAATTCTAATTTAGAGATAAAAGCAATTTCCAGTTCCCTTTTGCAACTGAATGATAATTTTGTGGGCTGATCATTTGCACTGAATGTTATTTTTTAATCATGTAAATTCTTGAGATATCAGAGATAATTAGAGAATTCTTTACTCCTTTCTAAACAGAAGTATTAGTATCATTATGGACCACTGTTACAATGGGAACCAACAGGTTGATGGGTTGTCTAGTCATTTAAAATCTATGGATTTTGTGTGTTTTATTTGATAGTCTAATTGATACTGGATATTTGCACAAAATATCTAGTTTCTTGTAACAACAAAAAAATTCTGGGGAAAAAGAAAGTTTGTTTCAATTAGTGGAGACTAGAGAGTGTACTTAATTCATTTTCTTTCTCTTTCCTGTGAAGAATGAACAAAACTCCTCCTTGCATTATTAATGAAAGAAAGTTAAGAATTAAAAGAAATAATGACATTACACAGTTACGGCCGCTTAACCATCGCCTGATAAGAGACCTTGTGTGATTGGTTAAAGGCCCCTTGTCGGCGACCAATCAAAAGACATATTACTAGGCTTAGTTTGGCCGCCAAATTTCGAAGATTAATACTATCAATCTACCTCTTTCGCTGCAATCAGCCGTCGCTAAAAAACATGCTTTCTGAAGCCAGCTACCCAGGAGCCGATGACATCATAAAGTCAAACTTAACACAAGCTAGCAAAAGACACCCACCTCTTCCTACCAGATAAGTTTTGCAAATGCATTATTTTGCAGCCTCCTCCTACACTCTACAATTGTATTTATAACACATTTGTAAACCTCACACACATTTTGTATATCGCACATTACATATTGTATATTGCATGTTCATGTTTGTTGTTGAATACACCATTTGTCTAAAGCCTTGAGTCGTGTTTCATTACCTATTGCCTTTATCATTATCTTGTCTACGTATTTACCATAAGAATATATAAATATTGAAATTAAATAAATGAAATTGTTTTATATTCACAATATCGATTCTGCATATACAAAATTATTTGATTTTACTGGACACTGCTGGAGAAGTATGTAAAAATTATTATAAGAGAGAATCAAGGTAATCTGTGCTATCTTGATGTTGATAAATAAAAGCTTATAAATTTTATTTGAGTGAAATGTTTGTAACTCTCAATATTGACCACATTTGCACACTGCAGTTAGGTTCCCATCAAAATTATTTTCTACCTTTTTTTCCAATCAATTATATATATGTTATATAATATGTTAAGGCTTCAATAATCCTTAGCATTTATCATTTTGAAAACTTCATTTATTTGTTAAACAAATTGCATGTTAATTTTAAAAGGAAATAACTTTGTTTATTAAAATAATTTCCATAATTAGATGTTGAAAATGCATAAGTTAGTTGAGCACACTCCTACAATTCTAAGTGATGTTTGCACATACGTCATGGCACTCCTGTTTTTGGGAAAATCCCTTTAGACAAGTTCCTGAATGGGTTTGGCTCTAATGCCTGTGTTTTTGATGATTATAATGATTTAAAATACATAATAGATCCTCTCATTAAGAAATACATCATAAAAGCAATTCATTGTGTTATTGTTGTTTTTTATTTTAAAAATCTAATGATTTCTGCACATTTTGGGGTTAACTTAATATAACCGTTGCAGTAACCGCTTCTCGAACCGACTTCACAACCTTTGCACAGACCTGGCAGCAAACACTTCTTGAACCGACTTCACAACCTTAGCACGGACCTGGCAGCAAATACTTCTCGCAAGGTTTACGAATGACTGCCCAAGCCTCCGACACACTCACTTTATAGGCCACGGCGAGGCGACTGATTGGGCAATCTGCAGAGCTTCAGATTTGCATCAGCGCACCTCGGCCCAGCACGCTTCCAAACTGCTCCACAACACACGCATGCAAATCGCGGACACTTTCGTGCATGATGTCGCGTATCTTGCTCACGACAATCACACTTAATTCATTTATCATCATCATTTCTTAGACATAAATTTCTACTGAATAGAATGCATTTTTAACATAAGAAAAATGCACATATTTTCTTTTGTGTTATTAAACATTGGTGTTAATTACAAGGGGTGTTAAGAAAAAAGAGAAAAGAAAAAAGAAAGTTTGTTTGAATTAGTGGAGACTGAAGAGTGAAGTTGGTCACAATGAACAAAAATCCATAATGCATTCTAAGTGAATGAAAGTGAAGAATAAATATAGGGTATGTGTAAAAAGTAGGGAGATAAATCATGCTGTTCATTTGAAAAATAGCTAAAATTGGTAAAAATTTATGGAGGCCTAAGTAAAGTAAAGTCGTCGGGGTGGCCTAAAGTTGGTATAAGCCAATCATCGAGGGAGTCTATCCCCTTTTCACTAGCGCTAGACCAAGGAAATTGTTTTTTTTGCGTCTGAAGTGGAGCGCCACACCCACCATCAGCTCCTTACTTTACCGCACAGATCCCTGTGCTACTCATACGCTGAGTTAGCGAGGACCGGTATCGAACTAGTAACCTTGTGGTCTCTAGCCAAACGCTCTACCGACTGAGCTAACCTGGCCCCTTTTGTGTAAAATTTCATATTGCATGCATACCGAAACAGTTGTTGCTGTCCTCAGACTAAAAATCCGGGTATTTTGGAGTAAAAAGGGGAAAAATTTGAATCACTTTAATCTTCCATAAACAAAAAAGAATAATTTTTGAATTTATAAAAATCTCAGAAAATATCTTGTGCAAAATTGCATTTTTAATAATACATTTTAAGATAGATTAAATAAATCTTTATTCAAGGCAAAAATATAGTATACAACATGCTACCATCTAGACGTTTAAAATTCACTATTACATTATTAAGTGAATAAAGAAAAAAGAATCAGAGAAAATCTTCTTTTTTTTTTTTTCATCAATTCAAAAGAATATTGTTTCTAAAACTAAGAAAAAAGAAAACAGGCTACAAAAATTATTTTTTGAGTTAAAAAAATAACTTTCAAATTTAAAAAACTTTTTTCAGATGTTGAAATTTTTTAATATTTTTTTTATTTTTATATTTTTCAATGTGGTCTTCTGGTTTTGATCTTTCTTGAAATGTAAAAATTAGGAACTTGAAAATCTTTTTATTCAAATAACCAAAGATTGAAACCCTTCCTACAATCTTAATTGAGAAAAATAAGTTGTTTTTTTCAAGTTTTCTAAAAAAATTTTTTAACAAAATAAGCTATTCTTTATAAAATGAAGTCCTTTTAATAAATTACTGAATTTTTTTACCAAAATTGGACAATGCCTTGATTTTTGGTGTTTTAAAATTGAAATTTTAAAAATTGCATTCCTTCAGAAAAATTGGACATACCTTAATAAATAAAATATGTCTCCATGCCGTTTTTAAATGTTATTATTTTATTATAAAAATTACTTTGATACTTAAAGTTTTGTGGGGTTTTTTTTTACTATTATTTTTCATTCACTTTTATTATGAGTAAGTATAAAAATAATACATTTATTTTGTAAATCAAGTGCGTGTACATGTGCTCGTTAAGAGGAAAATTGACTTCAAATATTTGACAAAAAAGAAATTGAAATCAATGGTACTTTTTTCTTTTTCACAAGTAACTAAGCTACTTTGCTTTAGCTAAATAGATATAAATTTTATAAAAGATTTTCGGCATAAAAACACACACAAACAACAACAAAAAACAGAATATTAAAACCAGGTACATTTCATATTTCAATTCAGATGAAGTAAACAACCAATTAAGATAAAAACAAGACGATGATGAACACACCAAACACATCTAAAATTTAGATATGTTTGGTGCATTGATCATCGTCATGTTTTTATCTTAGCTGGTTGTTTTCTTCATCTGAATAGAAATAGATTCAGATTCTAGATCTACTTGAAAAAAAAATTCCGACGGTGCAATTAAGTCACACACTATTTAATAGATCCAGGGAAAAAATGTAATCATGAAATAAAAAAGCGAAACAACTTTATTCTAAAAACTCAATTAGAGCATAAACAGAAAAAAAAAACCCAGAGTTTTTTTTGTATATGTTGTTTTCACAATGTTTTGTTATGTAAAGTTCATATGATAATAAATAATAATTAATATTTTATTATTATGTTCAAATTGTTAGTTATTATCGTTATGCAAATGAAAATAATAATGAAAAAAAAAAAAAAGAAAAAGAAAAACAGACTACTTATATGATGAAACGATAAACTGGCAAACATTAAAAATTGAAACTTACTGCGATGCGATATCACCTCTTGTTTCTACGACTTGAATATTTTGAATTAGACTAACAGCAGGAGAGGAAGAAAGTTCTAAGAAAGACAATCCCATTTTATTTTGGTTACATTTGTCTCCCTTAGATTAAGGTGTGGTTTGATTTCATTTTTTAATGTTATATAAACCTGCGTGAATTATTTAATGCCAAAGCCATCCTTGTATAAAAACAGTAGTTCTACTATTTAATCCATAGCTGGGGGATGTGGGAGAGGTTCATACCTTTCTCGATGGTATTAGTATGAAAGTAAAACGTGACTAGAGTTGAAAACTCATTTAGTATGATGACATGTTAGCCACTACACCAAATAGCCCAATCTATCCCTTAAGTTTAGCAAAAAAAAAAAATCAATTTTAATTCTGCTCTTGTGTTGATTATGCAGTGATTTTAAGCCGTATTCAAACATTTTTACTATCTTTAAAAAGTAGAACATAACTTAAAAAGATAATGTTATCTTCTCAAGTAGTTTTCTTTTTCTTTTGAGAAAGATTAAATTTAGATATTTTCACTAAAAAAAAGGGTCAAATATCTTCAGTTTTTTTCTTGAGTGTATATCTAGTATTTATTAGACTTTTAGTATTTTCTATGAGTTGAAAAAAAGGTAGACATAGTTTGTTTTTTTGTTGTTTTTTTTTTATAGTTTTTTTTTCAACTCATATATACTTGATTTGTATCTTTTTAAATTCTGCTAATTCATTTCCTTTCTTAGTTTTTAAATATCTTAAACTCATTATTTTTTTTATGAAATAGTAAAATAAGAAAATACCATAAATTGCTTCAATGAAAAATGAAGTGTTAGAAATCTCTACTGCCAAGTGGTATTAATATGGGAGTTCTTGTATGACGAGATTGTCCCAAGAGGAATGTTTTGACATAGTTATTTACTAAGCTTAAATGTGGCACAAGAGCAGATGTATAGGACACACAGTGAGGATCAAACTCACTAACAATGGTATTCTAATCTAGCTTGCTAACCATTACACCACTTGAGGTGCCCATGATTTTATATATGTGCCAATGACACATAGGAATATCACTGAGAATTGTAGGATAGTGCTGAGCTAGCAGTTTAGTATTTTGGATTGTGAGTACAGGAAATTGTTTTATTTAATAAATAAATGAACTTATTTTAAGATTTGTAATAAAGTAGTTACCGGGAGAGGGCATCGTTTGCCAGTCGCAAAAAGAAATTGTGTGGTGACATGTGTAACAGTAGGTAGAAAACTGATGCGATTAGAACTTGAGTTTCATATTAAATGATTGAGGTTGATTTACAAGTAGTGTGAATGCACAATTAAAGAGCCAGAATGTTGGGAGAAAATGATTGAGAAATAAACACTTGGATCGAGAAATTTGCGAGAGAATAAAAAGACTGTTGCTTTTTTTGTGAAACCAGTTTGAACTCAGGAGTTATGTGTATTTTTGATTGTACTTCAAATGAAAATATTTTGATTGTACTTCTACTTCATTGTACTTCAAATGAAAATGTTTTGGTTGTACTTCAAATGAAAATATTTTGGTTGTACTTCAAATGAAAATATTTTGTACTTCAAATGAAAATATTTTGGTTTTACTTCAAATGAAAATATTTTGATTGTACTTCAAATGAAAATATTTTGGTTCTGTACTTCTTGTACTTCAAATGAAAATATTTTTTGTACTTCAAATGAAAATTTGTGAAAATATTGTACTTCAAATGAAAATATTTTGATTGTACTTCATGAAAATATTTTGATTGTACTTCAAATGAAAATATTTTGATTGTACTTCAAATGAAAAATATTTTGATTGTACTTCAAATGAAAATATTTTGTTTTACTTCAAATAAAATATTTTGATTGTTGTACTTCAAATGAAAATATTTTAGTTGTACTTCAAATACTTCAAAATTTTGATTGTACTTCAAATGAAAATGTTTTGGTTGTACTTCAAATGAAAATATTGTACTTCAAATGAAAATATTTTGATTGTACTTCAAATGAAAATATTTTAGTTGTACTTCAAATGAAAATATTTTTGTTGTACTTCAAATGAAAATGTTTTGGTTGTACTTGAAATGAAAATATTTTGATTGTACTTCAAATGAAAATATTTTGGTTTTACTTCAAATGAAAATATTTTGATTGTACTTCAAATGAAAATATTTTGTTGTACTTCAAATGAAAATAATTTGGTTGTACTTCAAATGAAAATTTTTTGAAGATTGAAAAAATAAGAAATGAAATTATTTCATATTTTCAATATAAATTCTGCATATACAAAATTATTTGATTTTACAGGGCACTGCAGAAGAACTATGGACAAACTCATAACTTCTATGGACTCCTATACATGGGCACAGCAGTGTTGACTGACCAGCAAAAATTTACATTCATCAGCTCTATATGGATACTGGATGCCATCTAGAGGACCCCCAAAGAGCGATGATTGATAGGGATGGATAGCAAGAGAGAATCAAAGGGATCTATGCGATGATGGTGATGATGATGATGATAAAATAAAAACTTAGAAATTTTATTTCAGTGAAATCTTTGTAACTCAATATTGACCACATTTGCTCTCTGCAGTTAGGTTGCTTTCAAAATTATTTTCTACCTTTTTTTTTCCACTCAATTATATATATGTTATATAATATGTTAAGGCTTCAATGATCCTTAGGATTTATCATTTTGAAAACTTCATTTATTTGTTAAACAAATTGCATGTTAATTTTAAAAGGAAATAACTTTGTTTATTAAAATAATTTCCAGAACTAGATGTTGAAAATGCATAAGTTAGTTGAGCACACTCCTACAATTCTAAGTGATGTTTGCATATACGTCATGGCACTCCTGTTTTTGGGAAAATCCCTTTAGACAAATTCCTCAATGGGTTTGGCTCTAATGCCTGTGTTTTTGATGATTTTAGATAAAAGAGGAAAATATAACACTTACTGGGTTGAGTATGTTCTTGTGTGCTATGTAGCAGAAGGTTGGGGGTTCAAAGACAGGAGATGCAACTGGTGGGTGTTCTCTTATGGATAGAAGGTAAAAGGGACCTTTTACTTTGGTGCATCCCCTTTTATACTACTGCCTACCATGCCACCTTGTACCTATCAGTAGACACAGTAGATAATTACCTCTTGTGTCCCCTAATGTCAAATAGAGGAACCATGGCAAGTAAGGAATGTAATCCATACATCATTTATTAGATATAAAATTCTACTGAAAAGAATATATTTTTATCATAAGAAAAATGCACATATTTTCTTTTGTGTTATTAAACATTGGTGTTAAATACACATCAATGAAGCCCTTGAGGCAGTAGAATACACCTCTGCAACCCGTGATGCTTAAGGATGGAATCTGAGTGGCTGAGCATTCCATGGCATGCAACACTGCACTTTGGCCTTTACTGGACTAGACATTGGTTGGACGATTGGCCCCCTCTGATCAATTGGCTGGTCACGTCAAGCTTCAGCAATTATATGATTGTCCCAATGCCCTTACCCTTATGGCAAACATCAACCCTTATTATCATATATGTGCTAGAAGGCAGTGGCTGAGGGTCTTAGTGTCCTGGGAATGATGTTAAACTGCATCTAGTAGTGAAGTTCCAGTTCTGAAGATGTGAGGAGTTTTGAGTACTCCTTCATTGCCATTACTCCCAGGTCCACCCTGACCCGGAGTTGTAGTACCTGTTAGGGTCCTATCTATTGGTCAAATAGATAAATGAGTTTTAAAAAAAACTAAGTTTGAAAAAATTGATTACTCAACAATAATGAATAAAACAAAACATCTTTGGCATAAAATAACCCAAGGGTTGACATGCTATAAAATCTAACTAACTAACTAACCAACAATAATTTCAAACAAGACAGGAATTATCTAGAGCAATTTATTCCATGTATTCCCAAAGTTCAACTCAATTTGCCTACCATTTAAGTTTTTTTAATCCTTTTTTTTTTAATCAAGAAAAATTAAAGGAAAGAAAATAAGTGATTCACTTCTTGGCTGGATTGAGAACTTTGTAATAAAACATCATTGATAGAAGAATTAACCAGAAGATAATGAACACTATTGATCCTTCAAAATATTATGTTTTATTTAACCAAAGAATTGATAAAGGATGAAAATGGTTATAGAAGAATATAGAGTAATTGTTCTTAGAAAGTATGTTTATGTAAAGGTTACTGAGTTCAAAAATGGAAATGTAATTTGGTTATTTTTTTCATTTAGAAGAATTTTATGATTGAATGTCTAGATGTGTTTGTTTTAAGGAATTGGCCAAAGTGTCTTTTAGAGAGAAGACATAAGAGTGTAAGCATACTAAAGAATTGTCTTACTGGTTTATAAATTGCTTTTTACTAGGGTGAGTCAAAAGTTTTGCAATATTTTGGTAATGTGAGGCACAATTTGTCAGCTGTGGATAATTTGTTGAAGTTGTGATGGTGACAAAACACATTGGACACTGAGCTTGTTTGATACTCTCCAAGTTCTATATGATGGATTTGACTCTATGGCTTGAATCACAGACTCAGAATCAACAGTTTTAGGTCGACTGGACATTAATTGATTGTCAAGATTCTTGCAACACAAGCAAAATGTTCTTGAACCACCTGGTCACTGTACTGTGATCAGTACCTTCACCTTTGCACAAATAATATTTTTGGTTTCTTCCAAGATATTATGACTGAGTTTGTAAAGCATAAAATTAGACTATGCTCCATCTTCCCTACTATGCTCCCAAATTAGACTATGCTCCACCAAATTAGACTATGCTCCATGTTCCCAAATTAGACTATGCTCCATGTTCTCTGCTCCATGTTCTCAAATTAGACTATGCTCCATTCCCAAATTAGATTATGCTCCATGTTCCAAATTAGACTATGCTCCATGTTCCCAAATTAGACTATGCTCCCCAAATTAGACTATGCTCCATGTTTCCAAATTAGACTATGCTCCATGCTATGCTCCATGTTCCCAAATTAGATTATGCTCCATGTTCCCAAATTAGATTATGCTCCATGTTCAAATTAGACTATGCTCCATGTTATCAAATTAGACTATGCTCCATGTTCCAAATTAGACTATGCTCCATGTTCCCAAATTAGACTATGCTCCAATTCCCAAATTAGACTATGCTCCATGTTCCAAATTAGACTATGCTCCATATTCCCAAATTAGACTATGCTCCATGTTCCCAAATTAGACTATGCTCCATGTTCATCTATCCAGCTTTCAAATCACACATGGCATGAAACAATGCACAACATGTCAGCATACCAACTACAATGACACTACCAACCATAGGGTGTACCTATCATGGTTTTAATTGCTTTGGTCATGTGATATACATGCCATAAACTAGCACATACCAAAATATTGCAAAACTTTTGACTCTATTTGTTTCTCTCAAGTTTGTATTTTTACACTTGTGATTTGGTTGATGGTTTTTGAACTTTTGAATGTTTTCTTTTTTTTAAATTTGTTAAATTGTGATGTATAGAATACAATTCTATATTTTTAAATAAATACACGTACACATTTCTTTTCCCAAACTTAAGGAAAAGAAATTAAAACAAACACACGAACACAAATCCTTTTCCTAAATTTAAGGAAAAGTGATTAAAATAAATGTTTACACAAAAATCAAAATCGATTGGCTAGGTTAGTATTGCTCTCAACTACGTCCGCGCGTTTGCGCCAAAAAGTTAATTACTTTTTGATCCTATCTTCTAATTATAAAAAACGGAGAAGAAATCAACAAACAGACAGACTTCATCTCACATTCAAACCGGACACATCCGATGACCACAAACAAACACACAGATCTCGTCTCGCTGCCAGATAGAACAACGACCAAGAAACAGGTGTTCGAACGAACGATTCCACTGCCTCAACACAATTACTACTACTACCATTATTCTTACCACTTCGTTCTACCTACATCAAGAATCCGTTTCAGCAGGTCATATATACAAACTTGATTCTCATTTCTGTCCACATCTAAACAAACTTTTCGAAACTTAACATACAAACTTTTACATTTTACATTACACATTTCTTAGAAAACATTTCCACATATATACACATTCTATCTCTTTGTACATTCACATTTTGTTGATTATTGCAAATTTATTCTCTGAATAAATTTATTTGTTATTTTATAATCATATGCATTTGTTTTATCATTTCTCCGTATTTTCTACTTAAAATGTGTCATATTTTTATTTGTCATTCCTAATGTTATTGAACACACATCTCATAACCCTCTACAGATGACTCTATGATCACATAGAACCATTGCAATTCTAAGTCTTACAGTGTCTGTGAAAGAGATTGGATTTTTCACACTTTTGCTTTTAAATATGAATACTTTGGATTTTTGCTTTCATTGTAACAAGGTTTTCTTAACATTCAAAGAAGATTTGTTTAAGGTCAAATAATTAAAACATGTCACACAACAATACAGAGGAATATGTGCATTTTTTTAATGACCTTAAAAAAACTGTTGTTACATTGCAACCAAGACTCACCAGTGTATATTTTGAGGTTAAGTGAAAAACATGTAAATCTTATTATAATGGAGATTGTGTGTTTTTCTGTCTGTAACTGAAACTATATCACTACTCAAGTCATAATTCCCTTAGTTATTGACATCACATTCTCAATGATTTTATTTTTATTTAAACCTCAATTATTAATAAAATTGTCTTACATTATTTATACTGTTAACCATATCAACATACTAACAACATGCAATTATATTTATATATACAATAAAATAGCAGTTTACAGTGTGAACGGGAAGGCTAATTTGCATATTGATATTCAAAATGTAATTTTAATAAATATGTGCTTAGTATTATATATTTCTAATTGTTTGGTTTTATTTTAATGAATATAAGCAAAAATCTCTTCAATGAATCTTAAATGAAATCCATTAACAAGAAAAAATAACTGTCATTTTATTCTTTACTTCCTCTTTTAACTAAATACTTAAATTAGAAAAAATAATAATGAAAGACGAGTGTGATTGAAGAGTAAGTTTCAGTTGTTCTAAATTTTCGATTATACCCACCTCTGTTTCAAATCTTTTTATCTGTATTCTTATTTAGTTTTATTAGCCTTTCTAATTTAATAGAATATTTTATTACATTAAAACTTAAATACTTGCACCCGGAGGGTGCATATATTTGCTAGTATGAATAATAGAAATACTCAAAACTATAAGGAGATTATTATATGCTGGATACCAAGTCATATAGGAGTGAGAGGGAATGAAAGAGCTGACTCTGCAGCTAAATCGGCTCTAGATTTAATCCCTGACAAGTTCCAGATACCATATACTGACTTGAAACCTAAAATTAATAGATTCCTTCATACAAAATGGCAGCAACACTGGAATAACTGTATCCACAATAAACTCTTCCTAATCAAACCGACTTTGGGAGGCTGCAGACCAACTTTAAGGAAGTCTAGAAAGGAACAAGTCATTATGTCCCAATTATGCATTGGTCATAAAAACTAACGCACTCTTATATACTCAAACAAGAACAACAACCACAATGTGAAACATGTCAAACACCCCTGACAGTTAAACACTTATTGATGGAATGCAGATTTTTTGCTCCCATCAGAAACCATTATTTTAAAGCAAACAATATGAAGGATCTGTTTGAAAATGTTAACATTGGGGATATTTTCTCCTTTTTGAGGGAAATAAAATTATACCATAGAATATAGACATGAAACAAATCAATGCCATACAATATAATTCCCAATAATGCTAACACATTGTTAAAACCAATTACTAAAAGTATATATATGAATGCACAATATGTATAACACCCCAACCGCTAGGCATGATATAACCCTGGACGGGTTGATATGCCGTTAAAATTAATAAACCAACCAAAACTATAAGATAACTGAAAGGTGATAATCAGTTCATCCAATCTCTTTTCCAGATTCCTGGGGATTGTTCCCATTGCTCCAACTATGATTGGTATCACTGTCACTTTCATGTTCCTCAACTTCTTTTTTAGTTCACTGGAACGGTCCAGGTATTTGTCCAGTTTTTCATTTTCTTTTATTTTCACTCTGTGGTTTACTGGAATGACAAAATCTATGAGATGACAAATTATTTTCTTCTTGTTAATTAACAATTTTTTTTAATGACCTTAAAAAAACTGTTGTTATTAAACAAAAAAAATTATTTTCTTCTTGTTAATTAACATTAGGTCTGTCATTATGGACAGAATTATTTGTATCTTAAAGTCACAGAGAATTTTACGTTTCATTTTCTAGGATATATTCTGGTTTATGCATAGACATATGTCAATATGGTCAATCTTTTGAACAATTCCCATTAAATCACTTTTCCTACCCAGTCATGCCAGTTCTTGTATTCCTTTTGTGCCAGTTGGCTGCATTCACTTATCATGTGATTAACTCATCTTTATCACCACATAGCCTACACTTGCTATTCTCCTGAGTATTATGAATTTTTGCTTTGATGTAATTCGTTCTTATGTCATTATTTTGTTCTCCTATCAATAGAGATCCAGTTTCTCTCTTCAGGTTTCCTCTGCATAGCCATATCCAGGTCATCTCATGTGCAACTTCCTTAGTTTTTATCCATTTAGTTATTTTTTCCTCATTTTTGTTTTCTAGACATTTTTTATTGTTGTTTTCCTGTTTGTCCTTAAGTTATTTCTGTTGTTATTGACTGTTGTAATCAGTCTTACTTTGCTCTTTTTTTGTATTTTCTTTAAATGTCTGAATTGTTACATTGGAGGTGCATGTAGTGTAATGGTTACCATCATAGGAAATGGACATAGTGATATGAGTTAAAATCCTGACTGTAGCTGTTTGCATTTCACATAGTGCTAATACCCTTGGGAAAGGTACAATCCAACTATTCTCCCTCCAGCTATGGGTAAATAGTAGAGTAGACAGGGCTCTTTAACCTTAGTTAGGCAACTGGTCTATGAGAAGGAAAACTCTGAATTCAAACCAAAGGGGCTCTCTTCTCGTTAGTCAAGACTAGTTTGAGAGCTCCTCCTCCACTTTCCTGTTAACCAAAAACCAAAACCAAAATGCAATCTTCAATATTTGTGAGTCATCTTCCTTCTTCTTTTCTTGTTGCATAGAGTTTGTAGTATTCCTTGGATGTAAGATCGCATGCAATGTCATCAATTTTCCTGTTCTATGGTCCATCTGTCAGAATTCCTCCCTTGTTTATTTTAAGAATGGTCCAGAATATTGTACAAGGAAGACTGTCCAACTATTTATTCTTTTCATTAGATTTTTGCTGTAGAGTTTGCTTTCAATCAACAAGTTTTCTTGTTCTTCTGAGTTACTTCGATTTTCTTGCTTTTTCTTCTGTAATGGTTAATAAAATGGCAGTTGGCGATTATATTAAAAAGGGGGAGTAAGAATCCCAAAAATGCAATAACGGAAAACAACAAACGCTGAATTCAAAATCAAGCGCCAAAAAGGAAAAGCGGGAATTTTTCAGTAGTTCAGAGAATGACAAGATGAGTGGTCACGCAACAAATCAGCTCCAGTATCAGCAAAGAAAAACAAGATAAAATATGAACTATTAATACCACAATATAAAACAAAGGACTATACCCGGTATGCTATTATACATGTCTGTAATTCTATTTTAATACAGATTGTTATTTTAATACGACTCCGTTGATTTCTTTCATTGTGTTGAGTTTTGTTTAAAAGTTAGTAAGTTGTGTTAACCTATATTAAATATATACAACACCCAGCTTGCTACACTTCCATCCCTGTTTGCTTGATGCTTCTAATTTTCCTAGAGTTTTTGTAGTTTTTGGTACAAAGAATTAACATATTTTTGTAACATCACCCATGTTCCAAAAAGGTCCTCAAATTCCTACTCTTGCTTAACATATTTTTTCTTTTTAGCTGGTGAAAAGAATTATTGATGAGTGAATTACTTTAGAGATTTTATTTCTTAAAGCTGCTTCTTTATGAATTAAATTTCCCAATTCTTGTTTAACAGGCCATTGAAAATCATTCTTCTTGTTAATTGTTGTATGGGTGTGATATAAAATGCATAGATTTTTATGGCATAAATAATCACAGCCATCAAAAAAAAAAAGAAAGACGTTTCCCAACAAATCAGTAAAAGGGAAACCAAAATGAATCAGCCGTGAGAAACAATTTTGGTTGCAAGGAAATCAAGTTTTTCTTTCCACTTGGCTATAAATATCTTTTTATTGTTCAATGAATCAAGTCACTTTTTTTTTAATACTCATTTCTCATCTCTCATTTACCTGGACATGTAGGATACATTTGTCGTTATTCGTACATATCAGTCGACAATTACCAAAGAAAATCCAGCAACAGTTTTTATTATAAGTGGGACTTAATTGGACTGTAAATTAAAGGTGAGTTTAAGTTCAAAATGTTTTTTATTTATTTATTTTTAAATTCTTATTGCCTTAAATTCCTGATTATATCTGCCATAAATATTTACAGTTTCATGAAATTTAGGTGTTTGTTCATACAATGATAGTGAATTAAAGTACACAGTATACATTTCTCAAGGCCTCAACACACACACACACACACACACACACACACACATACACACACACACACACACTCTCTCTCTCTCTCTCTCTCTCTCCTCTCTCTCTCTCTCTCTTTCTCTCTGTAGTGATATTTATAATGTATTTTATTAAAAAAAATGATGCATAAATTTATATATATATATATATATATATATATATATATATGTAAAGTTGTAAAAATTGAAAAAACACAAGTTTCATTAATGAATAATGTTTATTTCGCCTACGCTGCAGTGTTTCGGTCTGTTTCAATAGACCTTCATCAGGGCTTTCGTTAGTTTAAGGAAAAAATCGAAACAGACTGAAACACTGCAGCATAGGCTTAATAAACATCATTTGTTAATGAAACTTGTGTTTTTTCAATCTTTACAACATTACACATTGTCGGATTTACTTCCACTTTTTCTTCATATATATATATATATATATATATATATATATATATATATATATATTTAGCTAAGAGGTTAGTCCCGAAGGTCTTTTTGACCATCCCATCTGCTGGTTAGGGAGGAATCGATGAAATTTGTTAAGAGTTAAAAGGAAGTTTATTGTACTGACTTCAAGATAAAAAAAACGTTGAAAAAGAGTAAAATAAACACTTCATTTTGGGAAAAAAGTGGATTTTATTGAAATCAAAGTAAGAACGTTTAAAAGAGAATGAGATAAATGTTTTATTTTGGTAAGAAGAGGAAATGTACTGAGTTCAAAATAAAAACATTTAGGAACAGATAAAATAAATGCTCATTTTGATAAACAGAGGAGGGTTAAGAGTGAGGATGGGTACAATAAATTTATTTCAACTAAAATTCTCATTTTTGTGTATCACAACCTTTGTCAGACAGCCATACAGGTAAGAAAATGAACAAATGAAAGATATTTTGTTAGTAGTAGACTTTTATTAAAAAAATAGGTCTTGAAGGTCATTCCAGCCAGTAACTTATCTGGTCATTTATATATATATATATATATATATATATATAGACAGACACACACACACACACACACACACATATATATATATCTGGTGAGTCTAATTTTCAATGTATTTATTATATTTGTATATATGTGTTATATATTTTTTTTTGGGGGGGTGGGTGGATTTAGTGTGAAGGATGGGTAAAGTGTAAAATAAATGAGAAACTGAGTTGGATGTTATGTGCTAAGTTCCATTTTATTTCATCCAATATTTCGAGAAAATGACTCCTCTTTTACAAGGATTTTTAGACTTTTTTTTAGTCTAAAAATTCTTGTAAAAGATATATTTATTTGTGTGTGTGTGTATTTATCACTCAACAGATACTTATTCAAATTTTATATATATATATATATATATATATATATATATATTTATATATAAAACTCCACACAACATACCAATCACAAACTGTAACTTAATGACATCCATTTCCCCAATACTTCCCCCACACACATGATATATATATATAAAAAAAATATATATATCACTAAATAAATAAATAAATAGACACACACACACATATACTCTTAACCAATCCTTACAATTCTAGTATACACAAGCCTACACCAAACACCAGTGGTACCATTACCATTCTGATACACTCCCTATCTAGAGAAAAGAAAATCCACTACCCACCCCCAACCACCCTACACCTACTGACGACCTCCTGTTTCACCATTTTGAAAATGTCCATCATTGAAGCAAGAACTATATCCAAGTCCTGAAGAAGGTCTAACAGACTGAAATGTTGCATCGTCAACTACCTACAATGAACATCCATTTTCTATAACATTCCGTGTTTGTCTACCTTTCTCCATATATATATATATATATATATATATATATATATATTAGGGCCGGGTTAGCTCAGTCGGTAGAGCGTTCAGCTAGAAACCACAAGGTTCCTAGTTCGATACCGGTCCTCGCCAACTCAGCGTATGAGTAGCATAGGGATCTGTGCGGTAAAGTAAGGAGCTGATGGTAGGTGTGGTGCTCCACCTCAGACGACAAAAATAATCTCCTTAGTCTAGCGCTATTGAAAAGGGGATAGACTCCCTCGCTGACTGGCTGATACCGACTTTAGGCCGCCCCGACGACTTTACTTTTTTACTTTTATATATATATATATATATATATTTAAGTTGTAAGAGTTTTCAAGTATGCTTCACTTGTTTTTTTATACAAATAAAGATTAAAAATAAAAAATAAAAATACTGTTTTTGTTCAAAGCATGAATAACTGTGAATGTCTGTGTTTAAACTAGACTAATTTTTAAAAAATATAAAGGACTTACTAGTAGTGTTAGAATTGGTATTGTTAGGAGATTTAGTATTTGTTATATTGCCAGTTAAGGCAGATGTAAAATTTTTTTTGTAGTTAATGGATTTTGATTGGAAGGTAAAATATTTAGAAAATTATTTACTAGAGAGAATTAATTCTCCCTAGTAAATTATTTTCTAAATATTTTTTAACACACAAACCAACGTCCTTTATGTTTTTTAAACATCAGTCTAGTTTGAACACTGACTCTCAGTTATTCAAGCTTAAAAAAAACAAAAAAACATTATTTTTATTTTTTAATCTTTATTTGTATATATATATATATATATATATATATATGATTGTAAATTACTTTATTATATTACTTAATTATATGCATTGATTAAAAGTTTTGTACAGAATATGTATGTGTTGCTACCCAAAAGTTCGGAGAAACTGACAATAAAGGAACCACTTCCCCATACATTTAATTTCTACTTGTCTTTTTCTTGCTGCCTGTTGTTTGTAGATAGGATCACAAAGAATATTGGAAAAAGTCAATATTTGATTTGATTTGTTCAAATTTCTTAGTAGTTTTGGGCAGCATCTTGTACATGTTTTTGATATATAATTAGGTGTTAATAAGTTCTAAGACCCACCAAGAAAGGAATGACCTAGAGGTCAATGTACATGTTATTCCACATATTAAGCCAAAACTTCAACACACTTGGCACTTTGTTTCTCAAATTATCCCAGAAAACAAAATCAATAAAACACAGAGAAAAAAAATGTCCTTCTTTATTAAGACTTTTTAGAACACTGTTTTATATGTTTGTATTTACTCAAATCCTTTGCCATGAACAGGATGTGACACATGGTCAATTTTTAAGAGGAATAAAGCTGGTTTGAATTCAGTGTTGTTCTAGATGCCTTACTAAGGCTAAATAACCCAGTCTACTCTACTATTTACCCATAGATGGGGAGAGAACAGATGGATTCATGTGTTTCATAATGGAATTAGCACATAATGAAATGCCATCAGCCTCGTCCAGGATTCCAATACAGGTTGCTGGTTCCATTTCCTACAATGATAACCATTACACTAAGTGCACCTGTTGTATATATATATATGTATACTTGTATTAGTTATTAAAGGTACTTTATTAATGGAATACACACAAGGTCAATTTCTTAAGCGCAGTTTAACAAGTTTGAATTCAGAGTTTTCCTTCTCCTAGACTGGTTACCTAGCCATGGATAAAGAGCCAAGTCTACCCTGCTATTTTACCCATGGCTGGAAAGAGGATTGGTTTCATACCTTTTCCAAAGGTATTATTGCCATGTGAAATGCAAACAGGGATTGAACTCGGGTTGACAAGTCCATTTCCTACAACTCTATCATTACACCATGCACATTAATGGAATTATATATATATATATATATATATATATATATATATATATATATGTGTGTGTGTGTGTGTGTGTGTGTGTGTGTGTGTGTGTGTGTATTTGAAGCAGCTAAATAGAAAATGTATTTCTCTATAAAATATGTGTCTTATATATATATATATATATATATATATATATATATATATATAGTGATCATTCAATCTGCTCTCTCTACAAAGTTATGAGACATTCTACTGTTATTCAAGAAAGAAAGAAAGCATTGGAAGAATAAAGTGACTGCTGAATATGTTGAGAGGAAAGAGAGAGAGAGAGAGAGAGAGAGAGAGGGAGAGAGAGAGGGAGAGAGGGAGGGATTAATTGCTAATTCAAATGCAAAGAAGTCTGCCATTTATGGCAGAAACTATGAGGGTCGGCTGAAAAGGCCAAAAAGGTCATACGATGGCTTTATAACTGCCAGTGATTAATTTTTTGACCAATGGGATCCTAGCACTGCAACACCAATGAAAGAAGTGTATGGATTGCAAGGGTACTATGTTGAAAAATAAACCTCATTTGGTCACATTACATGAGAGCATCTGGGTTAGAATGTGAACATTTCAGCCCACCCTAGTATGATACTAATTACTATTATTTTTAAAGCAATTAATGGTAACATTATTTCCTAATATTGAATATATTTGCATGTAGTAGCCATATATTTACAGTGATATTTTGTATTCTTTAGTGTCTTGATCCATGTATTTATGTATATTTAAATGTGGGAGTTTTATTTCTATATATGTGAATAAGGTTCTGTGCTTTCATTAGGGAGAACTACTTTACTTTTTATCCATGAGAGAATTAATGCACTTAATTGTGTATTATGTGAGACTGTATTTCCAATAGTAAAAAAACATGAATATATTTTCTTTGTATGTATAATTATCCCCAACTACAGAGCAGAAAATTTCTGGTTTTTCTGTGAAAAAAAAAGTAGCACAGTAAATTTATAAAATTTAAAGAAAATTCCCACTTTGAAAATTTCATTTGATTTTATCTGACATTCTAAAGGCCATTAAACCTTTGACTCACTGTTTAAAAGGAGTAAAAATAAGAGTTTTTGAAATGGAAAAAAAGAATATACCAGTTATATATAGAATGTGGTTGCTTATGAAGTGTAAATTTATATTTCAAGTGATTCTAGCCAAGTAAAAGTACTTGTATACATACATTTACCCCCTCCCCTGCATGAGTAGGATGTGACACAAGGTAAATTTCTTAAACAGAGTTTAACAAGTTTGAATTCAGAGTTTCCCTTCTCCTAGACAGGTTTCTTAACCAAAGTTAGAGCCCAGTCTGCCCTACTATTTACACATATTTTGAGTGATAATAGTTGGATTCATACCTTTCCCAAAGGTATTAGCACTATCTGAAATGCTAACAGCCTTGTCCAGGATTTGAAAAAAGTGCTTGTATAGGTTAGTTGACCATTCATAAGAAAACTCATGTAAAAATGGAACCACTGTACATAGATGTTATTTTGTTGATACAAATAAACCAAACCTTTAAAAAATATTATATTTATGTATATTGTGACCACATAATCCTGGCTTTGGATTTTTATACAAGATTACTCATATTTACCATTAATATAAATTATATATATTCAGGGTATCGAACATATGGCCCACTGCTAGATTTAGTCTGGCCCACAGACTAGATTTCATTAAAATCAAAATTATTATTTGGTAATAGTAAAATATTTTGTTATATATATATTTATTAGCTGAGGTTACAAAACAGTTTATCTATAAACCATTAGTAGATATGAAAGATACATTTAGACAATTTCTATTTCCATTCTTACCCTAAGGATACTTACTTATACAGTGTTGAGTTTTTCCTTCCTTTCAAAGATATATATATATATATATATATATATATATATAGTTTGAGAATTTTTTTTATTGATATATGCATTGAAGGCAGTTCAATATTTATTTTTGTAATTTTTGTAAAGGGCATTAATTCGTTTGGAAAGATACGAGCCTATTTTTTTGTAAAGGTTCAGTCTTTCTCGGCCACGCCCATAAGGTTCTGAATTCTTCAGGTCGGTTGGTGATTGGTCGGATTTTTTTTTTTGGGGAACGAGGCTGATTTCCTGTTCCCTGAAAAGGGCGCGAAATTCGGCAGATTGCAGGTTGGTTTTGAGAAAGAAAGGGTCGAATTCCGCTATCTCTGTTGACACGAGTCAACGTAAAATTTTATTTCCCAGAATTATTGGGTTTATTTCTCACAGAGTGAGATTTTGTTTAACTTCTCTAAAAGAGAAGTTTTAATTATTTTGAATTGTTTGGCGGCTTATTTGGAAGACCCAAATATTGCATTTGTCTCACAGAGTGGGATTATTTTCTTCTACAAAGAAGAGTTTGAGTTGTTTTATTGTGTATTTGGAAAATCCAAATAGCATAATTTGGCTCTCAGAGAGAGTCCTTTTCTTCTTCCCAAAAAGAAGAAAAGTTATTATTCAGTGTCGCATTGAAAAGCCGACTCTAATTTTTATAATCACAAGTTATTTGTAAGAAGCAAGAAACTTCATTAAATTTCAAGGCACTTTAGCCTTAAACATCTTTGAGACTCGGCCCCTGAAAAGGCCACCTGTCACTGTAGTAGCAGAATCCTAGAGAAGAGAGGAGAGAACAACTTCAACCCCTAGAGAAAGATTGTAGACGGACCGGTGCCCCGGTTTTTCTTCTCACTACCTGACCGAGAGAGTTCACCCTTTACTGACCGACAGAGAAGAGAAAGAAGAAATACATTTTTTGTACTGTCTGAACTTGTGGTTGTGAGTAGCACCCGTAACAACCTTTTTATATCTCTAAAATTCCTTATTTTTCGGCCTTGTGCCTTTCTTGTACCTTTTTTTGCATTTTGTTACCCTTTTTATAGTTTGTTACGCTTAGCATAAAGGACAAATTATGCAAGTCATAGCTGCCCTTTTTATTCCCTAAGAAATTTTGAATTACACTATTGTCTCCTTTTTAAATTTCCACATAATATATATATATATATTATATATATCTTTGAAAGGAAGGAAAAACTCAACACCGTTATTCCATAATAAATTTATTTCGACCAAAATTGGGGCCTTTATAAATCTAAGTTGATTTAATATAGCTCCCCAGAATTCAGTCTCATCAGATGCGAAATCAAAATAATTTGAATTGCATAACATTTCTGTAATGCAATTCAAATTATTTTGATTGCATATCGGTTTAAATGTAAGGCGTAAACAAATTGAGAAAAAATCAATCTCTATATGTACATATATAGATATATACATATATAATAACATTTTCCAATCAGTATGCAGTAACTATATCTTACTAGCAGGACCTGGTCATATACCACAGTATGATAATTCAATTATACAACGTTTGATATGTTTACTTAAGAGCAAAATAATTCAATATATAAAAAGTATAATAATTTTGATTTAACTCTCTCTCTTTTTAAATGGATCATTGTAAAATATTTACATTGATTTGCCAATGAAAATCTGGGGAGAGGCGTTTAAAATATCTACATTAATTTGAAGACAAAAAGTAACAAAAACATAACTCGGAAAATATCTTAAGTTGAGCCAGAAATTTGCCTGATGCTGGCTCGCTAAAACATAGCCTAAATTAAGGCAGAAGGCCGGGATGACATAAGATCAAAATTACCAAAATATCTTCCGTAATTCACAATTTCAAAATTACAAATAAAACAAACATGTAATTTCTTTTTTTTTTCAATTCATTTTAATTTTACGTTGGGCAAATTTAAGCAACACAAGACTATTTGGAATGTTTCATTTTTAAAATTGGGTAAAATAAAATGGGACAAGTAAAAAATCTGCGAATAAGTGACACCAGATAATCTGGATTTACTTTTTTACATTGCATCTTGAACAATTTGGACAGTCTCATTTTTAACCAGAAGGTGTTGTAGGATGATAACGGATGGAAGATTTAGGAACACCAGTATTAATATATAGATATAAATATAATTCTTTTTTAAATTTCTTCTGTTGGTAAATTAAAAACCTATGATTTTGTAACAAGTATATATTTCAGACCATTTGATGTTTAATCATTTATATTTATTGTTCATATGACCTTTTGGATGTATTAAAACAATTATTATACCAGTGAGAATTTTTTTTAATTTAAAAATTGCTGTATTTTGTTTATTGATTGTAACATAGAAAATGGCAGAAAAAAACAAAATCTTAGAATATGCTATAGATTGTATCTCCTGTAGAGGAAATATTAGTATTAGGTGGGAATACTTGAAACCATATATTATTGTGAATGAATTATTCTTAACATGTAATATATTGCCTGATCAGTCGGTTGCACCTGGGGACCGGGCTACATGCAGGAAGTGCGTGGATGTCAAGTACAGTCTGGAAACAGAAACAGGATGTGGCCTTGAACTGACCTTTGGCACCTAAAGATGCAGGTGTACATTTGACACTGTTTAGGTGCAGAAAATCTGTAGGCATAGCCCATAGCCAATAAAAACAGGCTGTGTGGGCGAAGAGGTGTGTCTACAGAAAAACTGTGTAGGTGACACCAGGATTCAGACTACAATAAAAAAAATCCTGTGGAAATCGATTTGGAAAAAAAGATCAGGTTTGAGATCACTTGAAGAGAACTCCTGAAGGTTCCATGTTTGCGTAATCCCTGTTAACGACTCTCACACAACCAAGGAAATAAAGATATCATCTTATATTTTCATTAATACAAGTGTTCGTGTTCCTTGACGGGTCCAGTTTGTAACAAATAGATAAGAATATTTGAAACCATATAACTCTATGCAAATTATTTGTATCAAATTTTGGCATTAATTTTTTTTGTCACTTAGCATTCAGGAGGCCTTTTTCTACTCAAGCAGTCAATTTTGAAAAAAAAATATTAATTTTAGATGATTTTAGACTATATCGAAATGATCACTGAATTTCCTACATGCATGTACACAACTTTTTTCCCCCTTGTTTTTAGTTTTATTATTCCCTAGGAGGATGAGGATGAGGAAAATCCATAATTGCAGAAGTGAGAAAACCATCAGGCACCAAGTTTCACCACTTCAAAGTTGTCATTTGTAAATAAAACCAAGGGAAAGATAACTGGTTTGCAGGAAAATCAGAGTATTGATATTATAAACAAGCCCTCCCCCACTCTAAAATCATATAAAAATATTTTTCAAAACTAATGAATTGCCTAAGTAGAGGCAGGTCTTTTGTATGCTAAAAAAAAAAATTGTGAAAAAAGTTTTCTATTTTTTCCGATGGGACCCAGGTGGTTTAGATGTTCTGTTAATGGGAAAAAATATCTTTTATTTTTATTTAGGAAATTGAAGGACGTTCTTTGGTGACTCATAAACACATTTTACAGTTTGTATATTGTGGCTGAAAAGCTTTTTTTTTTAAAGAATCAACAATTCAAGGTAGTTGGACACCTTGTTTTGTATAATGGTCTGTAAGCTAGATGAACAGACCATTGTTAGTGAGTTTGATTCTCACTGGATGCCCCATACTTCTGACCTTGTGTCAAACTAACCTAAGCTTAGTAAATGACAATATTCAAGGTAGTAATAGTTTTAACCTTACAGGATAAATATTCTAAGTTAAATTCTGCTAAACATTTAATATTCAATATTTTTGTTTATTAATATTTACACTTGTGAATATTTTAAAGATCAATGATTAAAATTCAATCTATTTGTTTGTTTCCCCATTTTAGAATTCAGAAGTGTTAATTTTTTCAATTTAAAAAATTCAAATTTCTTTATTTTTTTATTTAAATTTTTAAAATGACGAATTGTAATCATTAGTCCATCTGGAAAAATATTCTTTTTTTTTTCATCACCATATTTTGCCTTTCTCAGGTATCCATTAGTTTGAGGAGACACATGCTCTCCCCCTCATAAAAAGTAAAAGTAAAGTAAAGTTGTTGGGGTGGCCTAAAGTCGGTACCGGTCAGATGGCGAGGGAGTCTATCCCCTTTTCACTAGTGCTATACCAAGGAGATTGTTTTCGCGTCTGTGATGGAGCTACCATCAGCTCCTTGTTTTACTGCACAGATCCCTGTGCTACTTATACGCTGATCAGGATCTTTTGGTTCGTAGTCGGACGCTATATCGACTGATCTATAACCAGCCCTTCTCTGCAATCTCTTTAAACTGTTCTTTCCTGATCTATACATTGGACTCGTGAGCTTCTAGTGAACTTACAAATGAATTTATTTTTGTGTGCTGTTTATTTTGTGTGGTATTTTTTATTTTTTTGAATATCAAAAACCCATTGTGGCAGAGAATCAACACACAGAAGTGTGTTGATTCTCAGAAGTGTGTTGATGCAAGACTTTAGAAACATGGTTGATCACTATATAATAGAGATATTATTTTCCCAACCCTATTGCCCTTATATGGCAAGCCCTAACCCCTTTTTATTATATGGGTGCTAGAAGGCGGTGGCTGCGGGTCTACATGTCCTGGGAATGACATTAAACTCTATCTGATGGTGAGGTTCCAGTTTTGGAGATTTGGAATGTGGGGCACCCCTTCATCACCATTGCTCTCTGGTCCACTCTGACCCGAAGTGGTAGTACCTGTTAGGGTCCCATCTATGGGTTAGATAGAAAAATGTATTTATAAAAAAATTGTATTATCCATTAAGAATTGATTTATTTCAAAACTTTATCGGCATTAAATGGCTCACTGAGGATGATATGCCGTAAAACAAAACAAACCAAACCAAAGCAATATATAATGGAGAGAAACTTTAAAATCAGGTATGGCAGATCATTTGTGGATGGAGAGGAGGATTACACTAACTTCTGTGGAGTTAGATTGAATAATAAACAAGAACATTTCTAAGAGTTTTTAGGAAGAGACACTGAATGTGTTTTGGAATAGAAGGACATGTCCTCTCAGACTGAATTTTATCATTCCAAAATACAAAGGTCTAATGAAAGTAAAAGGGTACTGTTGGTTAACAATCATGTTGTTGTGAATTCTGCTTACCCAACTGAAAACAAATGGATTTTATTTTATCTGAATGAACCACTGTAAATAAAACACAATATAATATGACATTTAATAGAGCAAAAACGTATACAATATATTATGGTTCCAGACTAACTTTTTTCACCACTGTCTTTGAACTGTCCCAAAAAGATATTTTAATTGTGCTGACTATCCCAAAATCAAAATTTTTTTTCAACTTTGTTATCATCTATAGTTGTTAGTAGTATAATAAAAATACCTATTTTTGGTGTTTTTGAAACCTTTATTTTCATAATAAAATAAAACTCTTAGTAAAAAAAAAATGAAATATAACAGCATGACAAACTGAGGTTCATTGAAGGGAACAAAAAGACATAAAAAGATCTGTAGACAGAAATGTACAGAAAATAAAATAATAAGTTTTATTTGTTATAATTGTTATTTTTCTTTTAATGGTATTATTTGAATTTAAAAATTCTTTAATGGCATTATTTAATTTAATTTATTTTAATTTAAAAATTCTTTGAATTCTCTATTTTTTGTGTATATTCATGATCTGAAAAAAAAAGATTATTTTTGGCTGTGCAATATTATAATTATTATTAATACACTCCAGATTACAAATAATAAAAAAAAAAAAAAAAAAAAAAAACTTATATTAAAAAAATTTTTTTTCAATTTTTGTCTCCAATTGTATTATGGGAATAAAAAAAACAAGGCAGACAGTTGTCTTTGCACAGATGAGTACTGCCATCCTTAACTGGTTGTAAAAAAAACCTTTTTTCACATATTTAGACAAATTAAAAAAAAAGTTGGCATCTATCTGTCAACTA
>CM042158.1:84851151-84898651 GCA_023376005.1 Doryteuthis pealeii | reverse complement strand
CATGACACCCTTTTAATGTCCATAAGATCATAGTTCAAATTCTTTGGATGATTTCAACACCTTTTTACAGGGAAAGAGACTTGCTTTCTTCCTTGCCAAGTTTGTATCTTCAAATTATTCTGGTAGCAGAAGTAATCATACGATTTCTACATGAAAATTGTCTTAATAGAGTTATTTCCCTTACACTATAAAATTATTACGTTTTGAACTTCAATTTCTTTTTTTCAAGTAGTTAATTATTATATTCTAGAACACCATAAATTTTATCTATTGTCGTTAGCACATAAATACAAAATTGATGCATAAGGACTTTATTTACCTTTTTCTACTTGCCATCTTGTTCTGTAGAGAGAGAGAGAGAGAGAGAGAGAGAGAGAGAGAGAGAGAGAGAGAGAGAGAGAGAGAGAGAGAGAGTTCCCAGTCTTTCCTTACAAATTAGGTTGTAGAATCGAACATCAACAACATAAAATTAATAGAATTTCTAATTACGGTTGACATTTTTAAAATATTTCTCCTCAAACTGGAAACTCACATTGAAGGCAGTTTTCAAAAACTAAGTCTATTATCCAATTGGATTTTTTTTGCTAATAGAGGAATATATTTTGGGGACAAATTGTCTAATCAGATCAAAAACAGGAATAGTGTAAAAAAAATTAAGAATGAATTGGATCATTTCAGAAATAATGGTAAGAAAAAGAATTTAAGCTGCCATTTTGGGGGGTTATCAAATGAATTACTTAACAGAATTTAATTTGTATATAGATATTGTATTAATATTATCTGTACAAAGGTTCTCTCTTTTTTTAAAGGTAGTGGATAGAAAATAAAAAGAGATGCCCAAGGAGGCATAACAAACAAATAACAATCCTCCAAACAAAATTTGGAATGTTAATGTATTTTCTCAAAGTGATTGACAATAAAATTCCCTAATCTTTAGGTGGTGAGTTGAATGTTGTATTAATTAACAGTATTAATTAAGTAGAGTGTTATATTAATTAACATTGAAAAAATAAATGACCTATGCATAAGTAGAATATTAACAACATGATAGTAAGTAAAATAAAAATAATTTCAAATCAGTAAAAATATAATGCAAAATCTCTAAGTCTTTTGTTATTTCTTTAATTATAAATTTGCTCTGTGACTCTAACAATAAGAGCACACATTGAGCTCTCAAACTGCGACAAGTTGTTTTAAAAAAAAATCCTATGTCGTAAGGAAGATTTCTTCTCTGGACTTTTGGATATATATATATATATATATATATATATATATATATATATATATATATATATATATTTATATTATTAAATATTAATAGATAATTCATAATATATGTATTTAGCAACCTCTCTGAATGAGCAGGATGTGACACAAGGTCAATTTCTTAATCAGAGATTAACAGGTTTGAATTCAGAGTTTTCTTTTTCCTAGACTGGTTGCCTAACGAAGGATAAAGAGTCTAATTTGCTCTACTATTATGGATGGAGAATATTTGGATTCATACCTTTCCCAAGAGTATTAGAACTATATGAAATGCAAACAGCCTCGTTCAGGATTTGAACTCACCTGCTGTGTCCATTTCCTACTACGGTAACCATTACACCACACACCTCCTCATAGATGTGAAATACATGTTAACAAAACTTAAACATTTAAATAGATACACAAACAACCTACATATGTTATGACAGATATATTTTGCTAATTCTTTATTTGTCTTGTAACTATGTTAATATTTTAGCTTTTTTAGGAAAACAGCAATCATCATTTACAAGCTGAACATGAAAATTACGATGGCTTAAAAAGTTATTAGGTATCAACTCATGCCAACACAATTCACAAATACGGATATAATAGAATTGAAAAACCAGTCTGACTGCTCATATATTAAAAGTATTAAAATAGAATTATTATTAAAAAAAAAAAAAGAAAAGAAAAAAGAAGACCAATAAGGCTGATCATAACAAAAATAAATTGCCTCATTCACCAGAAAATGTATGAGAAAAACAATCAATTTGTGTACATGAAGTGGGCATGAATCCTTCAAGTTTGTGAACTAAAGTACCAAATTTTCTCATTTTACTTCAAAATCCCAAAATAAATAAAAGACAAATATAAATTTCTCTATACCAATGTCATGAGTTTATTACTGTTCTGTTCATATCAATACCAACACAGATAAATCCTATTTATTTTTCAGAAGAATGTTATTTTGATTTAATGCTAAAAAATAAAATAATAGAATCAACACATAAAATAAAACAAGATTGTAACTAAACTGCATGTTATTTTTCAGAGCCAGTTCAAGCTATAATTGATATAAGGGTATGCTTAGGGCTCAAGCTATAATTGATAGAAGGGTATGATTAGGGCTCAAGCTATAATTGATAGAAATGCTTAGGGCTCAAGCTATAATTGATAGAAGGGTATTTAGGGCTCAAGCTATAATTGATAGAAGGGTATGCTTAGGGCTCAAGCTATAATTGATAGAAGGGTAGGCTCAAGCTATGAGAAGGGTATGATTAGGGCTCAAGCAAGCTATAATTGATAGAAGGGTATGCTTAGGGCTCAAGCAAGCTAAGCTAGTTGCTTAGGGCTCAAGCGGGCTATGATAGGGTATCTTAGGGCTCAAGCTATAATTGATAGAAGGGTATGCTTAGGGCTCAAGCTATAATTGATAGAAGGGTATGCTTAGGGCTCAAGCTATAATTGATAGAAGGGTATGCTTAGGGCTCAAGCTATAATTGATAGAAGGGTATGCTTAGGGCTCAAGCTATAATTGATATAAGGGTATGCTTAGGCTCAAGCTATAATTGATAGAAGGGTATGCTTAGGGCTCAAGCTATAATTGATAGAAGGGTATGCTTAGGGCTCAAGCTATAATTGATAGAAGGGTATGATGGCTTAGGGCTCAAGCTATAATTGAGAAGGGTATGCTTAGGGCTCAAGCTATAATTGATAGAAGGGTATGCTTAGGGCTCAAGCTATAATTGATAGAAGGGTATGCTTAGGGCTCAAGCTATAATTGATAGAAGGGGTTAGGGCTCAAGCTATAATTGATAGAAGGGTATGCTTAGGGCTCAAGCTATAATTGATAGAAGGGTATGCTTAGGGCTCAAGCTATAATGATAGAAGTATGATTAGGGCTCAAGCTATAATTGATAGAAGGGTATGCTTAGGGCTCAAGCTATAATTGATATAAGGGTATGCTTAGGGCTCAAGCTTAGGGCTCAAGCTATATTAGGGCTCAAGCTATAATTGATAGAAGGGTATGCTTAGGGCTCAAGCTATAATTGATATAAGGGTATGCTTAGGGCTCAAGCTATAATTGATAGAAGGGTATGCTTAGGGCTATGCTTAGGGCTCAAGCTATAATTGATATAAGGGTATGCTTAGGGCTCAAGCTATAATTGATAGAAGGGTATGCTTAGGGCTCAAGCTCAAGCTATAATTGATAGAAGGGTATAGGGCTCAAGCTATAATTGATTAAGGGTATGCTTAGGGCTCAAGCTATAATTGATAGAATATGCTTAGGGCTCAAGCTATAATGATAGAAGGGTATGCTTAGGGCTCAAGCTATAATTGGATAAGGGTATGCTTAGGCTCAAGCTATAATTAGAAGGTATGTATGCTTAGGGCTCAAGCTATAATTGATAGAAGGGTATGCTTAGGGCTCAAGCTATAATTGATATAAGGGTATGCTTAGGGCTCAAGCTATAATGATAGATAGAAGGGTATGCTTAGGGCTCAAGCTATAATTATTGATAGGGTATGCTTAGGGCCAAAGCTATAATTTATATTAGGGGCTGATTAGGGCCCAAGCTATAATTGATAGGAGGGCCAAGCTATAATTTATATTATGATTAGGGCCCAAGCTAGGGGCTGATTGGGACCCAAGCTATAATTGATAGGAGGCATGCTTAGGGCCCAAGCTATAATTTATATTAGGGGCTGATTAGGGCCCAAGCTATAATTGATAGGAGGCATGCTTAGGGCCCAAGCTATAATTTATATTAGGGGTTGATTAGGGCCCAAGCTATAATTGATAGAAGGCATGCTTGGGACCCAAGCTATAATTTATATTAGGAGTTGATTAGGACCCAAGCTATAATTGATAGAAAGGTCTACTGAGATGAATTTGTTTCACCAACAATGTGAAATGATATCTAGACAGAGGAAAAATAAATAACCTACTGGACCAGGTGAATGAAATCCTACTATGTGCAGGTGAAGTAGTCATTTCAAGATTGAATGGTGGTGTTTTAGCCAAAACCTCAGAGTAGTTCGTAGCACTGAGAAACCTGAAACAGAAAACAGATTCTAGCACAAATAAACCAGAACCCTTTGACAAATTTGTTGCAAGCCTTTGTTTACAGACTACGCTGTGTAATTTTTGGATGTCAAAGTATAAGGACGAGACAAGCATTGAGCAGTTAATACCAGAGATGGTGTATCAAGAGGTATTTAAAGATTTGCTTGCACAAGACAAAACCATGATGTAAGGAAAAGCCATACAAATAGTAAAAAATTGTGAGGCATCAGTGAACCTCATGAAGCAGTTATGGCTCATACAGAATGCTACCACCACTATTACAGTAGTACAGTCCAATTAAATGTACTGAAAGTCATAGAGCCTGTAACAAATGTCATACTCTCAACACTGAATGCAGAATTTGTGGGAAACGCAACCATTGGGCTAGAGCATTGCAAGACAACAGGAAAATTAGCTCCTGTCCACAGCAAAATAGATAAAAAAGATATCCTTGAGGAAGATAGAACAAATAAATCCATAACATAAGAAATAACAGTGATACAGACAATGAGAGTGTAGACATGTTATGGTTCCATGTTGTAAGCATTATCAACAACCATACAAAAGTCACAGCAAAAATCAATTTTTTTCAATCAAATCCCTGACAAAGAACACCTACCAACAAATCTCTCAGCTAAAGTGGAAACTGGAGCAGAAAGAAATATTCTTCCATTCAGGATATTCAAACAGATATTCCCAAAGGGGCCAGGAAGAGTAATGCTTTCAACAGGGCCACCATCCCACACATCGGCATGCTCCAACTCAAATGCAGATACAACTGAAGCATATGGATCAAGGAAAAGATTTTCGTTGTTGACACCAAAGGTCAAGCCATTCTAGCATTACCAAGTAGCTTCAACCTGGGGATGATAACCTACACTGTACGATAACAGAATCTGACAAGCCCATTAAGAACAAAAAAGACCTGATACAGTCATACCCAGTGTAGCAAGATTCATTTGGCAAGGACTACTAATGGAAGGAGGAGGAGGAAATAAGAGATGATAAAGGTTTAAAAAATAGTGATGAGTCAAAACAGGATGAACGATGGTTTGACCGTAGCGTGACCCCGAATGGAGAATTGAGTGTCAACCGGAAGTCGGGTGTTGACCGCAACCGGAAGTCGGGTGTTGACCGGAACCGGATGTCACGTGGTGACGTGGAACAACGAAGAAAGGTATCGGTCTCTTTTTGCCTTCTGCCGTCGTAGGGTACGGATCGGGCCTCTAGTGGCTAGTATGGGGTCACAGTAATCAAGTAGTGTTCTCTCTCTCTTTCTCTCTGCCTTTCCTCCTCTCCGATGCAGCACACGAGACGAACCTACCCGAGAAATAAAGGCTAGCAGTTGTGACTACATATTTCTCATGTTATAATTTCTATCAACACCATTTTAGCACTGTGAATTTGGAGGCACGTGGACGAGACCCGCTATACAATATACACCATGGCAGCGGCGTTACAGTTATCGTTTTAGTGCTCGGAAAAAAGGACAACGTTACTTATATCATTTTGGTGCCGTGAAAATATACCACAATGGTACACCAGGATAGTTTGACTGTATAGGCTACTTTCCAGGAAGATACCACAGTCTTAGACTCCACAATTGCACCTATTATACCTGCATCATGAAAATGCTCGATGCACCTAAAGGATGAGGTCAAGGCAGAGTTGGACTGAATGAACAGAAGTGTCATCCTCAGGAAAATTGATAAGCCAACAGACTGGGATAGTAGCCTTACATATAGCAGAAAAAGCAATGGTTAACTGTGACTATATCTGGACCGGAGGGATCTCAACAGAGCAATTTAATGATGCCAACATAGAATACTTACTTAGAATAGATCTAAAGGATGAGGTCAAGGCAGAGTTGGACTGAATGAACAGAAGTGTCATCCTCAGGAAAATTGATAAGCCAACAGACTGGGATAGTAGCCTTATATATAGCAGAAAAAGCAATGGTTAACTGTGACTATATCTGGACCGGAGGGATCTCAACAGAGCAATTTAATGATGCTGTAGCGTTAGCTTCGTATTTGCCTGGGAGGGTTGTCTGCCTGTTTAGTTTGCTGGTGCCCGCTAGGGGGTCGTTTGATATTTAAGCGGCTGGTTCAAACGCTTCTGTCTCTTTTTCCTGTTCCAGTAACCATGAGACACATGGGGTAGACACGGTCTACCCCTTCTCGTTGGGGCTTTTAAACCCCCTTAGATTACTGTAAGTTATTTACAGCATGGACTATCCCTAGTCTCATGTCTGTACTTTTATGTATATCCTGTACCATTCATGAATGTGCATTTATCTTTCTACATGTAACTTTGTCTTACCTATGTATTATGTATCTTGTTATATCCATGTGCTGTACCATATTAAATGTTTTTGTCTGTCAACCTTCGTCGGAGTCTTGTATTCAAGTATATATAACTTTGAATCCTTTTTCTTACAATGCCACCATAGAATACTTATTTAGAATAGATCATTCACAAGTTGACAGGAGCAAAGTGTTTCAGCAAAATGGATGCAAAGGATGAATATTGATCCATTCAGTTAGATGAAGAAAACCAGTTCTTGATCTGTTTCAAAGTCCCCTTTAGCTAGTTTTGTTTCACATGGATGTCGTTTGGGTTGATCATGAGCCAAGATATTTTCAACAAAAATGGAACATGTACTAGAAAATTGCCCTGATACCATAGGAATTACAGACAATGTCATTGTATTCAGAAAAAAAAGCAACATCCCTTTCTAAAGGGGAACCACTTCCCACAGAGCCTTGCACTTTCATTAGTATGTATCTAACCCTCATGTTAACATATAAATAAAACCTTCAGTTCCTACCTACCTAGTTCACTTCATCCCATTACAAATCCAACAAGTCTCTCTCCAACTGAGTAAATAGTATGGTAGACTGGCCTCTTTAATCTCGGTATGGTAACCAATCTAGGAGAAGGAAGACTCTGAATTTAACCAGTTGTAGACCTGAAGAGGGATGGTCTCCACCAGACTATTCATGAGTAGTGCTCACATGACCAAACCAGATTATAGGACCAGTGGGAGAGTTGAGTGAGAAAGAGGTAAATAATACAAATGTGAAATATTAGAGTTCTTAATATATCATCAGGAGAAACCAAACATGAAAACCAATAAAGGAAAAGTAAGTAGACAAAATATGTTTAAAGAGGAATGTTTAAGAATGGAATAAATTTGGAATATCATTTTGCCTTTTCAGCTGGAGTTACCATAATGCTTTATACATAACATTTTTACTGTTTTTCTAGATTTATCAGCCCAATAGTTATGAATGCACATTAAACATGAGTGCAAATAATTAAGGTATGCTAACCCCTCAGCATTCCAAATTTGTCAATTTGTTAATGTAAAAAGTTAATTTTGAATTATTGATTCTTTTGAAGAAAATTTTAATTTGGCTCAACAGTGTCAGATAGAAAAATATAAAGAATAATGATTAGATACTGAAGTTTTGATCCCACACATGACCATGTTTTTTCCATGTCAATAAGGCTTAGAATATGTTAACTGTATCCCCTGCAGAAGGGGTAACACTCTTCTCCAAAAAGGGGTATCCTGAGTAGGACACTAAACTGCATCTGATGGTGATGCCCCAGCTTTGGAGATTTGGGGAGTGTTAGAGTACTCCTTTATTGCCATCACTCCCAGGTCCACTCTGAGCTGAAGTGGTAGTACATGTTAGGGTGTCATCTATAAGTTAAATAGATATGCTTAGCAATTATTTGGTCCCTGTATCATAACTTGAGGAAGGCTTTGTTAAAGGCAATACTGTTATTGTTGCATCAGTTGTATGAACACACACACACACACACACACACACACACACATATATATATATATATACCTATCCCAATAGCCTCTTGTTCAGTCCATTGCAGGACTCAGACCTTGCTTAAGGTCTATAAGACAAGAGAAATAATTGGTCTTACATTAAAGGCTGGCCCATGTGTTGATAGGGATGTTTGAATTTAGAGCTTTATCCCTCCCAGCCTGTTTGCCCTGTCAAGCGAGAAATCCTAGGATCCCAGTCTGCCCTACTATTTACCCATAATTGGGTGGGGGTGAGATAGATTCATGCTTTTCTCAAGAGCATTAGTACAAAGTGAAATGTAAATATCCTTGTCTGGAATTTAAACTTGGTTTACCAATTCTATTTCCTTCAGCAATAACCATTATGTCACACATATCCAAGGTGTTTTAGAGAATTTGAACCACTGTGCACAGATAACAAAATATACAGACTTTTGTCACTTCCCTTAAAAATGCAAACATTTAGAAAAGAGTGTTGGACTACATAAAAGAAAATTGGCGAAAGATATTTTTCATTCATGATCCAAAATCATTCTAGTTAGTTATGCACTGTTCATTCTGCGCTCTCTTCCTTCTTACGTCTCTTTGGTCTTCAGTCCACACCCTCTCTATCTCTTGTTTGTCTGCCAACTGCCCAAATACTCTCTTCTAGAGCCTTATTTCAGCTTTGCTCTCAGTCTTTGCTAACACTTTGAGGTAATCTGAGCATTAGCTACATAAATAAAGAGTAATCTTCCTATGTAAATATCAAAATGTGTTCTTAATTGTGCTTGCGCATTATTTGAAATGAACTTAATTGTTATTAAGAATACATTTTTTATATTTTCATGTTAAAACATGCAGTTGTATTGATTCAAACAAATTCGTATTTTCAGTGTAGATTTACGGTGAAATGAAAATGGACGACCAAAATATAAGGCTTCCTCAAAATGAAACAAACAAGGGAGATTACTCTCATTTATGTAGCTAATGTTCAGATTACCAATGGTAGTCCTTGCTAAAGGGTAAGCATAACAATAGTAACAATTACTATTTGTGAACTATTTTGTGTAAATTTTAAATTGACAATAAAAATTGTAAAACAGAAATTGTTTAGAAAAATGAAATATATAGAAGTGACTTTTGATACCTGTTAGACTCACTGTGTTTATTTGATTTTTTGAACATTCAGTGAAGTAATCATTTTACAAATTTTAACCTTTTACCTTGTATAGATGTGTATTTTAGTTAGTTACTAGAATTGTGTTAGTATAGCAGTTATTCTAAGACTAACAACAACAAATAAATGAATTAAAGCTTAGTTCAATTCTAAAGGTTTATTATATAACAAAACAATGACTAACACTATAAATGTCCTTCCTATAAATTTGAGTGACCTACCAGTCTGATAGAGAGGGGAATTAAGGATATCTGGTATCTTCTATTTGAGTCTATCCTCTTAGAGATAAATTCTAGTTGACCTTTTTGTGGCACTGGTCTGTAGGTATCTGTTGAATATGAGTGTCAAAATTACTGGGTGTGATATGTGATTGCTAGAAGGGTTTTCCCTCCTTTCACTCCATATATAGAAGTACACATATTTTACTGACCCAACACTGGTAGTCATGTGAGAAAATTCAGTAGAGTGTTAGTATATTGAACTACCAATAAAAAGGTTTCATTTTCTTTGCAAACATTTTCCTTTAATATATTTTTGCATTTTCCACCAAACTAAACAATGTATCTCTATTATAATAATTGTTATCAATTTACATGTTTTTTTTGTTCTTGGTTTATAGTTCTATTTTAGCATTTTCATAATTTAAGTTGCTCAACTGGTTTTCCAACCTCTTTATCTATCTTTTCAGGATTTGTGGGTTGTAATGACATGAGTTGGATTAAAAGTTACCCACAATGAATTAGATTAAGATTAATATGTAAGATTGATGAGCTACTTATATATATTTTAGACTAAACAACAACAGACACAGAATCAAATATATAGATTATAATAGATTACTCTCCATAGAACAACGTTTCCACTCAAAAAACCATACCTTCAATAGAGATGTAAAATTCACCATGATAGAAAGGGCTGGACCCCCACCCCTAAAAAAAACCCCCAAAAAACTGGAATTCACAGTGAATTTTTGGTTAGTCACAATGAAAATAGAAACAAATAAAGATAAGTGGATAAAACATTCTCAAACACTGACCCCAAATGGCTTTAACATCAAATTAAACCACCCTCAAAGCACCAATTTTAAATAGTATGGAAATGGGTTGCCTCATAAACATCTAAATAAACAAATTTTTAAATCAAATATTTAATTTGAATAGTTACAGCTGATATGAAATAAATCCCTGATCAAACCACAGGGGTTATCTAGAGCATCATGGCATCACAGTATATAAAGATGATAAAATGTTTACTCACTTCTTTTGTGGCATATCAACTAAAACCTGAAGATGACCAAATGTCAAAATTAGTTAAGAACAATCTAAAAAGATTAAAAACTAAAAAGAAAACAATTAAAAAGTAATTACAATGAAATATTATTCCTGTTTGTCTTATCACTTTTGTTCATCCTTAAATTTAGTGAATACATTTAATCATTCACTGGTTTAGTAAAAATTAAAAAGCAGTTAAACTTCTAATGACAAAAAAATCCCTCTGATATAACAAATGAAATATAAGATACAGAGTATTTAAAAAGGATGCAACTGTCTTTTGGAAAATTTCTAATTAAATTATTTGTATCCGAGGAAATGGTAGTTGGAGACAACTCAATCTTTGTAGATATTTTTATAAGAGATTTTCTGGCTAAGTTTTTATTAAATGCATCATCCATAACTTTGACAAAGATGACTGGCCTGATTTTTTTCAATCTTGTTCAGACCCAGTCTCACAAAATTTATCAGTTAAATGCAATATTGTTGACTTGTTGGGAAGTGAAGAATGGAGAAATTTCATATCAAATTTGTCTCTCAAAGATTTTTATATGAAATATGATTTCTCTTGAAAGTTGACACAAAACAAAAGGAATGGATGCTTGAACGAGGCTAGTGCACAATCCAATTATTTCAATTGCTAAATACTGTTGTTTCACAGTTCATAGTGTTGCCATGGGACTGATATTGCTTAAAATTTACATGTGTATGAATTCTACTTTCTTATCAAAATAAAGGTTGTGTCTTTTATAGAATATGCGATATTGAATCTATAATAACTTAGCATTAAAAACTATGAAGACCTACGTGAACAATGCATCAGAAATGGATGGATAACAGATGTATTTCCCATTGAAGTCGGGTGTCGGGGATTTATTACCAACTCAACCTCGGCATTTTTGTCTAAACTTGGACTTTCTCTACCAGACAAGAGGAAATACTTTAAAAAGATTCAGGATAAAGCTCTAACCACATCAGCAGGATATGGCAGTCCTATATTGTGACATCAAACCGACAAAGTCTGGTGGTATCATGAGATACTGCTGGGGCGCTCTGGGTTAGTGGTAATGATGCTTTGGCCCCGAAACCATGCCTGAACCCAGAGTCAGCATCTGATGAAGGCTTTGTTGGTTGCAATGCTACTGTGTAAATAGCAGTCATTGTATGAAGATTATTTGCCCTGATACTTATGATTAAATATTGACAATTTTTTGGCTTTTAAGAATATAAATCCCCCAATTTTAATGACTATCAAACTCTTTGGATACTATTAACTGTGGTATACTTTGCAAGTAAATTTTGATGGGTTAAACTTTGTAAATATTCAAGCATTTTTTAAAAAACTTTTGAAATGCTTTATATTTAAGGACATGAGAGAGTAAATTCATTGGGCAGCAATTAAGATATATATTTATATTTTGGGAGAAGAATTTATTTGTCTGTCCTCTATATACTGCCAAACAATTTTGATGTAGAGCTACCTGATTTGTTATTCATACCAAGGGAAAGGCTTTAACCTTTTAAAAAAACATTGTTCCTCATAGAGAAAAAGGGGCTTTCATAGAACAGAGATCTCTGATAATAAACAATAATTAGTTAGAAGCCATGTTGCTGAAAGCCATAACTGATCATACAAAATTTAATTTTTTAAATTGAAAAAAAAAAATTATTCACATTTAATAAAACATTGCTAATTATATTTAATTATATTTTATATGAAGATATAAAATAATTATATGGCATTGTTTTGTAACAATCCAGACAAAAAACAAAAATGTTTAAATCAATAACTCTTTAAAGTGTCACTCCTTTATATTAAGAAAATACAAGGATTATTCAATAAATAAGAGGATCTATCTATCTATCTATCTATCTATCTATCAGGGTCATTGGTTTATAGCAAAAATTATTTTAATCTCACAGAAATATTTGTTTTGAGGCTATTCAAAATGGTGGCAAATCAAGCAGAGTGCTCCAGGCTTGAACCGAGGTCTGTCATCAAATATTTGGTGGTTGAGAAGTGCAAACCATGTAAAATTTACAGAGGAATGTGTGATGTATACGAAGAAGCATATTTTTGTCAAAAAATGTTTACAAATGGGTTAAGCATGGGTTTTTCACTATGAGCTTATGTCAAAAAGACAGTCCATAGAATGGAAACTCATTGGCTCTGGTAAAGAAAAAGTTCTGGGCCCAGCAGTCATTAAAGAATGTCATACTGCAAGTCTTCTGGGATATAAATGGGCTATTATATACTATTGATTTCCTTGAAAAAGGTGCAACTGTAAACAGTGCTTCCTATTGCCAACTCCTTAGGCAAAATTCACCTTATTTATTGAATGACCCTTGAATTTCTCTACAAAATTCTATGAAATTTTTCACTGAAGAACATTTACATCACAAAATAATATAAAACCATAACTTACTGTAGATGTGTAATATAGCTACAATATTATATGTAATTATGTATAAATCTTTGTGATATAAAAATGAATCCTTTTTTTGTTTTTAAGGCCAAAGCAATTCATTTGCCATATTTATATGGACAAATAATGTTGGATCAAAGGAGGAGACAATTTTCTCTTGGGAAAATTCAGCTTTCTAGGGAAAATCATTTTATTGTTTCTTTATGAATTGTACAACAAGTATTAATATAAGGTAGATATTTGTAAAGAGAATTTCAGAAAAAATATTATTTTACTAAAATTAAGAAAATGTTTTTTGTTTGTTTGTCTGTTTCCCATTGTATAATTCAAGAAGAGCAAGAGATGTCATGTCACTAAATTTTTGATGGTTACTAATGGGACATGCAAACTTGTTTTTGAAAATTCAATAAAATTGACTTACAGTACCTTGAGTACCCAAGCGATCCCCCATCCAAGTACTAATCAAGTGCTACGTTGCTTAACTTTGGTGATCGAACAAAAACTGGTGTATTTAACATGCTTTGACTGAAAGCTGATTGTCTGACAAAATTTGAAATTCTTCATTTTTTTTGCAAAGCGTAAAAAGAACAAAAAAAAAGAAAAAAGAAAACCCAGCAAAATTTTTAAAATGATGAATCAAGGGTAAAGATGTAATAAAAGAATATTACAGGGTGTAAAAATGCAAAAGTCTAAACCAAGAAAGAGTTGGGGGTGAATGATGTAATGGTTATATTAAAGGAAATGGACATGGTGAGATCAGTTCAAATCTTAGATGTGGCTGTTTACCTTTCACACAGTACTAATAATAAAAAAAAAAGGTATGAATCCAACTATTCTCCTTTTCAGCTATAGGTAAATAGTAGGGTAGACTGTGGACTTTAACTGTAGTATAGCAACCAGTCTAGGAATTCTAATAGAGGAGATTCATGGCCATTACTCCCAGCTACCACTCTGGGGCAGAGTGGTAGTACATGTTAGGCTTCCATCTATGGGTTAAATAGATAAAAAAATAAGTTTAAAAAGAATGTTAAAAAAAATGAGTTTAAAAAGATTTGAATAGCTTATAAGATTGAAAAAAACAAAATGTCTTCTGCATTAAAAAATCCAACCAACCAACCAACCAACCAACCAACTAGCCAACCTCACATGTTATATCTGGTAATACAGCCAAGAATAATTGTGGTTCTTATCTTTTATCTTGTTAGAAAATAAGAATTATGAACATCAGCCTCTTAATAATGTTTCATAAATTCTTATTTATTTGAAATAAATTGAATTAATGATAATTTGAAATAATTTGAATTAAAATAGATCAATAAGTAGGACTGACTACCCCAAGCGGAGATTTAAGATTTTTCCTTCTCCTAGACTGGTTGCCTAACCAGGGTTAAAGAACCCAGTCTTCCCTACTATTTAACTATAGCTGGAGGGAGAGTAGTTGGATTCATACCTTTCCCAAGAGTATTATTGCTATGGGAACTGCGGCTTCATCCAGGATTTGAACTCAGGTCGACGAGTCCATTTCTTACGACTCTGACCAATACACCATGCACCTCCAAGCTCATAATTAGAAAATGATTAATTATACCCAATCAATGACTGATTTTAGACTAAATTTTTTGAGTACATTAAAAATAAAATTCAGTATCTGTTCAAATTATAATTCCTTTGTTTTTTTTCTTTGCTTCTGCAAAATTATTTTTCTTTCTTTTTATGTTTTTTTATGACCTTTTTTCTTTTTTATCCTCACAGAATGTCAATACAGAATCATTTTGTGTCTCTACTGCTACTCCTGGATTTTTTATGGCTTAAAATAGTTTCTGGTAAGTATTGAACACTGGCATAAAGTGCTTACTCTTATAGAATGTACAACAAGACTATTCTGATATAACTTTTTAAAAGATATTAAAAAGTTTTTAAAAACACATAATATATTTCTCTGACTTATTTTTAAAGAAAAATAAATATTTTTAACATTCAAATGAAATTTCATAAATTCAATAAGGAGATTTGATTTACTTTGAAAATTATTTCAGTCTTTTAATTCTTACAAAATGCCCTTTTCATAAATAAATTCATTCTTTCAACAAATTTACACAGAATGTAAGTAAAGTAAAGTCGACGGGGCGGCCTAAAGTCGGTATCAGCCAGTCAGCGAGGGAGTCTATCCCCTTTTCAATAGCGCTAGACTGAGGAGATTGTTTTTAGCATCTGGGGTGGAGCGCCACACCTACCATCAGCTCCTTACTTTACTGCACAGATCCCTGTACTACTCATACGCTGAGTTGGCGAGGACCGGTATCGAACTAGGAACCTTGTGGTTTCTAGCCGAACGCTCTACCGACTGAGCTAACCCGATTGTTCACTCTTCACCCCCTTATTTTTTTATCATTATCCTACTATCCACTTACTGGCATATAATGATACAATAAACCATGGAGGTATGCAGTTTGATTGCAAAACAACTGCAAAAATATTTAGAAATAGAAGATAGAAAAATTAATTTTCCATTAAGATCTCTGATTATTTTACTGAGTTGGGATTAATATTTAGGATGGATTTTGGTAGAGGTGTAGCACTCAGCTCAAACACCCAGAATATATGTAACTGTTATAGCAGTATTTATTTACTAAGGAAAGCTTAGGGTTTGCACATTTTCATAATATGGGCACCCAGTGAGGATCAAACACTACAATAATATTGATCTGCTAATGTAACATGCTATCCATTACACAAGAGCAAAGCTCTTTTTAAAGAAGTAAATGGGAATTCTTCCAAGCTATAGCTAAGTCAATACTATTGTATGGCTGTACCACCTGGACTTTAATCAAGTACTTGGAGAAAAAGCAAGATTGGAACTAAACAAATTTGTTTTGAATAAATCCTGGAAGCAAAACAAAACAAGTCTCCAGTAGTTTTCTGAATATTCTAGCCGATCTTAACAATACCTTCTTTCACTTTCACTCTGTGGTCTTCTGGCATATCAAAATACACTATATGACTAGTTAATTATATCACTATATATCATTATATATTAATCATATCACTATATATCACTATATATCAATTATATCACTATATATCACAATATGTTAATTATATCACTCTATGACAAGTTAATTAAATGTGGTTTCAAGTAACTAATGATTTGTAAATAATTATAGCTTCAAACAACAATTCTTAATACAAATAAATTCATCGCAGTTATATGGTTTCAAGTAGTCCAATACATTACTAATAAGTTTCAAACAGATCTATTTGACCCATAGATGGGATTACTAAGTCTAATTACAGCAGCCAGATTTACTATTTGTTATATGGGCAAAAAGAAATAAAACAAAAACTAGAAAACAGAAATGGAAGAAAAGCAACAATATGGATACTTCAAACAATAAACTGGAGAGATAGCACATGAGAAGACCTGGACATAACTAAGAAGGGGAAACCTCAAGAGACTGAATATTTCATGATTGCAGCACAATATAATGCCACAGGAACAAACTATATCAAGGCAAAAATAGAGCAGACGCAGCAGATGTAGAATGTGTGGAGACAAAGACAAAATGGTTGATCATATAATAAGTGAATGCAGCAAACTAGCAGAAAAAGAGTACAAAACTAGGAATGACTGGGTGCAAAAAGTCATCCCTTGGGAATTGTGCAAGAAATTAAATTTTCACCAAATGGTATATGTACAAACCAGAATCTGTCCTAGAGAATGAGACGCATAAAATCCTTTGGAACTTTGAGATACAGACGGATCACTTAATCCCAGCTAGGTAACCAGACCTATTATTAATTAACAAAAAAAAAAAGAACTTGTCCTCTCCTGGCAGATCATAGAGTGAAAATGAAAGAAAATGAAATTATAGACAAATACTTGGACCTGGCTACAGAACTGAAAAATCTGTGGAACATGAAGGTAAAGTTTGTACCAATTGTAATTGGTGCCCTTGGAACGGTCCCTAAGGGTATGGAAAAGAATCTGAGTGAACTGGAAATCAGAGGAAAAATCAAGACCATTCAAAAAACAGCATTGTTAAGATCAGCTAGAATCTCTAGGTCAGAGTGAGTAATGGCAATAAAAGGGTGACTACACACTTCCCTGAGCTCCAGAACAGGAACCTCACCACCGGATGCAGTTTAGTGTAATGCCAGGAAACCTTTTTGCAGAGTGGATCTTAACCCTTTGCATGCAGTGCAGTTGGAATTTTCTCTACTTCCTTGACAGGACAAGTATGTTGATTTAGAGTTGTGCAGTAGACAGATTGGCAAAAACTTTGAAGTCATTCATTGGTGTCCATTTTGTTAGGTTTGTCGTCTCACTGTCAGATGAAATAAAGAAAACTGATTTCAAACAAGAGTGTGTTTTCCCATTGTCAAATCAATGATAAATTACTACATTGTCAAAAAACATCTTGTATGTAATGCACTGATAGATTAGCTGAATGGCGGAAAGTGCACGTGAGGATTATTTGCATGGAAAATGGAGAATTCTAGTTGACACTGTTTGCATTCATGCCCTTGGGAAAGGCATGAATACATCTTCCCTTTTCATAGCTATATCTAAAATAGTATAGAACACCAGGATATTGAGCCTTGGTAGGCAACTAGTCTAGGAGAAGGACAACTTAAAATTTAAGACTGTGGGCATCAACCATGTTATAAAGGGAGTTAGTAGCAAGTGTATGGTGGCAAGGAAAAACAAATACAGATTTTGAGTTTTATCAATTGTATTAAAAAAAGGAACATGAAAGGGTTGTAAAGTTGGAAATGATTTTAAAAGAGAAAGTCTGATATTGGTGATAGTCAGTTGTGACATGAATAGCAAAGTCAGTGAATTGTCCGGTGGCTGAGTCTGTTGTAGTCCACTACAACAGACTCGGCCACCCATATGTTGTTGGTGAGGGCCAGTATTGAACCAGGAACCTTGTGGTTCCTAGGTGGATTCTCTATCAACTGAGCTAAACTGGCAAAGGATTTTTTATTTTAAAAGTATTATTGGAAATATTTTGAATTCAAATTTCTTTCAAGAATTATAATTTATCTTTTCTTGTAAAATAAATTAAAAATATAATTAATGCAGAAAATTGGGTATATTATAAATCTAGCAATTTTATTGAAAACTTTGGGAAATTAGTGATTGGAAAAGTATGTTGAGATAAAAGCTAAAAACTATAAGACAAGAAGATAGACTTTTCCTGAACAAATCCTTGAAGCACTACCCTACAAAATAGCACTTATCCCCCATCTTGTAAACCAACCAAGTAATCTGAGCAAGACATGTTGGGAGAAGCAAGGACAAACTTATAAGCAACATTCTCCTATAGACTCCTACATATGGACACACCAGTGTTGGCTGGCCAGCAAAAACTTATATTCATCAGCTCTGTGCAGACACTTGGTGCCATCTAGAGGACTTACCAAGTGATAGCCGATAGGGATGCAAGAGAGTGCAAGAGCTTAAGAGGTTTCAAATTGGTATTACACATATGTGAATATTATCATGTGATTCATATTGAACTGATAGCATTATTTTTGTAGACACTTTGAACTTATAGTAAGCTCCTAGCTGGAACAAGAAAAAGATAACCTCACTATTTATTCATTCTTTATTTATTGATGTGTGCACTACAATGTCACTCTAAAAAAATTGTGGAAAGTTCTTCTTTTCTTTGGTAAATTATGGACAACAAACCTTTTGAAGTATTTTAGACAGAATCAGGAACCTTGTGACCTCCTGTGCAATAATTAACCCCTTTCCTCTATTACGCCAGGATATTTAAAATCTATCATGTAATTTGAGAAATTTCAAGTATCTCAAAAATAAATAATGCAACTTTTTTTGTAAAGTATTTAATTATTTTTTTTTTTTAATTTCAGGAAAAGGCCTTTGCCAACCATACAGCTGTCTAAATGGTGGACTTTGTATAGAGGAGGAAACAAATTTCCATTGTAATTGTCCAACTAGATTTAAGGGACGATATTGTCAAATAAGTAAGTGTAAAGAATTAAGCATAACATTGAGTGTTTTTTTTGTATCTCTGTCCTAACATAGACATATATATCTTAACACACACACACACACACTCACACACACACACACACACACACACACACACACACTTATTTATATGGATATTTGTTGCATTTGTTTTCATTGAGTTAAATGCAGTAAAGTATTATTCATATAATTAAAAAAAAATTTTATATTTGAGTCCAACCGAATTAAAAACCAAAAATTGAAGTTGTTGTTAGAAAGGGTGATTTTTAGTCCAGCAACATTCAAAGTGGAGAAGATCCAACATGTAGTTTATGTGGAAGAGTATGTCTCTCCAGGACTGGCCTGGCGAGTCATCTGACAAAACACAAGGATACAGTGTCCAATGCTACTGGAACTTAAGTATGTTTTCTATGTAGAAGTCTCAGTGGACTAAAGAATCATCTTCATGCTTGCACCCTAGCAGGGGTGCTTGCAAATAAAAAGAAAGAATGAAAGAAAGAACAAGAAATGGTCTTACTCATGCACGAATTGACAGTCAACACACATATAATGAAGGTAATTCAATGTGTGAAATTAGAAATTTGTTGTTATATATTTAGCTTTGCTTATTTCTCTGAATGTTTGAGATGAGGCTTGAAGATTAGTATTATTTGTGTTATTCGGACTAATGTCCCCATCTTCATTGTTATTTGTACAAGGTTTCGGCTGATATACCCTCTGGCCTTCTTCAGGTATTTCTTGTCGGACTCGGGAACCTTCTCGGACTCGGGAACCTTCTTTTCGAACTCGGGAACTTTCTGAAGAAGGCCGGAGGGTATATCGGCCGAAACGTTGTACAAATAACAATGAAGATGGGGACATTAGTCCGAATAACACTAATAATACTATCTTTGCTTAGTTGGCCACACATATCTTAGGTTGCTTATAGTACCTGCTGTTACTTAAGTGGTCATTGTTGTTGGTAATGTTAGTGATAATGATGTTGGCCACACAAATGTCAAATGATAAGACACAACTCTGGCAAAGGAGGAACAAACACAAAGTTGTTAGTCTTAATAAATGTCAGTTTTATTCATATGTAAAACTGATGAGTGAGTTACAATGAAAACAGAGCAATAACAAATCTGGTTGTTGAAATCTTCCTGCAGCTGGCTTATCAGTGTCATGGGCCAGGAAGATGAGGCTGGTCAGTCCTCCTGGAGGCTGGAAACGGCTAGACCAGGTAAACAGGAAAATTGCTGGGCTTAGTCAGTAAGGACGTCTCACCAGGATAGAAAGTATCAGGACTGGAAGAAATATAGAAGTCATTGAAAAATGACTTTTGCTTGAGTTTTGCCCTGAAAATCACAGTTTGTATGCTGTTGCCATTATATCTGGAACTACAGCAGAAAGCAGGATCAATGGCAGGCTGGAACATGGTCAGCAGTAGGCTGGATCAAGTGTAGGTTAGATTGTGGTCTGCAGAAGATTGGCAGCATACTGGAATGTATGCAGTTGCCAGATAGTCAGGGACTACTGCAGGAACATGATCAGCAAAACCAGGATCATGGTCGGCAGGAGAGTGGATTGATGGTAGGTTGGGTCATGGTTGGCTGCTGCAAGCTGGATAGAGTTGGGAGTGACTGGGTCAGTAGCCATTGCAGGTGTAATTGTAGAAAAGAACACATCACAATAAGCTAGATGGCATTCAGCGCAGATAAGTGGGATTGCAGCAAGCTTGACTGTGGTTAGCGAATTGCAGGATTGACTGTGAACAGGATCGCAGTGGAATGGCTAGACCAAGGTCAGCTGTATTGCAGGATTGGTTGTAGGCAGGTTCACAACACAATAAGCTAGGCTGCAGTTAGAAATTACAAGGATAAATCATGGATAAGCGGGATCACAGAAAGCTGGACATTGGTAAGCAAATTGCAGGATTGACTGTGAACAGGATCACAGTGTAATGGCTAGACCATGGTCAGCTATATTCCTGAATCAACTGTAGGCAGGTTCACAACACGAGTTAGGCCATAGTTAACAATTATCAGGATCAACATGATCACAGTGCAATGGCTAGATTGTGGTGGCCAGGATCAATGATTATCAGGATCGACCATGGATAAGAGGGATCACAGAACTTGATCATGGTTAGTGAATTGCAGGATCAACCATGGTTAAGCGTGATTGCAAAACAATAACCTAAGCTGTGATGGCTGTGGCCATGGTTGTGCAAGGGCAAAGAAGCATCAGGTCATAGTCTCTGGAACAGATACTACACTTTGATCCTTTCTGCCAAGTCCAAGCAATTGGCTCATTGATGTTTTACTTGTTGATCAAATGAGAACTGATGCTCTCTCAATGGGATGTGGATATAAATCTGGAATGAAACATTTGTTTAAGACAATAACCAATTTTTTCTTTTTGTGGGGAGGGGGGGTAAATTTTTAAAAGTCTATAGAAGTACACTGTTTCCCTCTTTTTCTCTCTCTTTCTCCCTTACACTTACACACACACACACACACAAATTCACATATATATATATATATATACATTAGTTAGTTCTTATACTTCTTTTAAATACTTTCTAAACATGATTTGTACTTGACTTGCAGCTGACCCCATTCCACACATTTGAACTTTTGGATTTGTTAAGTACATGTGAGAAGTTGAATAACAGATCAGTTGATGATGATAGGAGAATATGCCAATCAAAATATGAGTGCAAAACTAATGAAAATGAAGATAATAATAATAATAATAATAATAATAATAATAATAATAATAATAATAATAATAATAATAATAATAATAGTAATAATAATAATAATAATAATCGCCCACAAAACTTGATAAAGTTAGATGTCAAAGAGTCAGACAAAAAACTGTGTTAATGTTACTTTGGCATGTAGAAAAGAAATTGACATGTTGTTCTACTTTCTTCTTCCTATTTTATTTTTTTTTCAACTGGCAAATAATAATTCATTTATTTTGGCCAGGTCTTGTGAATGGGGATAACAAAATGTTGTGGCATTCTTTATTCACACATTTCTTTTTTATTTTTTGTATTCACCGGCCACCTGCCAGCTGCTCCATCATGTCTGTCACAATTAAACTGTGGCCATGACAATACGCTCCGCCTATGATAAAGATAAACCTTAATGGCAATGATACCCCAGTGACTAACATACTAAAGTTTCATACCTATTTAGTGTTTTTTTTAATACTAAGTATTATTAATGCTAAGGACTATTCAAGTACTCTTCTATATATATATATATATATATATATATATATATATATATATATATATATATATATATATATATATATATATATATATATATATATATATATATATATATATATATATATATATATATATATATCCCTGTTGGCAACTATTCAAGTACTCTTCTGTTATATATATATATATATATATATATATATATATCCTTGTTGGCAAGTGAGGACCAGTCATATCATACAGATTTACTGGTTTACTTTTTGTTTCTGCATAAGCACAGGCATAATTTTGGTGAGATAAATTTGTGATAGGCGGTTACTCCTTCAAAAGAGGAGTATGTCTCACAGTTCATAGCACTTCTTACTTATTATAGTCTAGCTGTGTCTAGCTGTGATTTTGTGCTATTTGGGTAGGAGTAGGTCCATAGTTTTCCCTTTCAATTTTGAAATTTGGTGTTTAAGCATACAAGCCTGTTATCAAAAGAGAACTTGGCTGGAAGTTCACCATTTTTTTGGGGGGATGCTGTTATAAGGATGGTGCAAAGTTATACATACTTTGGATACAAATAACTCCGACGAAGGTTAACGGACAAAACATTTAATATACACAGCACATGGATAACAGTTGGTACAACGTTCATAGTAAAGAGTACATATAAAAAGGGGTACACAAATAAAGATAAGACACATTCATGAATGATACAGATATACATATATGAGTACAGACATGAGACTAGGAATAGTCCATGCTGTGAAGACTTACAGTAATGTAAGGGGGGGGGGCGGAGCCCCAACGAGAGGGTTTAGATAGAATCTACCCCATGTGGCTCGAAGTTGCTGAAACAGGAAAAGAGGCCGAAAGGATTTGAAACCGGCGCTTAAATACTATGGTGCCCCTGGTGGGCATCATCAAACTAAAAGGGGCAGACAACTCCACCAGGCAAATACAAACTAATGCTACACTGTGAAAGCAGAACTTATTGTTTCGTTTTTGCCTATCTGTGATCCAATGATCAGAATGTTATGTGTAGGAATGTAAAATGTGGTGATATCTGTTTCATCACTATCATTTGTCAAGCTGTAGCATGAGACAATAGTTATACAGGAGTTGCCATTAAATGTGGTAACCAAGGTGCTGACAGAAAAGTCCATCCATTACTGGTTTCATGGTATTTTAGTTCTAATTCACTATAGTAATATCTATATCTATATTCTTATTGGCTACAAATGCAGTTAGCTCAGGTAATTGATTGATTGTCCTGACATTAAAAGTTGCAAAGTTAAAAGTATTTTTGCCTCTAGATAGGTTTGTTTTGAGTTTGGGCTCGGTAGCTAACTTTTTGGACATTAAATTGGAAATTTAAAAACGATATACAAGGTGTTAAAAAAATTAATATAATTTGAAATGTGCAGGGAGCTTCAAGAAAATTGACATCATTTGAGATGTACAGAGTGTTTCAGAAAAAATTGATATCATTTGAGATGTACATTGTGTTGCAGAAAAAGTGATAAAATATCATCATCATCATCATCATCATCATCATCATCATCATTGAATGGTTATGTCAGATCCTAGCACCTATCTGTCTCCACCCTATTGCTCTTGTGGCAGACCCCGAACCCTTGTAATCATGTGCTAGAAGGCGGCGGCCGAGTGTTCTGAGTATAACGTTAAACTGCATCTAATGGTGAAGTTCCAATTTTGAAGCTCTGGAGAGTGTGGAGTACCCCTTCATCGCTATTACTCCCAGGTCCACCCTGAGCCGGAGTGATAGTACCTATTAGGGTATGGACAAAAATAGAAAAAAATATTTGACTAAAATATTTGATCCTATGTGATTCATACACCAGCATCTTGTAAAGCACACCGTTGACCTGTTTTGGGTTTGTCCACCTTGCTTTATATGTTCCGTGCTGCTACACACTTATATGGCACATATAATATTCTCTCTCCCCCTGCTATCCAGTGATATGCCGGAGCAACATTAATGAATGCTTATGAAGGTCACATTTTTAAAAAATACTTACACCTTTAAGAATTTCTAAGTTTTAACTTAGTATAAGTCCACAGATCCCTTTTTCCGAAAAGAAAGCTTGCATATATATTTTTTTGGGGGTGGTGGTGGTTATTTTATATTCCTATGCTTGTAATAATTTACAGAATATTAAAAAAAAACCCAAAAGAACAGCAGTGATAGATGAATACAAAAATGCTAAGAATTTTTTAGTTAGCTTACAGTTTTTGCCTTTTTTCTTTTTTTCTTTTTTTTTTCTTTTTGTGTACAAACAAAACCCTTTCAGTTACAAGAAAAAAAATGACTAACAACAGGTTATGTTTTGTGCAATTCATATAACACTATGTAACACTAATTATGTTCCTGAATAGAATATATTATTTCTTAATTGCTTATGCAAATAAAATATAGGAAATGGACAATATTCTCTTCAAACTTTGTTTTTCTGCCCTGGATAATGAAATTTAGAAGTTAACCTATCTTTTATGCAAAAACGGGCTAATTTGCACATTTTCATTTACATTAGGTCTGAATAAAATAATATTGGAATTAAGATTTACAACTATTTATACTAAAAATATATAAAAATGAACCAAAATATTTAGTAAGTTCTATAAAATATTCCATCAGCTACTCAACATTGAAGTCATGAAAATTTACAGGTATTCATCTGATTTTTATATTTTTATAACTTCCATTGGATAATCGGATAAAGAATTGACTTATTTTTATAAAAAGATATTTTTTAAAATACTATATGTGAGAGTTATTCAAAAAGTTCTAAGCTTCACCCAGATACTTCAGGCCTCTGTTGTATTCCTTTTTTTGATTTGTTACACATCTCTCATTTTTGTATGGGCCTCATTTGCACAGGAATTAATTTGGATGAGTTTTTCTAGTTTTATAAGAAGTGGCCCTTCTTTCTGAGTGAGGCTTAGAACTTTTTCATACTTAACCATTTGAACCCATAAGCCCAATATTTTCGGCTGAGCACTATTTTATTTTACATTGTAAGACCAATATTTTAGACTCAGACAGATCACATCAATTACTAATAGTAAAAGTCTTAATATATTGACCATTCATAACCCTTAGTTTTATGAGGCTCATTCAAAAAGTTCTAAACCTCACCCAGATATTTTAGGCCCTTATTTTGATCATTCTGGAGCAAAGGTTATTTTGCTTGATATTTTTTTGTGATTTTTTTGAGCTCAGGTACAAGATATTTGAGAGTCTAAAGGTTCAAAGATTTTCAAATTATGTTATGTGAGAATAAAGATATTGATGCTCTGCTTTTTATTTATTTTGGAAATTTCCTACCATTAAAATGTATAAAATCATTTCCTACCATTAAAATCTATAAAATTATCTCCTACCATTAAAATGTATAAAATCATTTCCTACCATTAAAATCTATAAAATTATCTCCTACCATTAAAATCTATAAAATCGTTTCCTACCATTAAAATCTATAAAATTATCTCCTACCATTAAAATGTATGAAATCATTTCCTACCATTAAAATCTTTAAAATTATCTCCTACCATTAAAATGTAGAAAATTATTTTCTACTACTAAAATTTATAAAATTATTTCTAACCTAAAAAATGTATAAAATTATTTCCTAACATTAAAATGTATAAAATTATTTCCTACCATCAAAAGGTATAGAATTAGTTAAATAAAATATAATTTCTTTTTGATATATTACAAAAGTAAACTCTAGTTCCTTAAAAATCTTCCTTATCCTAAAATCTTACCCTAAAGATGAATTTTCAGTTTAGGAAACAAGAGAAAATCCCACCGATCTTTTAGTTTTAGTGAGAATAAAAATCCTGTCTTTTCACCTCCATAATTTGTTTAAAAAAAATATCAAAACTAGTTTCAATGAAATAGTTAACAATGAAAAGATAAGAAAGTTAAAAAAAGAATAAAAAGTATTTGATAATTTGCTTGAAGTATTGTTAAGTATATTTTCATTTATTTATATTAAGAAGGCAATTACAATGCATATAAAAAAACAGTCTCTGAAGATGAAGTTTCTTCAAAATTGATTAGACATTGGACATTATTTTTTTTTTTTAATACGCATTGTAATTGCCTTCTTAATATAAATAAATAAGAATAGAAAGTATTTATTATAATTTAGAAATTGCAAATATTCAGAAAAAGCTCAATGCTATAAGTGGATTTACAATTGTAAAAGTATATATTTCTGAAGGTGATGTTTTGTAAAAGTATACGAGATATGTTCAAATTAGTTCTAGTGAAAATAAAAATTGCTACACTTGTACAATCCTGTCTTTTCATCTCCAAAATTTGTTAAAAAACATATCAAGACTGGTCTCATAATATTTTTTTCAAATTAGCACTGCTTTATCTGAATCAGAGGTACTCAACTTTTAAAAAAATCTATGGACCTCTTTGATTCCTATTTTACTCTGGTGGACCCACCATAACCATTTGATGCTTATAAGTCCAATTTTATTTTTATTATTAAATATTTTTTGCTTATCTGGAACCCAAAAAATGTCATATGGTGGTGGTGGGGGGGTTCTAAATGCCCTGTTGTTGAGAAGCACTAATTTAGATTATACCTGGACATCTAGACATCAGTCTAAATTGTCTAGACATCATCACCATTACTTTATCATATATATATTTACCAACCCCTCCACACGAGCAAAATGCGACACGAGATCAATTTCTTAAGCGGAGTTTAACAAGTTTGAATTCAGAGTTTTCCTTCTACTAGCCAAGGGTAAAGAGCATATTCTACCCTACTATTTACCTATAACTGGAGATAGATAGATAGATGCATACCTTTCCTAAGGGTATTAGCACTATGTGAACTGCAAACAGACATGTCGAGGATTTGAACTCAGGTCAACGAGTCCATTTCCTACACATCTAACCATTATACTACATGCCCCTAATTACTTTATCCTATAGATATTTACCAACCCCTCCGCACGAGCAGGGTGCGACACAAGATCAATTTCTTAAGCGGAGTTTAACAGGTTTGAATTCAGAGTTTTCCTTCTCCTAGACCGGTTGCCTAACCAAGGTTAAAGAGCCCAGTCTGCCCTACTATTTACCCATAGCTGGAGGGAGAGTAGGATTCATACCTTCCCCAAGGGTATTAGCGCTAAGTGAAATGCAATTACCACGTCCAGGATTTGAACTCGGGGCGACAAGTCCATTTCCCATGACTTTAACCATTACACCACGCCTATCCTATAAGTTGTTCAGTTGTACACATTTAAATTTTTAAAATTGAAAAAGTTAAAAACTTCAGTCTTGATACTTTTTGATCACATCTCATATCTCATAGAATTAATTGGTTTGGTTTGGTTTGTTTTGTTTTACGGCATATCAACCTCAGTTGGTCATTTAATGCCGATAAAGTTTTGAAATAAATCAATTCTTAATGGATAATACAATTTTTTTATAAAAACATTTTTCTATTTAACCCATAGATGGGACCCTAACAGGTACTACCACTCCGGGTCAGAGTGGACCAGGGAGCAATGGTGATGAAGGGGTGCTCCACATTCCCCAAACCTCCAAAACTGGAACCTCACCATCAGATAGAGTTTAACGTCATTCCCAGGACATGTAGACCCGCAGCCACCACCTTCTAGCACCCATATGATAAAAAGGGGTTGGGGCTTGCCATAAGGGCAATAAGGTTGGGAACATAGAATTAAGTGTTAATTGATATAATACTGAAGCAAAGGTAACATTTGAGTATTTTTATTTTTATTTTAGAGAGTTCAGTGTGTACGGAAGAGACTTGTCTCAATGGAGGACAGTGTGTGGAAAATTCAGAAAATTTCCGCTGTAATTGTCCAGAAGGATTTGAAGGGAGACAATGTGAACAAAGTAAGTTGCTTATATCCTATCTTTTTATGTATAGACTTTTAGATAAAGAAATAGTCTGATATGAATTATGTTGCCTTGTTGTAATTACTTGATTTTTCAATTAAAAGACGTTGCAACATCACAGGTGACACCTGCAAGTTTGCTATCATCTAGGTCATTTCAGGGCATAATTCTAATATGACAGTATATAGGTGGCCCCAGAAAACTTTTAATATAGTAAATGAGAAATATAATGAAAGTGTTATATATTTAAAAAAAAGAAAAAGATATGCAGATAATGGACAGGAATTTGTTATATATTTAAAATTTATACAGGAATTTGTTATATATTTAAAATTTATACAGGAATTTGTTATATATTTAAAATTTATACAGGAATTTGTTATATATTTAAAATTTATACAGGAATTTGTTATATATTTGAAATTTATACAGGAATTTGTTATATATTTGAAATTTATACAGGAATTTGTTATATATTTAAAATTTATACAGGAATTTGTTATATATTTAAAATTTATACAGGAATTTGTTATATATTTAAAATTTATACAGGAATTTGTTATATATTTAAAAAAAAAAGAAGATATGCAGATAATGCAGGAAGGGTAAGAATTTCTGAAGGATTCAAGAAAGAAAAAAATGTCTTTGAAAGACCAGGATGAGACTTTTGGTTAACACAAAACTTGCAAATATTCATTTTCAGTTAAAGTTGTGTTTTATATTATATGGTGGGAATTTATCAGTTTCAGTAAACCACAAAGTAAAATTAAAAGAAAGCAAATAACGGGATAAATGCCTCCTCAAAAACTGAAAATATTATGGAATATGAAGTTGACTGTGGTAGCTGTTTATGTACATTTCTATTGTACTATTTCTACTCTTTTAATAAAAGTTATCAAAACAATCTTGCAACTGCCTTTTTTTTCCTGTTCAAGATGTCTAAGAGAGGTCGTGGTGGTACAGCCGGAGGAAAGTTCAAAATCTCCTTGGGTCTCCCTGTGGGTGCAGTTATCAATTGTGCCGACAATACAGGAGCCAAAAATCTTTATGTAATTGCTGTCAGTGGAATCAAGGGTCGTCTTAACAGACTTCCCGCAGCTGGATGTGGTGACATGTTGGTTGCTACAGTAAAAAAAGAAAGCCAGAATTAAGGAAAAAAGTAATGCCAGCTGTTGTGATTCGACAGCGAAAACCATTCCGGAGGAAGGACGGTGTTTTCATATATTTTGAAGACAATGCCGGTGTGATTGTCAACAACAAAGGTGAAATGAAAGGATCAGCGATCACAGGACCTGTAGCAAAAGAGTGTGCAGATTTGTGGCCTCGTATTGCTTCAAATGCAAGTTCCATTGTGTAGAATTGAAACTATTCTGTAATAAATGTGATCGTTTAAAAAAAACCATTCCGGAGGAAGGACGGTGTTTTCATATATTTTGAAGACAATGCCGGTGTGATTGTCAACAACAAAGGTGAAATGAAAGGATCAGCGATCACAGGACCTGTAGCAAAAGAGTGTGCAGATTTGTGGCCTCGTATTGCTTCAAATGCAAGTTCCATTGTGTAGAATTGAAACTATTCTGTAATAAATGTGATCGTTTAAAAAAAAAAAAAAATAAACAAGATCTTTGAAACAGGCTCAGAAATGTTTAGAGTAAAATTCTGCATTTCAGACAATCCTCATTGTTGCAACAATTCCTACTTGTTATGGCAGATATATAATAATGTAAACAATAAATGTGAATTGATTTGTGTAAATGTTTTTAGTAGATTACGGCTGTCTAACAACTGTATGGGTCATAATGCTTAAAGGCGGTTTTATTAAAAAATATGTTCAAATCTATTTATTTTGTTTTGTTTTCATTAGAGTTATGAAGTGAGTATGGTTACTCATTGATGTGTATTATAATCTCGGTAATTTTGTTATTATAATTAAGATTTAAAGCAAATTAATAATAAAATCAAAGGACAATGTATGGTGAATAAATGTGGTTTTGATAAAATATGTTTAAAGTTATTTATTCAAATTTATTATTTAATTTGATTGAAGTGAATACGTATGGGGTAGTATTATAATCTTGATGATTTTGTATTATTATTATTAAAAGGCCTAATATAAATTAAGAATGAATAAAAATAAAATTAAAGATTAAAAAATTAAAAAAATTAAATATTTAATCAACAGTACATGGATTAACATATGTAAACATAGAAATATATATAGTAAATACAAGAATAACTTATTATATATTGGTAACTATTGACAGATTGTATTAAATATTTCATCATCAGAAATAGTATAGCATAAAAGTAAAGTAAAGTCATTAGGGTGGCCTAAAGTCGGTATCAGCCAGACAGCGAAGGAGTCTATCCCCTTTTCACTAGCACTAGACCAAGGAGATTATTTTGGCATCTGAGGCGGAATGCCACACCTACCATCAGCTCCTTATTTTACTGCACAAATCTCTGTGCTACTAATACACTGAGTTAGTAAGGGCTGGTATCTAACCCAGAACCTTGTGGTTCCTAGTCAAATGCTCTACCGACTGAGCTAAACCAACCATTAGTATATAAAGTCGGTATCAGCCAGTCAGCAAGGGAGTCTATCCCCTTTTCAATAGTGCTAGACCAAGGAGATTGTTTTAGCATCTGAGGTGGAGCGCCACAACTACCATCATCTTCTTACTTTACCGCACAGATCTCTGTGCTACTCATACGCTGAGTTGGCGGGGACTGGTATCGAACTAGGAACCTTATGATTTCTAGCTGAATGCTCTAGTAGTTGAGTAATAAGAAGACTTTTTTGTATTCAGTCTTCAGTGAAAACCTTCAGTTGCAACTGATGAGAAAATCCAATGAGTGCAGAATTAATATTTTTAATTATAAACCTTTTTATTTTAGCTTAGATGTTGAGCTTAACAAAAACATTGGTCATTTATTGTTCTCTTTGTTATCTATCAAATTTTCTTCACCTATTTTCCTATTTTTCACTTTACTGACACTTGTAGTAATTATGATGTTATAGTTTTAAAAACATTACAATAAAAACGACTCAGAATTCTTGTAAAGCTCAGTGTCACTGTAGTGAGAGAGGAGACCTACCTCGTGCAACACGGTGTGACAGAGAGAGAGTGCCGGGCGTGAAGACTTGCCGTATTCTTGAAGGAAGCAGGCTAGGCTTTGCCTGGCATGTAGGACTGACCTAGAGTCAAACCCGCTTCCTTCAGAATGTGAGAGCTGTGGATGATCAATGAAATATGAAATAGCATAGTGGCCTGGATGTAGGTGGTTGCACCCTGCTGACGAGTATCGCACATGCTGCACGGACAATTATGAATGAGGAGCCTGGATGTGGTGAAATTGATGTGTATTTAAAGAAAGGACTTATTCTCATAGACCGGGGAGAATGACTGCAGTAGTATTTTGTTGTCGAGACAAGCGGGACGAAGAAATAATTTTGGATATTGGATTTTGGAGTGTGATACAGTTGGGAGTGTTTAGACTGTCGATTGGAACCTTGAGTCAGACTTGACTGTGACCCCCCACACACTGATTAGAGTCACTTGGAAGCTTTACATTGTAAGAAATTCAATGAAGAAATCCACTCAGACTTTCAGCTACACATTAATTCTTATACTTATAATAGTCACAAATTAGCATAATATATACTAGTGTCCTTATTGCTTGAAAAAACACCAGTAAGCTTGTTATATAGAACTGCATTTAATGGAGTATTTTTGTAAAGAAATCCAAACAGTTATTAAATTGTATGTATTTACCAACCCCTCCGCAGAAGCAGGATGTGACACAAGGTCAATTTTTAAGCAGAGGTTAACAGGTTTACATTCAAAGTTTTTCTTCCCTTAGACTGGTTGCCATAGCAAAGTTAAAGAGCTTAGTCTGCCTCCTTACTATTTGCCCATAGCTGGAAGAAAAATATTTGAATTCACACTTTTCCCAAGGGTATTAGCACTATGTGAAATACAACTAGTTTCATCCTGAATTTGAACTTTTGTCACTGTGTCCATTTCCTATGATAGTAACCATTACACTACATGCCTCCACAGTGTTGTATACAACTTGTATAAAAATCAATGATGATTGATAACTCTATCAATCTGAATGTATTCTTAAGCTTTTTTTGAGAAAATGTTTATAGTCGTTGGGATGACCTAAAGTCGGTAGCAGCCAGACAGCGAGGGAGTCTATCCCCCTTTCACTAGCACTAGACCAAGGAGATTGTTTTTGCCTCTGAGGTTGAGCACCACACCTACCATCAGCTCCTTACTTTACTGCACAGATCCCTGTGCTACTCATATGCTGAGTTGGCAAGGGCCGGTATTGAACCAGGAACCTTGTGGTTTCTAGCCGAATGCTCTACTGACTGAGCTAAGCCGGCCCTAAGACAATATAATCCAATGAAGTTTTATAATTAATATTTAAATTAATTCTATATTTTTTATTTTATATATTATGCGCTATGATGTTCAAGTAGATATTTTATAACAAAACAAAATTTCCCAAAACTTGAATATTTTATCTACAATCATCATCATCATCATATTGTGCAAGTAGCATGGATATCCATGAAAATCTCTCACCAACCATCACTATCATTCATTGTCCTCGGGAAGTCCTTTGTGCAGCATCCAGTTTCTGTGTAGAGCTGGTCAATGTAGATCCTTTCTGAATGGCTGGCACTGGTATGTCCATGTGCAGTTTTCCACAGGAGGACATCACTTATAAGTTCATCCCTGCTTCTCCAGCAATATTCGGCATATTTCACTCTGATGGTTTGTGTGATAAGAGGCAAGTGGCCATACAGCTGTTTCTTTGGGAGGTGCTGTTTCCATGTAATAGGTTTTTAAAAACAAGAAAAATATTTAAACTATTAAAAAGTACATTGAAAATCTTTAAAAATCTAAAGATTTTAATGTTTTGATTTAGAATGAGGAAATTTCCAAAACTCTACATATATAAAACACATATGTATATGTATGTATATGTATGTGTGTGTATGCATTTTCCATTTATTAATTTTTAATTTTTAAATGAATCATTGTCCATTTTTATTATTATCAATTTAGACTCATATTTTCTTTCATTTGTAATTTTGAGAAACAACTTTTTATCACAACTCACTCAAGTCAAAAATCTATTTTGTTGGTGCCTGGTTAAATGGACCATCTGCTCTGAGCTTGTAAGAGCTATTAGTTTGTTAGCATCTGGTTAAATGTGCCCTCAGCTCTGAGCTTGTAAGAGCCATTGGTTTGTTTTACATCTGGTTAAATGTGCCCTCAGCTCTGAGCTTGTAAGAGCTATTAGTTTGTTAGCATCTGGTTAAATGTGCCCTCAGCTCTGAGCTTGTAAGAGCCATTGGTTTGTTTTCTGGTTAAATGTGCCCTCAGCTCTGAGCTTGTAAGAGCATTGTTTGTTAGCATCTGGTTAAATGTGCCCTCAGCTCTGAGCTTGTAAGAGCCATTGGTTTGTTAGCATCTGGTTAAATGTGCCTCAGCTCTGAGCTTGTAAGAGCCATTGTTTGTTTACATCTGGTTAAATGTGCCCTCAGCTCTGAGCTTGTAAGAGCCATTGGTTTGTTACATCTGGTTAAATGTGCCCTCAGCTCTGAGCTTGTAAGAGCCATTGGTTTGTTTACATCTGGTTAAATGTGCCTCAGCTCTGAGCTTGTAAGAGCCATTGGTTTGTTAGCATCTGGTTAAATGTGCCCTCAGCTCTGAGCTTGTAAGAGCCATTGGTTTGTTAGCATCTGGTTTAAATGTGCCCTCAGCTCTGAGCTTGTAAGAGCCATTGGTTTGTTAGCATCTGGTTAAATGTGCCCTCAGCTCTGAGCTTGTAAGAGCCATTGGTTTGTTTACATCTGGTTAAATGTGCCCTCAGCTCTGAGCTTGTAAGAGCCATTGGTTTGTTTACATCTGGTTAAATGTGCCCTCAGCTCTGAGCTTGTAAGAGCCATTGGTTTGTTTACATCTGGTTAAATGTGCCCTCAGCTCTGAGCTTGTAAGAGCCATTGGTTTGTTTACATCTGGTTAAATGTGCCCTCAGCTCTGAGCTTGTAAGAGTCATTGGTTTGTTAGCATCTGGTTAAATGTGCCCTCAGCTCTGAGCTTGTAAGAGCCATTGGTTTGTTAGCATCTGGTTAAATGTGCCTCAGCTCTGAGCTTGTAAGAGTCATTGTTTGTTAGCATCTGGTTAAATGTGCCCTCAGCTCTGAGCTTGTAAGAGCCATTGGTTTGTTAGCATCTGGTTAAATGTGCCCTCAGCTCTGAGCTTGTAAGAGTCATTGGTTTGTTAGCATCTGGTTAAATGTGCCCTCAGCTCTGAGCTTGTAAGAGCCATTGGTTTGTTACATCTGGTTAAATGTGCCCTCAGCTCTGAGCTTGTAAGAGCCATTGGTTTTGTTTACATCTGGTTAAATGTGCCCTCAGCTCTGAGCTTGTAAGAGCCATTGGTTTGTTACATCTGGTTAAATGTGCCCTCAGCTCTGAGCTTGTAAGAGCCATTGGTTTGTTTACATCTGGTTAAATGTGCCCTCAGCTCTGAGCTTGTAAGAGCCATTGGTTTGTTTACATCTGGTTAAATGTGCCCTCAGCTCTGAGCTTGTAAGAGCATTGGTTTGTTGGCACCAGGTTAAATGCATCATCTGCTCTGAGCTTTTAAAATTAATAATTATTATTAATTATTCCTGTTCTATTTGTAAATTTATATTTATTGTTTTTTTTAGTGTATTCCTCTGCAACTACAGCCCAAACATCAGACAAACAACAGGAATTTGAAATGGAAGGTAAAATTATTGGCGGTCTGGTTGGTGGAATCATTGGAGTTTGTCTTTTAGCAGCTTTGGTTGCATATGTCTGGAAAAAGAAACGTCCTAGACCATCAGGTCTGGCTGGATTTGGGAGATCAGGTAAAGACAATCCATAACATAAAAATGCTTATATATATATATATGATAGTAGGCTTGCACCTTACACGGTCAGTTGGTTCCCTAAAACTGAAAATCATGTATTTTAAAAACATATAAAAGCGACTATGTACATTCCATACAATTTGTTGACCTGAAAAAAAAAAAACAAATTTAAAAATATAACAAACACAAATGCAATGGTAGATACAGTAACAAATAAAATAAAAGTACAAAAATAGATAATTCTTTCTCACTCATTGTCATTCATTCTTTGTCTCCTACAAACACATTCTTTCTCTCATAGACATTGTTTTTTTACTTACCTAAACATTTCCATGATTTTTTATTTTCTCTTTGTTTTATCAGATGGATTCTAGATTAATCTTGTTCTCCATTTTTGTGTTACTTTTACCATTAGTTTTCATCTGATCTAGCGTTTGCAACTTTAGCTAAAAACTTGTCCAGCCTTCTTAGGCTTTTTCATCACTGAAAAGGACTTTTTACCATCTAGTTATTTTTGAGTCTGTTTTTACACAAAATGTTTTTACACAATATGGTAACACTGCACAATTATTAAATGATACAAACACATTAGTAGCAACAAAGTTAGGAACTCTTTATTGTAAGAGAGAAAACTTAAGAAAAGAATAATAGCAAAAAATGTTTTTTTCTCCCCTTTTTTTTTACAGTAACAAGAAGTTAACTAAAAAGTTTACAAATAAATAAATACCTACGATTTTGTGGAAAATTGATGTGGAAAATATTCAAAATAATTGTTTGATTATTACATGCATGCAACATTTTATTTGAGAGGTACAGGGCTCAGTTTTCTTTTGAAATTGTTTTATTTTTTTTACTCCTTTAATAAATATGAGGATTTTGCTTACTTATGATACAAACCCTCTGACATTGAATTTTTAACTCCCACTCTCTCAGGCAATCTTTCAAAAATTAATTTTTACGACGCCTGGAGGGTGTTTTCTGTCGCTAGTATACATAATATACATACAAGAAGTATTGCAAAGAATACACAAATGTGGCCCAACAGATAAATTATGCACATATTGTTCTATGTACAAGCAGTATGTTAAAGGGTTACAAAAATGGAAAAAGTCTTACTTGATGATTGATAGCACAATGACCTTAGCCAAGACAGGAGATGATGTGTCTACTTGTTAAAGACCAGAGCTAAAATAAGTCGAGCATGAGCTTTTGGGATCATCATACATGATACTCCATAAGCCACCCAACAAACATACCCACTCTGCAAGGGAGACAATTGTTAATTGTCTACATACAGATACATTATTTAAAATTGTGTAAGATATAGGCCTACTGTGTGTGTGTCTGTGTGTTTGTGTACACACATACACACACACACACACACACATACACATATATATATGTATATATACCTTTTATTTATTTTACTTATTAATTTTAACCTGTATTTTCTTTCAACTATTTTATTTTTAATTTGTTTTGTTTGTGTTTTCAACTCCCTGATGTTGTGAATATATTTACAACAACTAAACGAATACAACTGAAAGAAAGAAAACTCTTAGATAAGTACCAAGACCTCACCAGAAAATTGTTAGTGCAACTGTGGTCCTATGCTAGTCATGGAACTTGATGGACTTGGTGGCCCTTCCAGAAAAACAAACGTGCAGCAATAAATATTTCTTATTATCTATGCAGAGTTTTTTTTACCCTTTAAGTTGCCAACACCTGGCAATTTGTGCCAACCAATCTGACAAGAAATCTCTGACAAAGTTGTGTCAAATCCAAGTTCTGTAGATCTTAGAAAAACACAGTGTGGGTACAGAACAATTAACAGAGCAAATAGCCGGAGTCAAATGTGGTAATCACAGAACTAAGACTAAGTCACTTCATCAAGTACCGTGATTTGCAGTGGACCACACAACTGAACAGTGTTGATAATGATATAATATATAATAATTTAAATAATATAGGGGAGTCATAGTTTTTAGATAAATCCATGAAATAAGATTTAAAGTAAAGTTTTGTAAAAATAAAAAATACTTTTGATACAACCTAATATTATATATTTTTGATGAAGTAGTTGAAATTCATTAAAAATTCATTGTTTTCTTTATTGCATTCAAATTGCTGTGATTGATTTACAGAAATATTTTTGTCTTGTTTAAAAATAAAAAGACACTTGCAGTATTTGTTTCATTTTAGCTGAATATTTGAGTGCAAAAGACGTAAACAAATCACGTAAGTAACATTTTTAATGTATTTTTATATTTTACAGTGATATTTTCAATTATACATGGTGTTCAGGTTAAATTTGATGATATTTATGTCTCCTTTTTTTTTCAGAATTGATGTATTAATGAACAATCAACATCATTGGAAGGCATAAAGATTAAAGTTGTAGGTGAGAAAAAAAGGTTAACTGACATGGAAAAACTGGAAACCATCTTAATATTTGAAAAGAGTTACCTGTATTATGATGGATACTAGGTATCAAAATGACGGCATAATGACTACTGTAAACACATTAAAGGCTGATATGACATGGATTATGGACTATGAATCCATGTCTAACAGAAAGGGACACAGCCGGAATTTTGACTGTGTCTGCATTGTATTTACTCGTACCCCACTTGTACAGGTTAGGCACAAGGCCCTATTAATGTGGGACCACCCCAAAACCGAAGCTCATGGGTGGCAGGTAAAAAATTGCGTCGATTCAAAATGACGGCATAATGTTACACACTGGACCGCAAAAAACACAAAACACTTGTATTTTAGGAAATATAAGAGATGTTTTATTTTCCCGGTGTTGTGTAGAGCTGAGAGTCGTGGGCAGGGTTACGCAATGTGGAGCCTTCGGGAGTTATCTTGAACCTGATCGCCGTCTGCCTAATCGATCTCAGCGGGCTTCTTTTATTTGTAATCTGACCCCCGGTGTCACGCCTCCTTGTTCGTGACACCTACGCAGTTTTTTCTGTAGACACGCCTCTTCGCCCACGCAGGTTATTTTCATTGGCTAAGGGCTACGCCTACAGATTTCTGCACTGAAATCATGACAACATCCACCTGCATTTTCAGGTGCAGAAGGTCAGGTCAGGGCCACATCCTGTTTTCGTTTCCAGGCTGCACCTGGCCCCCATGCACTTCCTATTCAGCCTGGTCCTTGGGTGCACTGATGAGACAATATATTACAATAATGACTACTGCCCAATGCTCTGTGAACACATTAAATGGATTATGGATTATGGATTAAATGGAAATGGATTACATGGATTATGGACTATGAATCCATGTCCAACAGAAAGGGACACAGACGGAATTTTGACTGTGTCTGCATTGTATTTACCTTGTACCCCACTTGTACGGGTTAGGCACAATGAGCTTCGGTTTGTGGGTGACAAACCGAAGCTCATGGGTGGCAGGTGAAAAATTGCGTCGATTCTGTTGGCATTCCCCCTCAAAGGGAGGCGCCTCAGGCGCTTGGCAATAAACCCAGCCCTGCTCCTTTAAGTCAAGGGGGCAGGTTTTGCCTGCCCCTTTGGATCGACGCTATTATTATAACAAAACCGGTCCAGCGGCCGAAGCTCACCGGACCCCCGGTCGAAACCGGGTGGGTTTGCATGCCAGAATTTATCAAATAACTGCAGGACAAGGTGATGGAAAATCCAAGCAAAGGAATCCATGCTTTGGTTGGTTGGTGTTTTGTTTTATGGCATATCAACCCTTTTCGGGTCATTTAATGCCGAATCAATTTTGATAGTTGGTTTCTTACAGTTCCTGATGTTGCTTTTTAATGGTTACTCACATAAGTATTGAACAGGCTCATTGCTGCTTAACTTTGGTAATCTAATAAGAATCGGTGCTTTCAATGTGACTTTACTGTAAGCTGAATCCATGCTTTAGTAAGAAAGATGAATGCTGGAGTTGCCGCAATGAAGTTGGTTCTGAATGAGCATTTTTGTGATCACTCATACAAGAGGTGCAAAGGAAAAGAGGTGCTGACAGTTAAGGCCAAGGTGAACTGCTTGATGAAGGCAAAGAAACTCCTGAACTATCCTGGGATGATCTGGTTCTTCACAGTTGAAAAGAACTTCCGCAGGGCCAGATGCACAACACCCAGAAAAAACAAGCGATTTGCCTACAATCCATGTGACATTTCATGTATCATGAAAATCAAGTTCAAAACAGTGATGGCCTTTGGGTGTGTCTCCAAGGAGATTGATGTGATGCTGCCCATGATTTTGAACAGGGCTCAATTCAGATGACTATGTAAAGCTGCTGGAAACTGTGGTAAAACCCTAACTGAAGAAGGTTGCTACTGGAAAGCCATATGTGTGGCAGTAGAATTTGGCTCTTTGCTATACCTCCAGAAAGAGTCAGAAGTGGTTTTCGGAGAGTTTCTACAAATTTACCAGCCCCATTTTCTGGCCTCTGAATTCCTTCAATTGTAATCCAATGATTATGAGTAAAAAATGGTTGACAAAGATGTCAACCGGTCTGCCTGAGCCTGGGGCCAAGACACAAACTTCTCTACCTGCAACACCAAGGCAAAGCTGGTGGCCATGCCACCAACTGCTCTGCCTGTAACACCAAGGCCAAGCTGGTGGCCAACATGAAGGAGGTAATTAAAGATCTACCCAAGAACATAGAAAAAAAATGCCCGGTTCCAGAGCCATTTTGAGGCTGTGGTTGAAGCTAAGGTCCGCTACTTTGAGTAGACTGTTATCTCCCAGTTTTAATCTAGTTGATATTTTTTTTATTTTTTGAAGTACTTTTATGAATCTGGATAGGATATTCTATTTTCATTTCCTTTTATGCAAACTGCCAAATTTAACCTGAACACCCTGTATGTATAATTATGTAGAGTACATAATTCTCTGCTTTTATTACTGGAATATATATATTTCATATATACATGAAAAGATATTAGAGAGAGTGATGTCTAAATAGTATAAGATTAAAGATATGTGTGTGTATGTGTGTGTGTGTGTGTGTGTGTGTATGCATACATGTATGTGTGTGTGTGTGTGTGTGTGTGTGTGTGTATGTGTAATGCATATATTGTATGTGTGTGTGTGTAAAATGCAACCTTCTCAATGTATATTTTTATATTATTGATCAAATGTTAAGATTTTAAAATAATCCAGTCATACCCTGGGTGGACTGATGTCATGCCCAGAAACACAATTGCTAAGGATGCTAAAATTGCTTAGGTTTGTTATAACTGCCTTATAAAAAGAAACTAGTTATTGTGTGCCAATAGGACATTGAAGTCATCTGTATAATCCAATGTAATCCTGTGTAAATTACATTAACAAAAGTTATTGTATGGAAAGAAATGAGTGACACATTATGGGCTGGTTTAAGGTGCTGAATAACTACTCTGATTTTGGTAGTGAAATCTTTTATTCTATATAATTATAATTTTAAAACTTGCAACAGAGTCAAGTACATTCTTATAAGAGGATAAACATTCTTTATAAGAGGATAAACAAATTGAAACTCAAACTGAAAAAGTTTGTTATGATTAATAAACAGCTTCTATAAAATAAAAATAAAAATCTATCTTTAAAAGAGCATTTTTGATATTTGTGAGTCAATAATACAATCTGGTCTCTCAATAGATAATGAAATAAACCCTTCAAATAAAACTGAGTTGCATTTTTTAAATGAATTTTTTAATAGCAATAGAAAATGAGATATAAAAAAATATGGAAATTTAGAACAAAAATTAGCAATAACAATCGATTCAGTTGTATCTTTGAAATATTCACACAACGGATAATCTTATAAGATGCAGTATTGCCCAAACATCAGGAAAACAAAATGGAGGATAATTTGATCACTGTAAACATCTTAGTTGGAAAAATTAAATGAAAAATGGCTTATTTTGGCAACAACCCTCTACAAGATAAAAACACTAAAGAACTCTGAAAATAACATGAATTACATGTAACATCAAAAAAGAAAAAAATACCAATTTGATTGATTATTTATCAATGGGATTTTGTATTAAAGGTTTGTTTATTGGAGGCTGATAGTTTAATTCTGTTTTGAGATTTCACTAGTTTATTTCTGTAGTCAGCTTAAGAAATTTAAATAAAGTTTTGCTTTTACACTTGGAATTTACCATTATTCAATTGAAGTCAGTATAATTTATATCTTTCTGACTTGATTATATTATTTACATTTATTGTAAAAACAAACTTTTTAGGTTCAAAATTCACCACTAAAAATTTCATTTTGGAATCTTTTGGTCTTAGAAGTTTATTCAATACAAAAGAGTTGAGTGACAATCCTCTTGAAATCCAATAATAATATGCCATATAAAGAAAATGAACAAATGGAATCTAATAGAGAATTTTTGTTTCAAAAGAGATGAACATTTACAGAACTGGAATGAATGTGTCATAATTTAGTGTCAATTTAACAATTAACATTCCTATACCGCCTCATTCCACCCGGCCGGAAGTCACATTCAATTTCCTAATCTACCCAAACGATAGCCTTTGTTTAAATGTAATATTTACACATATTTAAGTCTTTGATTTAAGGGGAATAACAGGTAACTTTAAATGAAAAGGCCATTTTTAGCCATTCTTTAATAAATGGTTATAGGAATTGGCTCTGGACTTAGAAAATTCTCAACAGAATGTTAAGAGTTAACAATAAATAATGGATAAACAACAAGATATCAATCACTACAAGTACATATTTCTTTGCCTTTGTCTTTGTATATAGGCTGAAAAACAACAACACAACAAAATCCAATAAAAAACACTAAAATTGTTCAAATAAACACTGATAAATTTTTTTTCCCTGAAAGTAAATGTTACTAAAACTACTTATATTCAATAAAAATTTTATTTAAAAATGTTGTTGTTATTCTTTACAAGGAATATATCATAAAGTAAGTTGTTGTGGGTGGCCTAAAGTTAGTATCAGCCAGACTGCGAGGGAGTCTATCCCCTTTTACTATCACTAGACCAAGGAGATTGTTTAGGCATCTCAGGTGGAGCGCCACAACCGACCATCAAATCCTCACTTTACTGCAGAAATCCCTGTGCTACTCATATGGTGGTGAGGGCCGGTATTGAATCCGGAACCTTGTGATTCCTAGGGGACGCTGTACTAACTGAGCTAAACCAGTCCTTGATTGTGCTAAACTTTATAGAAAAGCTGTTCTGAAATATTTTGAGTTATTAACAATAGTTACCAACTACAATTTTTACCATTGATTGTTGCATTAAGTTAACATGTTTTCAATATACACAATAAGTAGTAAAGTCATTGGGGTGACCTATTGTTGGTATCAGCCTCATCTACCATCAACTCCCCTCTCTACTGCACAGATCAAAGGTGTGCTACTCATGTGCTGAGTAGGCAACGGCCAGTATTGAACCTGGTACCTTCTGGTTCCTTGGTGGATGCTCTATTGACTGAGCATAATCATCCCTTAATTGTGTTAATCAAAGAAAATCTGTATATGATGCATTTTCAAATATGATTATTGCATATGTTCTTGTAAAAGACAATTTATATGTATAAGTCAATCATTCATTTATTGTCATAAAATCATTAATTTTATGGAATTTAATTTTGATTCAAAGTCTTTTGATTCCTAGTCTTTCCCATTATGGTTGAATTTCAACCTTACAAAATTATTAATCATGTATAGATTGATGGCACGGTTTTTGTTTTTGTTTTCAAATTTTGACCAATACCCAAAAATACACTATATTTTATTACAACTATTATTCTATATTATCATTATTGCTGTTTCTATTATTGTTAATATATCATTAAAATTCTCAAAACATACATATGTAAGTGATATATCCGGGTTAAGGGATATATTCTGAAGTTGGTATTTGGTATATTATCGCAGTAGTAATTGGTACGTCGAATAGCAATTCGTCTGCCGAGCAGTCGTGGTGTCATCTAGCGATTAAGTTTAGGTTGTAGTCTTAGGTATAGGTCCAACACAGTGTCGACTATTTATACATGACACTGTCCAATCAGATTATAGTGAGGGGGTACCAAGGTATTTACATATTCATTATATCAGTATGTAAGCAAAATCCAGCAAAATTGCTCATCATAGTGATATTATTATTAGAACAATACACTTAAAATGCTCTAATTTAGAGAATAAAGCAATTTGCAGTCCAATTTACAACTGAATGTTTATACTGAACATTTTGTAATCATTGAAATTACAAAAGAGAATGACTTTGAAATGTTAATTAGAATCCTTCACTCCTTCCTAGATAGAAGCATCAATATCCTCCATGGACTGCTGTCAACTATGAAATGCTAATTAGAATCCTCACTGCATTCTAAATGAACATATATCATCATGGACTGCTATTAACTATGAATGCTAATTAGAATCCTTCACTCCTTCCTAGATAGAAGCATCAATATCATCATGGATAGCTGTTAACTATGAAATGCTAATTAGAATCCTTCACTCCTTGCTAGATAGAAGCATCAATATCATCATGGATATGAAAGGCTAATTAGAATCCTACACTCCTTCCTAAATTAATATAATCATGGACTGCACTTAACTATGAAATTCTAATTAGAATCCTTCACTCCTTCCTAAATAGAAGCATCAATATCATCATGGATAGTTGTTAGCTATGAAAGTCTAATTAAAATCCTTCACTCCTTCATAAATAGAAGCATCAATATCATCATGGATAGTTGTTAACTATGAAAGGCTAATTAGAATCCTTCACTCCTTCCTAAATAGAAGCATCAATATCATCATGGATAGTTGTTAACTATGAAAGGCTAATTAAAATCCTTCACTCCTTCCTAAATAGAAGCATCAATATCATCATGGATAGTTGTTACTATGAAAGGCTAATTCGAATCCTTCACTCTTCCTAAATAGAAGCATCAATTCATCGGGATAGTTGTTAACTATGAAAGGCTAATTAAATCCTTCACTCCTTCCTAAATGAAGCATCAATATCATCATGGATAGTTGTTAGCTATGAAAGTCTAATTAAAATCCTTCACTCCTTCATAAATAGAAGCATCAATATCATCATGGATAGTTGTTAACTATGAAAGTCTAATTAAATCCTTCACTCCTTCCTAAATAGAAGAGAAGCATCAATATCATCATGGATAGTTGATGAAAGGCTAATTAAAATCCTTCACTCCTTCCTAAATAGAAGCATCAATATCATCATGGATAGTTGTTAACTATGAAAGGCTAATTAGAATCCTTCACTCCTTCCTGAATAGAAGCATCAATATCATCATGGATAGTTGTTAATCTGAAAGGCTAATTAAAATCCTTCACTCCTTCCTAAATAGAAGCATCAATATCATCATGGATAGTTGTTAACTATGAAAGGCTAATTAATCCTTCACTCCTTCCTAAATAGAAGCATCAATATCATCATGGATGTTGTTAACTATGAAAGGCTAATTAAATCCTTCACTCCTTCCTAAATAAAGATCAATATCATCATGGATAGTTGTTACTATGAACTAATTAAAATCCTTCACTCCTTCTAAATAGAAGCATCAATATCATCATGGATAGTTGTTAACTATGAAAGTCTAATTATCCTTCACTCCTTCCTAATAGAAGCATCAATATCATCATGGATAGTTGTTAACTATGAAAGGCTAATTAGAATCCTTCACTCCTTCCTAAATAGAAGCATCAATATCATCATGGATAGTTGTTAACTATGAAAGGCTAATTAGAATCCTTCACTCCTTCCTAAATAGAAGCATCAATATCATCATGGATAGTTGTTACTATGAAAGTCTAATTAAAAATCCTTCACTCCTTCCTAAATAGAAAGCATCAATATCATCATGGATAGTTGTTAACTATGAAAGGCTAATTAGAATCCTTCACTCCTTCCTAAATAGAAGCATCAATATCATCATGGATAGTTTGTTAACTATGAAAGTCTAATTAGAATCCTTCACTCCTTCCTAAATAGAAGCATCAATATCATCATGGATAGTTGTTAACTATGAAAGGCTAATTAAAATCCTTCACTCCTTCCTAAATAGAAGCATCAATATCATCATGGATAGTTGTTAACTATGAAAGGCTAATTAGAATCCTTCACTCCTTCCTAAATAGAAGGCATCAATATCATCATGGATTTGTTAACTATGAAAGTCTAATTAAAATCCTTCACTCCTTCCTAAATAGAAGCATCAATATCATCATGGATAGTTGTTACTATGAAAGGCTAATTAGAATCCTTCACTCTTCCTAAATAGAAGCATAATATCAATGGATAGTTGTTAACTATGAAAGTCTAATTAGAATCCTTCACTCCTTCCTAAATAGAAGCATCAATATCATCATGGATAGTTGTTAACTATGAAAAGGCTAATTAGAATCCTTCACTCCTTCCTAAATAGAAGCATCAATATCATCATGGATAGTTGTTAACTATGAAAGCTAATTAAAAATCCTTCACTCCTTCTAAATAGAAGCATCAATATCATCATGGATAGTTGTTAACTATGAAAGGCTAATTAAAATCCTTCACTCCTTCCTAAATAGAAGCATCAATATCATCATGGATAGTTGTTAACTATGAAAGGCTAATTAAAATCTTCACTCCTTCCTAAATAGAAGCATCAATATCATCATGGATAGTTGTTAACTATGAAAGGCTAATTAGAATCCTTCACTCCTTCTAAATAGAAGCATCAATATCACATGGATAGTTGTTAGTATGAAAGTCTATTAAAATCCTTCACTCCTTCCTAATGAAAGCATCATATCATCATGATAGTTGTTAACTATGAAGGCTAATTAGAATCCTTCACTCTTCCAAATAGAAGCTGAATTATCAATCAATGGATAGTTGTTAACTATGAAAGTCTAATTTAAATCCTCCACTCCTTCCTAAATAGAAGCATCAATATCATGCATGGATAGTTGTTAACTATGAAAAGGCTAATTAAAATCCTTCACTCCTTCATAAATAGAAGCATCAATATCCATCGTGATAGTTTGTAACTATGCAAGGCTAAATTAATATCCTTCACTCTTCATAATAGAAGCCATCAAATATCATAGGTAGTGTTAACTATAAAGGCTAATTAAAATCCTTCACTCCTCATAATCGAAGCATCAATATCATCATGACTTGTTGTTAACTATAAAGGCTAATTAAATCTTCACTCTTTCTAATAGAAGCATCAATATCTCGTGGATAGTTGTAACTATGAAAGGCTAATTAAAATCCTTCACTCCTTCATAAATAGAAGCATCAATCATCGTGGATAGTTGTTTAACTTATGAAAGGCTAATTAAAATCTTCATCTTCATAAATAGAAGGCATCAATATCATCGTGATAGTTGTTAATATGAAAGGCTAATTAAAATCCTTCACTCCTTCATAATATTAAGCATCAATATCCATCGTGGATTGTTGTTAACTATGAAAGGCTAATTAAAATCTTCACTCCTTCATAAATAGAAGCAATCAATATATCATGGATTGTTTGTTAACTATGAAAGGCTATTTAAAATCCTTCACTTCCTTCCTAATAGAAGCATCAATACATCATGGATAGTTGTTAACTATGAAAGGCTAATTAAAATCTTCAACATGCCTTCCTAATCGAAGCATCAATATCATCATTGGATTGTTGTTAACTAATGAAAGGCTAATTTAAAATCTTCACTCCTTCTAAAGTAGAAGGCATCAATGATCATCATGGATAGTTGTTAACTATTGAAAGGCTAATTAAAATCTTCACTCCTTCCTAAATAGAAGCCTCAATATCATCAATGGATTGTTGTTAACTATGAAAGGCTAATTAAATCCTTCACTCCTTCCTAATAGAAGCATCAATATCATCATGGATAGTTGTTAACTATAAGGCTAATTAAAAATCCTTCACTCCTTCCTAAATAGAAGCCTAATATCATATGGATTGTTGTTAACTATGAAAGGCTAATTAAAATCCTCATCCTCCTAAATAGAAGCATCCAAATTCATCGTGGATTGTTGTTTAACTAATGAAAGGCTATTAAAATCCTTCCATCTCCTTCCTAAATAGAATCAATCATATCATCATGGATAGTTGTTTAACTATGAAAGGCTAATAAATCCTTCACTCCTTTCTCAATAGAAGCAATCATATCATCATGGAATAGTTGTTAACTATGAAAGTTAATTAGAATCCTTCACTCCTTCCTAATAGAAGCATCAATATCATAAATGGATAAGTTGTTAACTATGAAAGCTAAATTAAAATCCTTCACTCCTTCATAAATACGAAGCATCATATCATATGGATTAGTTGTTAACTATCGAGGCTAATTAAAATCCTTCACTCTTCATAATAGAAGCATCAATATCACATGGATAGTTGTTAACTATGAAAAGGCTAATTAAAATCCTTCACGTCCTTCCTAATAGAAAGTCGGTCTG
>CM042158.1:84779151-84851051 GCA_023376005.1 Doryteuthis pealeii | reverse complement strand
GAATGCCCTAATGAAAACCGTTTTTTGATATGATGTGAGGCTGTGCAATCACATTTCATTTAATGTCCTTCACTTCTCAGATATCTTACTCTCAAGATGAATTTTCAGATTAGAAAACAAAAAGTTACACACAGTCACAGGAGTTGGTGAGTATAGTAGAGTGGATGGGGCTACACTTATACATTCTTGTGTTTCACAAAAAGTCATTTTTGTTCAAAAGTATCAAGACTGATTTCATTTTTTTTCCAATTGGCATCCAATTGAGATGACTAGACTCATCACAGCAGTCTTGGTGTCTACACATTGGACTGCTGGGATGATTCTACACATCTGCTTGGGCGATGATGTCTAGACATCATCCCAGCAGTCTAGATGTCTAGACATCATCCCAGCAGTCTAGATGTCTAGACATCATCCCAGCAGTCTAGATGTCTAGACATCATCACAAAGTATGGATGTCTAGACATCATCCCAGCACTGGATGTGCTAGACATCACCACATCAGTCTAGATGTGTAGACATCATCCCAGCGGGTCAGATATCTAGACATCATCCCAGCAGTCTAGATGTCTAGACATCATCACAAAGTATGGATGTCTAGACATCATCCTAGCACTGGATGTGTAGACATCACCACATCAGTCTAGATGTCTAGACATCATCCCTTTATTATGTTTCTCACTTGTGCAGATGTCTTCATTTAGATATTGAATTTAAATATCAAAATGAAACAATTTAAAGTTTTAATCAAATACTTTTTCATCAACCTGTATATTATCATCAATAAAATAATTAATCCCACATCGGATAATTATTACTGTTGATTTTATTTTTTTTAAATACATTAATGATTATTTCTTTCTACTCATAATTACTTACCCAAATTACATAACAGGTTGTAATATGATCATTAGTTAAAATCATATTCTTTTAATTAAAGTTTAAGGTTATTAACATTTTTTTATCAAAGTTTATTTATATTTAAAGGATTCCCTACCCAAATTTCCCCCATGGCTGTACCAAATTCTCTTGGTATTTTTTACCTGTATTGGTTCCTATTGCAAAACGATCAGTACCAGTCTCAGGGTTTGGTTCACAGACAAATCAAAAGATGTCAGAAGTAATTTTTAGTGTACACAATAACATGCTGTGACAGCAGCTTACAGTATAATTACAATCATGGGAGAGCCGCTGTGAGCAGTTTAAAGTAGGCAAATAATTAATTGTTTTATCATTTATTTCCTATGGGTTATGTAATGAGTTCCACGACGAACATGAACTGCTGCTTTGAGGAGGAAGCCTGCTTATATACTTCCCTCTCATGCCCGCACGTGCATGGTAGAGTCTATTATTGCAGGTGACTACCAGTGACTGTCCAAGGGCGTCGCAGTCCATATCTAGTCCGTTGTTACACAAATATAGCTTTAGGTTCATTCAGAGATCTCAAGATTCTCTTGAAGACCACCAAATTTAATAGATTTTTTTCGAATAAATATTTGATTTATTATTTTCCAGAATTGAGAAGTAGGCATTTGCCTAATTTCTAAAAAAAAAAAAAAAAAGGAAAGAAGGAAAATATGAGTTTCTATGGGGTTTTTTTTAGTGTCAATTGAGATAAAAAGCACTCACACCTGAATAAAACAGAAAGAGCCTAAGTGCATATAGGGGGGAGAATGCTACCTGCCTCATGTAATGATTAAGTAAGCACTTTGAAATGGACACTCTTTTACAGTGAGGGAACTGTAGACAAAGAGTGACAAAGTGTGAAAGAGATTCTACCTAAAGACCAGCTTAACTTGATATTTTAGTAAAGTTTAAAACCTTTTTTAAGAATGACTCTAACAATTCCTGAAAGTCTGGTTGAAATTAGACACAAAATGGTGTAGCCTTAAATCTATGGACAGGTGGAAATTTGGTGGATTATAATAAAATTTTAACTCATAGCTTTTAAAGAAAAATATTTTATTATTCAAAAATTGATTATACATCCATAACTTACACATTGTTTTCAGTTGGCTGGTTGGGTCAGCTGCTAAGAAAAAAGGATTCATCATTAAGAAATTATTACTGGTGTCCAATAATAGTTGCATTGTGTATGATAATGTATATCCAAGTGCAACAACTATTATGGGATATAGATCAAATTTTCTACATAATAATCTCCAGCTGAAAGTTAACAACATATAATCTACTAAAAACTAAATCTACCAAATATCTAATTTGGATATTTTGCATGATGTAATGATTATAGAAGCTAATCTAACAGATCATTACTAGTGAGGTTGATTCTCACTGGGAACCCTATATTTCTGGCTTTGTGCTAAAACTAAGCAAAGTCTAATAAATTATTACAACATATCTAATATAACTGATAATGCCTAATAAACATTTCTATCAATAAAACAAATATCACATTTATTAAGAATCATTAAGGATGATTATAAATGACTAAACCAATTCACATTGCTTTATAATAATTGTGTTTTTCACTATTCATTAGATTACTAGTACATTATTGATATATATTCAATCAATATATAGAATAATAAAAAGTACTTCACCAAATATTAATGTTTGAATTATATTTCTTTTATATTCTGCATTTTATCCACTATATATTTATTCATATATAGAAGTACATCTCTGAAGCAGAAACATAATAAAAAATCAATCTTATTTTTTTTAATTTTATTAATTTTTTGATTAAAACACCATTCTAAACAATTAAAGAAGTATTAACAAAATAGTGAATAATTTTATTTAACTTTCTAAAATCTTGTTCTTTATTCTTAACAGAAACCAAAATCATAAAAGTCAGAAAACATCCAAAACTGTAATGAATATCAGTTCTTGTTAAAATAAGCTTAATAATGAACAATATGACTTGTGAACCAATAAGGATCTCTCTGTAACAACAATCCATGATGATATTGATGCTTTCTATTTAGGAAGGGTGAAGGATTCTAATTTAGCCTTTCCATAGTTAACAACTATCCCAATGATGATATTGATGGCTTCTATTTAGGAAGGAGTGAAGATTCTAATTAGCTTCATAGTTAACAACTATCACATGATGATATTGATGCTTCTTATTTAGGAAGGGACTAAGGATTTTAATTAGCCTTTCATAGTTAACACGTTCCATTGATGATATTGATTGCTTCTATTTAGGCAAGGAGTGAAGGATTTAATTAGCCTTTCATAGTTAACAACTTGTATATGATGATATTGATGCTTCTATTTAATGAGGAGTGAAGGGATTTTAATTAGCCTTTCATAGTTAACAACTGTATATGATGATTATTTGATGCTCTATTTAGAAGGAGGAAGGATTTTAATTAGCCTTTTTCATAGTAACCAACTGTATATGATGATATTGATGCTTACTATTTAGGAAGGAGTGAAGGATTTTAATTAGCCTTTCATAGTTAACAACTATCCATGATGATATTTGATGCTTCTATTTATGAAGGGTGAAGGATTTTATTAGCCTTTCATTAGTTAACAAACTATCCATGATTGATATGATGCTTCTATTTATGAAGGATTGAAGGATTTTAAATTAGCCTTTCATAGTTAAACTATCCATGATGATATTGATGCTTCTATTTAGGAAGGAGTGAAGGATTCCTAATTAGACTTTCACTTCAGTTAAACTATCCATGATGATATTGATGCTTCTATTAGGAAGGAGTGAAGGATTTTAATTAGCCTTTCATAGTTAAAAACTATCCCATGATGATATTGATGCTTCTATTAGGAAGGAGTGTGAAGGATTTTATTAGCCTTTCATAGTTAACAAAATCCACGATGATTATTGATGCTTCTATTTAGGAAGGAGTGAAGGATTTTAATTAGCCTTTCATAGTTAACAACAATCCATGTAGATATTGATGCTTCTATTTAGAGAGGAGTGAAGGATTTAATTAGCCTTTCATAGTTAACAACTATCCATGATGATATTGATGCTTCTATTTTAGGAAGGAGTGAGGATTTTAATTAGCTTTCATAGTTAACAACGATCATGATGATATTGATGCTTCTATTTAGGAAGAGTGAAGGATTTTAATTAGCCTTTCATAGTTAACAACTATCCTATGATGATATTGATGCTTCTATTTTAGGAAGGAGTTGAAGGATTTATAATTAGCTTTCATTAGTTAACAACAATCCATTGATTTATATTGATGTTTATGAAGGAGTGAAGGATTTTAAATTAGCTTCATAGTTAACAACTATCCATGATGCATATTGATGCTTCTATTTAGGAAGGAGTGAAGGATTTTAATTAGCCTTTCATAGTTAACAACCAATCATGATGATATGATGCTTCTATTTATGAGGAGTGAAGGATTTTTAATTAGCCTTTCATAGTTAACAACAATCCAGATGATATTGATGCTTCTATTTATGAAGGAGTGAAGGCATTTTAATTAGCTTTCATAGTTAACAACTATCCACGTAGATATGATGCTTTTCTATTTATGAAGATGAAGGATTTTATTAGCCTCATAGTTAACAACTATCCACGATGATATTGATGACTTCTATTTATGAAGGAGTGAAGGATTTTAATTAGCTTTCATAGTTAACAACTATTCCACGATGATAATTTGATGCTTCTTATTTTAGAAGGAGTGAAGGATTTTATTAGCCTTTATTAGTTAACAACAATCCATGATTGAATTGTGCTTCTATTTATGAAGGAGTGAAAGGATTAATTAGGCCTCATAAGTTAACAACTATCCATGATGACTATTGATGCTTCTATTTATGAGGAGTGAAGGATTTTTAATTAAGCCTTCATGTTAACAAACTATCCACGATGATATGATGCTTTATTATGAAGGAGTGAAGGATTTTAATTAGCCTTTCATAGTTAACAATAATCATGATATGATATTGATGCTTCTATTTAGGAAAGGAGTGAAGGATTTTAATTAGACTTTCATAGTTAACAAATTCCATGATGATATTTCATGCTTCTATTTAGGAAGGAGTGAAGGATTCTACATTAGCCTTTCATAGTTAACAACTATCCATGATGATATTGATGTTACTATTTAGGAGGAGCTGAAGGATTTTTAATTAGACTTTCATAGTTAACACTATCCATGATGATATTTGATGCTTTCTATTAGGAAGAGTGAAGGATTCTAATTAGCCTTTATAGTTAACCAACTATCCATGAATTGATATGATGCTTCTATTTAGGAAGGGAGTGAAGGATTTTAATTAGCCTTTCATAGTTTAACAACATATCCATTGATGATATTGATGCTTCTATTTAGGAAGCGGTAAGGAATTTTAATTGCTTTCATTAGTTAACAACTATCCATGATGATATTATGCTTCTATTTAGGAAGGAGTGAAGGTTTTAATTAGATTTCTAGCTTAAACAATATCACATGATGATATTGTGTTCTATTTAGGAAGGGTGAGGATTTCTAATTAGCCTTTCTATGTTAAACTATCATGATGATATTGATGCTTCTATTTAGGAAGGAGTGAAGGATTCTAATTAGACTTTCATAGTTAACAACTATCCATGATGATATTGAGCTTCTATTTAGGAAGGAGTGAAGGATTTAATTGCCTTCCATAGTTAACAACTCCATTGATGATATTTGATGCTTTTATTTAGGAGGAGGAAGGATTTTAATTAGACTTTCATAGTTAACAACTATCCATTGATGATATTGATGCTTTCTATTTAGGAAGGAGTGAAGGATTCTAATTAGCCTTTCATAGTTAACACTATCCATGATGATATTGATGCTTCTATTTAGGAAGGAGTGAAGGATTTTAATTAGCCTTTCTAGTTACAACTATCCATTGAATGATATTTGATGCTTCTATTTTAGGAAGGCGTGAAGGATTCTAATTAGACTTTCATTAGTTACCAACTATTCCATTGATGATTTGATGCTTCTATTTAGGAAGGAGTGAAGTGATTCGTAATTAGCCTTACATAGTTAACTAACTATCATGATTTGATATTGATTGCTTTCTATTTAGGAAGGAGTGAGGATTTTAATAGCTTCATGAGTTAACAACTATCCATGAGATATTGATGCTTCATAGTTTAGGAAGGAAGTGAAGGATTTTAATTAGCCTTTATAGTTAACACTATCCATGATGATATTGATGCTTCTATTTAGGAAGGAGTGAAGGATTTTAATTAGCTTTCATAGTTAACAACTATCCATGATGATATTGATGCTTCTATTTTTGGAAGGAGTGAAGGATCTAATTTAGATTTCATTAGTTAAAAACTATCATGATGATATTATGTTCTATTTAGGAAGAGTGAAGGATTTTAATTAGCCTTTCATAGTTAACAACTATCCATGATGATTATTGATGCTTCTATTTAGGAAGGAGTGAAGGATTTAATTAGCCTTTCATATTAACAACTATCCCATGATGATATTGATGCTTCTATTTAGGAGGAGGAGGATTTTATTAGCCTTTCATAGTTAACAACTATCCATGATGTATTTGATGCTTCTATTTAGGAAGGAGTGAAGGATTTTAATTAGCCTGTTCATAGTTAACAAACATATCCCATGATGATTTTTGATGCTTCTATTCAGGAGGAGTGAGATTCTAATTAGCCTTTCATAGTTAACAACTATCCATGATTGATATTTTGATGCTTCTATTTAGGAAGGAGTGAAGGATTTTAATTAGCCTTTCATAGTTAACACTATCCATGATGATATTTGATGTTCTATTTGGAAGTGAGTGAAGGATTCTAATTGGCCCTTTCATAGTTAAAACTTCCATGATGATATTGATGCTTCTATTTAGGAGGAGTGAAGGATTTTAATTAGACTTTTCATAGTTAACAACTTCCATGATTATTGATGCTCTATTTATGAAGGAGTGAAGGATTTTTAATTAGACTTTCATAGCTACAAACTGTCCATGTGATATTGTGCTTCTATTTAGGAAGGAGTGAAGGATTTTAATTAGCCTTTCATAGTAACAACTATCCACGATGATATTGATGCTTCTATTTAGGAAAGAGTGAGGATTCGATTTAGCCTTTCATAGTTAACAATATCCATGAGATATTGATGTTCTATTAGAGGGTGAAGGATTTTAATTAGCCTTTCATAGTTACACTATCCATTTGATGATATTGATGCTTCTATTTAGGAAGGAGTGAAGGATTCTAATAGCCTTTCATAGTTAACAACTATCATGATGATATTGATGTTCTATTTAGGAAGGAGGAAGATTTAATTAGCCTTTCATAGTTAACAACTATCCATGATGTATTGATGTCTCTATTTAGGAAGGAGTGAAGGATTCTAATTAGCCTTTCTAGTTAACAACTATCCATGATGTATTGATGCTTTCTATTTAGAAGAGTGAAGGATTTTAATTAGACTTTCATAGCTAAAACTATCCATGATGATATTATGTTCTATTTAGGAGGAGTGAAGGATTCTAATTAGAATTTCATAGTTTAAGTGAGTCCATGATTAATTAATTTAGGAGGAGTGTAGGATTCTTTGCCTTTCATATCCATGATGTGATTGAATCTTAGTGAATTCTTAATTAGATATCAGATGATATGATGCTTCTAGTGAGGATTCTAATTGCATTTCATAGTTAATAGCAGTCATTTGATGATGTTGATGCTTCTTTTTAGAATGCAGTGAAGGATTCTTTAGCATTTCATAGTTGACAGCAGTCCATGAGGAATTGATGCTTCTATTCTAGGAGGAGCTGAAGGATTCTAATTAACATTTCAAAGTCATCTCTTTTGTTAATTTCAATGATTACAAAATGTTCAGTTAAACATTCAGTTGTAAATTGGATGCAATTGCTTTATTCTCTAAATTAGAGCATAGTGTAATTGTTTTAATAATAATATCACTATGATGAGCAATTTGTTGCTGGATTTTGCTTATACTGATATAATGAATATGTAAATACCGTTGGTACCCCCTCACTATAATCTGATTGGACAGGTGTCATGTATAAATAGTCGACACTGGTGTTGGACCCTTATACCTAAGACTACAACCTAAATTTAATCGCTAGATGACACACGACTGGTCGGCAGCGAGATGCTATTCGACGTACCAATTTTACTACTGCGATTTAATTATACCAAATACCAACTTCAGAATATATCCATTAACCCGGATATATCATTACATATGTATGTTTTGAGAATTTTAATGATATTTAACAATAATAGAAACAGCAATAATGATAATATAGAATAATAGTTGTAATAAAATATAGTGTATTTTTGGGTATTGGTCAAATTTTGAAACAAAACAAAAACCGTGCCATCAATCTATACATGATTAATATTTTGTAAGGTTGAAATTCAACCATAATGGGAAAGATTAGGAATCAAAAGACTTTGAATCAAAATTAAATTCCATAAAAATTAATGATTTTAATGACAATAAATGAATGATTGCTTATACATAATAAATTGTCTTTTACAATAACATATGCAATAATCATATTTGGAAAATGCATCATTTACAGATTTTCTTTGATTAACACAATTAAGGTAGATTTATGCTCCAGTCAATAAGAGCATTGCCACCAAGGAACCAGAAGGTACCGGTTCAATACTGGCCGTTGCCTACTCAGCACATGAGTAGCCACCTTTGATCTGTGCAGTAGAGGGGGAAGTTTTATGGTAGATGAGGCTGATACCAACAATAGGTCACCCCCAATGACTTTAACTTATTATGTATATTGAAAACATGTTTAACTTTAATGCAACAATCAATGGGTAAAATTGTAAGTTGGTTAACTATTGTTAATAACTCAAAATAATTTCAGAACAGCTTTTTCTATAAAGTTTAGCACAATCAAGGACTGGTTTAGCTCAGTTAGTACAGCGTCCCATAGGAATCACAAGTTTCCGGATTCATACCGGCCCTCACACCATATGAAGTAGCACAGGGATTTCTGAGCTTAAAGTGAGGATTTGATGGTCGGTGTGCGCGCTCCACCTGAGATGCCTAAACAACTCCTTGGTCTAGTGATAGTAAAAGGGGATAGACTCCCTCGCAGTCTGGCTGATACTAACTTTAGGCCACCAACAACAACTACTTTTATGTATTATTCCTTGTAAAGAAAATAACAAACAACATTTTTAAAAAATTTTTATTGAATAGTAAGTAGTTTTAGAACATTTACTTTCAGGGAAAAATTTATCAGTGTTTTTTGAACAATTTTAGTGTTTTTTAGGATTTTTGTTGTTGTTGTTGTTTTTCAGCCTATATACAAAGACAAAGGCAAAGAATATGTACTTGTAGTGATTGATATCTTGTTGTTATTCCATTATTTATTGTTAACTCTTAACATTCTGTTTTGAGAATTTTCTAAGTCCAGAGCCCAATTCCTATAACCATTTATTAAAGAATGGCTAAAATGGCCTTTTTATTTAAAGTTACCTGTTATTCCCTTAAATTCAAAGGACTTAAATAATGTGAATATTACATTTAAACAAAGGCTATCGTTTGGGGTAGATTAGGAAAATGAATGTGACTTCCGGCGGGTGGAATGAGGCGGTATAGAATGTTAATTGTTAAATTGACACTAATATGACATTTATTCCAGTTCTGTAAATGTTCATCTCTTTTGAAACAAAAATTCTCTTTAGTTCCATTTGCATTTATATGCTATTATATTGGATTTCAAGAGGATTGTCACTCAACTTTTTGATGATTGAATAAACTTCTAAGACCAAAAAGATTCCAAAATGAAATTTTTAGTGGTGAATTTGAACCTAAAAAAGTTGGTTTTTACAATAAATGTAAAATAATATAATCAAAGTCAGAAAGATATAATTATACTGACTTCAATTGAATAATGGTAAATTCCAAGTGTAAAAGCAAAACTTTATTTAAATTTCTTAAGCTGACTACAGAAATAAACTAGTGAAATCTCCAAAACAGAATTAAACTATCAGCCTCCAATAAAACAAACCTTTAATAAAAATCCCATTGATAAATAATCAATCAAATTGGTATTTTTCTTTTTTTGATGTTACATGTAATTCATTTTATTTTCAGAGTTCTTTAGTGTTTTTATCTTGTAGAGGGTTGTTGCCAAATAAGCCAATTTTTCATTTAATTTTTCCAACTAGATGTTTTACAGTGATCAAATTATTCCTCCATTTTGTTTTCCTGATGTTTGGGCAATACTGCATCTTATAAGATTATCCGTTGTGTGAATATTTCAAAGATAACAAACTGAATCGAATTGTTATTGCTAATTTTTGTTTCTAAATTTCCATATTTTTTTATATCTCCATTTTCTATTGCTATTAAAAAATTCATTTAAAAAATGCATCAGTTTTATTTGAAGGGTTTTATTTCATTATCTAATTGAGAGACCAGATTGTATTATTGACTCACACAATATCAAAAATGCTTCTTTTAAAGATAGATTTTTATTTTATTTTATAGAAGCTGTTTATTATCATAACAAACTTTTTCAGTTTGAGTTTCAATTGTTTATCCTTTATAAGAATGTTTTATCCCTCTTATAAGAATGTACTTGACTCTGTTGCAAGTTTTAAAATTATAATTATATAGAATAAAAGATTTCACTACCAAAATCAGAGTAGTCATCAAGCACCTTAACCAGCTCTATAATGTGTCACCATTTCTTTCCATACAATAACTTTGTTAATGTATTTTACACAGGATTACATTGGATTATACAGATGACTTCAATGTCCTTATTGGCACACAATAACTAGTTTCTTTTTATAAGGCAGTTATAACAACCTAAGCAATTTAGCATCCTTAGCAATTGTGTTTTCTGGGCATGAACATCAGTCCCCCAGGTATGACTGGATTATTTTAAAATCTTAACATTTGATCAATAATATAAAATATACATTGAGAAGGTTGCATTTATACACCACACATACATAAATATATGCATACACCATACACACCACACACACACACACACACACATACACATATCTTTAATCTTATTACTATTTTAGACATCACTCTCTCTAATAATCTTTTCATGTATATATGAAATATATATATTCCAGTAATAAAAGCAGAGAATTATGTACTCTACATAATTATACATTTACAGGGTGTTCAGGTTAAATTTGGCAGTTTGCATAAAGGAAATGAAAATAGAATATCCTATCCAGATTCATAAAAGTACTTCAAAAAAATCAAAAATATCAACTATATTAAAACTGGGAGATAACAGTCTACTCAAAGTAGCGGACCTTAGCTTTCAAACCACAGCCTCAAAATGCTCTGGAACCGGGCATTTTTTTTCTATGTTTCTTGGGTAGATCTTTAATTACCTCCTTCATGTTGGCCACCAGCTTGGCCTTGTGTTACAGGCAGAGCAGTTGGTGGCATTGGCCACCAGCTTTGCCTTGGTGTTGCAGGTAGAGAAGTTTGTGTCTTGGCCCCAGGCTCAGGCAGACCGTGTTGGACATCTTTTCAACCATTTTTTACTCATAATCATTGGATTACAATTTTGAAGGAATTCAGAGGCCAGAAAATGGGGCTGGTAAATTTGGTAGAAAACTCTCCGAAAACCACTTCTGACTCTTTCTGGAGGTATAGCAAAGAGCCAAATTCTACTGCCACACATATGGCCTTTCCAGTAGCAACCTTCTTCAGTTAGGGGTTTTACCACAGTTTCCAGCAGCTTTACATAGTCATCTGAATTGAGCCCTGTTCAAAATCATGGGGCAGCATCACATCAATCTCCTGGAGACACACCCAAAGGCCATCACTGTTTTGAACTTGATTTTCATGATACATGAAATGTCACATGGATTTGTAGGCAAATCGCTTTGTTTTTTCTGGGTGTGTGCATCTGGCCCTGCGGAAGTTCTTTTCAACTGTGAAGAACCAGATCATCCCAGGGATAGTTCAGGAGTTTCTTGCCTTCATCAAGCAGTTCACCTTGGCCTTAACTGTTCAGCACCTCTTTTCCTTTGCACCTCTTGTATGAGTGATCACAAAAATGCTCATTCAGAACCAACTTCATTGCGGCAACTCCAGCATTCATCTTTCTTACTAAAGCATGGGATTCAGCTTACAGTAAAGTCACATTGAAAGCACCGATTCTTATTAGATTACCAAAGTTAAGCAGCAATAGCCTTGTTCAATACTTATGTGAGTAAAACCAATTAAAAGGCAACATCAGGAACTGTAAGGAAACCAACTATCAAAAATTGATTCGGCATTAAATGACCCGAAAAGGGTTGATATGCCATAAAACAAAACACCAACCAACCAAAGCATGGATTCCTTTGCTTGGATTTTCCATCACCTTGTCCTGCAGTTATTTGATAAATTCTGGCATGCAAACCCACCCGGTTTTCGACCGGGGGGTCCGGTGAGCTTCGGCCGCTGGACCGGTTTTGTTATAATAATAGCGTCGATCCAAAGGGGCAGGCAAAACCTGCCCCCTTGACTTAAAAGGAGCAGGCTGGGTTTTAAGTTGCCAAGCGCCTGAGGCGCCTCCCTTTGAGGGGGAATGCCAACAGAATCGACGCAATTTTTCACCTGCCACCCATGAGCTTCGGTTTGTCACCCACAAACCGAAGCTCATTGTGCCTAACCCGTACAAGTGGGGTACAAGGTAAATACAAGCAGACACAGTCAAAATTCCGTCTGTGTCCCTTTCTGTTGGACATGGGATTCATAGTCCATAATCCATGTAATCCATCCATTTTAATCCATAATCCATAATCCATTTAATGTGTTCACAGAGCATTGGGCAGTAGTCATTATTGTTAATATATTGTCTCATCAGTGCACCAAGGACCAGGCTGATAGGAAGTGCATGGGGGCCAGGTGCAGCCTGGAAACGAAAACAGGATGTGGCCTGACCTGACCTCTGCACCTGAAAATGCAGGTGGATGTTGTCAGATTTCAGTGCAGAAATCTGTTTAGGCCGTAGCCTTAGCCACAATGAAATAACCTTTGCGGCGAAGAGGCGTGTCATTACAGAAAAAACTGCGTAGGTTCACGAACAAGGAGGCGTGACACCGGGGGTCAGATTACAAATAAAAGAAGCCCGCTGAGATCGATTAGGCAGACGGCGATCAGGTCAAGATAACTCCCGAAGGCTCCACATTGCGTAACCCTGCCCACGACTCTCAGCTCTAACACAACCGGGGAAAATAAACATCTCTTATATTTTCCTAAAATACAAGTGTTTTTGTGTTTTTGCGGGTCCTGTGTGTAACATTATGCCGTCATTTGAATCGACGCAATTTTTTTACCTGCCCACCCATGAGCTTCGGTTTGTGGGTGTCCCACATTAATAGGGCCTTGTGCCTAACCTGTACAAGTGGGGTACGAGGTAAATACAATGCAGACACAGTCAAAATTCCGGCTGTGTCCCTTTCTGTTAGGACATGGATTCATAGTCCATAATCCATGTCATATCAGCCTTAATGTGTTTACAGTAGTCATTATGCCGTCATTTTGATACCTAGTATCATCATAATACAGGTAACTCTTTTCAAATATTATTGGTTTTCCAGTTTTCCATGTCAGTTAATCCTTTTTTTCTCACCTACAACTTTAATCTTTATGCCTTCCAATGATGTTGATTGTTTCATTAATACATCAATTCTGAAAAAAAAAGGAGACATAAATATCATCAAATTTAACCTGAACACCATGTATAATGAAAATATCACTGTAAAATATAAAAATACATTAAAAATGTTACTTACGTGATTTGTTTACGTCTTTTGCACTCAAATTTCAGCTAAATGAAACAAATACTGCAACGTGTCTTTTTTATTTTTTAAACAAGACAAAAATATTTCTGTAAATCAATCACAAGCAATTGAATGCAATAAAGGAAAAACAATGAATTTTTTAATGAATTTCACTACTTCATCAAAAATATATAATATAGGTTGTATCAAAAGTTTTTTTATTTTTTACAAAACTTTTACTTTAAATTCTTATTTCATGGATTATCTTTAAAAACTATGACTCCCCTATATTATTTAAATATTATATATTATATCATTATTCAACACTGTTCAGTTGTGTGGTCCACTGAAATCACGGTACTTGATGAAGTGACTTAGTCTTAGTTCTGTGATTACCACATTTGACTCCGGCTATTTGCTCTGTTAATTGTTTCTGTACCCACACGGGTTTTTTCTAAGATCTACAGAACTTGGATTTGACACAACTTTGTCAGAGATTTCTTGTCAGATTTGGTTGGCACAAATTGCCAGGTGTTGGCAACTTAAAGGGTAAAAAAAACCTGCATAGATAATAAGAAATATTTTATTGCTGCACGTTTGTTTTTCTGGAAGGGCCACCAAGTCCATCAAGTTCCATGACTAGCATAGGACCACAGTTGCACTAACAATTTTCGGTGAGGTCTTGTACTTATCTAAGAGTTTCTTTCTTTCAGTTGTATTCGTAGTTGTTTGTAAATATATTCACAACATCCAGGGGAGTGAAAACACAACAAAACAAATTAAAAATAAAATAGTTGAAAGAAAATTTACAGGTTAAAATATAAGTAAAGATAAATAAAAGTATATATACATAATATTATGTGTATGTGTGTGTGTGTGTGTGTGTATGTGTGGTACACAACACACAGACACACACACAGTTAGGGCCTATATCTTACACAATTTTAAAAATAATGTATCTGTATGTAGACAATTAACAATTGTCTCCCTTGCAGAGTGGGTATGTTTGTTGGGTGCTTATGGATGTATCATGTATGATGATCCAAAAGCTCATGCTCGACTATTTTTAGCTCTGGGTCTTTAACAAGTAGACACATCATCTCCTGTCTTGGCAAGGATCATTGTGCTATCAATCATCAATAAGACTTTCCATTTTTGTAACCTTTAACATACTGCGTGTAACAATATAACAAGTAGTGCATAATTTATCTGTTGGGCCACATTGATGTATTCTGTGCCAATACTTCTTGTATGTATATTATAGTAACTAGCGACAGGAAAACACCCTGCCAGGCGTCGCTAAGAAATTAAGTTTTTGAAAGATTGCCCTGAGAGAGGGATTAAAAATTCATGTCAAGGGTTATGTATCATAAGTAAGCAAGAATCCTCATATTTATTAAAGGAGTAAAGAAAATAAAACAATTTCAAAAAGAACTGAGGCCTGTACCTCTCAAATAAAATGTTGCATGCCATGTATAATCAAACAATTATTTTGAATATTTTCCAGCATCAATTTTCCACAAAAGTCGTATATTATTTTTGTGTAGAACTTTTTAGTTTAACTTCTTGTTACTGATAAGAAAAAAAAGGGGAGAAAAAAACATTATTTTGCTATTATTCTTCTTAAGTTTTCTCTCTTACAATAAAGAGTTCCTAACTATTGTTGCATACTATGTAGTTTGTATCATTTAATAATTGTGCAGTGTTTACCATATTGTGTAAAAACATTTGTGTAAAAACAACTCAAAAATAACTAATGGTAAAAAGTCCTTTTCAGGATGAAAAGCCTAAGAAGGCTGGACAAGTTTTTTAGCTAAAGTTGCAAACGCTAGATCAGATGGATTCTAATTAATCTTGTTCTCCATTTTTTGTGTTACTTTTACCATTAGTTTTCATCTGATCTAGCGTTTGCAACTTTAGCTAAAAACTTGTCCGCCCTTTTAGGCTTTTTCATTCACTGAAAAGGACTTTTTACCATCTAGTTATTTTTGAGTCTGTTTTTTACACAAAATGTTTTTACACATATGGTAACACTGCACAATTATTAAATGATACAAACACTTTAGTAGCAACAAAGTTAGGAACTCTTTATTGTAAGAGAGAAAACTTAAGAAAAGAATAATAGCAAAAATGTTTTTTTCTCCCCTTTTTTTTATTTACAGTACAAGAAGTTACTAAAAAAGTTACAAATAAATAAATACCTACGATTTTGTGGAAAATTGATGTGGGAAAATATCAAAATAATTGTTTGATTATTACATGCATGCAACATTTATTTGAGAGGTACAGGGCTCAGTTTTCTTTTTGAAATTGTTTTATTTTCTTTACTCCTTAAATAAATATGAGGATTTTGCTTACTTATGATACAAACCTCTGACATTGAATTTTTAACTCCCACTCTCTCAGGCAATCTTTCAAAAATTAATTTTTACGACGCCTGGAGGGTGTTTTCTGTCGCTAGTATACATAATATACATACAAGAAGTATTGCAAAGAATACACAAATGTGGCCCAACAGTAAAATTATGCACATATTGTTCTATGTAACAAGCAGTATGTTAAAGGGTTACAAAAATGGAAAAAGTCTTACTTGATGATTGATAGCACAATGACCTTAGCCAAGACAGGAGATGATGTGTCTACTTGTTAAAGACCAGAGCTAAAATAAGTCGAGCATGAGCTTTTGGATCATCATACATGATACTCCATAAGCCACCCAACAACATACCCACTCTGCAAGGGAGACAATTGTTAATTGTCTACATACAGATACATTATTTAAAATTGTGTAAGATATAGGCCTACTGTGTGTGTGTCTGTGTGTGTGTACACACATACACACACACACACACACACATACACATATATATATGTATATATACCTTTTATTTATTTTACTTATTAATTTTAACCTGTATTTTCTTTCAACTATTTTATTTTTAATTTGTTTTGTTTGTGTTTTCAACTCCCTGATGTTGTGAATATATTTACAACAACTAAACGAATACAACTGAAAGAAAGAAAACTCTTAGATAAGTACCAAGACCTCACCAGAAAATTGTTAGTGCAACTGTGGTCCTATGCTAGTCATGGAACTTGATGGACTTGGTGGCCCTTCCAGAAAACAAACGTGCAGCAATAAATATTTCTTATTATCTATGCAGAGTTTTTTTTACCCTTTAAGTTGCCAACACCTTGGCAATTTGTGCCAACCAATCTGACAAGAAATCTTGACAAAGTTGTGTCAAATCCAAGTTCTGTAGATCTTAGAAAAACACAGTGTTGGGTACAGAACAATTAACAGAGCAAATAGCCGGAGTCAAAATGTGGTAATCACAGAACTAAGACTAAAGTCACTTCATCAAGTACCGTGATTTGCAGTGGACCACACAACTGAACAGTGTTGATAATGATATAATATATAATAATTTAAATAATATAGGGGAGTCATAGTTTTTAGATAAATCCATGAAATAAGATTTAAAGTAAAGTTTTGTAAAAATAAAAAATACTTTTGATACAACCTAATATTATATATTTTTGATGAAGTAGTTGAAATTCATTAAAAATTCATTGTTTTCTTTATTGCATTCAAATTGCTGTGATTGATTTACAGAAATATTTTTGTCTTGTTTAAAAATAAAAAGACACTTGCAGTATTTGTTTCATTTTAGCTGAATATTTGAGTGCAAAAGACGTAAACAAATCACGTAAGTAACATTTTTAATGTATTTTTATATTTTACAGTGATATTTTCAATTATACATGGTGTTCAGGTTAAATTTGATGATATTTATGTCTCCTTTTTTTTCAGAATTGATGTATTAATGAACAATCAACATCATTGGAAGGCATAAAGATTAAAGTTGTAGGTGAGAAAAAAAGGTTAACTGACATGGAAAACTGGAAACCATCTTAATATTTGAAAAGAGTTACCTGTATTATGATGATACTAGGTATCAAAATGACGGCATAATGACTACTGTAAACACATTAAAGGCTGATATGACATGGATTATGGACTATGAATCCATGTCTAACAGAAAGGGACACAGCCGGAATTTTGACTGTGTCTGCATTGTATTTACCTCGTACCCCACTTGTACAGGTTAGGCACAAGGCCCTATTAATGTGGGACCACCCACAAACCGAAGCTCATGGGTGGCAGGTAAAAAATTGCGTCGATTCAAAATGACGGCATAATGTTACACACTGGACCCGCAAAAACACAAACACTTGTATTTTAGGAAAATATAAGAGATGTTTATTTTCCCCGGTTGTGTAGAGCTGAGAGTCGTGGGCAGGGTTACGCAATGTGGAGCCTTCGGGAGTTATCTTGAACCTGATCGCCGTCTGCCTAATCGATCTCAGCGGGCTTCTTTTATTTGTAATCTGACCCCCGGTGTCACGCCTCCTTGTTCGTGACACCTACGCAGTTTTTTCTGTAGACACGCCTCTTCGCCCACGCAGGTTATTTTCATTGGCTAAGGGCTACGCCTACAGATTTCTGCACTGAAATCATGACAACATCCACCTGCATTTTCAGGTGCAGAAGGTCAGGTCAGGGGCCACATCCTGTTTTCGTTTCCAGGGCTGCACCTGGCCCCATGCACTTCCTATTCAGCCTGGTCCTTGGGTGCACTGATGAGACAATATATTACAATAATGACTACTGCCAATGCTCTGTGAACACATTAAATGGATTATGGATTATGGATTAAATGGAAATGGATTTACATGGATTATGGACTATGAATCCATGTCCAACAGAAAGGGACACAGACGGAATTTTGACTGTGTCTGCATTGTATTTACCTTGTACCCCACTTGTACGGGTTAGGCACAATGAGCTTCGGTTTGTGGGTGACAAACCGAAGCTCATGGGTGGCAGGTGAAAAATTGCGTCGATTCTGTTGGCATTCCCCCTCAAAGGGAGGCGCCTCAGGCGCTTGGCAATAAACCCAGCCCTGCTCCTTTAAGTCAAGGGGGCAGGTTTTGCCTGCCCTTTGGATCGACGCTATTATTATAACAAACCGGTCCAGCGGCCGAAGCTCACCGGACCCCCGTCGAAACCGGGTGGGTTTGCATGCCAGAATTTATCAAATAACTGCAGGACAAGGTGATGGAAAATCCAAGCAAAGGAATCCATGCTTTGGTTGGTTGGTGTTTTGTTTTATGGCATATCAACCCTTTTCGGGTCATTTAATGCCGAATCAATTTTGATAGTTGGTTTCTTACAGTTCCTGATGTTGCTTTTAATGGTTACTCACATAAGTATTGAACAGGCTCATTGCTGCTTAACTTTGGTAATCTAATAAGAATCGGTGCTTTCAATGTGACTTTACTGTAAGCTGAATCCATGCTTTAGTAAGAAAGATGAATGCTGGAGTTGCCGCAATGAAGTTGGTTCTGAATGAGCATTTTTGTGATCACTCATACAAGAGGTGCAAAGGAAAAGAGGTGCTGACAGTTAAGGCCAAGGTGAACTGCTTGATGAAGGCAAAGAAACTCCTGAACTATCCTGGGATGATCTGGTTCTTCACAGTTGAAAAGAACTTCCGCAGGGCCAGATGCACAACACCCAGAAAAAACAAGCGATTTGCCTACAATCCATGTGACATTTCATGTATCATGAAAATCAAGTTCAAAACAGTGATGGCCTTTGGGTGTGTCTCCAAGGAGATTGATGTGATGCTGCCCCATGATTTTGAACAGGGCTCAATTCAGATGACTATGTAAAGCTGCTGGAAACTGTGGTAAAACCCTAACTGAAGAAGGTTGCTACTGGAAAGCCATATGTGTGGCAGTAGAATTTGGCTCTTTGCTATACCTCCAGAAAGAGTCAGAAGTGGTTTTCGGAGAGTTTCTACAAATTTACCAGCCCCATTTTCTGGCCTCTGAATTCCTTCAATTGTAATCCAATGATTATGAGTAAAAAATGGTTGACAAAGATGTCAACCGGTCTGCCTGAGCCTGGGGCCAAGACACAAACTTCTCTACCTGCAACACCAAGGCAAAGCTGGTGGCCATGCCACCAACTGCTCTGCCTGTAACACCAAGGCCAAGCTGGTGGCCAACATGAAGGAGGTAATTAAAGATCTACCCAAGAACATAGAAAAAAAATGCCCGGTTCCAGAGCCATTTTGAGGCTGTGGTTGAAGCTAAGGTCCACTACTTTGAGTAGACTGTTATCTCCCAGTTTTAATCTAGTTGATATTTTTTGATTTTTTTGAAGTACTTTTATGAATATGGATGGGATATTCTATTTTCATTTCCTTTTATGCAAACTGCCAAATTTAACCTGAACACCCTGTATGTATAATTATGTAGAGTACATAATTCTCTGCTTTTATTACTGGAATATATATATTTCATATATACATGAAAAGATATTACAGAGAGTGATGTCTAAATAGTATAAGATTAAAGATATGTGTATGTGTGTGTGTGCGTGTGTGTGTGTGTATGTGTATGCATACATGTATGTATGTGTGTGTGTATAAATGCAACCTTCTCAATGTACATTTTATATTATTGATCAAATGTTAAGATTTTAAAATAATCCAGTCATACCCTGGGTGGACTGATGTCATGCCCAGAAAACACAATTGCTAAGGATGCTAAAATTGCTTAGGTTGTTATAACTGCCTTATAAAAAGAAACTAGTTATTGTGTGCCAATAGGACATTGAAGTCATCTGTATAATCCAATGTAATCCTGTGTAAATTACATTAACAAAAGTTATTGTATGGAAAGAAATGGGTGACACATTATAGAGCTGGTTTAAGGTGCTGAATGACTACTCTGATTTTGGTAGTGAAATCTTTTATTCTATATAATTATAATTTTAAAACTTGCAACAGAGTCAAGTACATTCTTATAAGAGGATAAACATTCTTATAAGAGGATAAACAAATTGAAACTCAAACTGAAAAAGTTTGTTATGATTAATAAACAGCTTCTATAAAATAAAATAAAAATCTATCTTTAAAAGAGCATTTTTGATATTGTGTGAGTCAATAATACAATCTGGTCTCTCAATAGATAATGAAATAAACCCTTCAAATAAAACTGAGTTGCATTTTTTAAATGAATTTTTTAATAGCAATAGAAAATGGAGATATAAAAAAATATGGAAATTTAGAACAAAAATTAGCAATAACAATCGATTCAGTTGTTATCTTTGAAATATTCACACAACGGATAATCTTATAAGATGCAGTATTGCCCAAACATCAGGAAAACAAAATGGAGGATAATTTGATCACTGTAAACATCTTAGTTGGAAAAATTAAATGAAAAATGGCTTATTTGGCAACAACCCTCTACAAGATAAAAACACTAAAGAACTCTGAAAATAACATGAATTACATGTAACATCAAAAAAGAAAAAATACCAATTTGATTGATTATTTATCAATGGGATTTTGTATTAAAGGTTTGTTTATTGGAGGCTGACAGTTTAATTCTGTTTTGAGATTTCACTAGTTTATTTCTGTAGTCAGCTTAAGAAATTTAAATAAAGTTTTGCTTTTACACTTGGAATTTACCATTATTCAATTGAAGTCAGTATAATTTTATATCTTTCTGACTTGATTATATTATTTTACATTTATTGTAAAAACAAACTTTTTAGGTTCAAAATTCACCACTAAAAATTTCATTTTGGAATCTTTTTGGTCTTAGAAGTTTATTCAATACAAAAGAGTTGAGTGACAATCCTCTTGAAATCCAATAATAATATGCATATAAAGAAAATGAACAAATGGAATCTAATAGAGAATTTTTGTTTCAAAAGAGATGAACATTTACAGAACTGGAATGAATGTGTCATAATTTAGTGTCAATTTAACAATTAACATTCTATACCGCCTCATTCCACCCGGCCGGAAGTCACATTCATTTTCCTAATCTACCCCAAACGATAGCCTTTGTTTAAATGTAATATTACACATATTTAAGTCTTTGATTTAAGGGGAATAACAGGTAACTTTAAATGAAAAGGCCATTTTTAGCCATTCTTTAATAAATGGTTATAGGAATTGGGCTCTGGACTTAGAAAATTCTCAACAGAATGTTAAGAGTTAACAATAAATAATGGATAAACAACAAGATATCAATCACTACAAGTACATATTTCTTTGCCTTTGTCTTTGTATATAGGCTGAAAAACAACAACAACAACAAAATCCAAGAAAAAATACTAAAATTGTTCAAATAAACACTGATAATTTTTCCCTGAAAGTAAATGTTACTAAAACTACTTATATTCAATAAAAATTTATTTAAAAATGTTGTTGTTATTTTCTTTACAAGGAATATATCATAAAGTAAGTTGTTGTTGGGTGGCCTAAAGTTAGTATCAGCCAGACTGCGAGGGAGTCTATCCCCTTTTTACTATCACTAGACCAAGGAGATTGTTTAGGCATCTCAGGTGGAGTGCCACACCGACCATCAAATCCTCACTTTACTGCAGAAATCCCTGTGCTACTCATATGGTGGTGAGGGCCGGTATTGAATCCGGAACCTTGTGATTCCTAGGGGACGCTGTACTAACTGAGCTAAACCAGCCCTTGATTGTGCTAAACTTTATAGAAAAGCTGTTCTGAAATATTTTGAGTTATTAACAATAGTTACCAACTACAATTTTTACCATTGATTGTTGCATTAAGTTAACATGTTTTCAATATACACAATAAGTAGTAAAGTCATTGGGGTGGCCTATTGTTGGTATCAGCCGGACAGTGAGGGAATCTATCCCTTTTTAACTAGTGCTTGACCAAAGAGATTTTTTTTTGCATCTGAGATGGAGCACCTCACCTACCATCAGCTCCCCTCTCTACTGCACAGATCAAAGGTGTGCTACTCATGTGCTGAGTAGGCAACGGCCAGTATTGAACCTGGTACCTTCTGGTTCCTTGGTGGATGTTCTACTGACTGAGCATAATCATCCCTTAATTGTGTTAATCAAAGAAAATCTGTATATGATGCATTTTCAAATATGATTATTGCATATGTTCTTGTAAAAGACAATTTATATGTATAAGTCAATCATTCATTTATTGTCATAAAATCATTAATTTTATGGAATTTAATTTTGATTCAAATATTAATTCCTAGTCTTTCCCATTATGGTTGAATTTCAACCTTACAAAATTATTAATCATGTATAGATTGATGGCACGGTTTTTGCTTTAGGTTTACAAATTTTGACCAATACCCAAGAATACACTATATTTTATTACAAGTTTTATTCTATATTATCATTATTGCTGTTTCTATTATTATTAATATATCATTAAAATTCTCAAAACATACATATGTAAGTGATATATCCGGGTTAAGGGATATATTCTGAAGTTGGTATTTGGTATATTATCGCAGTAGTAATTGGTACGTCGAATAGCAAATCGTCTGCCGAGCAGTCGTGGTGTCATCTAGCGATTAAGTTTAGGTTGTAGTCTTAGGTATAGGTCCAACACAGTGTCGACTATTTATACATGACACTGCCCAATCAGATTATAGTGAGGGGGTACCAAGGTATTTACATATTCATTATATCAGTATGTAAGCAAAATCCAGCAAAATTGCTCATCATAGTGATATTATTATTAGAACAATACACTTAAAATGCTCTAATTTAGAGAATAAAGCAATTTGCAGTCCAATTTACAACTGAATGTTTATACTGAACATCATTTTGTAATCATTGAAATTACAAAAGAGATGACTTTGAAATGTTAATTAGAATCCTTCACTCCTTCCTAGATAGAAGCATCAATATCCTCATGGACTGCTGTCAACTATGAAATGCTAATTAGAATCCTTCACTGCATTCTAAATAGAAGCATCAATATCATCATGGACTGCTGTCAACTATGAAATGCTAATTAGAATCCTTCACTCCTTCCTAGATAGAAGCATCAATATCATCATGGATATGAAAGGCTAATTAGAATCCTACACTCCTTCCTAAATTAATATCATCATGGACTGCTATTAACTATGAAATTCTAATTAGAATACTTCACTCCTTCCTAAATAGAAGCATCAATATCATCATGGATAGTTGTTAACTATGAAAGGCTAATTAAAATCCTTCACTCCTTCCTAAATAGAAGCATCAATATCATCATGGATAGTTGTTAACTATGAAAGGCTAATTAGAATACTTCACTCCTTCCTAAATAGAAGCATCAATATCATCATGGATAGTTGTTAACTATGAAAGGCTAATTAAAATCCTTCACTCCTTCCTAAATAGAAGCATCAATATCATCATGGATAGTTGTTAACTATGAAAGGCTAATTAGAATCTTCCTTTCCTAAATAGAAGCATCAATATCATCATGGATAGTTGTTAACTATGAAAGGCTAATTAAAATCCTTCACTCCTTCCTAAATAGAAGCATCAATATCATCATGGATAGTTGTTAACTATGAAAGGCTAATTAAAATCCTTCACTCCTTCCTAAATAGAAGCATCAATATCATCATGGATAGTTGTTAACTATGAAAGGCTAATTAAAATCCTTCACTCCTTCCTAAATAGAAGCATCAATATCATCATGGATTGTTAACTATGAAAGGCTAATTAAAATCCTTCACTCCTTCCTAAATAGAAGCATCAATATCATCATGGATAGTTGTTAACTATGAAAGGCTAATTAAAATCCTTCACTCCTTCCTAAATAGAAGCATCAATATCATCATGGATAGTTGTTAACTATGAAAGGCTAATTAAATCCTTCACTCCTTCCTAAATAGAAGCATCAATATCATCATGGATAGTTGTTAACTATGAAAGGCTAATTAGAATCTTCACTCCTTCCTAAATAGAAGCATCAATATCATCATGGATAGTTGTTAACTATGAAAGGCTAATTAAAATCCTTCACTCCTTCCTAAATAGAAGCATCAATATCATCATGGATAGTTGTTAACTATGAAAGGCTAATTAAAATCCTTCACTCCTTCCTAAATAGAAGCATCAATATCATCATGGATAGTTGTTAACTATGAAAGGCTAATTAAAATCCTTCACTCCTTCCTAAATAGAAGCATCAATATCATCATGGATAGTTGTTAACTATGAAAGCTAATTAAAATCCTTCACTCCTTCCTAAATAGAAGCATCAATATCATCATGGATAGTTGTTAACTATGAAAGGCTAATTAAAATCCTTCACTCCTTCCTAAATAGAAGCATCAATATCATCATGGATAGTTGTTAACTATGAAAGGCTAATTAAAATCCTTCACTCCTTCCTAAATAGAAGCATCAATATCATCATGGATAGTTGTTAACTATGAAAGGCTAATTAAAATCCTTCACTCCTTCCTAAATAGAAGCATCAATATCATCATGGATAGTTGTTAACTATGAAAGGCTAATTAGAATCCTTCACTCCTTCCTAAATAGAAGCATCAATATCATCATGGATAGTTGTTAACTATGAAAGGCTAATTAGAATCCTTCACTCCTTCCTAAATAGAAGCATCAATATCATCATGGATAGTTGTTAACTATGAAAGGCTAATTAGAATCTTCACTCCTTCCTAAATAGAAGCATCAATATCATCATGGATAGTTGTTAACTATGAAAGGCTAATTAAAATCCTTCACTCCTTCCTAAATAGAAGCATCAATATCATCATGGATAGTTGTTAACTATGAAAGGCTAATTAAAATCCTTCACTCCTTCCTAAATAGAAGCATCAATATCATCATGGATAGTTGTTAACTATGAAAGGCTAATTAAAATCCTTCACTCCTTCCTAAATAGAAGCATCAATATCATCATGGATAGTTGTTAACTATGAAAGGCTAATTAGAATACTTCACTCCTTCCTAAATAGAAGCATCAATATCATCATGGATAGTTGTTAACTATGAAAGGCTAATTAGAATCCTTCACTCCTTCCTAAATAGAAGCATCAATATCATCATGGATAGTTGTTAACTATGAAAGGCTAATTAAAATCCTTCACTCCTTCCTAAATAGAAGCATCAATATCATCATGGATAGTTGTTAACTATGAAAGGCTAATTAGAATCCTTCACTCCTTCCTAAATAGAAGCATCAATATCATCATGGATAGTTGTTAACTATGAAAGGCTAATTAGAATCTTCACTCCTTCCTAAATAGAAGCATCAATATCATCATGGATAGTTGTTAACTATGAAAGGCTAATTAGAATCCTTCACTCCTTCCTAAATAGAAGCATCAATATCATCATGGATAGTTGTTAACTATGAAAGCTAATTAAATCCTTCACTCCTTCCTAAATAGAAGCATCAATATCATCATGGATAGTTGTTAACTATGAAAGGCTAATTAAAATCACTCCTTCCTAAATAGAAGCATCAATATCATCATGGATAGTTGTTAACTATGAAAGGCTAATTAAAATCCTTCACTCCTTCTAAATAGAAGCATCAATATCATCATGGATAGTTGTTAACTATGAAAGGCTAATTAGAATCTTCACTCCTTCCTAAATAGAAGCATCAATATCATCATGGATAGTTGTTAACTATGAAAGGCTAATTAGAATCTTCACTCCTTCCTAAATAGAAGCATCAATATCATCATGGACAGTTGTTAACTATGAAAGGCTAATTAAAATCCTTCACTCCTTCCTAAATAGAAGCATCAATATCATCATGGATAGTTGTTAACTATGAAAGGCTAATTAGAATCTTCACTCCTTCCTAAATAGAAGCATCAATATCATCATATACAGTTGTTAACTATGAAAGGCTAATTAAAATCCTTCACTCCTTCCTAAATAGAAGCATCAATATCATCATGGATAGTTGTTAACTATGAAAGGCTAATTAAAATCCTTCACTCCTTCTAAATAGAAGCATCAATATCATCATGGATAGTTGTTAACTATGAAAGCTAATTAGAATACTTCACTCCTTCCTTAAATAAGCATCAGTTGTTAACTATGAAAGGCTAATTAAAATCCTTCACTCCTTCCTAAATAGAAGCATCAATATCATCATGGATAGTTGTTAACTATGAAAGGCTAATTAAATCCTTCACTCCTTCCTAAATAGAAGCATCAATATCATCATGGATAGTTGTTAACTATGAAAGGCTAATTAAAATCCTTCACTCCTTCCTAAATAGAAGCATCAATATCATCATGGATAGTTGTTAACTATGAAAGGCTAATTAAAATCCTTCACTCCTTCCTAAATAGAAGCATCAATATCATCATGGATAGTTGTTAACTATGAAAGGCTAATTAAAATCCTTCACTCCTTTCTAAATAGAAGCATCAATATCATCATGGATAGTTGTTAACTATGAAAGGCTAATTAAATCCTTCACTCCTTCCTAAATAGAAGCATCAATATCATCATGGATAGTTGTTAACTATGAAAGGCTAATTAGAATCTTCACTCCTTCCTAAATAGAAGCATCAATATCATCATATGTTGTTAACTATGAAAGGCTAATTAAAATCCTTCACTCCTTCCTAAATAGAAGCATCAATATCATCATGGATAGTTGTTAACTATGAAAGGCTAATTAGAATCTTCACTCCTTCCTAAATAGAAGCATCAATATCATCATATGTTGTTAACTATGAAAGGCTAATTAAAATCCTTCACTCCTTCCTAAATAGAAGCATCAATATCATCATGGATAGTTGTTAACTATGAAAGGCTAATTAAAATCCTTCACTCCTTCCTAAATAGAAGCATCAATATCATCATGGATAGTTGTTAACTATGAAAGGCTAATTAGAATACTTCACTCCTTCCTAAATAGAAGCATCAATATCATCATGGATAGTTGTTAACTATGAAAGGCTAATTAGAATACTTCACTCCTTCCTAAATAGAAGCATCAATATCATCATATACAGTTGTTAACTATGAAAGGCTAATTAAAATCCTTCACTCCTTCCTAAATAGAAGCATCAATATCATCATGGATAGTTGTTAACTATGAAAGGCTAATTAAAATCCTTCACTCCTTTCTAAATAGAAGCATCAATATCATCATGGATAGTTGTTAACTATGAAAGGCTAATTAGAATCTTCACTCCTTCCTAAATAGAAGCATCAATATCATCATGGATAGTGTTTAACTATGAAAGGCTAATTAGAATCTTCACTCCTTCCTAAATAGAAGCATCAATATCATCATATACAGTTGTTAACTATGAAAGGCTAATTAAAATCCTTCACTCCTTCCTAAATAGAAGCATCAATATCATCATGGATAGTTGTTAACTATGAAAGGCTAATTAAAATCCTTCACTCCTTCCTAAATAGAAGCATCAATATCATCATGGATAGTTGTTAACTATGAAAGGCTAATTAGAATCTTCACTCCTTCCTAAATAGAAGCATCAATATCATCATGGATAGTTGTTAACTATGAAAGGCTAATTAGAATCTTCACTCCTTCCTAAATAGAAGCATCAATATCATCATGGATAGTTGTTAACTATGAAAGGCTAATTAGAATCCACTCCTTCCTAAATAGAAGCATCAATATCATCATATACAGTTGTTAACTATGAAAGGCTAATTAAAATCCTTCACTCCTTCCTAAATAGAAGCATCAATATCATCATGGATAGTTGTTACAGAGAGATCCTTATTGGTTCACAAGTCATATTGTCATTATTAAGCTTATTTTAACAAGAACTGATATTCATTACAGTTTTTGATATTTTCTGACTTTTCTGATTTTGGTTTCTGTTAAGAATAAAGAACAAGATTTTAGAAAGTTAATAAAAAATTATTCACTTATTTTGTTAATACTTCTTTAATTTGTTTAGAATGGTGTTTTAATCAAAAAATTAATAAAATTAAAAAAATAAGATTGATTTTTTATTTAATGTTTCTGGCTTCAGAGATGTACTTCTATATATGAATAAATATAGTGGATAAAATGCAGAATAAAAAGAAATATAATTCAAACATTAATATTTGGTGAAGTACTGTTTATTATTCTATATATTGATTGAATATATATCAATAATGTACTAGTAATCTAATGAAATAGTGAAAAACACAATTATTATACAATGTGTAATTGGTTTAGTCATTTATAATCATCCTTAATGATTCTTAATAAATGTGATATTTGTTTTATTGATAGAAATGTTTATTAGGCATTATCAGTTATATTAGATATGTTGTAATAATTTATTAAGCTTTGCTTAGTTTAGCACAAAGCCAGAAATATAGGGTTCCCAGTGAGAATCAACCTCACTAGTAATGATCTGTTAGATTAGCTTCCTAATCATTACATCATGCAAAATATCCAAATTAGATATTTGGTAGATTTAGTTTTTAGTAGATTATATGTTGTTAACTTTTCAGCTGAGATTATTATGTAGAAAATTTGATCTATATCCCATAATAGTTGTTGCACTTGGATATACATTACATACACTAAATGCAACTATTATTGGACACCAGTAATAATTTCTTAATGATGAATCTTCTTTTTTCTTACAGCTGACCCCAACCAGCCAACTGAAAACAATGTGTAAGTTATGGATGTATAATCAATTTTTGAATAATAAAATATTTTTCTTTTAAAGCTATGAAGTTAAAATTTTATTATAATCCACCAAATTTCCACCTGTCCATAGATTTAAGGCTACACCATTTTGTGTCTAATTTCAACCAGACTTTCAGGAATTGTTAGAGTCATTCTTAAAAAAGGTTTTAAACTTTACTAAAAGATCAAGTTAAGCTGGTCTTTAGGTAGAATCTCTTTCACACTTTGTCACTCTTTGTCTTACAGTTCCCTCACTGTAAAAGAGTGTCCATTTCAAAGTGCTTACTTAATCATTACATGAGGCAGGTAGCATTCTCCTCCCCTATATGCACTTAGGCTTTTTCTGTTTTATTCAGGTGTTGAGTTGCTTTTATCTCAATTGACACTAAAAAAAAAACCCATAGAAACTCATATTTTCTTTCTTTCCTTTTTTTTTTTTTTTTTAGAAATTAGGCAAATGCTACTTCTCCAATTCTGGAAAATAATAAATCAAATATTTATTCAAAAAATCTATTAAATTTTGGTGGTCTTCAAGAGAATCTGAGATCTCTGAATGAACCTAAAGCTATATTTTGTGTAAACAACGGACTAGATATTGGACTGCGACGCCCTTGGACAGTCACTGGTAGTCACCTGCAATAATAGACTCTACCATGCACGTGCGGGGCATGAGAGGGAAGTAATATAAGCAGGCTTCCTCCTCAAAGCCAGCAGTTCATGTTTCGTCGTGGAACTCGTTACATAACCCATAGGAAATAAATGATAAAAGCAAATTAATTATTTGCCTACTTTAAACTGCTCACAGCGGCTCTCCCATGATTGTAATTATACTGTAAGCTGCTGTCACACATGTTAATTGTTTACACTGAAAAATTACTTCTGACATCTTTTGATTTGTCTGTGAACCAACCCTGAGACTGGTACTTGATCGTTTTGCAATAGGGAACCATACAGGTAAAAAATACCAAGAGAATTTGGTACAGCCATGGGGGAAATTTGGTAGGGAATCCTTTAAATATAAATAAACTTTGATAAAAAAATGTTAATAAACTCTCAACTTTAATTAAAATGAATATGATTTTACTAATGATCATATTACAACCTGTATGTAATTTGGGTAAGTAATATGAGTAGAAAGAAATAATCATTAATGTATTTAAAAAAATAAAAATCAACAGTATAATTATCCGATGTGGGATTAATTATTTTATTGATGATGAATATACAGGTTTGATGAAAAAGTATTTGATTAAAACTTTAAATTTGTTTCATTTTGATATTTAAATTTCAATATCTAAATGAAGACATCTGCACAAGTGAGAAACATAATAAAGGGATGATGTCCAGACATCTAGACAGCTGTGATGATGTCTAGACATCCGGACTGCTGGGTGATGTCTAGACATCTGACCCGCTGGGATGATGTCTACACATCTAGACTGATGTGATGATGTCTACACATCCAGTGCTGGGATGATGTCTAGACATCCATACTTTGTGATGATGTCTAAACTGCTGGGATGATGTCTAGACATCATCGCACCAAGCTAGATGTGTAGACATCATCCCAGCAGTCTCAATGTGTAGACACCAAGACTGCTGTGATGATGTCTAGTCATCTCAATTGGATGCCAATTGGAAAAAAAATGAAATCAGTCTTGATACTTTTTGAACAAAATACTTTTTGTGAACACAAGAATGTATAAGTGTAGCACCCCATCCACTCTCTATACTCACCAACTCCTGTGACTGTGTGTAACTTTTTTGTTTTCTAATCTGAAAATTCATCTTGAGAGTAAGATATCTGAGGAAGTGAAGGACATTAAATGAAATGTGATTGCACAGCCTCACATCATATCAAAAAACGGTTTTCATTGGTGCATTCAAATGTATTGAATCTTGTGATGGATTATTTTGAAGAAAATTAATGTTTTATCCACTGTTCAATTCAGTATTGGTAAATAAGCTTCAATCTTGATATTTTTTAACATCATCATTATCAGGTCAGCATACCCCTGACTCTCATTCAACCCATCCCTATTGGTCATCACTTCTGACAGATTTTCAACACAGATCCAGAATTCACACAAAACTGATGTAGGCTTTTGCTGATCAGCCTACACTGGTGTGTCCACATGTAGGTGTCCACAGGAGAATGTTACTTATGAGTTCATCCTTGCTTCTACAACAGTATCCAGCATGTTTTGTTCATCTTACTTGAATGGTTTATGTGATAGGCCATAAAGTGGCCATACAGCTGCTTTCTTGTGGGTGCTGCTTCCAAGATTTGTTCAGAACAGCATGCTGTATACTTGTGTAGTTCCCTCAAGCTTTTTTTGTTAGAGTCCAAGTGGTTTTCGACAGGGAGGGGGTCTGGTGGCTTAGGACCTGGACCATAAGAGCTAACAATGTTAATCTCAGGGGACCATCCCCTCCAGGCAACACCTGCTCCCTCGATTTAAAGGGGAAAGGTTGGATTTATTGATCGGTGCCTAAAGTGCCCCTCTTGATGGAGAATGCCGATGGGATCAACATATTTTTTGCACTCGTCTCTCATGAGCTTCAGGTCGTGGTGGTCCCACATTAATAGAGCCTTGTGCCTAACCTGTACATGTGGGGTATGTGGTACTTCTGTAGATGAGGTATTGCTACCTAGGTATGAGAACTGGTCTACTAATTTTAGAGGCTTCACATAAAAGCCAATGCCTCTTACTGCCTTCTCTAGGCTATGCAACAGTGACCTCATATATGTATTTTAATATCTTTTTGTGGGTAATTTTTTTTTAAAGCTGCAGAGATCTTGTTCATCATAGACGCACTGGGACACATCATCAGTGATGTTCCAGGTTTATCAGTGGTTTTGACATCAGACACCATTTCAACATCAGACACCATTGTCCAGATTGTCCAGCTGGGATGAATCACTTTCGAGCTGCAAATATCCATGGCTTATCTAAAGCTGCCTAAGGTTTTTTTCCATGGATTCCATAACGGTTTTAATGGTCTCACAAACAGCTCCAATTCTTGTCAAGTTTCTGCAGAGTGAGTGTCTTGCAAACCCTTGACAGCTCAGCTCATTTTTATTGACTCACTTAAGGTTTACCAGCTTGGACTTCTGTACAGTTCTACAGATTCTGAAATTTAGTGAGATGCCCCTCCCAGATGTTCCTCAATTCCCAAATGATCACTTGTTTGTTGCATTGGAGAAGATGACCATATCTATAAAGGCATAAATTGACATTGAATTTAAAGACATTGATTATCTATATGAATCTTTCTTTAATTTATACTTCTGAGTTCTTTTATGTAACCTAGATTAATGGTAATAATGACCAAATGGTTTGAGACGAACCTACTAGATTTATATGCATATTTGTTGGGGGAAGGTTTTAACAGAAAAACATATTTTATTCTTTATGGAGACAGGTCCTTATCAATAAACAATAAAAGGTAGGAAGCCATGATGCTGCAAGATATAACTGGTCATACAGAATTTGAATTTCCAATCTTTCAAAAAAAAAAAAAATGAAATTATTTGTCTTACTAAAATAATCATTCACATTTGATTTAACATTAATAATTAACTTTATAGATAGTTCTTCAAACTAAAAATGTGAGATAATTACATAATATTATTAACTAGTTAGAATTAACAATCTGGATAACAGCCAAAACTATTTAAACTAATAGATATATTTTAATTTAAGTGAGGAAGACTTTCCTCACAGAAATTATATTTCTCAACAAATTTCAGTGAAATCTTTTACAAGAAAATATCAACATCATAAAATAATATAAAGAAATATAATTAGTAAATCTTTTTTTTTTTTGTTGTGGAATTTTATCTTTTATTGTAACAATTATAATTTACAGAGTAAATCTTTGATTGAAAAGATAGAAAAATTAGTCATTATTTAGAAAAATTAAATAAAACAGGTTTTTGATATTTATATTAGTCTTGATATGGTATCTGTTTGTGAACATGCACATATTTCACCATAAGTACTTAGGAATTGTTTTACTGTTATTATAACCAACTGTGATTCAAGTCTTATCCAAAGTAGCAGCTCTGTTAGTTGGGGCTGTAGTATATGATGACTGCACCTCTGCAGAGAGGTAAGATTCTCCACCAGTGGGTGGCAACCAGTGATGATTAAGGATGGAATCCTGGTGGCTGAGCAGTCCATAACATGCAACACACCACTTTGGCCCTTACTTAGGCCCTAGACAAGTGATTGAATAGGCCCCCTCCAATGAACTGGCCCTAGCAGCTATATGATTGTGCCTCAACCCTTTTTATTGTATATGTGCTAGAAAGTGGTGGCTGAGGGTCTTAGTCCTGGGTATGAAATTCAACAGCATCTAGGGGTGAGGTTCTAATTCTGGAGCTCTGGTGAGTGTGGAGTACCCCTTCATTGCCATTACTCTCTGGTCTACTCTGACATGGAGTGGTAGTACATGTTAGAGTCCCGTCTATGGGTTAAATAGATCAAAAAATGAGTTTTAAGAAATAATGAGTTTAAAAAAAATGAATACCCAACAAGAATGAATAAAACAAAATGTCTTTGGCATAAAATAATCCAAGGGTTGACATGTCAAAAAATCCAACCAACCAATATTATCTAGTATAGTTGGTTACTTGAACTAGTACACTTATATGGGAGTAAATACAGATATACCAACATTTACTGTAAAACCCCAAAGAAGAACATATATATATATTTACCAACTCCTCTGCACGAGCAGGATATGACACAAGGTCAATTTCTTAAGCAGAGTTTAACAGGTTTGAATTCAGAGTTTTCCTTCTCCTAGACTGGTTACCTAGTCATGGTTAAAGAACCCAGTCTGCCCTACTATTTACCCATAGCTGGAGGGAAGAGTAGGATTCATACCTTTCCCAAGGGTATTAGCGCTAAGTGAAAGGCAATTGCCACGTCCAGGATTTGAACTCGGGGCGACAAGTCCATTTCCCATGACTTTAACCATTACACCACGCGCTTCCTTACACATATATCACATACATAAATCTAAGATGATTGATGAAAGAAATGAGCTTAAGATTGAAATATATTTTATAGACTTCATTTTGATAAATTCTTCCTATGCATAAAATGATTTCTTAGATGATCTGCTTATTAAAAAAATATAAATAGTTAAACATGACTGAAGTATCATTAATCAAGAATTTAAGAATATTATTTATTAAACCCCTCTGCATGTACAGGATGCAATGCAAGGTCAGTTTTTAAGTGGAGATTAACAGGTCTGAATTTAGAGTTTTCCTTCTCCTAGACAGAACAGGTTGCCAAACCAAAATTAAAGAGCTTAACAGGTCTGAATTTAGAGTTTTCCTTCTCCTAGACAGGTTGCTAAACCAAAATTAAAGAGCCAAGTCTGTTCTAATATTTGCCCATAGCTGGAGGGAGAATATTTGAATGCATATCTTTCCCAATGTTATTAGTGCTATGTGAAATACAAACAGCCTCATCCAGGATTTGAACTCATGTCACTTTGTCCATTTTCTATGATGATAATCGTTACAACACAAGCGCCTCCACAAGCATTTTATTATAATGATAATAATTTGTTATTGTGAAGTAAAATTACATAAAGTGTAATTGTATCAAATCAAAAATGAATAAGAGTAAATGATAAAGTCATTTTTAGTTTTTCATTGAAATGCAACAAATAAAAAAGTGAATGATAATTTTGTTTTGATACTTTTGAGAACATTTAAATCATCATCATCATCATTGTCATCATTGTCATCATCATCATCATCATCAACAAAGATTTATTTATGTCTATTTATTTTTTAAGTGTATGTGACTATCACAGAATGAAATTGACATATTGAAATTTTTATTAGTACAATCATCATCATATCGTGCAATTAGCACGTATATCCATGACAATCTCTCGCCAACCTTCCCTATCATTCATCATCCCAGGGAGGTCCTCTGCGCAACATCCAGCATCCTCGCAGAGTTGATCAATACAGGTCCTTGAACGGCCCACACTAGCACATCCATGTGTTGGCTTCCACAGGAGAATGTTGCTTATGAGCTTGTCCTTGTTTCTCCAGCAGTGTTCAGCATGCCTTGTCCTCCTCCTCAGATAGTTTGTGAGATGGGGGACAGGTGGCCATATAGCTGTTTCCTTGTGGGGTGCTGTTTCCACGATTTGTTCAAGACCGCACCCAGCATTCTTGTGCAGTTTCCATCTAGCTTATTCTCAAGGCGCCTCGTTAGGGTCCAAGTAGTGCAGCCATACAGCAGCAGCACTGATACAACCACAGCCTGGAAGAATTGTTGCTTTAACTTGTCAGTGAGATTGGATTTTCATATGACTGATAATTTGATTGTGGTACAATGGCATCAAAATAATCCTAGTGAATAAAGTAATTTCCTGTCCAATTTGCAACTTAATCATAATAGAGTGGAGTCTACTTTTGTGATTATTTATCAATGGAAATAACTATATAATGTTAATTGTAAAGTACTTCCCCTTATTTGAAATTAATTATATTTACCATATAAAATATAAATAGGATGTGATTCAGAAGTGGCCGAGGAAGTCATTCATTCATCAGCGTATTTTCTTTTATCAATATTTGATACAATTTCTGTGTGCTGTATATTTTATTACAAGTCTTTTTTTTGTGGTTATGTCACATGAAATAAAAGATAGTTAATTTTCACAAAGATTGAGGGAAATTTATGGAAATAACTTTTATACTGTGAGAAAAAGGAAAAGATTTAATTAAGAATAATGCTGATCTTAAGAGAATATTGAATTTCCTTACATTGGCATTTGAGTCTCGGAAGACTATGACAAAGTTTTTATGTGCCTCTAAAGTTACAGCACCTCCTGTGACTGAGAAATCCGATGTTTGAAAAACATTCTCGACCACAGATTTTGCATTTGAAAGTTTTCCTGAAGATGTTGATGTTCTGATGCTTTGTTGCTGCTGTTTTCTTCTGGACCTCTTAGTTTCATGGTGTTGTGTTAGGGTGACTTCTGACATGAACAGTCCTCTACGGAGATTCTGCTGCCACCAAGGGTGGTCCTGGGCCAAATTTTCCCAGCTGGCAGGGGAAATGCCAAAGCACCTGAGATCATTCTTGCAAAATCCTTGAATCACAGCTGCGGGCAACCAATCTGTCTTTTACCAGACGTAAGCTCTCCATAGAGGATGTCTTTCGGGATTCGTCCATCATCCATCCAACGTACATGACCCAACCATCGGAGACGACGTTGTCTCGGTAGAGAGTATAAGCTGGGGATTTGAGCTTTCTCTAGGACTGCTGTGTTAGTGATCCTGTCCCTCCAGGTGATGCCCAGTATATGTCTAAGGCAGCAAAGGTAGAAGTTATTTAGCCGCCCTCTTGGTGGGAGTATATATATTTACCAACCTCTCCACATGAGTAGGATGTAACATTTCTTTAGTGGGTTCAACAGGTTTGAATTCAGAGTTTTCCTTCTCCTAGACCAGTTGCCTAACCAAGGTTAAAGAGCCCAGTCTGCCCTACTATTTATCCATAGCTGGAGGGAGAGTAGGATTAATAACTTTCCCAAGGGTATTAGCACAAAGTGAAATGCAATTACCACATCCAGGATTTGAACTCTTGGTGGGAGTATAAGGTCCATGTTTCACTTCCATACATAATTTAGAATAATGCTGATCTTAAGAGAATATTGTATTTCCTTTGCCAACAAATAAATACTAATTCTTCTTCCAATAAAAATAATTATTCATGTTAACAACTTTCCTACTCTTAATATCATTCATATATTTCATTTTACAATTCTTCACAATAGATGATAAATCATGTTTATAAGTAAAAATTTCAGAGTTTCATGAGAATTTTTTGTTGAATGATGACTACCCCACTACTATATCATCCCCTTCCACTTCAGTTTGACTGCATAAATGGTTAGAAATTGTTATTTACTAAGCTTTTATTTGTCTGGCAGATAAACCTAAAATGGCTTACAGTATCTTTTCTTATTAAGTGGTCACCCATCTAAGTACTGAGCAAGCTCATCATTGCTTAACTTTGGTGATCTGATTGGAACCAAAGCTTACAGCATGATATGACTGTAATGAAATTTATTGTGTACAGTGCTCAGGTGCCTACAACTCATCAAAGTCTCGTCAAGTATACAGAATAATGTAGTGTCAGGAACATGAACAGTTTACAGTAGTAATATGCATGTATGTGTGCGCGTATGTGCATATGTATGTGGAGAGTGGCATCAGGTATAGTGTCGGCGGACTACAGGAAGCATGGAGGCTTTGAAAGATTCAGTGCTTCGGCAGTCAGTCATGAATAGTTGTCAGTTGTGTGATATTAGGAATGCTTGATTTGGTGAGTCAAATCAAAGTCGTTGTGAGTGACACATAGTTGAAGACAGGAATTAGAGTTCAAGTAAACAGGATTTTTCTCACTGCAAAAGTGATCAAAAGTTAAACTTTTTGTGTATCAAAGTGGAGTTTGTGTACATGAGCATTCATTTTATGTGAGTAAATTTTGCAGGTATTTAGGCTTTATCAGCAACCAGGCAGGACCTATGGATATACCACGGTATGCAATGTTTAAAAGCTATATGCAAAAAGTATAATAATCTTGATTTAACTCTCACTTTATTTTTTCTTTCTTTCCTTCTTCATCTTTTCATTATGTTTGATTGAAACAGATTAGCGTTATCACTTCCATGTGCTCATCCGCTTTCTCTATCTTTCCCCTTCCCTCTTTCTTTTTTTCATTCTTATTATATTTTTTCTGTGTAGCATGTCTTTTTCCTTCCCTTTCTTTCTTTATAATAAAAACAGAATAATTGATTATTTAGCTTATGTGACACAACTCATGAGAAATAACAATTATGCGGATAAGCAACACCAGGATTTACTTTTTGGTATTTCATCTTAGATGATTTGGACAGTCTCATTTTTAACCAGGAGGGTGTTTCAAGATGATAACAGATGGAAGATTTAGGAAAAACGCATATTAATATATAGATTTTAGGCTATTGTCTTCATCTGGGTTGTTTTAATCACATTTCAACTACACTACTCTCCGGTCATATTCAGGTTTCTTTTGATATGTAAAAAACAACAAAAAAACCCCCAAAAAACAACTGAAAATACAAAATAGTGAAGATAAGAACAAAGTTATTTACTAAAAGAAACTGTATTTTAAAAAAATTTAATTCATGATGATTATGTACTAATGAACCTCTCCAACCTGGCATTGAAGATAAAAATTCATATTTTTGGTATTTAGCTCATTGTAATCCCAATTAAAATTGTTAAGTGGGTTTTCAACTAATGCTTGATTTAGAATAATAAAATGAAATGTGTCTTTTTGTTCAAATCTGAATTGAACCAACAAAAGATTTATGAATGAAATTAGTTTAACTAAATACTAAAGTGAGTGATTTAGTGACAGCAACTAAGTGATGTACTTATTTGAATTCTGATTCCAAGAAGAAAGGAAAGTTAAAAGGTCAGAGGTCAGATGAAATGAATGAACTAAAACAAATGAACTTAATAGAGATAAGCAAAGAAATATCATTTACAAAAACTTCTTTTATAAAACACCAAAATTTATACTTGAGTTGAGTGTGTTCCATTTTCTTAGGTTGATGTGATAGGTTTGATGTGTATACATCCATGTTTGATTTTGATAGAGAATAATATGAAAAAGTGTCTGAATCTAGAATGGGTCTTTTGCAGAGTTTCTTGCAGAATTGTTGAAGAGACTTGGTGCTAAGAAGTAGTTTCATGCTGACAACATGAAGGTGGTTAGCTTTTATAAAATCAAAGCCTCTCCCATATTTATGAGCAGCTGACGGATCAGATGGAAAGGATTTTGGTTAGGTTTTGGCAAGTCATGATTGGTTGAAAAAACATTTGGTTAGGTCTTGGTGAGTTCTGATTGGTTGAAAAACATTTTGGTTAGGTCTTCTTGGTGAATCCTGATTGGTTGAAAAACTTGTTGGTTAGGTCTTCTTGATGAATCCTCATTGGTTGAAAATTTTGTTGGTTAGGTCTTCTTGATGAATTCTGATTGGTTGAAAAAACTTGTTGGTTAGGTTTCTTGATAAATTCTGATTGGTTGAAAACTTGTTGGTTAGGTCTTCTTGATAAATCCTGATTGGTTGAAAAACATTTTGGTTAGGTCTTCTTGGTGAATCCTGATTGGTTGAAAAACTTGTTGGTTAGGTCTTCTTGATAAATCCTGATTGGTTGAAAAACATTTTGGTTAGGTCTTCTTGGTGAATCCTGATTGGTTGAAAAACTTGTTGGTTAGGTCTTCTTGATAAATCCTCATTGGTTGAAAAACATTTTGGTTAGGTCTTCTTGGTGAATCCTGATTGGTTGAAAAACTTGTTGGTTAGGTCTTAGTGAGTTTTAACTAATTGAAAAATCTGTTGAGTCACATGATGCCTTTACTATTGTAAAAGTCTCTCTTTTAAAAATTTTTTTTACAGATGTATTTAATTTGTTCAGGTGATCAAATGTGGGTGTACTTAATTAGTTATTCTTATAGAAGTTGCTTCAATTAGAATAAATTTAATTTTAATTTACAAATTATTGTAAGCTTTTTATGTTGTTCCTTTGTTCTTTTACTTTGATAAATATTTTCAAATGGTTTAATTAAAAATCATTTATTTCTATCTAAAGAGGATGACTAAGTAATAGATGTGTTAAAGTGGCCATTTTTTTAGAAGTTTTTTTTTAATGAAGTGTTAGTATGAATACCAAAATACGGTAAGTTATGAAAAATGTATTCTAATTAAACAAATAATTATTATCTATAAGTAATTTATATCATCTGGAATAAGAAGTAAATGCTGATTTATTTTTGTATGATATAAGCATTCATTAAAAACAAACAATGATTTTCTGTAGTATTTTATTATCAATGTGGGAAGGTGTCCCTGTGGTATAGTGGTTAATGTGCTGGACTGCGACATTGTAGTAAGTAAGTTTGAACACCAGTTGTGCTTTGGAATAATATGCTTAGGAAATATACAAACCCCTTCATCCCCCAGCTATGGGTTAAATAGTACAACTACTGTTTTTCTACAAGGTTGGCTTTAGCATTGAAATAACCCACAAAGGTTGATATGCCATTAAACAAAGAAACCAAACCAAACTTTATTATCAATGTGAAATTTTCAGATAATTTGATAATGTTCAATAAAAAATATTGTAAATTCTAAGAGGAAAAATTAATTAATAATAATTTTATAATTTCAATAATTCAATAATTTATCTAAATTTATAGTCAACAGTTTTTTCTTTTATAATGATATTTATATTAACATTTGGAGAATAATTAACTGCTAATATTAAGGTTCAAAATCTTTCTTTCTTTTTTATGAAATGCAAACATCAGAAAAATGTTTAATTATTATGAGAAAAGGAATTTGAATTAATAAATAAAAGACTTAGAAATAAAATCCTAAGAGAATATGATTTTTCAATGGTTTTATTTTCAAATAAGAGTAAATCTTTCTTTCTATGACATTATTGTTATATAGGAGTATATTATTCTTTGTGTGCATTTAATATCATATTAGTGTATACTATTCTTTTTTGGCCTTTGTTGTCATATTGGTATATATATTATTCTCTATATACATTTATCATCATATATGTATATCTTATATGGAGGCGTGTGGGCTAGTGGTTAGAGTCGTGGAAAATGGACTCGTCGATTCGAGTTCAATTCCTAGACGAAGCTGTTGGCATTTCACATAGCGCTAATACCCTTGGGAAAGGTATGAATCCATATATTCTCCCTCCAGCTATGGGTTAAATAGTAGGGCAGACTGGGCCCTTCAGCCTTGGGTAGGTAACCAGTCTAGGAGAGGGATAACTCTGAATTCAAAATTCCTGAGGTCGGTCATTGATTTGGTTTGTGGCAACCCTTGGTGCACCAATTCTTTCCTATCGACTGTGCCAAAAAGTGTGGATGGTCCAACACAAGCCTTCACCACTATAAATCACTGTGTGGGTGTTCATTGTGTGTATGAACCCTCATACGTCGAAAATTGATGGGGAGTCCATAATGTATATCTTATTCTTTCTATGCCTTAATGGATTAGATACGAATAAATTGTTCTCTATCTTTAATGTCATATAAGAGCATAATGTTCTTTGTGTACCTTTTTTGTTATATAGGTTTATATCATTATTTATATGCCTGTAATATCATATCAGTATTATTCTTTCTATGTCTCTATTGTCATATAGTTTTATATCATTATTTGTATGCCTGTAATATCATATCAGTATTATTCTTTCTATGTCTCTATTGTCATATAGGTTTATATCATTATTTGTATGCCTAATATCATGTATTATATGTCTCTATTGTCATATAGTTTTATATCATTATTTGTATGCCTGTAATATATCAGTATTATTCTTTCTATGTCTCTATTGTCATATAGTTTTATATCATTATTTGTATGCCTGTAATATCATATCAGTATTATTCTTTCTATGTCTCTATTGTCATATAGGTTTATATCATTATTTGTATGCCTGTAATATCATATCAGTATTATTCTTTCTATGTCTCTATTGTCATATAGGTTTATATCATTATTTGTATGACTGTAATATCATATCAGTATTATTCTTTCTATGTCTCTATTGCCATACAGGTATATATCATTATTTGTATGACTCTAATATCATATCAGTCATATTGTCTCTATTGTCATATAGTTTTATATCATTATTTATATGCCTGTAATATCATATCAGTATTATTCTTTCTATGACTCTATTGTCATATAGGTTTATATCATTATTTATATGTCTGTAATATCATATCAATATTATTCTTTCTATGTCTCTATTGTCATATAGGTTTATATCATTATTTATATGTCTGTAATATCATATCAGTATTATTCTTTCTATGTCTCTATTGTCATATAGGTTTATATCATTATTTGTATGACTCTAATATCATATCAGTATTATTCTTTCTATGTCTCTATTGTCGTATAGGTTTATATCATTATTTATATGCCTGTAATATCATATCAGTATTATTCTTTCTATGTCTCTATTGTCATATAGGTTTATATCATTATTTGTATGACTGTAATATCATATCAGTATTATTCTTTCTATGTCTCTATTGTCATATAGTTTTATATCATTATTTATATGTCTGTAATATCATATCAGTATTATTCTTTCTATGTCTCTATTGTCATATAGGTATATATCATTATTTGTATGACTCTAATATCATATCAGTATTATTCTTTCTATGTCTCTATTGTCGTATAGGTTTATATCATTATTTATATGCCTGTAATATCATATCAGTATTATTCTTTCTATGTCTCTATTGTCATATAGGTATATATCATTATTTGTATGCCTGTAATGTATTATTCTTTCTATGTCTCTATGTCATCATTATTTGTATGCCTGTAATATATCAGTATTATTCTTTCTATGTCTCTATTGTCATATAGGTTTATATCATTATTTGTATGCCTGTAATATCATATCAGTATTATTTTTCTATGTCTCTATTGTCATATAGGTTTATATCATTATTTGTATGCCTGTAATATATCAGTATTCTTTCTATGTCTCTATTGTATATAGGTTATATCATTATTTGTATGACTGTAATATCATATCAGTATTATTCTTTCTATGTCTCTATTGTCATATAGGTTTATATCATTATTTGTATGACTGTGTAATATCATATCAGTATTATTCTTTCTATGTCTCTATTGTCATATAGGTTTATATCATTATTTGTATGACTGTAATATCATATCAGTATTATTCTTTCTATGTCTCTATTGTCATATAGGTTATATCATTATTTGTATGCCTGTAATATATCAGTATTATTCTTTCTATGTCTCTATTGTCATATAGGTTTATATCATTATTTGTATGCCTGTAATATCATATCAGTATTATTCTTTCTATGTCTCTATTGTCATATAGTTTTATATCATTATTTGTATGCCTGTAATATCATATCAGTATTATTCTTTCTATGTCTCTATTGTAATATACGTATATATCATTATTTTTATACCTTTATTCTCATATAGGACAATAATTATGAATGAATTGTTGTTTCAATGTCTTTAGTGGTAAGAACTGAATTTCTTTTAGACAGATTGTTTTTTATGTGTGTTGTCCCTTTGGATCAATATACCAGTGGTATCAATAATCCCATAAGTTTTTCCTTGCATAGAGATTGAACTCACACTCCAGATATCACTGTGTGTATTTTTTGTACCATAGCTGCTGCTATTCAAGTGAAGGATGAAGCTAAACATTATTAGATAGATGCATATCATTTTTTGACAGTTTATATTGGAATTCAATCTAACATCATATAGGGAAATTCTAAATTCATATAATTATGAACAAATACAGAATATAAAAAAGTTTATGATAGGAAAACAGTTGCTGTAATTCTATCCAAATAGAATAACTGAAAATATTTAAAAACAAATTTCTAATAGTGACACATTTTTATAAAAAGTTTCATTGACTATTTTTACAGATATGATGAAATACCAATTGACCTTCCTCCAAGAGACTCACTACGGAAATATAGTGGACAGTAAGTGACACTTTACACTGACATTATAAAAAAACCTTTTGGTTTTACAGGCTGATAAAAACAAGTTATTCTCCTTTGTGACTTCTATATATAAAAAATAACGTAGTTCTTTTTGACTGGTCAGATTTTAACCAAATTATTCCCTTTGAAAAATATCTAACAACAGGAAAGAAATTTATAGTCTGGTTTGAATAAATAAATACACACACACACACACACACACACACACACACACACACACACATACACACACACACACACACACACACACATATAATATGTCTGTGTGTGTGTAAATATATATATATGTAAATATATATATATGTGAGTGTGTGTAAATACATATATATATATATGTAAATATATATATGTGTGTGTGTGTGTGTAAATATATATATATATATATATGTAAATATATATATATGTGTGTGTGTGTGTGTAAATATATATATATATATGTATATATATGTAAATATATATACATTTATTTATTCAAATATATATATATATAAATGTATATGTGAATATATATATAAGTATATGTATATGTATGTAAACAAACTGATCTAAAGCTTGCATGTACATCAAATTTTAGCTTTGAAAAATATCTAACAACAGGAAAGAAATTTATAGTCTGGTTTGAATAAATAAACACACACACACACACATATATATGTCTGTGTGTGTGTAAATATATATATATATGTAAATATATATATATGTGAGTTTGTGTAAATACATATATATATATATATGTAAATATATATGTGTGTGTGTGTGTGTAAATATATATATATATATATGTAAATATATATGTGTGTGTGTGTGTGTGTGTGTGTGTGTAAATATACATATATATATATATGTAAATATATATACATTTATTTATTCAAATATATATATATATAAATGTATATGTGAATATATATATAAGTATATGTATATGTATGTAAAACAAACTGATCTAAAGCTTGCATGTACATCAAATTTTAGCTCTTAACACAAAGTATAAATTTGACCAAGTGACTGCTTGTAATGGCTCAGAACCAACTTAGCATATGAGTAGCACAGCTTGGATTTGTGTGGTAAAGTCAGGGGCTGATGGTAGGTGTGGTGCTCCACCTCAGAAGCAAAAACAATCTCCCTATCTAGCACTATTGAAGAAGGGATACATTTCCTTACTGTCCAGCTGATACTTCAGAATAAGCCACTTCACCTAATTTTCTTATTTACATACATACATGATTACATTATTACATATATATATATATATATATATATATATATATATATATATATATATATATATATATATATATATCTTAGAAAGGAAGGAAAAACTCAACACGTAATTCCATAATAAATTTATTTCAACCAAATTGGGGCCTTTATAAATCTAAGTTGATTTAAGTAGATCAAGGTACTACCATCTGATGAGACGAAATTTTGGGGAGCTATATTAAATCAACTTAGATTTATAAAGGCCCCAATTTTGGTTGAAATAAATTTATTATGGAATTACGGTGTTGAGTTTTTCCTTCCTTTCTAAGATAAATATTGCTCTGTATATAATCTAAAAAGTTTACTATACATTGAGCTCTTTTTAGTGATTTAAAGATTCACTGTATTTATACATACTGGATCATACAATAATAATACAGTGTATCTTAGAAATCACAAATAGAATCATCCCTTACTACCAAGTTTTGGATACCTCTCATATATATATATATATATATATATATATATATAATCCAAAAGTCCAGAGAAGAAATCTTCCTTACTACACAAGAGTTTTATTTTAAAAACCTGTCGCAGTTTGAGAGCTCAATGTGTGCTCTTAATGTTATAGACACAGAGCAAATATATAAGTAAAGAAATAACAAAAGACTTAGAGATTTAGCATTATAGTCTATTTCAGGGAGCTTAGACAAAGTGTCTAACTCTCCCAACTCATCAGATGCAAATGATGAATTCTTTATCACTTTAAAGGCATTTGAAAACAGATTTTTATTTTTTAATTTTTTAAATTTTTAAAATTTTATAGTCCTGTGATATGAATTCCAAAAGAAATCCTTGATGTTGCAAAAAAAAAAATTTATGTTGTAGTTTCAAATATGAGCACTTCCGCCACAAAAATCTCGGTCAGCAATCCATGTATCTCTTAATGTATCTCTTATTGTAACAGATTTGAAAAAGAAAGACATATTCAAAATTCGTTACCAGACGAATTCACTTATTCAAACAATATGAATATTAACCATTGACGGTAAGCCAGCAATGGAAATAAGGAAGGATTTTTTTTATTTTTGTAATAAATTTTTTAATATCTTTAATTTTCCATTTATATATGTATATATATTCCATATATATATATATATGAAATAAAAGGAACTTAATCCGACAGTGTGAATTTGATATATTGAAAAAACAAATGATGTTTACAAATGCATGGGATCATCAGGAGAGAATGTGCACCGTTTCGGGGCCTTCCTCTCAACAGTTTTAAAACGGTTTTGAGGGGTCAGATGTGCTTTTTAAAAGGAAGACCCCGAAACGGTGCACATTCTCTCTTGATGATCCCATGCATTTGTAAACATCATTTGTTTTTTCAATATATCAAATTCATATATATATATATATATATATATATATATATAAGAAGAAGAAGAAGAAGAAGAAGAAGAAACAAGAAAAGTGTATAAAATGTACTTCATGTAGTAAAGCAGGGTTAAGATGTGAAAAACTAAAAGTATATCCCTATGTAACTGATACTGATACTGAGAATTTCATGTATTTCCCCACTCATCAGATGTAAAGAAAAGTAAAATGGCAAGACGATTGGAATATAAGAGTGAAAATTGGCTGCATAGCTCATATGACAAAAAAAAATGTTCAATGTTCTAATGACCAAAGAAATAAAATCAAAGAAATTACACATTGACCATAATCTAGTGGCAAATTACACACTAAAAAATTATTCATGTGTCAGCACTTAAAAAAAATCAGTTTTCTTATTTAGCTGTTTGTTATGTTTTGGGTATTTCAGAATGCAAAGTTTTTCTTCAAGACACAACATGCAGTTGTTTTTACCATCTCAATATGCAGGAGATTTTTTCACAATATTCCATTTTATTATGGGAGAAGGTGTTACCAATTTTGTCTTTAAATTCTCATAACTTATTCTTAAATAGTTTTTGTCAAACAATCTTTTAAGGGCTGCAGATTTCTTGAAGTGCTGTTTTATCAAATGGAAAATATTCTTTCCAAGTTTATCTTGACATTTTTACTGTAAGGAATGTTGAACTATATTATTTTTCTATTTCTAGTATTTGCCATTGGTTTGGTTATTGCTTTGAATAAATTATCAATTTGTTAAGTATCTCACTATTTTATTAGGGCTGCTTTGTATTCTATTTTAGCCTTGTCAAATAAGTTAGCATTGCTAGAGTTAGTGACAAACCTGTGGGTAACAGACTTATATATGTGTTTAGTGACCACAGGTGGATGATCCAAATGAGTATTTATATATACCAGTATGTTGTTCGCTTTTCTATATAATTCCCATGTACTATCATTTAGATCAAATATACCTCAGATATGGGTTAAATAGTACCAATACTGTTCTTTCTATAAAGATAGTATTGGCATTAAATAATCCTTGAAGGTTGATATGCCATTAAACAAAGAAAGAAAGAAAGAAACTAAGACTGAATGTAATGTTCAGAAAGTTGACCAGTTTTAAATTAGATGTTAAATTTAAGTTGTAATTCTCAAAAAGCTTTATTAAATTTTTGTAAACATAATCAACTTGTCTGCCTTTATAATTACTTAAAAATAAGCACCTGTCATTAGAATATAAACCAGTGCATTCTTCATCAAATTTGTTTGCTATTTTCCACAATAAAAATATGCTAACAATTTCACCTTCAACTACATACCAACTTACCCACCTGCCTACATACATACATAGATACATAAATACATACATACAAGATTAGATCAATAAGTTCATAGCCCGACTGTTTTTTTGCTGAATTTTTAGCAAAAGAATGACAGTTCCTGTTACACACCAAACATTACTGATAATTTTTCCCGATTATTTATTTTTTTAGACTATTTACATATTGATGTACCTACCTACCTACATACATACATATATACAAATACGGTTGTATAATTATATGTATATATATATATATATATATGTGAAATAAAATTGGAACTTAATCCGACAGTGTAAATATGATATATTGAAAAAACAAAGGATGTTTACAAATGCATGGGCTCATCAGGAGAGAATGTGCAAACCGTTTCGAGGCCTTCCTCTCTATGGTTTAAAAAGCAACACCGACCCTCCTCACTAATGATGTGAGGACCCTTGCAATATCTGCATCGACCGCACGTCGATCGGTCTTCAACAAAAATAAGACGGGAAGAAATGACCGTTAGCAAAACAGAACGCTGCTAGTCAAAAGTTGGAATTATTCAAAAGAAAAAATGCGCTGTCTGTATTAAAAATTTAAAAATAAAATGAATTTTATTTTTAATTTAAAAAAAGAAATCAGAAGCATTATAGTATATAATAAGACTCAAAAGAGCCGGATGTAGAATTATTTAAAAAAGTGTATAATTATATAAAAAGTGTAATTATATAAAAAGTGTATAATATATATATATATATATATATATATATATATATATATATATATATATATATAGGGTGTATTTTGGCAGCAAGTTATTATTTAAAGATGTTTGAGTGAAGGCCATGGAACATTTCTTTTTTATCATCTTTTTTGCTGTTTCTCAAGCCTTTGTGTTTCTGTGTTTCTATATGTTGGGTCCAAATGGTACAGGAGGTGCCCATATAATTATATATATATATATATATATATATATATATATATATATATATATATAAGGAAGAATGAATAAAGAAAAGAAAGAACAGAATGGATAATAAAAGATGAATTTAATCAATATCACTTACACATGTTTTTCAGTCAGTTCATCTCTGTGTACACGGTTCAAACTATTATTATCATTAAATAAACAAATGAAATGAAATAATAATAATAGAAAAATGTGAAAATATTCCATACACAGAGTAAATTCGACCTTCATCAGAGTGAAATTTTATTTTGAATGAAAAAATTTGTTGGGGAAAAACGGAGAATTTTTTTAGAAATGTTTGAAGAGAATTTTAAAAAAAATTACTTTTGGGAACGCTGAAATAGAGCCGTTAGTCAATCTCGAGAATTTGAATATTTGATTTTCCTAGGAGTTATGGTAGATACAATTTTGTATTGCAAAAATAAAGTGTCATTATTTATCCCTAACTTGTTGGAAAGTCCCGGAACCCAGTGTTTGTTGTATATATATATATATATATATATATATATATATATATATATATATATATATATATATAAAGATAACTACTATTAGTTTTGCATAAAGCTCTTCAGGGCTAAAGTCAGACTTTAGCCCTGAAGAGCTTTATGCAAAACTAATAGTAGGTTCGTCTGACTCATTAGATTTATCTTTATTATTGGCTCTACTTAGGTATCGAGCACTTTTTACTTATTAGCTTTCTCCTAGCGGTTTTATGAATATATATATATATATCTTATATACATATATATACATATAAATTGTTTTTTCTTTTGGCCAAATACTGTACCAATAGATTATTTTTTGTTGGTACGACTATCTTGGTCCTTTCTTTTTTTCAAAAATTTTTTTCTCCCTGGTTGATGTTTGGTAATATATTTTTACAATCAAACTATTTGCTGTTTTTTTTTCTCACCGCAAGGATTTACCAACACGCTTGGTATATTATATATATATATATATTATATTATATATATATATATATATATATATGTATATTGTGTACATAGGCGAAAGATGCTCTTGTACTGAAAATAACAGACAAGGATTTGGTGTCTAGCTTTTTACTCGGCTTTTCTTGTTGGTGAATGAGATGTCATAACTGCGGTTGAAGAAGTTTAAAACTGTCCAAAGTCTCTGTTTTTAAATTGCCTTCAATCACAGTAGCAGCATATTGTTCTCTCTCTCTCTCTCTCTATATATATATATATATATATATATATATATATATGCAAGATTGTTCAAAGCAAGTGACTTGGTTTGAACAATCGCATAACCAAGCACCTTTGACCTCATATCCACATTACCCTAATTTAGATCTAAATGCTCTATCCACGATATTGAACACTGTACACTTATAAATATAGCACCCATATGATTTATATTGATATGTATATTTCAAACATAAATATTTCAAATCCTGAACACGGCTATTTGCATTTCCCATTGTGCTAATACCCTTGGGAAAGGTATGCATCCAACAACACTCACTCCAGCTATGGGTAAATAGTAGGGCAGGCTGGGCTCTTTAACCATGGCTAGGTAACCAGTCTAGGAGAAGGAAAATTCTGAATTCAAACCTCTTAAACTCCGTTTAAGAATTTAACCATGTGTCACATTATGCTTGTGCTGAGGGGTTGGTATATATATATATATATATATATATATATATATATATATATATATATATTGGTTTATTGGTTTATTGCTAAAAAGAATAAAAATAAATTCCAGAAGATTTCTAAAATTTTAATGAAATAAAGCTTTTATTCACAATGTTTTCTGTTTATTTGGTTATTAACATTTAAAAAAAAAAAAGAATTCTCTCTTTATTTAAAAAAGATATTTTTTATTTCATTGGATTCTAAAAGAAAATGTTTTATATGCTCTATCCAATGTTAACTAATTTTCAAACATTATTTGCTTATTTTGATTTTATCTGACTATTTTTTTCTTTTTATGCTGCAGGTATGCTACAATCTTGGGAGATTGAAAGAAATACATTGGTAAGTATTTCTATGGAAAGAATTTCCTTGATCAGAGATCTTTCAATACATTAAAAAATAAATTCTGTTTGTTTGTTTTTTAAAAAAAAAGTGCAATTTTTAATGATTTAATTTGCAAATGTTGAACCTTTCATTTAAAAATCTAGTTGATAAAATTATGTTAAAAATATTATAAGAATATTCATCATAGCTTACCTCAAAAAATATAAATATATTAAATACAATAAAAATTGTTGAATAAATACATATAGTATTTATTCAACAATATTGGCATATAAAATACCATCTATATTTCAGCAAGAAATATTTTTTAGAATGTGCATTGAATTTTGCAGTTGTAGATAAAATTGTTGATTTTATTAATCATATCAATGTGGACTGTACAATAATTAAATGAAGAAGAATTAAAATTTCAGAAGTATTTATGTATAACTGGTATAACTCCTACTTATTAAACAAATACAAATACAAAACAAAAACAAAACAAAAAAACAAAAAAAAACAAACAAACAACAATAAAAAATATATTATATAAAATTATAGAAATTTAATGAAAGGTAATTTGCATTGATATCTACTATCTCTAAATATTTGAAATCAATGCAAACTGTATGAATATAAATATGAAAATTTAGAAGTAAATTTTCTAAAATATTTTTAGATAAATCTTATTACAAATTAAGCTAATTTAAAACCTATATCATGGGAATAATTAGTATACTGCTCCACTCATTCAATTGATCTTCTTGGTAAATAAAATTTCAATTTAGTTACTGATTAAACATATATTATTTGGATTATTTAGACTATTGTCCTCATCTTTATTGTTATCTGTACAACGTTTCGGCTGATGGGCCTAAAATGAGGACAATAGTCCGAATAATCCAAATAATACTAATGATCAAACCTCATCTCAAGAATTCACATAAATATTAAACAGATATAGTTATTATTAATGTACATAAATAATTTTCAAATATAAAATTAGTTTTTCCAAAGATTTTAATTTAAAAATTTATTCTATAATACCAAATAGGATTAACTTTAAAAAGATCTCAGTGACCTCTCCTGGGGTCAAACTGTGAGATGTCAGTTTCCTTTTATAGCAAAATAAGATTGTTCATTTGTTAGATATTATTTGACTAATAAATATCATTTCTCTCTTTATTTCAGAAAAAAGGTCCAACAAAAAAAGAAGAAAAAAAAACGTTTTTATTAAAGAAAATTCCATCATTTTTTAAAGAAGTCTGTAAATTGGTTTCCTGGGAAATTTCATTCATGGCATTTGCATCAAAATCAAATATGTTCTTTTACTTTGTTTCTAATAAAATATTTCATATCAAAGAAAAAAGAAGAAAAAAGAAGAAAAAAAAAGAAAGATTAAAGAAATCATAAATATGAAAATTGATTAATAATGGTTCATTTTCAAACTTAGTCCTGAGTTTTTCATCTAATTTTTCCATTGCAAAAAAAAAAAAAAAAAAAAAAAAAAAATATAAGATAAAAGCATAAATTTACGGAATTATGTTGAATTGATTGCTGAATGGAAATAGCAGAAACTGTCACAAAAAATCATTTGTTTATTTGTTTTAAAATAGAAACATTTCACAAAAACAAAAAAAAATAATATTCATCATCTTTATGCTGGTAAAAAAAAATAGAATAAAATGAAATCTTTTTCTTTCTACATGACTTCTTAAAGAATGTTTCTGAAAAATAAGGTGAAATATAATAAAATAATAAAATATTGATAAACTTTTATGTTTTTAAATGATTCATTTTTATAACTACTTGCTTAAAAGACCATATTTGTGGTAACTATATAATTAGCATTTGATAAAAATTTAAAAATCATAATTTGGTTTGAGTACAAACTCAGACCCCACACAATTATTTTTACTTTGGAAGTTGCATTGGAAATTAATTAGTGCCTTTTTATTGATATTACACTTACAAAAAATCTTACTATAATAAGTTGTTTTTGTAGTTTTACTGTAACATACAAAAATCAGATCATTATGCAATAATCAAATGACGAGATCAGATTTGTAAAATTGATTCAATTTTGGTTATAAAATTTTTTATTAACTAAAATGATAAGTTAATCCTGCTCAAAAGTTAAGTACCAAGATTTTTTCTGCTAGATTCAAAATGACTAACAAAATACTAGTATAGATTTAAACTAAGACTTAATACTAAATCTGTATATGTTAAGTAATTGAGATTAAAGGTAAGGGAATAAAAATAAAATGATATGCAAAAGATTTGTATTTTAAAAAGAACTTTGTAAAGAATCCAATTTATGACAGAATGTTTTTAGAAACAAATCAATTTCTACACATTTATTGGTAAACAGCACATAACGACACTTATCAAAACCACATGCACATTCTTTGGCTTTTGGCCCATGAAGATGTCAATATGTAGTGTTATTATTATTCATATGAATGACACTTTTCAAACACCTTATCATGCTACTTATTAATCTTCTAATTTGTATCTATGAATATTACATCATTCTTTCTTGAATGTTTGTGAAAGAGTTTGAATAAAGTGTATCTTCTTTGCTCATACCAAAATGTCTCACAAATGTTTTATAGGGTTTCTTACAGGCCAATAGAAATTGATTGTCAATGGAATTTCACGGCAGACATTACCTAACTGCATTTACTCTATAAGGCTGGACATTGTCGTTCATGAAGATGAAATGTTATACCAGTGAGCGATCATTGAAATAAGGTATAACATCTCTTTCTCCTGATATATTTAGCCATTGATGTTGCCTCAAACTTTCACGATAGTGTCTGCTGTTGTATAAAAAACCATCACTGATGATAACTGAATCATCTCCAATTAGAAATTCTTCCTGGATGCTGAGTTGATGATATACAATTCCATTAGTAAACCATATTTATATTCTTGGCATCAATCCCATGCAACAGAAATTGACACTCGTTAGACCAGAATGCCATTTTTTGAAAGTGAATATTCCAACCAATTATTTTCATCACGCTACTGTAAATCTTTCTATATTGGAGTGAGGAATCTTCGTCAGAAAGGACATTGTGAAATAAGACCAACAACGTTTAGACTTCATTTAATGGCTTAAAAAGTCAGATCCTTTCATGGCACTGTTAATCATTCTTTTACAAAATGACATTATCCGATGATCATATTTGAATCTGAGTGGGCCGCCATCATGTATATATTGTAATCAGTGATTTAAGACACATGACAAGTAAGTCTTCATTGATTACAATTTTTTGGGATGTGTACAACTCAATGTAAAAATAAATAAACAAATAAATAAATAAAAATACAAAAGCCATTCATTTTTGTGTACTGTAACGCAATCTTATTGATATTTGTCATCCAATTTATGGAGAATTTATCATATTTGGAAGCGTTATAATATCATACAATTGGGTGTTTTGGAAAAGAATAGACAAAGACAGATTTATAAGAATAAGGTGTCTTCTTTATTCCGTTTTTGTTTTCTGCTTATATATATATATATATATATATTATATATATATATATATATATATATATATAGGCTGGTTTAGCTCAGTAGAGCACCCTCCAAGGAATCGCAAGGTTCCTGGTTTGGTACCGATCCCCACCAACTCAGCGTATAAGTAGTACAGATTGGGTAATCTGATCTGTGCGGTAAAGTGGGAAGCCGACGGTAGGTGTGGTGCCCCACCTCAGCAAAAACAACTCCCTTGGTATAGTGCTAGCGAAAAGGGGATAGACTCCCTCGCTGTCCGGATGATAACGACAATAGGCCACTCTGCCAACTTAACTTACTTATATTTATATATATGTATAGATCACATTAGCGCCAATCATGTACTTGAGAGAGAGAGAGAGAGAGAGAGAGAGAGAGAGAGAGAGAGAGAGAGAGAGAGAGAGAGAGAGAGTGGGTCGACAGCAGAAAGCGATTCTACCTATGTCGGCAACACATTACTCTTTTAGTATACATTGCGTTTTTTATGCATTTTCTATCACCCACACATTTTCATTGTCTGCCTACATGTCATCCAAAATTGTGCCACTCTCAATATTCATAGGTCTGACCATTGAACACCTCCACGCTTATTCCTGCTGAGAGTCAATATATCGTTTCTGTTTCATATCCTGATCTGGTTCAAGAGTGGTCTGAATTTATCATCTGTGAGTGTCGACATTCTCCGTGCCAATGAGTGCTAATTTCTTTTTACTTCACATTTGATGTAAAACAGTAGCTTATGATATTTTTTCTGAGAGTCATTTCCTTGTTAACTGCAGTTTTTACTTATTGAATATTTATTTATAGTAAAGTAAAGTCGTTGGGGTGGCCAATCAGCGAGGGAGTCTATCCCCTTTTCACTAGCACTAGACCAAGGAGATTGTTTTTGCGTCTGAGGTGGAGCGCCACACCTACCATCAGCTCCTTACTTTACCTCACAGATCCCTGTGCTACTCATACACTGAGTTGGCGAAGGCCGGTATCAAACTAAGAACCTCTACCGATTAAGCTAACAAATCGTCCATATTTGATTTGTAAATGTTATACTTACTCTTATAATAAAACATCCATCTTTCACGAACTTTTAGGGAAATCCATTATCACCATTCGAGTGAACCTGGGAGTAATGCCAATGAAGTTGTATTCCACATTTCTAAGAGCTCCAGAATTGCAACCTCAACACTATATGCCGTTTATTATCATACCCAGGGCACTAAATTGGCAGAAATAACTTTTATTTTAGAGTTTTCATTAAATTTACTAGCAAAATAAAAAACTACCTCTGGGCGACGTAAAATAAATATTGCCTGAGGGGGTGGGAGTTGAAAATTTAATATCAGAGAGTTTGTATCATAAGTAAAGTAAAATCATCAAATTTAAGGAGTAAAAAAATAAAATAAATGTATTAAAGGAGTAAAAAATATAAAAAAATTGAAATGGAAACTTAGTTCTGATAACTTTAAATATATATTGAAATAAAACAAACTATATATAGATAGATAATACCAGGTATGTATTTATTAAAACTTGTTAAAAAAACCCCAATGAGGACTGTCTAACATTGCATGCTCAAATTTTGAGTGTATTAATTCTGTTATGGCGTTGTAGGTAGTGTGACGTGATCAGTGACGTCGTTTTTGTTACAGACAAAAACCGGAAACGAATCTCCATTATTGATAGATCTATTTATTGAAACAATGAGGATTGTCTAACGTTGCATGCTCACATTTTGAGTATATTTATTCTATGACGTTGGATTATGTGTTGGTAATGTGACGTAAGCAGTGACGCAGTTTTTGCTACAGACAAAAACCGGAAGCGAATCTCCATTATTAATAGATGTGTATCAATAAATTTGAAGAAACAACTTCATATGTATTAATAAACTGGTGGTTGACCCTCAGCCACCACTTTCTAGTAACTATATGATAAAAAGGGTTAAGAACAATTTGAAGAATATGGTCGGAACAATCATATAGATGCTAGGGCTTGACATGCCGATTAATCGGATGAGGCCTCTCTTTATTATCAAAATACATTTAAATGTCCCGAGATTTGAATTCTCTCCGGTGATAACATGGAAAAGTTTAATGTTGTAATGGTTGAAACAATGGCGTTTGGCTAGTCTTCTAAAAATAGAAAAATGTAGACACACTGGCACCAAGAATTCAAATTTGGGCGGTAAAATAAGGAACCGTTTCTTTTAAATGGGAATATGAGAGGTAGCAGTAGGAGGTAGATAGTAATAGGAGTAGGAGGTAGAGATAGTAGTAATTGTAAGGAGTCACTGAAAGGGACACGTGGAGAAGTCAGTTGACGACTAGAACCCAGGAGAGACAGACCAGCTTCCACGAGAGTCACCGGTGAACCTACTCAGCCTTCAGCTCCTGGATCCACACAAAAGTTTAAGAGGTTACAACCAAGCTTAGTACAACTTGATGTAAAAGCCTAATTTTCTCAAACCAAAAATAAAACCTCATTAAATCAACATTTTGTATTTTCTTTTAATAATTCCACAAAGAAGAAATACAACAATGTCTTGAAAGATTTGGTGAGAAGAATTTACGAGCAAAATATTAGAAACAGGAGAAATGGAATTTCTATGATAATTTAAAGAAATGACTCAGTTTCTAAGAAGTTTGATAGCAATACTAAAATAGAAAGGATACAAGTCTTGATGGTGGGATTTTAAATCCTTGAATACATTGGGTAGCGTGGGGCTATACTCTGCCATGGCTAGTCTAAGAGGGGGTGAAAAAAGGGATATGTTTCGTGTCCTTTTATATATATTTACCCAAGCCCTCTGCACGAGCAGGATGCGACACAAGGTCAATTTCCTAAGCGGAATTTAACATGTTTGAATTCAAGTTTTCCTTCTTCTTCGTGTCCTTTTATAATAATCCCCAAAACATAGTAGTAAGCAAAGTGTCAAATTTGTGCCAATCATCCTAAATTTTGTTTTGATTTATTTTAATTTGCATCAGCCGCCCTGTCGGTGGGGCGTTAGAATGCACCGACTGCACCTCTGCAGAGGGGTAAGACTCCCCCAATGGGGTCACCTGTTGGCCGTGGGTGGCGACCCGTGATGCTTAAGGATAGAGCCCAAGTGGATGAGCAGTTCATGACATGCAATATTCCACTTTGGCCCTATCTTGGGCTAGACGGGCGGTCGGAGAGGCCCCCTCCGATCAATCGGCTGGTCACGTCAAGCACTAGAACCTATATGATTTTCCCAACCCTATTGCCCTTATGGCAAGCCCCAACTCCTTTTTATCATATGGGTGCTAGAAGGCGGTGGCTGCGGGTCTACATGTCCTGGGAATGACGTTAAACTCTATCTGATGGTGAGGTTCCAGTTTTGGAGGTTTGGGGAATGTGGAGCACCCCTTCATCACCATTGCTCCCAGGTCCACTCTGACCCGGAGTGGTAGTACCTGTTAGGGTCCCATCTCTGGGTTAAATAGAAAAATGTATTTATAAAAAAATTGTATTATCCATTAAGAATTGATTTATTTCAAAACTTTATCGGCATTAAATGACCCACTGAGGTTGATATGCCATAAAACAAAACAAACCAAACCAATTTGCATCAGGCTATTAAAGACCTTGTTTAAATGAAGTTTGGTGAGTAAATGGCTATGAAATTGATCTATAAACAGCATTGGAAATTCCATAGCTAATTATCTCCCCCTGCTGCCAGGGGGCGAATCGCCAACATCGTATGTTAGCGCCAAAACCAAAAACTTTACTTATCGCAAGCAGTTACTGGAGGAGAGACGTAAAAACTAAAGCTCAGGTCACTTAGCCCAAACAGGGCCAACTTATCACGGAGCAGCCACTGAGGGTAGTCGCGTAAATAGCGGTCCTTACACTTCCTTCATCACTTAGCCCAGAAACAGGGCTTACTTATCAAAAGGCAGTACTGGAGGAGAGACGTAAAACCACCAAGCTCTCATTAGCAAGCCCCAAAACAGGCCCCACTTATCACAGAACTCTACAACCAGCTTCCTTCTAAGGCATTGTATCTGCATACTGCATAAAGACCGGTACTATTGCACACTTACTGAAGGACGAGAAACTACCGAGACGAAGCGTCTTATCAACATTTCATACCGACGAAAAGATTACCCTGATATCCCCATTACTCCAAGAAAATTACTCCACAGATAAGTCTCGTAGCAAATACCATTAAAATTTGCAAAAATTTTATATAATTTTGTCAATACAAGTGTCTGCATTTACTTTCGTTTTTGTTCCTTCTTTGTCCGACAATTTGCCTACAACTACGGATAAATAAGAGCCCCTTCGAAAACCGTAAATACTCCTAACAGTGCAAATGAATCCAACTATTCTCCCTCCAGCTATGGATAAATAGTAGGATAGACTGGGCTCTTTAACTTTGGTACGGCAACCAGTCTACGAAAAGAAAAACTCTCAATTCAAACCTGTTACACTGTACTTAAGAAATTGACCTCGTGCCACATCCTGCTCGTGCCGAGGGGTTGGTAAATATATATAAATTGTACATTATTCTCATTGTTCTACATATGAAAAACGTATAAATTGTTATTTAAGTGCTACAGAACATTTCGACCGATGTGCCCTCCGGACTTCTTCAAGTGTATCTTGTCTATCTCGGGAACCTTCATTTAATCGGGAGCTTTCACCGAATTTCGAACTGAACCTTTTATTTAATCCATCGGCGTAGGCTGTTCTCATTCTGTTTACCATGGCCGGGTACAAGTGTTATGCGATGTTAAGTACTCAATGTTATCATTGCCCTTGGCCAGGATTGAACTTGCAACTGAGAAATGATTGTCACTTAGAACCGTATTTACTCAACCTCTATATCCGTGGCACCAAGCATCCAACGTTGTGTATATAACAATAAAGATGAGGACAACAGCCCGAAAAAATCTAAATAATACAAATTATCAAGCCTCATCTAAAAAATTCAGACAAACAATGAAAGTTATATGACAATTATATTATATATTATTATAACCATACCACAATTATTATTATATATTATTATAACCATACCACAATTATTATTATATATTATTATAACCATTCAATGTCATTAAAAATGGTAAAAGGTTATTTTAATGCATCCTTTCTCTTGTCATCGTTATGCCAATGTGTACAATGACGCTAACATTTGATATCACACTTCAAGTTATACCTTTTCTTTTAAATTAAAAAAAGAAGATTTAAATAGATTACTAAGTAGGCCTTAGCCTATTTTAGTAGTGACCACCCCAAGCGGAGATTTAAGAGGTTTGAATTCAGAGTTTTCCTTCTCCTAGACTGGTTGCCTAACCAAATTTAAAGACCCCAGTATGCCCTACTATTTACCCATAGCTGGAGGGAGAATAGTTGGATTCACACCTTACCCAATGGTATTAGTGCTATGTGAATTGTGGCTTCGCCCAGGATTTGAACTCAGGTGGACGAGTCCATTTCCTACGACTCTAACCAGTATACCACCGCGCTTCCCTTTCGTTATCTTAGACATAATTCAATGAAGCAATCAAGTGTAGCTGTCCACTCAATCATTTATTGTTGATAACTGGCGCCAGATAACTTTATATGTTCTTTTCTTATAACTTTTCGTGTGTGAACAGTAATGTAAGTAATAATAGGTTGGCTTCCTGAGATCTGCTTAGTCATTACGCAATCTTCTGAGGTGAATATACTGAGTCTGCCCACATAACATTAAAGTGTCTTGTTTTAGAACTTTGGCAGGCGTCACGAATGGAATTGATCCATTATACCGAGTGAACCAAATCAGTTTTGATTCTGATAACATTATAACGAACTTAGCTCATTTGATCCTGATATTTCTCCACACAGAAATAGAAAGTGTATGGTCTATTCTATTAACTGATATTCATTCTTTGAAAGAGGTTTTGTATGCATTTCTGAGATTAATATTATTATTTCACTCCTTATTGAGTTTTTTTTTGCACTAGCGTTAGTCTTTCACTGGAGTCTGAGGGACTACAAGTTTCCTCAGCTCTCCATAATAAATAAAGTTTATTACTATCCAAAAAACAAAGACGATAACTTTGTTCATAAGATGACAAAGCAGACATTTGAAACGATAATCCCATTCACTGAAACTCTAATTTGTAGGATGAATCAATGGTATTTATCTGTAGTAATTACAAATAAATTGTGCCGATTCATTATACAATTTATTAAACTCTTTTACTATCACATTTATCAAGTTTCAGTAACTCTTAGTGCCACATATTCCAGCAAAAAATGATTGTTTCCAACAAATTACGGCTGAACTTGCACAAAGGTGTCAACATTAGGGTGACCCAGAAAAAACAGAACTTTGTAATAAAACTGTTAATTTTAACTGTGGGGGTCTAGGGTTAGGGTTTAAGGTTAGGATTACGGTTATGGTTAGGATTAGGGTTAGGGTTGGGGTTTAGGGTTAGTTTAATGGGAAAATTAATAAATAATTTGGGTTCTGTTTTTTATGGGTCACCTTGTATACCGGTGACCCAGAAAAACAGAACCCACAAATTTTGTAATAAAATTGTTAATTTTAACTAGGGGGTTTAGGGTTAGGCTTAGGCTTACAGGTTAGGGTTGGGGTTGAGGTTGGGGTTTAGGTTAGTTTAATGGGAAAATAAATAAATAATTTGGGTTCTGTTTTTTCTGGGTCACCCTAATTTTGACACCTTTGTGCAAGTTCAGCCCAAATTACTTTAAAAACCTTTAAATCACCTCAAAATTTTATGACGTGATAAATGTTATGAACTGGTATTAGAAAAATAGAAAAGAATGTTTTTGTCTGTAGATTTCTTTTACGTTGTCATTAATTTCACTTAATTCACAATTTGAATTTCAAAGAATTTCTTCTGGAAGAAGTGACTGAGATTGTTTACCTTTAAGTTTGATTGATTGATTTTAACGGCATGTCAACTCGTCTCGGATTATTGTATGTTTAGAGGGGAAGGAATCGCGTTCATCGTTCGTTCATATTAGGGTAATTCCATGTCAAATCACCCCGGTCATATCACCCCCACCCCTTCAGTTTTTCTGAAATTTTGTCCAAGTGTGGATTATGTTAACGTTAGACAATTTCCAAAATTAAAAAAAACATTTTTGTGTAGTTATTTCTTCAGATTTTTTCTTCTACACATGGTCCTATGTCTAAGTTTCCTTGGCAACAATCTGACAAGAAAACATGGTAAGAATGTTCTCGAATTTTTTGTCAAAATAACGAGAAACTTCTCAGCAAGAGGATGAAAAATATGGACTAGGAATTGGAACATAGAATGAAATTCGACTATAGTTGCATATGGCACGGTATGAGGGATATGACAATAGTCGAACAAGGTACTTAAAGAAAAGTTAATTCCTTCAACGCACGCACAAATTCACCCGGATATGTTAGAGAGAGAGAGAGAGAGAGAGAGAGAGAGAGAGAGAGAGAGAGAGAGAGAGAGAGAGAGAGAGAGAGAGAGAGCAATATATACACTTTCAAAGAAAGAAAAATTTAACAAATCATCATTTGGCTATAATAGATTTCTATTTCATTGTTCATTGACGTATTCCAATATTGACTTACTCTCTCTCTCTCTCTCATATATATATATATATATATATATTATATATATATATATATATATATATATATATATATATACTTTCAAAGAAAGAAAAACTTAACAAACCGTCATTTGGCTATAATAAATTTATTTTGACCATAACTCAATATGAGCCGAGACTCATCAGATAGCTATTTACATGTTGTAAATAACTATCTGATGAGACTAGACTCATATTGAGTTATGGTCAAAATAAATTTATTATAGCCAAATGACGGTTTGTTAAGTTTTTCTTTCTTTGAAAGTGTATATATCTTATTATAATGGAGATTGTGTGTTTTTCTGACTGTAACCGAAACTAAATCACTACTCAAGTCACAATTCCCTTAGTAATTGACGCCACATTCACCATGAATTTATCCTTATTTTAACCTCAATTATTAATAAAATTGTTTTTCATTATTTATACTGTTAACCATATCTACATGATATTTACCGCGTACCCCACTTGTACAGGTCAGGCACAAAGTCCCTATTAACGTGGGACCATCCACAAGCCGAAGCTCATGGAGTGGCAGGTGAAAAATTGCGTCGAACCCGTCGGCATTCCCCCTCAAGGGGGGCGCCTCAGGCACTGGGCAATAAACCCAGCCCTGCCCCTTTAAATCAAGGGGGCAGGTGTTGCCTGGGGGGATGGCCCCTGGGATCGACGCCGTTAATTATAGCAATGGTCCAGAGGCCGAAGCCACTGTTGACCATATCTACATGATATTTACCGCGTACCCCACTTGTACGGGTCAGGCACAAAGTCCCTATTAACGTGGGACCACCCACAAGCCGAAGCTCATGGAGTGGCAGGTGAAAAATTGCGTCGATCCCGTCGGCATTCCCCCTCAAGGGGGGCGCCTCAGGCACTGGGCAATAAACCCAGCCCTGCCCCTTTAAATCGAGGGGGCAGGTGTTGCCTGGGGGATGGCCCCCTGGGATCGACGCCATTAATTATATCAATGGTCCAGAGGCCGAAGCCACTGTTGACCATATCAACATGATATTTACCGCGTACCCCACTTGTACGGGTCAGGCACAAAGTCCCTATTAACGTGGGACCACCCACAAGCCGAAGCTCATGGAGTGGCAGGTGAAAAATTGCGTCGATCCCGTCGGCATTCCCCCTCAAGGGGGGCGCCTCAGGCACTGGGCAATAAACCCAGCCCTGCCCCTTTAAATCGAGGGGGCAGGTGTTGCCTGGGGGGATGGCCCCCTGGGATCGACGCTATTAATTATATCAATGGTCCAGAGGCCGAAGCCACTGTTGACCATATCAACATACTAATGACATGCAATTGTATTTATTTATACAACAAAATAGCGGTTTACAGTGTGAACGGAAGGCTAATTTGCATATTGATATTAAAAATGTAATTTTAATAAATATATGCTTAGTATTATTGGTTTCTAACTGTTTGGTTTTATTTTAATGAATATTAGCAAAAATCTCTTCAATGAATCTTAAATGAAATCCATTAACAAGAAAAGATAACTGTAATTTTATTCTTTACTTCCTCTTTTAACTAAATAGTTAAATCAGAAAAAATAACAATGAAAGACAAGAGTGATAGAAGAGTAAGTTTCAGTTGTTCTATTTTTCGATTATATCCCCCTCTGTTTCAAATCTTTTTATCTGCATTCTTATTTAGTTTCATTAGCCTTTCTAAATTTAATGCGATATTTAATTACATTAAAAGTTAAATACTTGCACCCGGAGGGTGCATATATTTGCTAGTATATATAATGAGAGAGAGAGAGAGAGAGAGAGAGAGAGAGAGAGAGAGAGAGAGAGAGAGAGAGAGAGAGAGAGTTATCTAATAAATCCTAACTTTATCATTCCTTCCTATATTGTCCTTTAATGAAACAAAACGATTACACATTTCACTATTTAATAATTATAGACAGCTCTATTGATCTTAAAGAATAATGGATCATTGGAAATTATTAATAAATAATTGTTAAGATTATACACCCTTTTAAACGGTCGAAAAGAAGTGGATGAAAAAAAAACTTGAATTCTTGAGAGCCATTCCAAAAATATTTTTAAAAGTGAATTTCATTGTTAGTAGTGTCAGATAAAGTCTACAAGCTGAGAGCTGATTTTTTTTTTTTTACATATTGTGACCAACTCACGAAAAACAAGAACCTCTACCCCTCCCCTCTCCCTTATTATCCATTTAAGTAGGTAATATGTCCCTTCAGCGCTGTCTATCAGTTCTTTAATGTCTGATCTTAAAGACACTTAAAGACCCGTTTTTCTTTCCGGTCAACTATTAAGTCAAACGTGGTTTCTTAATTAAAATCTAACATTACGTCATGTCGACAAAAATGGCAAAGTGATGTAACAAGGTAGAACATCTCTATAAGACTGACAAAAACTAAAGAAAATATAAAAATATTATCCCTCATCAGCAATAAAAAGATTTCTTATACAATATGTCGCCTTCCTCATCAATCCACCCTCGCGATTCTCAGCTATTCTTACACCAAAAATGACTGATTGTTATACGCCAACAACACGACGAGAAAAGAATGTCGTAAAAATAACATTTAAAAGATCACCGCACGGTTTCCGTTTTAAGTCACCGGATTGGTTATTTTTAATCGAGTTGATATAGGCCACGTTATTCTATACGCTTGTCTGAAGTGAATGACATTGGTCAGAAATCAATGGGGTCGACATTTACATGTCACGCATACGTACTTACTGTGGTGGTGATGTGTGCGTAATCTCTTTTTAAAATGCACGTGTATATTTCTGTGCACACTGACGTCTTTATGTATGCGCCATGTCGCGCACAAATCGGTATATGGACACATACACCATAAGTGTATATGTACATAGACACACACATACACGCACATATAGACACACGCACGCACACACACATGCACACACACATACACATACACATATATGTATTTGACATGCATGCTTTGTAACCAACGTATCTAGTATATGATCAAAATGATAATCAAATTCTTATGCATAAGCACATTGAGTATCATCCATAAATAAATACACCCAACAATATTTTGATAGAAAATTAATAATTGATTGATTGATTGATTAATTTTAACGGCATGTCAACCCATCTATTTCTCCCTATCTCTGTTTATATATATATATATATATATATATATATATATATATATATATATATATATATATATATATATATATATATATATAATCCAAAAGTCCAGAGAAGAAATCTTCCTTACGACACAAGAGTTTTATTAAAAAAACCTGTCGCAGTTTGAGAGCTCAATGTGTGCTCTTAATGTTAGAGTCACAGAGCAAATATATAAGTAAAAAAATAACAAAAGACTTAGAGATTTAGCATTATAGTCTATTTCAGGGAGCTTAGACAAATTGTCTAACTCTCCCGATTCATCAGATGTGAATGATGAATTCTTTATTACTTTAAAGGCATTTGAAAACAGATTTCTATTTTTTATGTTTTTTATTTTTAAAAATTTTATAGTCCTGTGATATGAATTCCAAATGATGTTGCCAAAAAAAAAAAAAAAAAAATTATGTTGTAGTTTCAATATATATGGAATCGTGTTCAGTGTACGTTCATATTTCTATTTCTTATGTAGTCGTTTCTTAAGGGTTCATTTTTTTACACGATCCCATGGAGTATGAATAATTTGTAATCAGATCTGTTTGACACATAGATGGGACCCTAACAGATATTATCACTCCTGCCCAGAGTGGATTTGGGAGTAATGAAGAGATACTCCACACTGTCCAGATATCCAGAACTGGACCCTCGCCACTAGATGCAGTTTAATGACATACTCAGGACCCCTCCTTTTTGTGGGGTGGGGTACAGTCGTCGTATTCTATGCGCCACGACAGTGCGAGAAAATTAATTAAGGATTTTATTATTTATGATGAAACATTATATATTCGAAATTTATATTATTAGGTATTATTTATTACTAAACTCTACAGCATTGAAACTTTAACAAATATATAAATATTGCAACATCTCTGTAATCAAAAATTAAAATGGATAAATATGTACTTATTTATGGACTGCAACATTTCATATTTTTTGTTACAGAGTTTCAGTTCTGTATAGTTTGGTAATAACTAATACCTAATGATACGTCGTTCTATTGTATAATGTTCCATTATAGATAATAAAATCTTTGGTTTAGAAGAAAATTAGCTTTTTGAAAGATTTTAGGGAGTTTTTTTCCATGGTTGATACTATACATAGGTCTTATAAGGAAATATGTATATTCTAGTGTAGCCGTGATCTAAAAAAGGGTGATATATATATATAATTGATGGACACGGCGACCCGAGTTCAAATGGACGTGGTTGTTTGCTTTTTACATAGCGCTAATACCATTGGGAAAGGTATCAATTTAATTATTCTCATTTAGCTATGGGTAAATATCAGGATAGACTAGACTTTTTAACCTTGGTATGGCAACCGGTTTAGGAGAAAGAAAACTCTGAATTCAGACCTGTTAAACTCTGCTTAAAACCTGACCTTGTGTCGCATCCTACTTGTGTCAGGAGTAGGGGTTGAGTGAATACACGGCGTTTCACGCTTTATTGCCGGTCACATTTTTATTGATATTTTAAATATTAAACATTGTACAAAAGTGAAACTTGGTACACTGAAAGATACTTAGTATCTAGTGAAAATTCCATATTTTCGTATTGATAATCTAAATACAACGTTATGTTAAGTTATGTATTTTAAGGTGTTTTTTTTCACAGTGTTGCACTTTTGTTATTGGAAGTGTGCAAGAATGTCACTGAAATGACCTGTAACAATTACAGAAAAGACACGGATTATTCCAGGTCTCACAGAAGGCTTACATTTGGGTGAATTAGCCAAAGAACTTGGTCGAGATTTGAAGACATGTGGAATACCCTATAACCAAACGAAGACAAGATAACGGAAAGAGAAAAAAAAGTATATCCCAGCGTGACATTCGAAAAATAAGTGAGACTAGTGAGAAAAGAGCTCGGTAGCACAAGTGCTGGCATATTTGAACCTGCTGGGGTTGCTCCTTTGTCTAGAAGTACCCGGTGAAGGATTCTTAAAGAGAAAGTAAGAAGTGTTAAACCCATTGCTTGACACCCCCCTAAACAAAATCCACAAAAAGAAGCGTATTGCTTGGGCACAGAAATATATGAAAACCAATTTCCAAGATAAATAAAATTGGGAAGTCTTAATTATCATTAGGTTTTGATTTGTAAGTTGATTTTGTTTGTTTGTTTTTTGTTGTTTTTTTTTCAATATATATATTTTTTAATGAAACCAAATTTAATTGAGTTTCATAATTTGCTTGAAGCATTTGTGTATGTATTGGTTAGGAGGTTGATTTAGAAGGCCATCACAATGCAGTTTGGAATAAATAAAAATAATAATACGGTAACAATGGTGTTGTGTGTTGACCTGTATTTTATTATTTCTTGAATTTTCGAGGTAATACCTCTTTATCAAAAGAATTGAACTGAAGCAGTCCAGCTATGGCATTTCTTCCCAAATGAATTTTTTTAAAAAATGATGTTATTTTTGAAATAACTGTATTCCCGTGTTTAATTGTATTAATTGTATTTAATTGTATTAATCTCTACTGAACCAAAATGTTTATGCGTACATTTTGAAATAATTTTATAAAAAAATTGATTCAGAGGTATTAATGACAAAAACATGACGTTTTATTATAGTAGATTGATTTAGTAAAATACCAAAGAGATAACCATACACATTTGTTTTTTAATAGTAGATTGATTTAGCAAAATACCAAAGAGATAACCATACACATTTGTTTTTTTTTCCATTCTAAAACTTATTGATTTGGGGTATTATAGAGAGAATATAAATATGCAAATACACGTTATGTGTTACGGTAGATACCTACTTATATTTTCGAAGGTTGGTTGATAAGTTAGTGGCCCTATGTACAAGACTATAAGTTACAGATTTCCAGGTTAGGAGGGTGTAGATATAAAATCAACGTCTCTTAGAGACTGTCAGTGTTTCTCGTATATGCGTTGCTTCGATGATTGCATAGGCGAGAAACTGACAGCCACAAAGCGCCGATTACCTATGTCTACGCTATCCGACCTTATACATATATGCTCTATCACTGATACTGTGCACTCGTTATATATATAATCCAACGAATTCTTTCATTCAAAATAAAATTTCACCCTGATGAAGGTCGAATTTTTTCTGTGTACGGAATATTTTTACATTTTTCTATTATTATTATTTCATTTCATTTGTTTATTTAATAATAATAATAGTTAGATAAACTAAGCGAAAACATGTGTAAGTGATATTGATTAAATTAATCTTTTATTATCCATTCTGTACTTTCTTTTCTTTATTCATTCTTCCTATATATATATATATATATATATATATATATATATATATATATATATATATATATATATATAATCATTGATGTTTTACATAGGTATCAAGGGCTTATCAACTAATGAGGTTTATGAGGACATAGTGATGACACTAAAAAAGGATGGGGCTTCCTACAGAGCTAAAACGGGAACAACCGAATGAACAATAGGCGATATATATTCACCAATCCGTTCGCACGAGCAGGATATGACACAAGGTCAATTTAAGCGGAGTTTAATGGGTTTGAATTTTGAGTTTTACTTTTCCTAGACCGGTCGCCATACCAAGGTTAAAGAACCCACTTTTCCCTACTATTTACCCATAGCTGGAGGTTGAATTTTAAGAATATTAGTGCTATGTGAAATTCAAACAGCCTCGTCCATGATTTGAACTCCGGCCACCGCATCTATTTTCAACGGCGGTAACAATTACACCACAAACACCTACTGATAAGAAACATTGGCCATTTTTTTTCAACAACTTTTGACTCTCAATTTCTGGAACCAAAAAAATTAAAATCATGACTTTTTTTGGGTCATCTTTCGATGAATTTAATTATACGTGAATTTAGTCAGAACTGAGGCGTATCATGAGTTCAGCTTTAAGCCACGAGCTTATCAATCATCCCTCGTACATACATTTACTCACATACAGACATAGACTTTTACTCAAAACATGTAGAGATAACATGTACTATCAAAAAGCATGGCTTTACTAATCACAGGGCACGTGTTTACTTATTTAATTATTTTCGCATTCATGATGGAATAGCAAAAATTGTTTGCACCCATTTGGGAGAAAGACAATTCTAATGTCCATCTAAAATGCAAACGTAATTTGATCAGATATGTGTATGCATTCAGACAATTATCCACTTAACCACGAATTTAATTCATATTCATCAGTCATCATCTCATGATGGGCTACACACTCGGGTCTTTTTTCAACACACACACGCACGCGCACACACACACACACACACACACACACAAATATATATATATATATATATATATATATATATATATATATATATAAGATTTTTAGATGTTTGTTTATTTTAGAAGCATTGTTGAATAAAGTATATATCATTATTTATATTTTTGCTTGAAGGCAATTACAATGCGTATATCGATAATTATAGAAGATAATAATGACAAGTGAATTTTCTTTACCGAAATTTACTTGTCATTATTATCTTCTATAATTATCGAATTTTATACGATATACGCATTGTAATTGCCTTCAAGCAAATATATAAATAATAATAATAATAATAATAATAATAATAATAATATATATATGTATATATATATATATATATATATATATATATATATAAGCAGAAGTACCCGGTCCCATGAGCGTAATAAAATGATTTTAGGAACATCAGGAAGTGAGAGAAAAATGGGGAAGACAGGAGTAAGAGAGTGGATGAGAGGAAAATAATGTAGACAAGTTTTTTTATGATTAAAAAAAAAGAAGATTCCTGATTATTTCTATATCACAATGTTTGTTCATTTTAGGAAATGTTTTTTTGTTTACCTCTAAAAATATCATTTTAAAAGTTGTAAGCCTAAACTTGTGAGAGTTTTGAAACTGTTTTATTTTTCCAAAACCTGTTTTTGTACATATGACAAAAACTTAAATTCAGTTTTTAATTTAAAGTACTTACTGTTCAAGTAACATTTATAATGCATAAATTATTTTATTTTAAAATTTTCTGGTTTTTTTCAGCTCTCTTAACATTTACCCCCCCCCCTTATTTTGTAAGTGCCAAATATTGGTAGGTTTAAAGGTGAAACTAATTACAGTATAGATAAAGAGACAAAAGACCGAAGGTGTGAATAGAAAACGAAAATTTAAAGGGGCGATTTTGCTAGAAAATAAGTACCGAAAATCTGAAAATTAAATGTAAATAAACATTTTTTAAAAAAGGTTTTGGGAGATTTCTTTACTCTGTGGTATATGAAATATAATTGACTTTTAGATTATTAGTGAAAAAATTATACATCGATATTTATTTTGTTTAAAGGGGGGGCTAACTTTTTAATTAAGTTTTTTTCCAAAGATTATTTGATAACCATATTAAAGTAGACTTGTTATTAAATAAATATTTGTTTTTAGAATCTAAAAAGATGCAATTTAAAACTTAAAATTAAGCGATTTATATTCTAAATGAAAATTCATCTATTAATCAGGTATATAAATTGTTACTCTCATGGATGCGCAAACGATAATATTTATTTTAAAGAATTTCGATTTATTTCCATTGAATCAGTTTGATTGGAATGAATCAGAAATTTTAAAAAAGAATTCAACACTTAGTAATCGTTCTGAAAAAATGTATGTTTTTTGTTATTGATTTCTTAGAAGAAACTACTATATAAGTTTATAAGTGTTTTAAGATTTTAATAACGTATGTATTTTTAGTACGTAATTTACTCCACAGAAAACCGCTCATTTTTGGTCGAATTTTTGGCAGAATTTAATGTTTAAAATGTATTAAAATTATTTACATATGCAATATCATTTTGCTTTTTTTGAAAATAAATTGTGTTACAACTTTTCGACTAAAACAAAAATTTGATCTTAAATAATCGATTTAATTAATTTCAATTTGTTTTTTATAATGAAACCGGTGCACATTTTGTTGGTACGTATTTCCAATCCAGTTAGCATTTGAATAAATTAAATATACTATAATGGGTGTCCACATTTTTTATACCCTCTTTTTTTTTTTTAATCGCTAAGAATCTTTTTTTAAAGATTGTTTTTTTTGTTTACATGAGAATAATATCTTAAAAAGTGCTTATATCGTGAACGTTTTTTTTAAAAATTTTGTTATACATAAGACAATTCTAAAATTCAGTTTTTTAATTGTTTGTTGGGTTAATAAATAAAATGTATCAGTGTAATATATTTCTTTTTTTACCCCTAAAGTAATAAAGAACCTAATAACAAAACATTAGCTTATTTTGTAGGTGGAATATTTCGCGGATTAATTCAAATTTCATTATTTTATGAATAGTTTCTTTTCAAAAAAGTTTTGAGTTTCACTGATTAGAAATGTTGTAAATATTTATTCTAAGAAATATGAAAGTATTTGTAAAAAAATAACGATAAAAAATGTTTTCATTAATTTTTGTTTGTTCATATTTGTAACTTTTTCGTATTACAATTTTTATTTTTTTGTTATATATTTAAGAAGATACTCTTGGGGTTTGAAAAGTTGACTTTTTTCAGTTCTCCGAAAAGCAAACAAAAACCCAAAACAAACAGTTCGTTCTAAATTTCTGAACAATTTTCGAAAACTCATTTGATTCAAATTTTGCCTGTGGAATCAAAGTGATATGTAAACATGCAACAGTCAATAAATGTTGACTTTTAATTTGTAGCGTAATTATTATGGTCTGCAGGGAATTCGGGGATTGAAAAATAAAACGGTTTATTCGGATTTCCTGGAGAAAGAGACGAAAAAGTTAAAGTTTGGAAATCAATTGACCGACCAATGACCTTGGAACTAAAGTTTAAAAATTAAAACCAGAAGTTCTAGTTC
>CM042158.1:84731773-84779051 GCA_023376005.1 Doryteuthis pealeii | reverse complement strand
CCTGACCACTCCATGAGCTTCGGGCTTGTGGTGGTCCCACGTTAATAGGACTTTTGTGCCTGACCCGTAAACCAAGTGGGGTTACGCGGTAAATATCAATGTAGATATGGTCAGACAGTGGCTTCGGCCTCTTGACCATTGCTATAATTAACGGCGTTCGATCCCAGGGGCCATCCCCCAGGCAACACCTGCCCCTTATTTAAGGGCAGGCTGGTTTATATGCCCAGTGCCTGAGGCGCCCCCCTTGAGGCGGAAATGCGACGGGTTCGACGCCCCCAATTTTTCACCGTGCCACTCCGGAGCTCGGCTTGTGGTGGTCCCACGTTAAATACGGACTTTGTGCCTGACCTGTACAAGTGGGTACGCGGTTAATATCATAGTAGATATGGTTAACAGTATAAATTATGAAAAACAATTTTATTAATTAATTGAAGGTTAAATAAGGATAAATTCATGGGTGACATGTGGGCGTCAATTACTAAGGAATTGTGACTCGAGTTAGTGATTTAGTTTCGGTTAACAGTCAGAAACAACACACAATCTCCATTATAAATAAGATATATCACTTTCAAAGAAGAAAAAACTTAACAAACCGTCATTTGGCTATAATAAAATTTATTTTGACCATAACTCTCAATATGAGTCTAGTCTCATCAGATAGTATTACAACATGTAATAAGCTATCTGATGAGTCTCGCTCATATTGAGTTATGGTCAAAATAAATTTATTATAGCCATAATGACGGTTTGTTAAAGTTTTTCTTTCTTTGAAAGTATATATATAGATATTATATATATAATATATATATATATCATTATATATATATATATATATGAGAGAGAGAGAGAGAGGTAAGTTCAATATTGGAATACGTCAATGAACAATGAAATAGAAATCTATTATAGCCAAATGATTGATTTGTTAAATTTTTCTTCTTGAAAGTGTTATATTTATGCTCTCTCTCTCGTCTCCTTCTCTCTCTCTCTCTCTCTCTCTCTCTCTCTCTCTCTCTCTCTCTCTCTCTCTCTCTCTAACATATCCGGGTGAATTTGTGCGTCGTTGAAGGAATTAACTTTTCTTTAAGTACCTTGTTCGACTATTTCATATCCCTCAACCGTGCCATATGCAACTAGGTAGTCGAATTTCATTCTAGGTTCAATCCTGTCCATATTTTTCATCCTCTTGCTGAGAAGTTTCTCGTTATTTTTGACAAAAAATTCGAGAACATTCTTACCAGTTTCTTGTCATTGTTGCCAGGAAACTTAGACATAGGACCATGGTAGAGAAAAAAATCTGAAGAAATACTACACAAAAATTTTTTTTAAGTTTGAAACTTGTCTCAACGTTAACATAATCCACACTTGGCAAAATTTCAGAAAAAACTGAAGGCGGTGGGGGTGATATGACCGGGGTGATTTGACATGGAATTACCCTAATTATGAAACGAACGATGAACGCGATTCCTTTCCCTCTAACATACGAATAATCCGAGACGAGTTGACATGCCGTAAAATCAATCAATCAACTTAAAGGTAAACAATCTCAGTCCACTTCTTCCAGAAGAAATTCTTTGAAATTCAAATGTTGAATTAAGTGAAATTAAGACAACGTAAAAGAAATCTACAGACAAAAAACATTCCTTTTCTATTTCTAATACCAGTGATAACATTTATCACGTTCATAAAATTTTGAGGTGATTTAAGGTTTTAAAGTAATTGGCTGAACTTGCACAAAAGGTGTCAAAATTAGGTGACCCAGAAAAACAGAACCCAAATTATTTAATTAATTTTCCATTAAACTAACCTAAACCCCAACCTGTCAACCCCAACCCTAACCTGTAAGCCTAAGCCAACCCTAAACCCCCTAGTTAAAGTTAACAATTTTAACAAAATTGTTTTTATGGGTTCTGTTTTTCTGGCGTCACGGTTATAACAAGGTGACCCATAAAAAACAGACCCAAATTATTATTAATTTCCCATTAAACACCCAAACCCCAACCCTTAAACCGAATCCTAACCATAAACCGAATCCTAAACCTTAAACCCAACCCTAGACCCCACAGTTAAAATTAAAGTTTATTACAAGTTCTGTTTTTCTGGCACCCTAATGTTGACACCTTTTGTGCACAGTTCAAGCCGTAATTTGTTGGAAACAATCATGTTTTTGCGGATATTGCGGCCACTACAATGGAGTTACTGAAACTTGATAAATTTGATAGTAAAAAGTTTAATAAATTGTATAATGCAATCGGCACCAATTTATTTGTAATTACTACAGATAAATACCATGGATTCATCCTACAATTAGAGTTTCGAGTGAATGGGATTATCGTTTTCAAATGTCTGGTCACTTGTCATCTTATGAACAAAGTTATCGATCTTTGTTTTTTGATAGTAATAAACTTTATTTATTATGCGAGAGCTGAGGAAACTTGGTAGGCCCTCAGGACCCAGGAAAGACTAACGCTAGTGCCCAAAAAAAACTCAATAAGAGTGAAATGAATAAATTCAATCTCAGAATGCAATACAAAACCTCCTTTTCAAAGAATGGAATATCAGTCAATGAATAGAGCGTGAGCGAGCTTTCATATTCTTGTGTGGAGAATATCAGGATCAAATGAGCTAAGTTCTTATATAATGTTATCAGGAATCAAAACTATTTGGTTCACTCGGTATAAGGAGTCAATTCCATTCGTGACGCCTGCCAAAGTTCTAAAACAAGACCACTTTAAAGGTTATGTGGGCAGACTCAGTATATTCACCTCAGAAGATTGCGTAATGACTAAGCAATCTCAGGGAAGCCAACGCTATTACTTACTTACATTACTGTTCACACACGAAAGTTATAAGAAAAGAACATATAAAGTTATTTCTGCGCCATTATCCAATCAAATAAATGATTGAGTGGACAGCTACACTTGATTGCTTCATTGAATTAGTCTAAGGATAACGAAAGGGGAAGCGCGGTGGTATTACTGGTTAGAGATCGTAGAAATGGGACTCGTTCCACCTGAGTTCAAATCCTGCGAAGCCAACAATTCACATAGCACTAATACCATTTTGGGAAGGTGTCGAATCCACACTATTCTCCCTTCCAGCTTGGGGTAAATAGTAGGGCAACGGGGGTCCTTTAAATTTAGTGCAACCAGGTCTAGGGAAGAAACTCTTGAATTCCAAAGCCTTTCTTAAATCTCCGCTTTGGGGTGGTCACCTACTGCCTAAAATAGGCTGTATATCCTACTTAGTAATCATTTAAATGCTTTCTTTTAATTTAAAGAAAATATTATAACTTGAAGTGTGATATCAAATGTTAGCGTCATTGTACACATTTGCATAAACGATTGACAAGAAGAAAGGATGCATTAAAATAACCTTTTTACATTTTGAATGACATTGAATGTTATATATTATATATATAATAATAATTGGGTATTGGTTATAATAATTTTAATATAATAATAATTGTGGTATGGTTATAATAAATATAAGTATAATGTCATATAACTTTTCTATGTTGGTCTGAATTTTTAGTGAGCTTGATAGATTGTATTATTTAGATTTTTTCGGGCTTTGTCCTCATCTTTATTGTTTATAGTTACACAACGGGTGCTGGTGCACGGTATAGAGGATTGCAGTAAAATACGGTTCTAAGGTGACAATCATTTCTCAGTTGCAAGTTCAATCCTGGCCAAGGGCAATGATAACAGTTTAGTACTTAACATCGCATAACACTTGTTTACCCGGGCCATGGATAACAGAATGAGAACAGCCTACGCCGATGGATTAAAATAAAAGGTTTCAGTTCGAAAATTCTCGGATGGAAAAGCTCCCCGATTAAATGAAGGTTTCCCGAGAATAGACAAGATTTACACTGAGAAGTTCCGGAGGGCACATCGTCGAAATGTTCTGTAGCACGTAAATAACAATTTATACGTTTTTCATAGTAGAACAATGAGAATAATGTACAATTTATTATATATTTACCAACCCCTCGGCCACGAGCAGGATGTGGCACGAGGTCAAATTTTCTTAGTACAGTGTAAACAGGTTTGAATTGAGAGTTTTTCTTTCTATATCTTGGTTGCCGTACCAAAGTTAAAAAAAAGCCCAGTCTATCCTACTATTTATCCATAGCTGTGAGGTGAGAATTAGTTGGATTCATTTGCATGTTAGGAGTATTTACGGGGTTCGAAGGGGCTCTTATTATTCCGTAGTTGTAGGCAAATTGTCGGACAAAGAAGGAAACAAATAACGAAAGCTAAATGCAGACACTTGTATTACAAAATTTATATAAAATTTTTGAATTTTAATGTTTTATTTGCTACGAGACTTATCTGTGGAGTAATTTTTCTTGGAGTAATGGGGATATCAGGTAATCTTCGTCGCGTGATGAAATGTTGATAAGACGCTTCGTCTGGTAGTTTCTCGTCCTTCAGTAAGTGGCAATAGTACCGGTCGTTATGCAGTATGCAGATACAATGCTTAGAGGAAGCTGGTTGTAGAGTTCTGTGATAAGTTGGGCTGTTTTGGGGCTTTGCTAATGAGAGCTTGGTTGTTTTACGTCTCTCCTCCAGTATGCCTTTGCATAATTAAGCCCCTGTTTCTGGGGGCTAAGTGATGAAGGAAGGTTAAGGACCGTCATTTACGCGACTACCCTCAGTGGTCTGCTCCGGATAAGTTGGCCCTGTTGTGCTAAAGTGACCTGAGCTTTAGTTTTTACTCTCTCTCCAGTAACTGCTTGCGATAAGTAAAGTTTTTGTTTTGGCGCACACATACATGTGGCGATTCGGCCCCCTGAGGCAGCAGGGGAGATAATTAGCATGGATTCCAATGCTGTTTATAAGATCAATTCTCAAGCCATTACTCACCAAACTTCATTTAATGCAAGTCTAAAAGCCTGATCAAAATTGGTTGGTTTGTTTTTGTTTTATGCATATCAACCTCAGTTGGGTCATTTAATGCGAAAAGTTTTGAAATAAAATCAATTCTTAATGGATAAGTACAATTTTTTTATAAATACATTTTTCTATTTAACCCCCAGAGATGGACCCTAAACAGTCACTACCACTCCCGGTCAGAGTGCGACCTGCGGAGCAATGGTCGGATGAAGGGGGCTCACATTCCCCAAACTCCGGAACCTCACCATCAGAAGAGTTTAAACGTCATTCCCAGACATGAGCCCCGCCTTCTAGCACCCATATGAAAAAAAGGAGTTGGGGCTTGACCATAAGGGCAATAGGTGGGAAAATCATTATAGCGTTCTAGTGCGTGCACGGACCAGCGATTGATCGAGGGGCCTCCCGACCGCCCGTCTAGCCAAGATAGGGCCAAAGTGGAATTTGCATGTCATGACGCTCATCACTTGGGCTCTATCCTTAAGACATCACGGTCCCGCCACCCACGGCGCAACCAGTGAACCCCATTGGGGAGTCTTACCCACCTCTGCAGAGGTGCAGGTCGGTGCATTCTAACGCCCCACCCGACAGGGCGGCTGATGCAAGATGTGAAAATAAATTCAAAACAAAATTTAGGAATGATTGCACAAAATTTGTCACTTTGGCTTACTACGTATGTTATTGGGGATTATTATAAAAGGACACGAAAGAAGAAGGAAAACTTGAATTCAAAACATGTTAAATCCGCTTAGGACAATTGACCCTTGGCTCGCATCCTGCTCGTGCAGAGTGGCTTGGGTTAAATAGTATATAAAAGGACACGAAAACAATCCCTTGTTTTCACCCCCTCTTAGACTAGCCATTGGCAGGAGATAGCCCCACGCGTCAATGTATCAAGGATTTAATAATCCCACCCATCGAAGACTTGTATCCCTTCATATTTACGTATGCTATCAAACTTCTTAGCAACTGAGCAGTCATTTCTTTAAATTATCATTAGAAATTCCATTTCTCCTGTTTCTAATATTTTGCGTTCGTTAAATTCGTCTCACCAAATCTTTCAAGGACATTGTTGTATTCTTCTTTGTGGATATTAAAGAACAATACAAAATGTTGATTAATGAGGTTTTATTTTGGTTTGAGAAAATTAGGCTTTACATCAAGTTGTACTAAGCTTGAAGTTGAACCTCTTATATATATATTCTAAAGCTGAAGGCTGAGTAGGTTCACCGGTGGACTCCGTGGAAGCTGGTCGTGTCTCTCCTGGTTCAGTTCGTCACACTTGCGGACTTCTCCAACGTGTCCCTTTCAGGACTCCTTACAATTACGACTATCTCTACCTCCTACTCCTATTACTACTACCTTCCTACTGCTACTTCTCATATTCCCATTTAATAATAAACGGTTCCTTATTGTACCGCCCCAAATTTGATTCTTGGTGCCAGTGTGTCTACATTTTCGATTTTTAGAAGACTAGCAAAACGCCATTGTTCTCAAACCATACAACATTAAACACTTTTCCATGTTATCACCCGAGAGAATTCAATCTACGGACATAAATGTATTTTGATAAAAAGAGAGGCCTCATTCGATTAATCGCATGTCAAGCCCTAGCATCTATTTATGATTGTTCCCGACCAAGTCTTCAAACTGTTCTTAACCTTTTATCCATATAGTTACTAGAAAGTGTGGCCTGAGACGATCAACCACCGTTTTATTAATACATATGATCTTCTTCAAATTTATGATCAATCTATTAATAACTGGGACGATTCGCTTCCGGTTTGTCTGTAGCAAAAACTGCGTCACTGCTTGTACGTCACATTACCAACACGATAATCCAACCGTATAGAATAAATATACTCAAAATGGTGAGCATGCACACGTTTAGACAAATCCCATTGTTTCAATTAAATAGTCTATCACAATAATGGAGATTCGTTTTCCCGGTTTTGTCTGTAACAAAAACGACGTCACTGATCACGTCACACTACCTACAACGCCATAACAGAATTAGATACACCAAATTTGAGCATGCAATGTAGACAGTCCTCATTGGGGGTTTTTTAACAAGTTTTATAAATATACCTGGTATTATCTATCTATATATAGTTTGTTTTATTCAACTATATATTTAAAGTTATCAGAACTAAGTTTCCAGTTTCAATTTTTTTTATTTTTTACTCCTTTAATACATTTATTATTTTTTACCCTTAAATTTGTGATTTAACTTTACTTATGATTACAAACTCTCTGATATTAAAATTTTCAACATCCCACCCCCTCAGGCAATATTTATTACGTCGCCAGAGGTAGTTTTTATGTTTGCTAGTAAATTTTAATGAAAACTCTAACAATAACAAGTTATTTCTGCCCATTTATGCCTGGGTATGATAGATAAACGGTCAATAGTGTTGAGGTTGCAATTCTGGAGCTCTTAGAAATGTGGAAGGAACAACTTCATTGGCATTACTCCCAGGTTCACTCGAACTGGTGATAAGGATTCCCTAAAGTTCGTGAAAGATGGATGTATTTATTATAAGAGTAAGAAACCATTTACAAATCAAATATGGACGATTGTAGCTTACATGGTAGAGGTGCTTTAGTTTGATACCGGCCTTCGCCAACTTCAGATGTATGAGTAGCACAGGGATCTGTTGAGGTAAGTAAGGAGCTGATGGTAGGTGTGGCGCTCCACGCTCAGACGCAAAAACAATCTCCTTGGTCTAGTGCTAGTGAAAAGGGGATAGACTCCCTCGCTGATTGGCCACCCCACTCGACTCTTACTTTGACTATAAATAATATTCACAATAAAGTAAAAAACTGCAGTTAACAGGAAATGACTCTCAGAAAAAATATCATAAAGCTACTTGTTTACCTATTGAATAGTTTATTTAATAGTAAAGTAAAGTCGTTGGGCGGCCAATCAGCGAGGGAGTCTCATCCCCTTTCACTAGCACTAGGACCAAGGAGATTGTTTTTGCGTCTGCAGGTGGAGGCCACACACTCCATCAGCTCCCACTTACTCACAGATCCCTGTGCTTACTCATACACTGAGTTGCGAAGGCCGGTATCAAACTAAGAACCTCTACCGAATTAAGCTAACCAAATCGTCCATATGGATTTGTAAATGTTATACTACTCTACTGTATAATTAAAAACATCCATCTTTCACGAACTTTTAGGAGAAACTCCATCTATCACTCATTCGAGTGAACCCTGGATAATGCCATGAAGTTGTATCCACATTTCCTAAGACGCTCTCCCAGAATTGCGATACCATCAACACTACTTTGCCCGTTATTATCATACCCAGGCACTCACATTTGCAGAAATAACTTTATTTAGGAGTTTTTCATTAAATTACTAGCAAAATAAAAAACTACCTTGGGCCGACGTTAAATTAAATATTGCCTGAGGGGGTGGGAGTTTGAAATTTAATATCAGAGCAGTTTGTATCATAAGTAGTAAAATCATCAAATTTAAGAGAAAAAAATAAAATAAATGTATTAAAGGAGTAGAAAATAAAAAAAATTTGAAATGGAAACTTAGTGTCTGATACTTTAAATATATATTGAAATAAAAACAACACTAATATATAGATAGATAATACCAGGTAGTATTTATTAAAACTTGGTTAAAAAAACCCCCCAATGAGGACTGTCTAACATTGCTATGCTCAAAATTTTGGTGTATTAATTCTGTTATGGCGTTTGTACGTAGTGTGACGTGATCAGTGAACGTCGTTTTTGTTACAGACAAAAACCGGAACGAATCTCCATTATGATAATCCTGATTTATTGAAACAATGAGGATGTCAGACGTTTGCGATTGCTCACATTTTGAGTATAATTTATGCTATTGACGTGGATTTATGTGTTGGTAATGTGATCGTTAAGCAGTGACGCGTTTTTGCTACCAGACAAAAACGGAAAGCGAATCTCCATTATAATAGATGTGTATCAAAAATTTGGAAGAAACAACTTCAATGTATTAATAAACTGGCTGGTTGACCCCTCAGCCACCACTTGTCTAGTAACTATATTGATAAAAACGGGTTAAGAACAATTTGAAGAATATGTCGGAACAGTCATATAGATCAGGGCTTTGACATGCATAATCGGATGAGCACTCTCTTTATTAATCAAAGTTACATTTAAATGTCCCGAGATTTGAATTCTCTCCGGTGATAAGCATGGAAAGTTTAATGTTGTAATGTTTGAAACAATGGCGTTTGGTAGTCTTTCTAAAAATAGAAAAATGTCAGATCACATGCACCAAGAATTCCAAAATTTGGGCGGTAAAATAAGGAACCGTTTCTTTTTAAATGGGAATATGAAGTAGCAGTAGGAGGTTATATAGTAATTAGGAGTAGAGGTAGAAGTAGTAGTAATTGTAAGATCACTGAAAGGCGACACGTGGAGAAAGTCAAGTGACGACTAGAAACCCAGAGAGACAGACCAGCTTCCACGAGAGTCACCCGGTGAAACTACTCAAAAGGGGGGCCTTTTTTTTTTCCAAAAGGCCTCCCCTTGGAAAATCCCACACAAAAGTTTAAGAGGGTTAACAACCAAGCTTAGTACAACTGATGTAAAAGCCTAATTTTCTCAAACAAAAATAAAACCTCATTAAATCAAACATTTTGTATTTTCTTTTAATAATTCACAAAGAAGAAATACAACAATGTCTTGAAAGATTGTGAGAAGAATTTACGAGCAAAATATTAGAAACAGGAGAAATGAATTTCTAGATAATTGAAAGAAATGACTCAGTTTCTAAGAAGTTTGATAGCAATACTAATTAGAAAGGATACAAGTCTTGATGTGGGATTTAAATCCCCTTGAATACATGGTAGCGTGGGGCTATTACTCTGCCATGGGCTAGGTCTAAAGGGGGTGAAAAAAAGGATAGTTTCGTGTCCTTTTATATAATTTACCCAAGCCCTCTGGCCAGAGCAGGATGCGACACAAGGTCAATTTCCTAAGCGGAATTTAACATGTTTGATTCAAGTTTCCTTCTTCTTCGTGTCCTTTTAATAAATAATCCCCAAAACAGCATAGTAAGCAACAGTGTCAAAATTTGGCCATCATCCAAATTTTGTTTTGATTTATTTTAATTTGCATCAGCCGCCCTGTCGGTGGCGGCGTGAGGAATGCACGACTGCACCTCTGCAGAGGGGTAAGACTCCCCAATCGGGGTCACCTGTTGGCCCGTGGTGGCGACCCGTGCATGCTTAAGGATAGAGCCCAAAGTGATTATGAGCAGTTCATGACATGCAATATTCCACTTTGCCCTCATCTTTGGCTAGACGGCGGTCGGAGAGGCCCCTCCGATCATCGGCTGGTCACGTCAAGCACTAAACCTATTTAAAGAGTTTGCCCAACCCTAATGCCCTTATGGCAAGCCCCACATTCCTTTTTATCAGTATGGGTGCTAGAAGCGGCTGCGGGTCTACATGTCCTGGGAATGACGTTAAACTCTATCTGATGGTGAGGTTCCAGTTTGGAGGTTTGGGGAATGTGGAGCACCCCTTCATCACCATTGCTCCCAGGTCCACTCTGACCCGAGTGGTAGTACCTGTTAGGGTCCCATCTCTGGGTTAAATAGAAAAATGTATATTATAAAAAATATTGTATTATCATTAAGAATTGATTATTTCAAAACTTTATCGGCATTAAATGACCCACTGAGGTTGATATGCATAAAACAAAACAAACCAAACCAATTGCATCAGGCTATTAAAGACCTTGTTAAATGAAGTTTGGTGAGTAAAGGTATGAAATTGATCCTATAAACAGCATTGGAAATTTCCATAGCTAATATCTCCCCTGCTGCCCAGAGGGAGCGTCGCAAACATCAGTATGTATAGCGACCAAAACCAACATTAATACTTATCGCAAGCAATATATACATAGGAGGAAAGACGTAAAAACTAAAGCTCAGTCACAAGTAAAGCCCAAACAGGGCCAACTTATCACGAAGCAGCACCTGAGCGGTAGTCGCGTAAAATAGCGTCCTATACACTTCCTCATCACTTAGCACCAGAAAAACAGGGCTTACTTATCAAAAGCAGTACTAGGAGGAGAGACAGTAAAACCACAAGCTCTCATTAGCAAGCCCCAAAAAACAGCGCCCCAAAACTTATCACAGAACTCTACAACCAGCTTCCTTCTAAGCATTGTATCTGCGATACCTGCATAAAGACCGTTCACTATTGCCACATTACTGAAGGACGAAAACTACCGAGGACGAAGCGTCTTATCAACATTCATACCGACGAAAAAGATTACCCTGATATCCCCATTACTCCAGAAAATACTCCACAGATAAGTCTCGTAGGCAAATTACCATTAAAATTTGCAAAAATTTTATATAATTTTGTCAAATAACAAGTGACTGCATTTACTTAGTTATTTGTTCCTTATATGTCCGACAATTTGCCTACAACATACGGGTAAATAAGAAGACCTTCGAAAAACAACGATCTCCTAAACAAGAAATGACAAATAATCAACTATTCATCCCTCCAGCATATAGAGAAAAATAGTAGATAGACGGGCTCTTTAACTGGATACGGCAACCAGTCTACAAAGAAAAAACTCTTCAATTCAAACCTGTTACACTGTACTTAGAAATTGACCTCGTGCCACATCTGCTCGTGCCGAGGGGTGGTACAATATATATAAATTGTACATATTCTCATTGTTCTACATATGAAAAACGTATAAATTGTTATTTAAGTGCTACATAACATTTCGGACCCGATGTTTGCCCTCCGGACTTCTTCAAGTGTATCTTGTCTATCTCGGGAACCTTCATTTAATCGGGAGCTTTCACCCGAATTTCGAACTGAACCTTTTATTAATCCACGGCGTACGGCTGTTTCTCATATCTGTTCCATGGCCGGGTGACAAGTGTTATGCGATGTTAAGTACTCATGTTATCATTGCCCCTTGGCCAAGGATTGAACTGCAAACTGAGAAATGATTGTCACTTAGAACCGTATTTACTCAACCTCTATATCCGTGGCCACAAGCATTTCAACGTTGTGTATTATAACAATAAAGATGAGGAACAACAGCCCGAAAAAATCTAAAATAATACAAATTATCAAGCCTCATCTAAAAAATTCAGACAAACAATGAAAGTTATATGACAATTATATTATATATTATTATAACCATACCACAATATATAATATTTATTATAACCATACCACAATATCTTATTATATATTATTTATAACCATTCAATGTCATTAAAAATGGTAAAAGGTTATTTTAATGCATCCTTCTCTTGTCATCGTTATGCCAATGTGTACCAATGACGCTAACATTTATATCACACTTCAAGTTATACCTTCTTTTAAATTAAAAAAGAAGATTTAAATAGACTAAGTAGGCCAGCCTATTTTAGTAGTGACCACCCCAAGCGGAGATTTAAGAGGTTTGAATTCAGAGTTTTCCTTCTCCTAGACTGGTTGCCTAACCAAATTTAAAACCCCAGTTATGCCCTACTATTTACCCATAGCTGGAGGGAGATAGTTGGATTCACACCTTACCCAATGGTATTAGTGCTATGTGAATTGTGGCTTCGCCCAGGATTTGAACTCAGGTGGACGATCCATTTCCTACGACTCTAACCAGTATACCACCGCGCTTCCCTTTCGTTATCTTAGACATAATTCAATGAAGCAATCAAGTGTAGCTGTCCACTCAATCATTTATTGTTGATAACTGGCGCCAGATAACTTTATATGTTCTTTTCTTATAACTTTTCGTGTGTGAACAGTAATGTAAGTAATAATAGGTTGGCTTCCTGAGATCTGCTTAGTCATACGCAATCTTCTGAGGTGAATATACTGAGTCTGCCCACATAACATTAAAGTGTCTTGTTTTAGAACTTTGGCAGGCGTCACGAATGGAATTGATCCATTATACCGAGTGAACCAAATCAGTTTTGATTCTGATAACATTATAACGAACTTAGCTCATTTGATCCTGATATTTCTCCACACAGAAATAGAAAGTGTATGGTCTATTCTATTAACTGATATTCCATTCTTTGAAAAGAGTTTTGTATGCATTTCTGAGATTAATATTATTATTTCACTCCTTATTGAGTTTTTTTTTTGCACTAGCGTTAGTCTTTTCACTGGAGTCTGAGGGACTACAAGTTTCCTCAGCTCTCCATAATAAATAAAGTTTATTACTATCCAAAAAACAAAGACGATAACTTTGTTCATAAGATGACAAAGCAACATTTGAAACGATAATCCCATTCACTGAAAACTCTAATTTGTAGGATGAATCAATGGTATTTATCTGTAGTAATTACAAATAAATTGTGCCGATTCATTATACAATTTATTTAAACTCTTTTACTATCACATTTATCAAGTTTCAGTAACTCTTAGTGGCCACATATTCCAGCAAAAAATGATTGTTTCCAACAAATTACGGCTGAACTTGCACAAAGGTGTCAACATTAGGGTGACCAGAAAAAAACAGAACTTTGTAATAAAACTGTTAATTTTAACTGTGGGGTTCTAGGGTTAGGGTTTAAGGTTAGGATTACGGTATGGTTAGGATTAGGGTTAGGGTGGGGTTTAGGGTTAGTTTAATGGGAAAATTAATAAATAATTTGGTTCTGTTTTTTATGGGTCACCTTGTATACCGGTGACCAGAAGAAAAAACAGAACCCACAAATTTTGTAATAAAATTGTTAATTTTAACTAGGGGTTTAGGTTAGGCTTAGGCTTACAGGTTAGGGTTGGGGTTGAGGTGGGGTTTAGGTTAGTTTAATGGGAAAATAAATAAATAATTTGGGTTCTGTTTTTTTCTGGGTCACCCTAATTTTGACACCTTTGTGCAAGTTCAGCCCAAATTACTTTAAAAAACTTTAAATCACCTCAAAATTTTATGACGTGATAAATGTTATGAACTGGTATTAGAAAATAGAAAAGAATTTTTTTGTCTGTAGATTTCTTTTACGTTGTCATTAATTTCACTTAATTCACAATTTGAATTTCAAAGAATTTCTTCTGGAAGAAGTGACTGAGATTGTTTACCTTTAAGTTTGATTGATTGATTTTAACGGCATGTCAACTCGTCTCGGATTATTGTATGTTTAAGGGGAAGGAATCGCGTTCATCGTTCGTTCATATTAGGGTAATTCCATGTCAAATCACCCCGGTCATATCACCCCCACCCCTTCAGTTTTTCTGAAATTTTGTCCAAGTGTGGATTATGTTAACGTTAGACAATTTCCAAAATTAAAAAAAACATTTTGTGTAGTTATTTCTTCAGATTTTCTTCTACACATGGTCTATGTCTAAGTTTCCTTGGCAACAATCTGACAAGAAAAAAACATGGTAAGAATGTTCTCGAATTTTTTGTCAAAATAACGAGAAACTTCTCAGCAAGAGGATGAAAAATATGGACTAGGAATTGGAACATAGAATGAAATTCGACTATAGTTGCATATGGCACGGTATGAGGGATATGACAATAGTCGAACAAGGTACTTAAAGAAAAGTTAATTCCTTCAACGCACGCACAAATTCACCCGGATATGTTAGAGAGAGAGAGAGAGAGAGAGAGAGAGAGAGAGAGAGAGAGAGAGAGAGAGAGAGAGAGAGAGAGAGAGCAATTAATACACTTTCAAAGAAAGAAAAATTTAAACAAATCATCATTTGGCTATATAGATTTCTATTTCATTGTTCATTGACGTATTCCAATATTGACTTACTCTCTCTCTCTCTCTCTATATATATATATATATAATATATATATATATATATATATATATATATATATATATATATACTTTCAAAGAAAGAAAAACTTAACAAACCGTCATTGGCTATAATAAATTTATTTTGACCATAACTCAATATGAGCCGAGACTCATCAGATAGCTATTTACATGTTGTAAATAACTATCTGATGAGACTAGACTCATATTGAGTTATGCGTCAAAATAAATTTATTATAGCCAAATGACGGTTTGTTAAGTTTTTCTTTCTTTGAAAGTGTATATATCTTATTATAATGGAGATTGTGTGTTTTTCTGACTGTAACCGAAACTAAATCACTACTCAAGTCACAATTCCTTAGTAATTGACGCCACATTCACCATGAATTTATCCTTATTTTAACCTCAATTATTAATAAAATTGTTTTTCATTATTTATACTGTTAACCATATCTACATGATATTTACCGCGTACCCACTTGTACAGGTCAGGCACAAAGTCCCTATTAACGTGGGACCATCCACAAGCCGAAGCTCATGGAGTGGCAGGTGAAAAATTGCGTCGAACCCGTCGGCATTCCCCCTCAAGGGGGGCGCCTCAGGCACTGGGCAATAAACCCAGCCCTGCCCCTTAAATCAAGGGGCAGGTGTTGCCTGGGGGATGGCCCCCTGGGATCGACGCCGTTAATTATAGCAATGGTCCAGAGGCCGAAGCCACTGTTGACCATATCTACATGATATTTTACGCGTACCCCACTTGTACGGGTCAGGCACAAAGTCCCTATTAACGTGGGACCACCCACAAGCCGAAGCTCATGGAGTGGCAGGTGAAAAATTGCGTCGATCCCGTCGGCATTCCCCCTCAAGGGGGCGCCTCAGGCACTGGGCAATAAACCCAGCCCTGCCCCTTTAAATCGAGGGGGCAGGTGTTGCCTGGGGGATGGCCCCCTGGGATCGACGCCATTAATTATATCAATGGTCCAGAGGCCGAAGCCACTGTTGACCATATCAACATGATATTTACCGCGTACCCCACTTGTACGGGTCAGGCACAAAGTCCCTATTAACGTGGGACCACCCACAAGCCGAAGCTCATGGAGTGGCAGGTGAAAAATTGCGTCGATCCCGTCGGCATTCCCCCTCAAGGGGGCGCCTCAGGCACTGGGCAATAAACCCAGCCCTGCCCCTTTAAATCGAGGGGCAGGTGTTGCCTGGGGGATGGCCCCCTGGGATCGACGCTATTAATTATATCAATGGTCCAGAGGCCGAAGCCACTGTTGACCATATCAACATACTAATGACATGCAATTGTATTTATTTATACAACAAAATAGCGGTTTACAGTGTGAACGGAAGGCTAATTTGCATATTGATATTAAAAATGTAATTTTAATAAATATATGCTTAGTATTATGGTTTCTAACTGTTTGGTTTTATTTTAATGAATATTAGCAAAATCTCTTCAATGAATCTTAAATGAAATCCATTAACAAGAAAAGATAACTGTAATTTTATTCTTTACTTCCTCTTTTAACTAAATAGTTAAATCAGAAAAAATAACAATGAAAGACAAGAGTGATAGAAGAGTAAGTTTCAGTTGTTCTATTTTTCGATTATATCCCCCTCTGTTTCAAATCTTTTTATCTGCATTCTTATTTAGTTTCATTAGCCTTTCTAAATTTAATGCGATATTTAATTACATTAAAAGTTAAATACTTGCACCCGGAGGGTGCATATATTTGCTAGTATATATAATGAGAGAGAGAGAGAGAGAGAGAGAGAGAAGAGAGAGAGAGAGAGAGAGAGAGAGAGAGAGAGAAGAGAGAGTTATCTAATAAATCCTAACTTTATCATTCCTTCCTATATTGTCTTTAATGAAACAAAACGATTACACATTTCACTATTTAATAATTATAGACAGCTCTATTGATCTTAAAGAATAATGGATCATTGGAAATTATTAATAAATAATTGTTAAGATTATACACCCTTTTAAACGGTCGAAAGAAGTGGATGAAAAAAAAACTTGAATTCTTGAGAGCCATTCCAAAAATATTTTTAAAAGTGAATTTCATTGTTAGTAGTGTCAGATAAAGTCTACAAGCTGAGAGCTGATTTTTTTTTTTTTACATATTGTGACCAACTCACGAAAAACAAGAACCTCTACCCCTCCCCTCTCCCTTATTATCCATTTAAGTAGGTAATATGTCCCTTCAGCGCTGTCTATCAGTTCTTTAATGTCTGATCTTAAAGACACTTAAAGACCCGTTTTTCTTTCCGGTCAACTATTAAGTCAAACGTGGTTTCTTAATTAAAATCTAACATTACGTCATGTCGACAAAAATGGCAAAGTGATGTAACAAGGTAGAAACATCTCTATAAAGACTGACAAAAACTAAAGAAAACAATATAAAAATATTATCCCTCATCAGCAATAAAAAGATTTCTTATACAATATGTCGCCTTCCTCATCAATCCACCCTCGCGATTCTCAGCTATTCTTACACCAAAAATGACTGATTGTTATACGCCAACAACACGACCGAGAAAAGAATGTCGTAAAAAATAACATTTAAAAGATCACCGCACGGTTTCCGTTTTAAGTCACCGGATTGGTTATTTTTAATCGAGTTGATATAGGCCACGTTATTCTATACGCTTGTCTGAAGTGAATGACATTGGTCAGAAATCAATGGGGTCGACATTTACATGTCACGCATACGTACTTACTGTGGTGGTGATGTGTGCGTAATCTCTTTTTAAATGCACGTGTATATTTCTGTGCACACTGACGTCTTTATGTATGCGCCATGTCGCGCACAAATCGGTATATGGACACATACACCATAAGTGTATATGTACATAGACACACACATACACGCACATATAGACACACGCACGCACACACATGCACACACACATACACATACACATATATGTATTTGACATGCATGCTTTGTAACCAACGTATCTAGTATATGATCAAAATGATAATCAAATTCTTATGCATAAGCACATTGAGTATCATCCATAAATAAATACACCCAACAATATTTTGATAGAAAATTAATAATTGATTGATTGATTGATTAATTTTAACGGCATGTCAACCCATCTATTTCTCCCTATCTCTGTTTATATATATATATATATATATATATATATATATATATATTATATATTATATATATATATAATCCAAAAGTCCAGAGAAGAAATCTTCCTTACGACACAAGAGTTTTATTAAAAAAACCTGTCGCAGTTTGAGAGCTCAATGTGTGCTCTTAATGTTAGAGTCACAGAGCAAATATATAAGTAAAAAAATAACAAAAGACTTAGAGATTTAGCATTATAGTCTATTTCAGGAGCTTAGACAAATTGTCTAACTCTCCCGATTCATCAGATGTGAATGATGAATTCTTTATTACTTTAAAGGCATTTGAAACAGATTTCTATTTTTTATGTTTTTTATTTTTAAAATTTTTATAGTCCTGTGATATGAATTCCAAATGATGTTGCCAAAAAAAAAAAAAAAAAATTATGTTGTAGTTCAATATATATGGAATCGTGTTCAGTGTACGTTCATATTTCTATTTCTTATGTAGTCGTTTCTTAAGGGTTCATTTTTTTACACGATCCCATGGAGTATGAATAATTTGTAATCAGATCTGTTTGACACATAGATGGGACCCTAACAGATATTATCACTCCTGCCCAGAGTGGATTTGGGAGTAATGAAGAGATACTCCACACTGTCCAGATATCCAGAACTGGACCCTCGCCACTAGATGCAGTTTAATGACATACTCAGGACCCCCTCCTTTTTGTGGGGTGGGGTACAGTCGTCGTATTCTATGCGCCACCGACAGTGCGAGAAAATTAATTAAGGATTTTATTATTTATGATGAAACATTATATATTCGAAATTTATATTATTAGGTATTATTTATTACTAAACTCTACAGCATTGAAACTTTAACAAATATATAAATATTGCAACATCTCTGTAATCAAAAATTAAAATGGATAAATATGTACTTATTTATGGACTGCAACATTTCATATTTTTTGTTACAGAGTTTCAGTTCTGTATAGTTTGGTAATAACTAATACCTAATGATACGTCGTTCTATTGTATAATGTTCCATTATAGATAATAAAATCTTTGGTTTAGAAGAAAATTAGCTTTTTGAAAGATTTTAGGGAGTTTTTTTCCATGGTTGATACTATACATAGGTCTTATAAGGAAATATGTATATTCTAGTGTAGCCGTGATCTAAAAAAGGGTGATATATATATATAATTGATGGACACGGCGACCCGAGTTCAAATGGACGTGGTTGTTTGCTTTTTACATAGCGCTAATACCATTGGGAAAGGTATCAATTTAATTATTCTCATTTAGCTATGGGTAAATATCAGGATAGACTAGACTTTTTAACCTTGGTATGGCAACCGGTTTAGGAGAAAGAAAACTCTGAATTCAGACCTGTTAAACTCTGCTTAAAACCTGACCTTGTGTCGCATCCTACTTGTGTCAGGAGTAGGGGTTGAGTGAATACACGGCGTTTCACGCTTTATTGCCGGTCACATTTTTATTGATATTTTAAATATTAAACATTGTACAAAAGTGAAACTTGGTACACTGAAAGATACTTAGTATCTAGTGAAAATTCCATATTTTCGTATTGATAATCTAAATACAACGTTATGTTAAGTTATGTATTTTAAGGTGTTTTTTTTCACAGTGTTGCACTTTTGTTATTGGAAGTGTGCAAGAATGTCACTGAAATGACCTGTAACAATTACAGAAAAGACACGGATTATTCCAGGTCTCACAGAAGGCTTACATTTGGTTGAATTAGCCAAAGAACTTGGTCGAGATTTGAAGACATGTGGAATACCTATAACCAAACGAAGACAAGATAACGGAAAGAGAAAAAAAAGTATATCCCAGCGTGACATTCGAAAAATAAGTGAGACTAGTGAGAAAAGAGCTCGGTAGCACAAGTGCTGGCATATTTGAACCTGCTGGGGTTGCTCCTTTGTCTAGAAGTACCCGGTGAAGGATTCTTAAAGAGAAAGTAAGAAGTGTTAAACCCATTGCTTGACACCCCCCTAAACAAAATCCACAAAAAGAAGCGTATTGCTTGGGCACAGAAATATATGAAAACCAATTTCCAAGATAAATAAAATTGGGAAGTCTTAATTATCATTAGGTTTTGATTTGTAAGTTGATTTTGTTTGTTTGTTTTTTGTTGTTTTTTTTTCAATATATATATTTTTTAATGAAACCAAATTTAATTGAGTTTCATAATTTGCTTGAAGCATTGTGTATGTATTGGTTAGGAGGTTGATTTAGAAGGCCATCACAATGCAGTTTGGAATAAATAAAAAATAATAATACGGTAACAATGGTGTTGTGTGTTGACCTGTATTTTTATTATTTCTTGAATTTTCGAGGTAATACCTCTTTATCAAAAGAATTGAACTGAAGCAGTCCAGCTATGGCATTTCTTCCCAAATGAATTTTTTTAAAAAATGATGTTATTTTTGAAATAACTGTATTCCCGTGTTTAATTGTATTAATTGTATTTAATTGTATTAATCTCTACTGAACCAAAATGTTTATGCGTACATTTTGAAATAATTTTATAAAAAAATTGATTCAGAGGTATTAATGACAAAAACATGACGTTTTATTATAGTAGATTGATTTAGTAAAATACCAAAGAGATAACCATACACATTTGTTTTTAATAGTAGATTGATTTAGCAAAATACCAAAGAGATAACCATACACATTTGTTTTTTTTTCCATTCTAAAACTTATTGATTTGGGGTATTATAGAGAGAATATAAATATGCAAATACACGTTATGTGTTACGGTAGATACCTACTTATATTTCGAAGGTTGGTTGATAAGTTAGTGGCCCTATGTACAAGACTATAAGTTACAGATTTCCAGGTTAGGAGGGTGTAGATATAAAATCAACGTCTCTTAGAGACTGTCAGTGTTTCTCGTATATGCGTTGCTTCGATGATTGCATAGGCGAGAAACTGACAGCCACAAAGCGCCGATTACCTATGTCTACGCTATCCGACCTTATACATATATGCTCTATCACTGATACTGTGCACTCGTTATATATATAATCCAACGAATTCTTTCATTCAAAATAAAATTTCACCCTGATGAAGGTCGAATTTTTTCTGTGTACGGAATATTTTTACATTTTTCTATTATTATTATTTCATTTCATTTGTTTATTTAATAATAATAATAGTTAGATAAACTAGCGAAACACATGTGTAAGTGATATTGATTAAATTAATCTTTTATTATCCATTCTGTACTTTCTTTTCTTTATTCATTCTCCTTATATATATATATATATATATATATATATATATATATATATATATATATATATATAATCATTGATGTTTTACATAGTATCAAGGGCTTATCAACTAATGAGGTTTATGAGGACATAGTGATGACACTAAAAAAGGATGGGGCTTCCTACAGAGCTAAAACGGAACAACCCGAATGAACAATAGGCGATATATATTCACCAATCCGTTCGCACGAGCAGGATATGACACAAGGTCAATTTAAGCGGAGTTTAATGGGTTTGAATTTTGAGTTTTACTTTTCCTAGACCGGTCGCCATACCAAGGTTAAAGAACCCACTTTTCCCTACTATTTACCCATAGCTGGAGGTTGAATTTTAAGAATATTAGTGCTATGTGAAATTCAAACAGCCTCGTCCATGATTTGAACTCCGGCCACCGCATCTATTTTCAACGGCGGTAACAATTACACCACAAACACCTACTGATAAGAAACATTGGCCATTTTTTTTCAACAACTTTTGACTCTCAATTTCTGGAACCAAAAAAATTAAAATCATGACTTTTTTTGGGTCATCTTTCGATGAATTTAATTATACGTGAATTTAGTCAGAACTGAGGCGTATCATGAGTTCAGCTTTAAGCCACGAGCTTATCAATCATCCCTCGTACATACATTTACTCACATACAGACATAGACTTTTACTCAAAACATGTAGAGATAACATGTACTATCAAAAAGCATGGCTTTACTAATCACAGGGCACGTGTTTACTTATTTAATTATTTTCGCATTCATGATGGAATAGCAAAAATTGTTTGCACCCATTTGGGAGAAAGACAATTCTAATGTCCATCTAAAATGCAAACGTAATTTGATCAGATATGTGTATGCATTCAGACAATTATCCACTTAACCACGAATTTAATTCATATTCATCAGTCATCATCTCATGATGGGCTACACACTCGGGTCTTTTTTCAACACACACACGCACGCGCACACACACACACACACACACACACACACACAAATATATATATATATATATATATATATATATATATATATATATATATAAGATTTTAGATGTTTGTTATTTTAGAAGCATTGTTGAATAAAGTATATATCATTATTTATATTTTTGCTTGAAGGCAATTACAATGCGTATATCGATAATTATAGAAGATAATAATGACAAGTGAATTTTCTTTACCGAAATTTACTTGTCATTATTATCTTCTATAATTATCGAATTTTATACGATATACGCATTGTAATTGCCTTCAAGCAAATATATAAATAATAATAATAATAATAATAATAATAATAATAATATATATATATGTATATATATATATATATATATATATATATATATAAGCAGAAGTACCCGGTCCATGAGCGTAATAAAATGATTTTAGGAACATCAGGAAGTGAGAGAAAAATGGGGAAGACAGGAGTAAGAGAGTGGATGAGAGGAAAATAATGTAGACAAGTTTTTTTATGATTAAAAAAAAAGAAGATTCCTGATTATTTCTATATCACAATGTTTGTTCATTTTAGGAAATGTTTTTTGTTTACCTCTAAAATATCATTTTAAAAGTTGTAAGCCTAAACTTGTGAGAGTTTTGAAACTGTTTTATTTTTCCAAAACCTGTTTTTGTACATATGACAAAAACTTAAATTCAGTTTTTAATTTAAAGTACTTACTGTTCAAGTAACATTTATAATGCATAAATTATTTTATTTTAAAATTTTCTGGTTTTTTTCAGCTCTCTTAACATTTACCCCCCCCCCTTATTTTGTAAGTGCCAAATATTGGTAGGTTTAAAGGTGAAACTAATTACAGTATAGATAAAGAGACAAAAGACCGAAGGTGTGAATAGAAAACGAAAATTTAAAGGGCGATTTTGCTAGAAAATAAGTACCGAAAATCTGAAAATTAAATGTAAATAAACATTTTTTAAAAAAGGTTTTGGGAGATTTCTTTACTCTGTGGTATATGAAATATAATTGACTTTTAGATTATTAGTGAAAAAATTATACATCGATATTTATTTTGTTTAAAGGGGGGGCTAACTTTTTAATTAAGTTTTTTTCCAAAGATTATTTGATAACCATATTAAAGTAGACTTGTTATTAAATAAATATTTGTTTTTAGAATCTAAAAAGATGCAATTTAAAACTTAAAATTAAGCGATTTATATTCTAAATGAAAATTCATCTATTAATCAGGTATATAAATTGTTACTCTCATGGATGGCGCAAACGATAATATTTATTTTAAAGAATTTCGATTTATTTCCATTGAATCAGTTTGATTGGAATGAATCAGAAATTTTAAAAAAGAATTCAACACTTAGTAATCGTTCTGAAAAATGTATGTTTTTTGTTATTGATTTCTTAGAAGAAACTACTATATAAGTTTATAAGTGTTTTAAGATTTTAATAACGTATGTATTTTAGTACGTAATTTACTCCACAGAAACCGCTCATTTTGGTCGAATTTTTGGCAGAATTTAATGTTTAAAATGTATTAAAAATTAATTACATATGCAATATCATTTTGCTTTTTTGGAAATAAATTGTGTTACAACTTTTCGACTAAAACAAAAATTTGATCTTAAATAATCGATTTAATTAATTTCAATTTGTTTTTATAATGAAAACCGGTGCACATTTTGTTGGTACGTATTTCCAATCCAGTTAGCAATTTGAAAATAATTATAATATACTATATGGGTGTCCACATTTTTATACCCTCTATTTTTTTTTAATCGCTAAGAATCTTTTTTAAAGATTGTTTTTTGTTTACATTGAGAATAATATCTTAAAAAGTAGCTTATATCGTGAACGTTTTTTTTAAAATTTTGTTATACATAAGACAATTCTAAATTCAGTTTTTAATTGTTTGTTGGGTTAATAATAAAATGTATCAGTGTAATATATTTCTTTTTTTACCCCTAAAAGTAATAAAGAACCTAATAACAAAACATTAGCTTATTTTGTAGGTGGAATATTTCGCGGATTAATTCAAATTTCATTATTTTATGAATAGTTTCTTTCAAAAAAGTTTTGAGTTTCACTGATTAGAAATGTGTATATTTTATTCTAAGAAATATGAAAGTATTTGTAAAAATAACGATAAAAATGTTTTCATTTAATTTTTGTTTGTTCATATTTGTAACTTTTTTCGTATTACAATTTTTATTTTTTTGTTAATATTTAAGAAGATACTCTTGGTTTGAAAAGTTGACTTTTTTTCAGTTCTCCGAAAAGCAAACAAAAAACCCCAAAAAACAAACAGTTCGTTCTAAATTTCTGAACAATTTTCGAAAACTCATTTGATTCAAATTTTGCCTGTGGAATCAAAGTGATATGTAAACATGCACAGTCAATAATGTTGACTTTTATTTGTAGCGTAATTATTATGGTCTGCAGGGAATTCGGGGATTGAAAATAAAACGGTATTCGGATTTCTGGAGAAAGAGACGAAAAAGTTAAAGTTTGGAACTCAATTGACCGACCAATGACCCTGGAACTAAAGTTAAAAATAAAACCAGAAGTTCTAGTTTCTGCGGAGGAGCGGAAGTGACCCTCCCATCCCGGGACGACAAACGGAAGAAGAGGAATATCGGTCTTTTTCGGCTGGGCTTTCGTATGGGTTTCGCATAGTAATACCCAACATGATTTACGATAGAATAATTTGACCTTACCCCCCTCTCTCTCTCCCTCATTCTCTCTCTCTTTCCTTCTCTCTAAAAAAGAACCTACGAGCCCAGAAATAAATAAACAGCCCCCTTGTGACTATACGACTTGCGTATGTTATTTCTACTAACGACTACTACTACAACTCGACTGGCCCTATGCAACATTAGTTTTAGAAAGATCAAAATTGAAGTAATAGTTGTAGCGGCCATTTTGAATCACTGCTGATATAGCCAACAGCCAGCCAAAGTTAGAAATAGCAGCGGTCATACGACACTTTCCGCAAATCATTTGAATTGTTTAATTAATTAATTATATCCTTGAATCAGTAAAAATCAATGACTACATTTGGTGTTTCTTAATTATAAGGATATTAATATGTATGCAAGATTTCGAATCTGAATAAGGTCTCTTTTTTTAGTTATAGGCCGATACGTACATACCACGACATTCTAACACACACACACACACACACACACACACACACACACACACACACACATATATATATATATATATATATATATATATATATATATATATATTCCTTTTTCTGTTGACTGTTGCAAAATTCTCGTCCTCTTCTTCGCCACCTTCCATTTTGATTTCCTGACCTAAACATTATTCGAAGACATCGTAGCTATATCTGAAAAGTAATTGCTCCAATGTCCAGGCACCCAAAGTTGTTATTTTATTTTTAAAATTTTTCTTTCGATCTTAAATGCATTGGTAAGTGCGTATAAATACATGTAGGTCTATGCGAATGCGTACGAGCGTTGATATGTGACGTGTTTGCAGACGCACAATGTATTTGTTTAGCACGTTATAAACCCTCTCAGGTGTCCAACTTGCCCGTGTAAAGCAAGTCTCTACTGTTTTAACTGAATTTTCAGCTGACTTGAATTTTTTGTCCGGTTAGGGGGCGCAATAATCACCCAGAGGCTTACTAAACTTCCTGATAATTGGCTACATGAAATTGAATCCTCCGAAACTGTGGGATGCGATTTGTAACAATGGCTTTGGCGGCTTTAAAAAAATTGTTGACACACACAGTTTTGTTAAGAGAGAATTAATGGAAGAAGGGACAACAAAATTAGACAGAACATTTGAACGTCAAGATAAAACACCGTTTAAATTTCGTTGTCTAGTTGCGTGACAATTTTTTTTTTTATGTGGACGATACAACAAACAATAATTACTGTTACTCCGGCAACAAACACAAAACATTTTAGCGAATATTAAGACAAATTGATCGTTAAAATACGTTCCCAAACCCTACCCTCTATTAAAAAAAAAAGAATTACAAGAAAATCTGTTTTCATTCATGATTATATTGGCGCACACACACACACCAACGCCCGACCGTACACACACACACACACACACACACACACACACACACCTATATATATATATGTATACACATCTCTCTCTCTCTCTCTCTCTCTCTCTCTCTTCTCTCTCTCTCTATATATATATATATATATATATATATATATATAACAGCGTTTTAAATTATTAACGAAGTGACACTTTTCCATCCTATTCAAAAACTCCGCGTTGGAATTTAACGAAATTATCAGAATCTGATTACAACATGTATATACACATACTCCGTAAAAACTGTAAGGTTCTAAAAGTGAAAACAGAAGTTACAGTATTTTATCTAATTTACTTAGATCTTTAGTGAGTCAAATTATTAGCGAGTTGTAATTTTTTTTTAAACTGTAAAAAAGAAAATAACACTTTAATTGCTTCATTTTTAGGGATACATACAGTAACTAAGAAAAAATGTAAGATGAGTTCAAAAATGATAGTGGAGTTGGTTAATATGAGATATGTGATCTTTTAAGAAATGACTTGGAAAAGGCTTTGGTCCATTAAACATGTCAATTTCTGGATTTCCTCTTGTGTAATTACACGTGATATGTTTACTATTTCCTGCCACAAGTCATCCTTGCTTCTAAATTGGCGTCCATTCTCATAAACACCCCGTGTCTAAGTCTGGAGAATTGGTCGGCCAGTTAATCTTCCGAGGTCCACAGAAGCTTACTATTTTTTGCAGGTACTCCGTAGTTATATGTGCTGAATGCGAAGAAGCATAAATAAATATGATGTTCTCCCGAAATAGATTATTTGCTTTTTTAGTCAAGATTCCAGGTGCCCTTTGAGAAAGGCTATATAAGTATCTACGATTATTTTCTTAGCGTCAAAACTCTCCACGGGTCAACCATGACACCTTCAATGATACAAGCCTGAATCATAATATCCCCTCCTCCTTGTTGTTGCCTCAAGCTTTGATGACGATCTCATCCATGTACGACCCAACCTTTGCTCAAACAATCAGGACCATTACGTGTTGCACGAGTTTCTTCTGTGAACAAAACTTTCGGGAAATCGACTATCGTGTTCTCCTTTATCCATTTCAAACGCATTCGTATGTGTACTTTTATCAATTGAGGTTTTGTCACTGGTCTTACTGTTGTAATATTAGTCACGAAAATTGTTCAGCCGCGTGCAATAGAAAAGGAGTTCAGCTGCATGCCTTAAAAATAGTTTGCTGGTCGCGTATTTGAGACTCTTGTAATGAGATTGATTTTTAAAAAATTCAGGTTGGCAACTTTGATTAATCAATGTTGACTTTGCCTCTCTGAACCGAAATTCAGCTGAGTAATCCTGGATGATTAAAAGTTTGTTTGATTAACTGTGTCATATAAATAAAAACAACTAGTCAAATTATGTGTTAAACATCAGAACAAATTGACAAAAATACTTAACCAAGTTCTATTCCGGGAAGAGATTTTAAGCGGTACAATGCAATTGGTTATTTCCTATAACTCCAACCTAAAAAGGGAACCACTCTGAATGAATTTTATAAATTATTTATTTATTATTGATCTACTAGGAAAAAGAAGACGGGGTTATGCTTAGGGTTTAGGGTTAGTTTAATGGGAAAATAATGGGTAGATTAATTAACAGATAAAATTCATTCAGAGTGGTTCCCCTTTTTTAGGTTGGACTTATTGGAAATAACCATGCAATCTTATATTGTGGAAGTGTTAATTGCATTTTCACTTAGCGCTAATACCCTTGGGAAAGGTATGAATCCTACTCTCCCTCCAGCTATGGGTAAATAGCAGTGCAGACTGGGTTCTTTAACCATGACTAGGTAACCAGTCTAGCTCTGAATTCAAACCTGTTACCTTGTGTCGTATCCTGCTCGTGCGGACTGACTGGTCACTTCACGAATTGAACATAACATGTAATAAAAGATCAGATTGACATTTGACTGTGAAAAAGAAAGATAATTAATGAATATCGATCAACTCATTTTCAATCATTTGATTTTTCAACATAAAAAATAACAATGTTACACTCTCGATACACTCTCCATTAACATTTCATTTTTCTTTCCCAATATTCTTGTAGTATCACAGCTCCTTAGTCTCTAATTTGAATTCTTGTAGCTATTTCCTTTTCACAAAAATTAAAACCCGGTTCTATGGTCACCATTTGGGAACTACTGAGAATGTAGGGATAACATTCAATCAACAAAAGACAGTGTCAGTTGAAGACTTCCAACACTGTTTCCAAGAGTGCAAACAATATCTTTATATGTGTATGGCTTCCTAAAGCAACTATTTTGAAGGAGATATTGTTGATTTCTAATTAAGTTGGTAATAACATTTTTTACACAGTCTCATTACTTTCTTGATAGATCTCATATGTTAACCATTCTTGTTCAGTTTACCAATGATATTAACATTGTGCAGATTTACATTTTTCTTACTGATTCTTTTTTCTTTAATAAACTCAAAATAAAACAATGTCTTTATTGGTGTGTGGCTTCCTGAGTGAATCATTTTGAAGGTGATAACGTTGATAACTAATTAAATTGATAATAATATTTTTATACAATCAGTCTCATTACTTAATCAACCTTTTATGTATGACATGTACGCATAGTCACAAAACATTAACATCTCCATTAGTTACACAATAAAATTCCTTGTTATATTTTAACACTTTTCTAAACTTTTGTTTTATATATTCGATTATGATACGGATACATTTTGTGTCGAATTTAAACAGATCGTTAAAAAAGATCACGGAGCAAAGTCGTTTGAAAAGTTGTGGGTCAGATGCTAAAAGATTTTTCTGTCAAAATAAATCTGAAAAGAAAGAAAAAACAAAACAATGACTAACTTAATGCAAACAAAACCTTCGAGAACAAGAATGTAACATGAGACAGAAATGACCTGTACTGTTTTCGGCTTTCATTCAAACCTTCACAGTCAAATATATATTTTTTCTTCTCAATACTTAAAACTCCTGAGTAGATAACAGCTTTATGAAGTGAGAAATAGACGCAAAATATAGAAACCATATATCAATTATTCTAAAAATAAACCTCACCAAAACTAACAAATAATAACGGAATGCGGTAAAGAAAACTCTGAAGATAGACGAATGACGTATGGCCGTTCGATAAAGTAGCTCACATAAGAGGCTGAACAGAATTGTTCTTGAGAAATGTTTCCTCTTTATTGAATTTACTTCCGCCAACCCACAATTCCCGTTATGCGTACATCCTGTCTTGTTACAAGAATATATCAGGCCGTGATGGATCAAAGGAAATGGTTATAAAAATACAGAAATCAGAAGGTCTGCTGCTGTTTTTGGTCGGAGCAGAGAAAGCGGTCAATTGGAATGCGACAAGAATTTACGACCAAAGAGAAATGTAGATTTAAGAACTTATAGAATGTACAGATTAAAATATTACTTATAGTAAAAGCTATTTGGTTATTTTGATTATTTTATTTGCGCCATATGAAACGTGCATTTAAAATGAAAGAAAAAGAAGTTTGAAATCAACAGCTTGTTTAATTGACTGGTTGGTTGGATTTTACGTCGTGTCAACCTTTGAGTTATTTTATGCCGAAGACGTTTGTTTTATTGATTCTTGTTTGGTATTTGAAATACTCATAGACTCACTTTTAAAACAAATTTTATCTATTTAAGCCATAGATGGGACCCTAACAGGTACTACCACTCTGGATCAGAGTGGACGTGGGATGAAGGGGTACTCCACACTACCCAGGCCTCCAGAATTAGAACCTCACTACTAGATGAAGTTTAACGTCATACCCAAGACACTATGGCCCTCAGCTACCACCTTCTAGCACCAAAAAGTTTGGAGGTTTACCATAAAAGCAATACGGTCGGAACATTCGTATAGGTGCCAGAGCTTGACATGATCAACCGATTGAACGGAGGGGGGTTTCCGACTGCCTGTCTAGCACAAGTAAGGAACAAAGTGTGGTGTTGCATTTCATGGACTGCTTAGCCAACAGGATTCCGTCCTTAAGCATCATGGATCCCCGCCCACGGCTAATTGGTGGTCGCACTGGTGGAAGGTCTTACTCCTCTGAAGTATTCTATAACTCCAGCTGGCAGGATGGCTATGGTGTTTGGAGGAATTTGCCGTGAGAAATAATCTCTTGTAAAAAAAATTGAATTAACATTATTGCGCGCAATTGGCTGAACAGTTAACCGTACCGCAAATGGAATCTGAAATCTGAGTTCAAATTTCGGCTGAGATCGTCGCTGTTCAAGCTGAATAACAGATCGAATGGAGGACAAAACAATGCGACTTTTAACAATGTCAATGCGTAGTATGAGTAGATTTTACTAGTATATAACAATTTGTTTACAGTAATGCTGGGATTATTTACTTGAGTTTATTGTTCAGTGAACGTATGTTATACACGACAGAGAAGATAGAAAAATGGCAAACATTTATATATATATATAATATATATATATATATATATATATATATATATATGCGTGTGTGTGTGTGTGTGTGTGACTTTTCAATGCTGAAACCTCAGGTTGAATATGAACGTTACCTAGGGCCGGCGCGTACTAACCCCGATTGGGATGGAGGCCCAATGCAGTAAATGGGGGTTCATATATTTTATATGAATACTACTTAATGAAAATTGACATGTGGTAGTGTGGAGGGGGGGGTGTATCATAGATTCGTTGGGTGGTGCGAAAAACCCAAGCATCAGCCCTGACATTACCGTCAACAGGAAGATTTAATTATTCTTTGTATCCCATGCAATGTAAGACCAAGTCTAATCTCATCAAGTAGAAGAGAGTAGACACAATTAATGATGAAAACACGGGATCAACAAATATAAAAAAAAAAAACAATTTATCTATCAGCAGGAGTGGGATAAAGGTTTTAAATGTTCTTCCGTATTTAAGAGTCATTACAGTCCCCACAATATATATATATATATATACTTACACCACATAATTCATTACAATCTATTTAAAATAGGGTGTTTTTTTAGGGTGGGAGCTGGAACGGATTAATGGCATTTTAGTTTATTTCAATGGGGAAAATTGATTTGATATACGAGGAAACTGAGTTATGATCAGAACGAATTAAACTCGTAAGTCAATGTATCACTGGGAGGGATGGAACGGATTAATGGCATTTCAGTTTATTTCAATGGGGAAAATTGATTTGATATACGAGGAAATTGAGTTGCGAGCGAAACGAATTAAATTCGTAAGTCAAGGTACCACTGTCATTTTCATGTTTGACTATAATTAAAAGAAAAGATCAAAGTAAGTTTACAGAAGTCTTTGATAAAGGGTGGAGGCCACCTGAAATATTAGGTTAAATAAAGAAGATTAAAAACAACATAATATTCATCTCTTTGAATTTTGGTTTCATTCCTTATCTTATATTTTCCCAGGCTTCCAATACATTTAAAGAGTTTCCCAACATCACACACACACACACACACACACACACACACACACACACACACACACATATATATATATATATATATATATATATATATATAATTTGTATGTGTGATATTTAAATGATATCTTAAATGTAGGTATTTACCCGAACTGTTCATCACAGGTAGGATGTGACACAAGTTCGTAAGAATGAGATACCCAGCGAGGATCGAACTCGCTATTCAATTGTAATTGATCTGAGAGACTAGAATGCTAACCATTACGCCATGATGTGATTCCTTCCTTGTTTACCCAAAACTTTTTATCACTCATAGGATGTGACACAATTTCGCAAGTATGTTGCATCCAGAGAGGATTGAACTTGCTATTTAGTAGCAATTGATCTTCAAGACTACCTTGCTAACCATTACACAACGATGGGACATGCTTTTCTTTACTCACCCCGTTTGTCACGGATAGTGACACAGTCGCAAGTATGGGGCAACTAGAGTGTATCGATCTTGCTATTCAGCATTACTGGAACGACGAGACTAGCCTGATAACTATTACACCACGATTGCACGTCCTTTTCTTAACCCAACCCGTTTGTCACAGGATATGATAAAAAGTCGCAAGTAAATGGCATCTAGTGAGGATCAAACTTGCTATTCAATAGTAAATGATATATGAGACTAACATTCATGCCATTATACCACAACAGGACACCTTTAATATTACAAATGTAAACATCAAAAAGAGACAATTACTAAAATAAACGAATATTATAATACACGAATTCTTAGTTTTGTCTATCATTAGATTTTCAATAAACGAATAATTTTCATTCGAATGAATATGCGAAATTTTTATCATCGACACATCATGGTTGGTTGGTTGAATTTTACATGCCAACCCTTAGGTTAATTTATGCCGAAATTGTGTTTGTTTTATTCATTATTATTGGCTATTCAATATTTTTAACTCAAGTTTTTAAAAACGTTTGATAAAACTCATATTATGATCTATTTAAACAGATAAAAGGATATTACCACTTCGGGTCAAAGTGTACCTGGGAATAATGTCAATGAAGTGGTACAACACACCTCACCACTAGATCCTGTTTAACATCATACCCAGGATACTAAGAACCTCAGTCATAGCCTTTTAGCACATATATGATAAAAAGGAGGTCGGAGTTTGCCATAAGAACAATATGGTAGAGACAATTATAAAGGTGCTAGGGCTTGACGTGACCAGCCAGTTAATTGGACGGGTCACTCCAACTGTCCGACAGATTTCATCGTCTTTTCAACAAATTTAAGAGCAAGTAAGGCGATATTATTGGGAGGACTTTCATACTGCGCCAGTTATAACGATAAAAGGGGAAAATTTTGAATATCTTATTCGTCGTGTTTCTGAAATTTGTTGGGAGGAAATAATTTAAAAAAAATTCAAAACTAAAGATTATTCCTTCGTAGAAGTATGTAACTATGGCATAGATTAAAGGGATCAATCTAGCTGATTCGTCGTTATGTCCCAAACTTCATAGACCATTCACCAAAACGTCATGAAATAATTGTGCTGGGTGGGATTTCCATATAATTTGAAGCTGATATCTTTGAAATTTAGATGTGTTGGTCTAAAAGACCGGAAATCTATTAACATGGCAACAATTAGACTTTTCACCGTCAAAATTATCGAAGCAAATAAGTATTTACCTCAATTCATTCACCACGAGTAGGATGACAATATCGAAACTATGGGGAATCCAGCGAGGATCGAACTCGCTATTCATTACTAATGGGTCTACAGGTCATAGTTTGCTACCCATTACAGCACGAAAATGATCGAACCAAGTATTTATTATAAATGGCGTGCCCAAGCTTTCGTAAAGACGAAACCAGAAGACAGAGGAAAATATGCGTAGATTATTCGCAAATTATAAACATATATACTGAATCTAATCCATCACCGTTGCTGAGGATTGATGATTTAGTTACAAATCTTGTCAAGTATATGTATTTTTCAACCTTTGACCTAAAAAGTGTGTAGGGACTAGAACTCTCCGGTGCCTTTTAGGGACAGGAAGTAGTAAAGGTAACGTCCCCTGTCAGGTTGAGTGAAGAACCCTCTGACGGTTTGGCACCAACCAGTAAGCCTCGTAGAAACGAGCGTCCATCTCAGACTTTCTGGCTGAAAGAACTACCGCCCCTCAGTGAGGGAGAAATAACTGAAGACTCAACCTGACACCCCCCTCAACGAGGGAGATATTCTGAATTGTAAGTACTGCCCTTAAGTGCTTGTTTTATTGACTGTCGTTGAGTTTGTATGTAAATAAAATAGGTTAAAGGTACATGTGCTTTCCCATTGTCTTTACATTCTGAAAACGTATATTCTATTCTCTTTAGACTGTAGACAGCCTTACCTACAAGTGCTTATCTTCAAGTTAAAATAAAACAATCCGACAAAAGATACACTACTTTCGAAGCCAATGTTAAACTTAATCAGTTTACTAGGCTTCGATTTTGAATCACCATAACGTCCCTGCATTTCACCGGTCAATGAACAAGACCATAAAAACCCGACAAAGATACGTTTCCTTATCTTAATATGGGCTGAGATAGAAAGGAAAAATAAGAACGTTGAAAAATTTCTGAAAGCCACAAAGGAAAGAAATGTAACCTTAAATGCTGTTAAAACTACCCAGAAAATATTACCACTGATATTGTGAGGGAAATGGTATAATTAAACCTGACCCAGAACGAACGAAGCCAAGATATGGAAACACTTTATAATCCGGGGAATGTTTACGTATTAAATGGATATCAGAATTTTCAGATAAAATACGTCCCTTAAAGTTATTCGGTCTCTACTGAATAAACAAGTTCTCCACACATTTGAAGTCAAACTTAGGAGCCTTCATGTAATCGGGAGCATTCACTGTACTTCGAACCGAACCCTTTATTCAATCCACCGAGGGAGACTGTTATCATTCTGTTAGCCATTGTCGAATATCACTATGTTAAGTATTGTATGTTATTGTCCTTGACCAGGATTAAACCTGCAAATGATTGTCACTTAAAGCTGTATTAACTCAACCCCTATATCCGTTGCGCTATGTGTCCAACTGGTCAATTCACAGTAAATTTTTTGAAATTATAAACCTAATGTTCTTTTTATTTAGAACATCTATCTTTATACTTATGTATGGTTTTTACCTTGACTCATATTGATTTAAAAAAAATTCTTATCTAGCCTTTTTAATCATTGGTTCCCACATTGTATTCATATTTATACTTAGTCTAGTTAAAAGGTTACTATTACCAAACATATGAGCTGATTCTTTGAGGCGCCATCTTTTCTAATGTTCTTCCCTATCTATTATCGTAACTTCATCCCATAAGGGTATATGGTTTTCTTTCTATATATGGTCAGCCATATGTTTTCTCTTTCCCCTCATATCACTGCTTTTCGGTGTCCTGGTTGAACATTTACTCTCTCTCTCTCTCCCTCTCTCTCCATTAGAGAGAGAGAGAGAGAGAGAGAGAGAGAGAGAGAGAGAGAGAGAGAGAGAGAGAGAGAGAGAGAGAGAGAGAGAATTACCAACTCTCGATTGTATATATTCTTTTCTTTATTTTCATAACCCATTTTTATTTTGTGACCCAATTTATATATTTCGCGACCCACGGGAGGGTCGGGACACATACTTTGAAAACACATGGTCAAGAAGACCGGAAATATATTGACATGGAGAAAAATAAAGATTTAGCTGACAAAATGATTCAACCAATTAAGTTTTTACTCAGTTCGCCATAAGTAGAATGTGACACAAGGTCGCAGTTTGGGGGCATCCATTGAGGATCGAACTCGTTATTTAGTAATAATGAACCTGCAAGACTAACGTGCTAACCATTACACCACGATTAGGATATGATACAAGATTTCAAGTATGGGGCATCCTGCGAGGATTGTACTTACTTCGTAATGAATGTGCATGACTAGCTTGCTAACCATTACACTACGAACATTATCGAACCAAGTATTTCACCATGGCGTGCTAAAATTGAAGACGAAACCAGAAAGCATATGAAATGATAATACATTAATGTTTATTATATGAAACAGTACAAAATTTAGTTTTGGAATTTTACTCATTAAATGATATAAAAAATCAATCGATTAGTGGAACTCGTTACAGTTCTTCATAACTAAGTGCAAAAAGTATTAAAGTCCATATTCTTCAAATATCACACGGTTTTCTATTTAAATTATTGCTTTGTAATTTTGTACCTATTTAAAAAAAACAAACAACATTTTGGATAACTATAACAAAGGCCATGAAAATGTTTCAAACCAATTGGTGCCAATTCAGAGTGAATTTTTGGAAATTATAAACCTAATGTTCTTTTTATTTAGAATATCTACCTTTATACTTATGTGTGGTTTTTACTTTGACTTATATTGATTTAAAAAAAATTCTAATCTAGCCTTTTTAATCATTGGTTCCCACATTGTATTCATCTTTATACTTAGTCTAAGTTACTATTACCAAACATATGAGCTGATTCTTTGAGGCGTCATCTTTTCTAACGTTCTTCCCTATCTATTGAAAATATTTCAAACCAATTGGTACCTTCATAAAAAAAAATACTATTTTAAATGTAAACCAAAAAGAAATTGGAATACGAAAAATGTTATATTTTTAATTCTTAGCTTCTTTTTATTGTTACATTTTTATAGGACTAAAAAGAATAAATTAAATGACTACATTTCCTATCATTGTAACTCAACAGGCAAGGAAAAACTAACCTTGAGAAAAATAAAATTGTTTCAAACCACTCACGATTTGAGGGTTACATTTTTTAAATGATGTTTTAAATGTAGTTATTTACCCAACTCATACCCCACGGGTAGGATGTGACACGAGGTCGCAAGTATGAGGCATCTAGTGAGGATCGAACTCGCTATTCAATAGTAATGGATCTGCGAGACTAGCATGCTAGCCATTACGCCACGTTCCTTATTTATCCAACACGTTTGCCACGCGTATGATGTGTGAGGATTAAATTACTTAAACCCTATAGATGTGGCACAAAGTCGCAACCATTGAAGATCGAACTCGCTAATGGATCAGCGAAACTAGCTTGCTAACCATATCACCACGATGGAACATTTTTAATATTTTAAATGTAAAACAAAAAAATAAACTATTCCTAAAATTATAATGTGCGAATTCTTAGTTTCTTTCATCGTTAAAACTTTTAAAGATTTTTTTATTTAAATACGCTAAATTTTTAATCTCCAAAGAAGGACACATTTAATTCTTAGCTTCTTTTAATCGTTATATTTTTTTGGGTAAAACCTAAAATGAATTAAACGAATATGTTTTCATTTGAGTCAAAGTGATGAAAATATATTCGTTTGATCTATTCATTTCAATTAAAAACTGAATTTAAGTTTTTGTCACATGTACAAAAACAGTTTTTAGAAAAATAAAGCTGTTTCAAAACTCTCACGAGTTTAGGGTTAGATCTTTTAAATAAAAAAACTAAAATAAACGAACATTGTAATATAAAAATTATCAGCGACTTTGTTTTTATATTTTCATAAGAATTTTGTCAACATTATTTTCCTCTCTTCCACTCTCTTACTGCTGTCTTCCCTTTTCTCTCTCACTTCCTGGTGTTCCTAAAATCATTTTATTACGGTCATGGACCGGATACTTCTGCTAGTATATATATATATATATATATATATTATATATATATATTATATATATGTATGTGTGTGTGTGTGTGTGTGTGTGTGTGTGTTTAAAATATATGTGTTTAAAAACACACATACAGCACAAAAAAGAAATAAACAAAAACTTCAAGTACTCGAAGCCCAATACATTAAACACACACACACACACACACGCACACAAAATACCTTAAACAAGATTAACTTCGAATACGGCTATCACATTCTCAAATATCTAAAATTTCCCGCCAATTCACCTTCCCCATTCCTCATAACATTTCTTATAAATCTGTGTCCTTCCCCCTACTTACTCCTACTACTACTCTGTTTGTTTAAAAAGAACCACGGTAACATCTCTACACCTGACAATGACACTAAGCAGTGCCGAAAGTACTGATGAAAGAACCTTAGGTGGATTCATTCACCAATTCCACCCAGACATAAAAAAGATAGCCAAGACAATTGGAAAAGATCGAAAAGAAACTCGTCAGACAGGAAATATCTGTTGCGTTCACACACACACACACACACACACACACACACACACGTATATATATATATATATATATATATATATATATATATATATAAAGTCACGTTGTGTTTTCTGTATGCGTAGATTCTTCCAAACGTCAATGAGTGTAATAGATATTCATAAAATTTGAACTAAATAAAAATGTAGATGAAAAGAAATCTGATAAGTAAATTTAAAGTTTGCAGTGATTTTTTGGATAGAATAACAGATAATTACGTAAAGCACTTTTAATATAATCATTAACATGAGGTTAATGGCGACATTAACTTTTAATCTTATTATAATGGAGATTACATGTCTCTCTATCATCGAAACTACGTCAACATCGACGTTACAAGTCCCTTAGTTATTTACGTCACATTTTCCAGGATTTTATTTTTATTTAAATCTCAATTATTAAGAAAATTGTTTTATATTATCAATACTGTTGGCCTTATCTACATACTGATAACATGCAATTGTATTCATATATACCGCCAAATTGTGGTTTACTGTGTAAATGGAAACTCTAATTTGCATATTTATATTAAGGAGAATATTTTAATAAATATTTGCTTGCTATAATTGATTTCTAATTGTTTGGTCTTATTCTAATAAATATAAGCAAAAATTCCGTTGATAAATCTTAAAAGAAATCCATTAACAAAAAGAAATAACTGCAATTTTATTCTTTATTCTCTAATTTAGTTAAATATTTGAATTTGGAAAAATAACAATGAAAGCCGGGAGTGGTGGGAAGAGCTAGCATCCAAACTGTTATATCATTCGATTATACTCCCTGTTTCATGAAATAATTTGATTTCAAATAATATCAAATGCTATTTTTATTTTATCATTTTTTGCCCAAATTTATTTTTAAATATCAACAAAGCAAAGATAAGGGAATTTCAGTTAAAAACAAAGTGCAAATCATTTGAAAAACTCTTAAACAAATACTTAAAACATCTGTTAGAATCACATCTATGGGTTAAATAAATCAATTTAAAAATTATTTGTATTGGATAGGCATGTTTGAAACCATATAACTGTGTACAAATAAATTATTTTGATTTTTTTTACTGTTGTCCTCATCTTTATTGTTATATACACATTAACTCGACCTCTATATCCGTTTCACCGTGTGTCCAACTATTCAGTTGGATACATGGTGCAACAGATACAATTCTAAGTGACTGTCATCTATACATAGCAGGTTCAATCCTGGCCACGGGATATAACAATATTTAAAATAGCTTCGCACTTGTACCCGGTCATGGTTAGCGGAATGAGAACAATCTAACTCAATGGATTAAATAAAGGGTTCGGTTCAAAGTTTGGTGAAGGCTCCCAAGCTCGACAAGAAAGTTCCCAAGTTCGATGAGAAGGCTCCTGGGTTCGACAAGAAACACACATCGACCGAAACGTTGTGTATATCTTATTATAATGGAGATTGTGTGTTTTTCTGTCTGTAACCGAAACTATATTACTACTCAAGTCAAAATTTCCTTAGTTATTTACGTCTCATTCTCCATGATTTTATTTTTATTTAAATCTCAATAACTAATAAAACTGTTTGACATTATTAATACTGTTGGTCTTATCTAAATACTAATAACATGCAATTGTATTTATATATACAACAAAATAGCGGTTTACAGTGTAAACGGTGAAGCTAATTTGCATATTGATATTAAAAATTTGATTTTAATAAATACGTGCTTAGTATTTTTGATTTCTAATTGTTTGGTTTTATCTTAATGAATATGAGCAAAAATCTCGGAGATAAATCTTAAAAGAAATTAATTAAGAAAAAGATATAACTGTAATTTTATTCTTTACTTCCTATATTAACTCAATAGTTAAATTAGCAAAATTTAGCATTGAAAAACGGAAGTGATGGAAGAGTAAGTTTCGGTTGTTCTATTTTCCGATTATACCCGCCTCTGTTTCAAATGTTTTTATCTGCATTCTTATTTAGTTTCAATAGCATTTGTGATTTAATTTAATATTTTATTACATTTAAACTTAAATACTTGCACCCGGAGGGTGCATATATTTGCTAGTAAAAATAAAGATGAGGACAACAATCTGAAAAATCCAAATAATATAAATTATCAAGCCTCATCTCAAAAATTCAAATAGTAAATGATTTAGTTCAATCGGTAGAGTGTCGGACCACAAGGTTCTGTGTTCGATACCGGCTCTCGCCAACTCAGCGTATGAGTAGCACGGGGATCTGTGTGGTAAAGTGAGGAAATGATGGTAGATGTGGCGCTCCACCTCAGACACCGAAACAATCTCCTTGGTCTAGCGCTATTGAAAAGGGGATAGACTCCCTCACTGTTTGGCTGACACCGACTTTAAGCTGCTTCAACGACTTTACTTTTACTTTACTTATTCTAGACAAATAAAGATAGTGTGATTTTTAAAAAATGATCGCAATGGAATATTGAAAATATAAATATTTATGATTAAAATAATTTACAAATTAAATCAAATTTCGGCAGTAAATAACCTAAATAAAATCTACTTTGTGTTTAATGAGATTTAAAAGGAATTCTTTTTTTATGAATTTTTGAAACCTGAAGAAACTATTATTCTGCAACTGTATGCAACTGGCAAGTTTAAATTTCGTATTGGAACAGAGAAAACCATTTTAATGGACAAAGAAAGCTGGTTGATTATTTTGTGCGAATATAGTAAACAATTATCGATCTATGACAGGAAGTTCTTCCTTGTACACTGCATTCAAACCAATCACTTACAAAATATCACGTGTTTTGCTCAATGCAACACTTTTTGTCTTGTCAGCCATTTCAGCAATTTCAAAATATGAAAAATTCCTAGAATAAATAATCGAATTCAAACAATCGTTCTTTTATGCTGGAATACACAATTTACTTGAAATTTTATAAAAATCCAGTGAAAATACATTGATGATTAAATAATGGTATCATGAATTTATATGAAGAAAAGATTTTGTCAAAAATGTAGGAAACTTTTGCATCAACTTGATAATTATCTATGTGTTCATATTTTGTGAAAGTTTCTTCCGTGTCAGAAAATGTGATGCGTTGAAACGACCTAAAAAGTGTAAAACGGAAATGATTTGCCTAATTGTTATGGCCACTTTAAACAATTATTATTTTTTTAAACAAGAACCTGAATTTTCTTTCTTCTGGGATTTACAGACATACATACATCTTATGAAGTTTTACACACACACACACACACACACACACACACACACACACACTAACATATCGTGATGTCTGGAAAAAGTGTGTTATGCTAGTCTTATCGATTTATTACTATAATTCTCATTTCATTTGTATATATGTAAGTAAGTAGTTAAAGTCGACGGGGCAGTCAAATGTCGATATCAACCAAACAGCGAGGGAATCTATCTCCTTTTCACTAGGACTAGACCAAGGAGATTGTTTTTTAGCCACACCTACCATCAGATCTTCACTTAACCGCACAGATCCCTGTGCTACTCACACACTGAGTTGGCGAGGGCTGGTATCTAACCAGGAACCTTGTGATTCCTAAGTGGACGCTCTACCGACTGAGCTGAACCGTCCCTATATATGTATGTAGTTATAACCCAATAAAAACGGCACATACTAACGAGATTTTTGTTAAAGCAATACATTAAAAATGTTCGAACAGAGAATAAAGTAATATCCAGTCCAATTTGCAACTAAATGATAATTATTTATAGAATTTTCATTTGCGCTGAATGTCATTTTTTAATCATCCAATTTCTTGATATAATGGAAATAAATATGAAACGCTCATTAGAATCTTTCCCTTCCTTCTAAATAGAAGCATCAATATCATCATGGACAGCTGTTATAATGAGAACTTAACAGGTTCATGCAGTGTCTAGTTTTCATTGATAAAAATGTGAGAAAATGTATTAGATCTCTTTCTGAAATGAATATTCATATACAACTTAGTGTTGATAATATGTGTTGAGCATGTGTACAACAAAATACTACCAAACTTTAAGTTTTAGACATACAACTGAATGAGTATGTGTAGACCCCAAGGAAAGGACGTTGTATTTGTAGTTTACATGCAATAAATTCCTATGAATGGGTGCATATGAATGCGTTGTACGTCTATGTACGTACGCATGCTTTTGTGTTTTCTTCCGTACGTGATTAATAGGAACACACAGGATATTGTCTGTGTCAAACCGGCAATTGAGGATAGCAATGTAATTCAGCTTGATGGAGTCACACTACGACAAGAAGCAAATGACAACTGGTCGGTAAGAAGGGATCGGAAATCAGGGGTGGAAAAGAAGCAGGGGTGGAGAGGAGAACCTAAGCTCGGGTTGGGGAAGAGGAAATGCAAGAAAACTTTAGAGATAAAAACAAGGAAAAGAGAGAGAAAATGAATTTGAGCAACAGACTAGCTCAGCATTCCGGACGTCAGCCATTTTGATCCGGACATAATGTTGGTTTATTGATAAAAAGAATTGTAACATGACTGAAATATGTATAAATTGACACATGCGCACTCGGTTTCCGTCGCCTAGAAGGTGGTGACCACAAAGCAGATTTGTTTGAGTTTTCCTGTATGCACACGGGAAGGGATACGGCTCATTGCAACAGAGGCCACCGGTGGAAGAAGAAGTTCTCAGAAGGATTCCAGCTTCGAACGCGATGGACTTCAATTTTTCTCTCCATCAAAGCCAACCGGACTTTTCATTTTTGTGGACTTGACCTAAAAGTGAATTTCTTAAATGAATAACTTAAACCAGACTTAAAACTTTAAAAAAGAAAAAAAAAAAAAGAAAGAAAGGCTGCCTAAACATCAAAGAATGCTTATTTTAGATTAATTAGTAAACTAAATTACAACAAGTTGAAGATAACAGAATCGACAATTGTATCAACTGTAAAATCATCACTATAAATGACTGTTATATACATACACATACACACATAAATATAGATAAATATGTACATATGTAAACATTGTAAGATTATAATAATTGCGTAAAATATCTTCTCAGCATTTTAGATAATATTTTAAACAAAAATCTTGTAATTCAAACTTAAGATCGAGAAAGACATTACAAAAAAAATTTGAACTCAATATTGATATTTTTTCTTTATAGAAATTAGAGTGGGACATTTGATTTTTTAACGATTCTTCATTCCATCAAACAGTAAACTTTATGCCTAACTACATTCATTTGGATTTTCTAAATCAATTTTCTTTTAACTCATTATCTTAAAAATGTGAACATTTCAAAAACATGTCAATATTTTGCTCAAATTACAAGAATCTTAAGTCATATAATATAAAATTATCAAATTTCTCTATATATAAATTACTGTATTAATCAATCTAGTTTGAAAATTTTACGTTTCCTATTTTTCCTCATAGTATCAACATATAGCTTCTACTTCTAAGGGTGGTTGTATATGATCGTTTTCTTTTCCGGGTATCTAAAGAGCAGTATTATTCTGATTGTTTGTCTGAGGTCAGAAAAGCTACTTGTTCTGTCATTGTGAGTAGCTGAACGACCGGTTGATACATTTGACAGCTGAAGAGTCAGCATGAAGATATACCCTTCCTTCTATCTAGTGTTGGCAACGTTAGCCCACGTTACAGGTAAGTAAAGAATATGATATTTATGATTATTTACAAACTGTGTTCTGTTAGTGTGTAATCTTTAAAAGGTTTGGAGGTTAACATGTAAATTGAATTTGTGGAGGCATGCGTGGTGTGTGGCAGAAGTGATTTTCTGGATGTTTTTTTCTTCTTAAATACAAAAACAAAGAAAGGAAAACAATATGTTGACAACTTTTACATTAAGTGAAAACGTAAAGGTGAAGGTAATGCGTTTTATTAAGTTTATAAAGTTCAACCTAGACGAAGGATATGTTTAGTTCCGTATCTTTGATTTAATGAACTATCGGAGGTTCAAAACAATGAAATGTGGAAATAGCATAAAAGGTGAGTGTTTATATATATATATATATATATATATATATATATATTATATATATATATATATATGTATTCGTATGTGTATATATATATATATATTCGTATGTGTGTGTATATATATATATATATATATATATATATATATATATATATATATATATATATAGAATATATAAATATTTATCAGTTTGTGTATATATATTTATTGTATTATTTATTTACTTATCTATTCTTATATAAATATATATAATAGCTCCAGCACTGATATTGAGCACTCCTCTAATGATACTGCATAATCATAGCCCACGATTAACTCACCAAGTGATATAGGGATAAACATACACTATTGCTATATATATATATATATATATATATATATATATATATATATATATATATATATATATATATATATATATATATATATTGTATTTAAAAGATGAGATCTAAATGCGTACTGTCGATGAGTTTCAATTTCAAACATTCATTTAACTTTATAGTGTTCAAAAATTCTTTGTTTCTAATCAGTCTCGTGTAAATTTTATTTCTTACACTTCCTTACAATAATTCCGTATATACTCCTGTATAAGTCGATCTATTATATATAGGGCAATTCTTAATTTCTGGTAAGGAAATCATTAATTTATGGAATTCATTTTGGATGGTTTGCTATTAGATCTTCCCTTTATGTTTAAATTTGATATCCAAACAAGGTGTGTTAATAATATCAAGGTATCAAGAATTTTGATATCCAGACGAGGTGTGTTAAAGGTATCAAGATCGATGCTGTATTTGCCAAAAACAGAAATGAATTAATTACCAAACGTTAATTTTATTTAAAACATTCCCCTTAGCATTCAATACACTTATTCCAGTGAGTTATATTGGTCGAAGCACCTCTTAAACTCATGATGTGAAACTGCACCGTCGTATTTCTTTTAATATCTTCAAATTTTATCGTTTAGTTTTAGAAGAAAAAAAGAGAAACATTTTCACGTTTATGTCTAATGAGTATAGAGGGTGCTACATTTGTAAAATCTTGGGTTTCTTTTAAAAACTGTTGATCAAAAGTTTCAAAATTACTGATAAAAAGTATGGAGAATTGGCCCTAACTTGTCTAGACTGTTGTTCAGACGTCTAGACATCATCACTTTATTCTATAAATTCCCCAGCTGTTCTCACGTCTTCGTTTGAATTTTAAATTTTAGAATTTAAAAAAAGTTTCAGTCTTGAAAGTTAAAAAAACCCTCAATCCTCGAATATTTATAATTAGTTCCATTTATTGTTTTATTTACGACAAAGAGCAGAAAATCAAAAATTATCTTTTAACTTTAGTTTAAAATTCCGGAAGTATTGAACATAAATAAGGAAATACGAAATAACGCAAAGTTAATGATATTATACATTGTCATGGTTAAATGTACGGTAAGGGTAACCCAAAGCCGGGATCTTTTAGAACTTATTTTTCCAATGCAGGTATTATTGAGGAACGAGAAAAGTTTTGGTAAACGGACCAAAGCCCAGCAGTTAACTAAAAAAAAAGTTCCCTAATGATACCTGCATTGGACAAATAAGGTCTAAAAATCCAACTTTGGCTTTATTTTAACATGGACTAACAAGTAAAAAATAACTGGAAAATTACGGAAATGTCGATGTCATTTTTTGAAACCATATACATTTGTATTCAATTCTTGGTATCAAATCGGTGAGTTTCATTACCAAACATTTATTTGACTTCTTACTAAAGTAAAAACTATCTGATAACAATCACTCTTGCGTAATTCTTATTTCTTACTCTTATTTTATTTCTTACACTTATATCGTATTCATACACATTTAAATAACTCCATCTCATTTATAGGTCGATCCTTGATTTATGGTCACAAAATCATTAAGTTATTGAATTTAATTTCGAAAGTCAAGAGTTGCTACATTATGTTTACATCTCAACCTCCCAAAATTATGACTCATATATAGGTCGATGCTAATGTTTAAGATTAAACCTTCAAAATTCGACCTATATACGAGAACATATCATAAGTACATTTTGTTAAATGCATAACTTTTTCTTTTCAGTACAATAATGATAACTATTTCCATGAATCTCACATATAATCTGCAACTTTATTCGCTTTGTTTTGAAATCTTCTATTTTATATTAAATTATGCCAACAAATGAAGTAATTTTGTTATTTATCTATCTTTATATTACTTAGATACTCATTATACTTGTTCATATATATATATATATATATATATATATATATATATATATATATATATATATATATATTATATTTATATATATATATATATATATATATATATATATATATATTATATATATCACATGGATATTTCTGTGACACCAGGTTTCATGCAGTAGTTCATGTTCATGTCTGACGAATGCACCACTGCATGAAACCTAGTGTCAGAGAAATTCCCATGTAATCACCAAAAATCAATATGTAATCAATAATTCTTGTATCTCTTATGTTTACTCATAGTATACGTATTACATAGATATTCCCGTGTTTACTTTCATATTTATTGACTCAACGGGGCACTTTGTGAGGATCGAACTCATTACTCAGTAGTAGCTGCGAAACTAGCTCTCTAATCATTAAACAAACGACCGTGTTTAACTTTAAAGAGTTAAACCAGATGACTTGAGGGTTCTAGTTGTAACAGCAGTCCATGATGATATTGATGCTTCTATTTAGGGGTGAAGGATTCTGATTAGTATTTCATAATTAACAGTAGTTCATGATGCTCCTGTTTTCTCCTAAATAACAAATTGGACAGGAAATCGCTTTATTCTTTAAAAAGCATTTTAAGTGTATTGCTTTAATAAAACTCTCGCTATGATTTAGCATTTTTATGCGAGGTGACTTCAAAACATAAACTATATTCATTAAGACAGAAATGAACTATGAATAGAATAATTCCCTTGGCATTCAACACACGTATTCCAGCGAACTTTCCATTGATCGAAGCACCTTTGAAACTATACTTTTAATATAGTGTGAAATTACGCAGCCGTATTTATTCTAATGAACTCTACGTCCCCAAATCTTAGAATTGAGATGAATTTTGAGTTTTAAATATAATAAAAGGTCGTTAAAATGAGGGTGGGGGTTCTGCACTTTCACAATACCATGTTACCCCCCCCCCCAATTATCAACACTTCAGACCAAAACGTATCGATAATAAGTCGTCTAGAATGCTGACTAGACATCTAGACATCATCACTTATATAAATTGACCAACTCTGCATAAGTCTCTCTTTGAATTTTAAAATAAAAAAAGATTAAAGATTGAGTCCAAATATTTATTCTAATCTCATTTATTTAATGTATTTTTCAGTAATGATACACAGCTATTAAAAAGATTAGAAAGAACACCATTCGGTAAAAAAACTAAAACATTAGAAAATTCATTGAGAAATAAAAGTGTTTAATAGAAAAAGTGTACAATGTAACAAAAAGAAAAGAAAAAAAAGGTGTAGAGCAAATATAACAATATTCAAAAAATGAATAGCTGACAACTGTGAGGTTCAC
>CM042158.1:84681773-84726773 GCA_023376005.1 Doryteuthis pealeii | reverse complement strand
CCTTTTCTTCTTGTTAATTAAAACTATGTCTGATCTTCTAGCCGGGATTGGGTGATCCTTTTGTATTTCAAAATCTTGGAAAATTCTGGGTGTTTCATTTTCTATGGAAGATTCTAGTTTGTGCATATACCATTTGTTAGTATGGTCGAATTTCAGTCTTTTGCACAATTTCTAGTGCATCACCTTTCCCATCCTGTTGTATTTGTTCTTGTATCCGTTTTCTGCTAATTTGTAGCATTTGCAGCATTTGTTTATCATGTGATTAACTAATCTTTATCACCACATTTGCTATTCTCCTGCGTATTATCAATTTTTGTTTTGACATAATTGCTCCTTATAGTATTGCTTTGTGTTGCTATTATTAGAAATTCAGTTTCTCTCTTTAAATTCTCCCCTCGTAACCATGTCCAGATCATCTCATGTGCAATGTCCTTAGCTTATCGCTTAACATAGTCGTATAGTTTGTTTTTCTTCCCATTTTTGTTCCCGGTTTTCCAGTAGTTATTGCTGTTACTTGTTGCTATAATAAATATCTCTTTATTCTTGTTTATATATTCTTCAAGTCCTAGTAATTGTTGCATCCACACAATTCTCCATGACGGAGAGTCCACTTCCTCCTTCTTTTCTTGTCATATAGAGTCTGTCTTAGTCATATATTATTATTATTATTATTATTATTATTATTATTATTATTATTATTATTATTATTAGTAGCAGTAGTAGTAGTTTTTCACACCTGCCGTAGCCGGTGGTTCACTGGAGGCTTAGTGACACCAAGTCTCCTCGGGTCTCCAGGACTCTTCTGAGTATTCTAACCGACCCCAACAGTGCTGGAGTTTGGATAGTCTCGATGTTATTTCTGATTTCCAATTTACCCAAATTCTTTTCCAGAGCTTTGGGCATCTATTAAAATTGGTACGACTTTCACCTTCATGTTCCACAGTTTCCTCAGTTCTCTGGCAAGGTCTAAGTATTTCTCTATCGGCCGGAACGGAAAAATCCCCGAGATGACAGGTTATCTTCTTCTTGTCGATTAATACTAGGCCCGGTCTTCAGGCCGGAATTAGGTGATCCGTCTGTACCTCGAAGTCCCACAGAATTTTATGCGTTTCATTCTACAGGACAGGCTCAGGTTTGTGCATATACCTTTTAATTGTATGGTGAAAATTGAATTTCTTGCACAATTCCCAGTGGATTACCTTTCCCACAGAGTCGTGCCTAGTCTTGTACTCTCATTATGCTAGTTTACTGCATTCGCTTATATGATTGACAGTTATTATTATTATTATTATTATTATTATTATTATTATACTCCTTGCCAGTTTTTCACGTCAGCTGGTGGTCTTTCACAGGAGTTTGAGTGACCCCAAGTCTCTTCAGTTTTCCAGGGCTCTTCGGAGTATTCTAGCTGATCTTACCAATGTTGTTGTTTGGATGGCCTCTATTTTCTCTCTGATTTCCAAACCCTTGGAGTCCATTCCAATGGCTTCAACTACAATTGGTATTGCCTTTAACCCTCATGTTCCACCGTTTGTTTTTTTCCAGTATTCTGGTAAGGTCCAATTATTTGTCTATCTTGTCGTTATCTTCTATTTCCACCCCGTGGTCCGCTGAAACGGCAAAATCCACGAAAAATCAAATTCCTCTTTTACATACGTTTGTATCTCAAAATCCTAAAGAATTTTTTGCGTTTCATTCCCTAGGTCGAAATCTGGTTTGTGCATATACCATTTTGTGGTATGGTAAAATGTTATTTTTTACACAATTCCCAATGGATTCCCTTTCCCACCCTGTCATGTACTCCCTTTGTTTGATGCATTCGCTTATTATGTGATTAAATCTTTCGCCACTGTTTCCACATATCCTACACATGTTATTCTATTACGTCTTATTTTCGCTTTGATATAATTGGTCCGTATGGTATTATTTTGTGCTGCTACTATAAGCGATTCCATTTCTCTCATGATGTTCCCCTTTCTTACCCATGTTCAGGTCTTGTTCGTGTGCAATTTCTCCAGTTTGTCGCTTTAAGTATCATCTTTATTTCATAAAAGTATGGTATATACAAAAAAAAAAAAAAAGAAAAAAAAAAGAAAAAAAAAAGAAAAGAAAAAAAGAGCTCGATATTTTGGATAAGTATTATAACAGAAATAAAAAAAGACGCTTTTATTAAATTCTTATCGTTTTTATACTAATGCTCGATTTTAAAAACTAAGAGACAAAAAGTTGGAAAAAAGAATAGACACGTTTAAAAAATGACGATAAAAAGTGTCTATAGAAATAGAGCAGGGTAATTTTTTTTCTCTTAATAACTGAATCGTTAAATGACATCAAATAAAGATTTTATAAAATTTAACTCTGGGTAAAAAGCAAACAAGCATAGATAAAATTTCCATAGCCAGATATTATATTGATTCATTCAAAGATTGGAGAATGCAGAGAGAAAAGAATCTGTTAATCATATTCTATGGGGAAACAATGACAAAATATCGGTGACGCCACTTTTTATACCATTGATACAAACACGAAATGATAAAGTGCTGCATTTTGTTGTAATTAGAATCATCATCATCATCATCATCATCATCATCATCATTATGTCGTGCTGGCAGCACGGATATCCATGAATATCTTTCGCCAACCGTCCCTATCGGTCATCGCCTCCTGGAGGTCTTCTGTGCAGCATCCAGAATCCAAGCAGAGCTGATCAATATAGTTCCTTGTTGGATGGTTAACACTAGCATGTCCATGTACAGTTGTCCATATGAGAACGTCATTTATGAGCTCCTGATTCTCCACAGGTACCCAGCATGCCTCGTTTGTCTTACTCGGATGGTTTGCATGATAGGAGGCAAGTGGCCGTACAGTTGCTTTTTTTGAGGAGTGCTGTTTCCACGATTTATTTAAGACAGCACGCAGCATTCTTGTGTAATTCCCATCCAGCTTGTTATCAAGGTGTTTCGTTAGAGCCCAAGTGGTGAAGCCGTACAGTAGCACTAATACAATTACGGCCTAGAAGAATTGTTGCTTTATCTCTTCAGTGAGATCAGATTTCCATATGATTGATATTCTGTTTATAGATATTATTACCTAGGTATAAGAACTGATCTACCGATTTAAGAAAATTTTCATCTAGTAAGGAGATGCGTCCATCTTGTTTAAAACACATGAACTGAGTTTTATCAGAGTTCACTTAGATGACAATGTCTCTTTCTGTCTTCTTCAGACTATGTAGCTGTGATTCGATTTGTGCGGGTATATTTGCGGGAAGCGTCAGATCATTTGCGTAGTCCACATCCGTAATAGGCTCTGTGGGATATTACCTACTTCTTGTCTTTTTTTTGTGGGGAATGAAGCCTTTTTCTTTTATGGGTTTAATGAGATTCGAAGTTTGTAACCTAGGCATATTATAAATTGAAACCTTCAATCGAAATTGAACAATGCCATAAACAATATACAGTAAACAATAAGATTACATCTAAGAAAAAACAACAAAGTTGATGATCTTTTTAAAAAATGATTTATTCCAAATTATAACAAAATCCGCAAAAGTTTTCCTTGAGGGAAAAAGTGTCAGAATATGCTTCATGTGAGGGATCAGTTTTTGGTATTACCACAATAACTCGAATGCCATTACCTTGGAGCTTTGGAAAGTATTTTATCCGAAGGCACAAGAATAAAATAATGATGTACACACACACACACACACACACACACACACACATATATATATATATATATATATATATATATATATATACATATATATGGGAGTAAAATGAGGAAATCAATCAGACAGTATGTGGAGAAATGTAGACAAACACGGATGTTTCAAGAACAGATATTCATAATTTGAAACATCCCGTGTTTGTCTACATTTTTTCACACACACACACACGCATATATATATATATATATATATATATATATATATATATATATATATAGTCTTTTTAATGGAATTGAAGTTTGCGAAATTGTAAGGGACAGTTTTCAATCCGGGGTAATTTCCCTCCTTTTCCCGCCGGTTATATCCGATACCACGTGACAAACTCATCAATTAGACAAACACATTAGTTTGACATTTCATAAGTTAGACAACCTCAACAAACACCTCATCAGTTAGGTAAACCTCATTAATTAGTCAAATTTATCAGTTAGACCCCTACAAGTCAGCGATGCTAGTAAGTTTTATTTAACAATTATTTTTTTTTTCCACTTTTGTTTTCGGATTTTTAATACTAATATTACAATTCGACTATGCGGAAATTATTATTATCTTCACTCGCTTAAAGACCACTTTCGGCGGCCAATAAGCGAGTCACATCAAAATCAAATCTAAATTATAATTGCGAATAAATAATTTAATAAATGAAAGGATTCAATAATTATCAATTAATGATGATTTCCGTTGATGAAATATAATAAGGATCAGCATAAATCCCGCATTAATATTATTAGCTTACAAATAGGATTAACGTAATTGCGCTGATGGAAATCTCGTTACGATGTACCATTTTTTGATGTGCTATATTAAAAAATCATCTCATTAAAATATAGATGATTCCATTGCTGGGGGTGAAGGAACACGGCAAATGTGTGTTCCTCTATTAGTGAAATACTTGTAAAATACACGACTGACATATTCTACACTGTATGTAGACAACCACTGCCTAACTGAATGTGAAAGAGTTTAATGCGTGGCACCTGCTGCCGATCTGAAGATTCCTTTTGTTGGTGAAGATGTTATTGGAGAGAAAAGGAATTAGTAATTAAGATCCAGAACATGTTCCTCTCGTTATAAACATGATCTATGAATACCTTTTTTTTTCTTCTTTTTTATGTTTTTTTCTTTATAAATCACCTTTACAGATTGTTTATATTCGACGCAACTCAATTTGTAAGTTGTCTGCTTACAGTACACAGCAAGTGCCGATCATTACAGTGTGTCCTCAGCATCGCTTTTCATAAACAAGCACAGTGTACACTCTTTGGTTTTTGTTTTGTTTTGTTTGTTTTGTTTTTAATTAGCTCAAATGTGAATATTCTTAATAAGTATTATCATTGTTTTTTTTTTATTTGATTATCACCTACTTCTGGATTTTCAGAGGGACAATCAAGTAACAGGGTCTCCAAAAACAATTTTATAAGGCGGTGAAAAGCTGTGCCTCCACCCCCACTGCACACCCCTCGTCCTTTATGTTGCTTTCATTTGCTAGAGTAAGGAATAGGAAAAGAGAATTCAATTGAACATTTTATTGATATCTTCCAGTTGAGGTATCGATCATACCCCACCCCCCACCCTATACACAACTGTTATCTTCACAATAAACAATGAATAAAGGTTGGAATAAATAAATCACATTTCAACGTCCCTTTATATCAAAACACAAGATTTATAATACAGTAATAGAAGATCCACAGAACTTCAAACGATGTAAGTAAAGTCGACGGGGCGGCCTAAAGTCGGTATCAGCCAGTCAGCGAGGGAGTCTATCCCCTTTTCACTAGCGCTAGACCAAGGAGATTGGATTTAGCATCTGAGGTGGAGCGCCACACCTACCATCAGCTCCTTACTTTACCGCACAGATCCCCGTGCTACTCATACGCTGAGTTGGCGAGGACCGGTATCGAACTAGGAACCTTGTGGTTTCTAGCCGAACGCTCTACCGACTGAGCTAACCCGGTAAAAACCTGACGAAGTATGAATAAAATTAAAGCAAGAAAGGGTCTCAATTCTTCCTTTAATTTCCAATTCCTCTAGGATTTGTCCAAATCCTTGGGGACCGTTCCAAGGGTACCAACTACGATTGGTATCACCTTCACTCTCATGTTCCACAGTTTTTTTTCAGTTCTTCGGCAAGGTCAAAGTATTTGTCTATCTTATCGTTTTCATTCAATTTTTTAATTAGTCGTTTTGTACTGCTATCACAAGAGATTCAGTTTCACTCTTGAGGTTTCCCTTTCTTAACCATATCTAGATTTATTTCAGGTGCAATCTCTTCAGTTTGTCTCTTGAAGTATCCATATAGATAGTTTTCTTCCCATTTTTGTTTTCTAGGTTTATCATGTTTCCGTTTATTCATATGTTTTAGTTGCTGTTATTGAATGTTGTAATTAGTCTTTCTTTGCTCTTTTTAATGTATTTCTCGAGTCCTTGAATTGTCGCATCTACGCAATATTTAATCTTGGCGATTCCTCTTCCTCCATCGTTTCTTGATACATATATTCTTTCCGTGCCAGTTCTTTGGTGTAATGCCTTGTGCATCGTCATCAATTTCCTTGTCCTTTGGTCCATTTGTCGGAGTTCCTCTCTTGTCCATTTTAAGAATGGTCCATATTATCTTACAAATGTTTATTCCCTTGGTGAGATTTCTGCTACAGATCCAGGTTTCTAGACGTTTTCTTGTTCTTCTGGGGTACTCTTTTCTTGCTTTTTCTTTCATCTCTGTTTGATGGTGTCCACTTCCAATATTCCCAAGTCTTATTATAATGGAGATTGTGTGTTTTTCTGTCTGTAACCGAAACTATATTCCTATTCAAGTCACAATTCTCTTAGTTATTGACATCACATTCTCAATGATTTTATTTTTACTTAACCTCAATTATTAATAAAATTGTCTTTCATTATTAATACTGTTAACTATGTCTACATACTGACAACATGCAATTATATTTATATATACAACAAAATAGCGGTTTACAGTGTGAACGGGAAGGCTAATTTGCATATTAATATTAAAAAATCGAATTTAATAAATATGTGCTTAGTATTATTGATTTCTAACTGTTTGGTTTTATTTTAATGAATATAAGTAAAAATCTCTTCAATGAATCTTAAATGAAATCCATTAACAAGATAAAATAACTGTCATTTTGTTCTTTACTTCCTCTTATAACTAAATACTTAAATTAGAAAAAATAACAAGGAAAGACGAGAGTGATGGAAGAGTAAGTTTCAGTTGTTCCATTTTTTATTATACTCCCTCTGTTTCAAATCTTTTATTATACTCCCCCTGTTTCAAATCTTTTTATCTGTATTCTTATTTAGTTTCATTAGCTTTTCTAATTTAATACAATATTTTATTACATTAAAACTTAAATACTTGCACCCGGAGGGTGCATATATTTGCTAGTACTTCTAATTTTCTTTTTCTCTAAGTATTCTTATATTTTCCCGATTTGGTAGTTCTATTCCTTCCGTTGTTTCACTGTTCACCTTTTTCATCAAGAACAGGGCAAACTTTTCGATTTCAGATTCTATTCCTATATCATGGCTGTATATTCTTATGGTCTGTATAAGGATTTCCGGCTCTTTTTCATTTTTGACAAAAATCTTGGTTTTATCCATATAAGTAAAGTCGTTGGGGTGGTCTAATGTCGGTATCAGCCAATCAGCGAGGGAGTCTATCCCCTTTTCACTAGTGCTAGACCAAGGAGATTGTTTTAGCATCTGAGGTGAAGCGCCACACCTACCATCAGCTCCTTACTTTACCGCACAGATCCCTGTGCTACTCATAACGCTGAGTTGGCGAGGACCGGTATCGAACTAGGAACCTTGTGGTTTCTAGCCGAACGCTCTACCGACTGAGCTATATTATTATTATTATTATTATTATTATTATTATTATTATTATTATTATTATTATCACTCCTTTCCAGTTTTTCACATTATCGGTTTCTTACAATCTTTCAGGAGGTTCTGTCCAAGACCTAGGGTGAGGGAAATTAACATTCCGCTATTTTTCATCAAATTGTAATGTTCTGATTTGCCTTTTGTTTACATTCATGTCTTTTGTGAAATTGGAAGAAAATGTTTAATTTCAATTTATTCAAGAATTCTTCTTTTTAATTATGTACATTTTATGTTATTGTCTTCCCAAGACTCTCATAGACCCTGCCAAGAAATAATAGTAAAAAAACAATAAAAATCAAAACTCAATGAGTACACAAACTATGTTGGACTTTAAAATCTGAGATTAAGATAAATAATCTTCGAACTTAGAAAACGTTGCGTCATTTGAAAGAGACGCCACTTGTTCAAGTAAAACAGCCATCTTCAGATCATTAGGACAAACAGCATTTTTTCCTGATATACTATATCTTACATTACCATCGGTTGTTAAACCACTTTATATATAAATTATTAGATACAAATATAGTTCTAGGTGCTACATGACTATATATCTCATGCTACGACCGCCCAATGACAGCTGAAAGTAAGATTATTCATAACCTACATTTGTTATTCTCTATCGTATCGATATAATTGGTCCTTTAGAATTATGTTGTGCTGCTATTACAAGAAATTCAGATTCTCTTTTGCGCCCCCCCCCTTTTTAGCAATGTCCAGGTTTTCTCACGTGCAATCTCCACGGTTTGTCGCTTGCAGTATCCATATACTTGGTTTTCTTCCCATTTCTGTTTTCTACTTTTCCTTTATCCATATGTTGTAGTAGCTGTTACTGACTGTTGCAATTGGTCTTTCTTTGCTATTTTTAGTGTATTCCTTGAGTTTTCGAATTGTTGCATTTACAAAATCCTTAATACTTTTTCCTCCTTCTTTTCTTAATACATATAGTCTCTCGGGCCTTGTGCATTATTATCAATTTCTTTGTCCTTTGGTCTGAGTTCCTACTTGTCCATTTTAAGAATGGTCCAGAGAATCTTACAAAAGGAGAAAGTCCAGATGTTTGTTCTGGGGACAAGATTTCTGCTACAGAGCTTGGTTTCGAGAAGTTTTCTTGTAAATTAGTAATTAGTTTTATTTGGTCTTTTTGTGTGTTTTTCGAGTCCTTGAATTGTTGCATCTACGCAATACCCCTCCTCCTCTCTTCTTCTTCTTCTTCTTCTTCTTCTTCTAATTTTTTTTCCCACCAGCTTAAGCTGATGTTCTTCCACTGTAGTCTGAGTGACAACAAGTTTCCTTTGATCTTCAGAACCCTTTTAGCCAATCGCAACAATGCAGATCACAGTTCTTCTGATTTCCAGTTCTTCTAGTATATTTTCTAAACTTTTGGTAACCGTTCCAAGTGCACCAACTAAAATTGGTATCACTTTCACCGTTTCACTTTCCACATTGTTTTTAATTCTTTGATTCTCTGGCAAGTTCCAGTTCTATTTGTCTATTCTTTCGTTTTCCTGCATCTTCATCCTGTGATATGCTGGGACTGCAAAATCTACCAGTTGACAAGTTCTCTTTTTCTTGTTTAGGTCTGTTCTTCTGGCTGGGATAAGGTGATCCGTCTTTATCTCAAAGTCCCAGAAAATGTGTACGTGTTTCATTTTCAAGAACAGATTCTGTTTTATGCAAATACCATTTTGTTGTATGGTCAAAATTTATATATATATATATATATATATATATATATATATATATATATATATATATATATAGAGAGAGAGAGAGAGAGAGAGAGAGAGGGTGTGTGTGTGTGTGTGTGTGTGTGTGTGTTTTGGTGCGGTAATGTGTGACAGTGTGTGAATGTGTGTATATTGAAGAGAAACTTCATATTTCAAACTAGGATATTATTCAATAAATACATTATTCAAATCATTTATCTCTTTTTGGGGCCAAAGAGCACATGTTTTCCTTTCGCAAAAACCCTTTCGGTAGGGCAGGTTTTCAGCTAGTTATTTAAAATGCCAATCGGCAAATTGGAACAATTCAAAGTTTGATGCGATCATATTAACATAGGGAGTACTCTTTAAAAAAGTTATTCATTTCTTCACTGATAAAGAAATATTTCCTAATATCACGATTGATCTTTGATACGTTTGATCATTTGAAAACGTCTATAATCAGTTTGACATTAGTAGGTCATTTAACTTTGAATTTTCTGTCAAGAACATAGTGATCCATAAAATCAAATATAAATATATATATATATATATATATATATATATATATATATATATATGTATATGTATGTATATATATATATAGTATCCAATTGCCGCTTTAACCTTTCTGTTTTCGTTGCAGTGACAGTAAATAATCCCAAAGTGCTCAATATATGAAAAACATAGAGCAATAATAATACTCATAATATTAGTAATAGTAGTTGAGGTTGTTGGAATATTTTAGCATATAAGCTGTGCTGCAAACCACCACTTAAATTTATAGACTAATCGAGGTCACGTAGTTTAAACCTCAGCCAATCAACAGCCCGAATACGTGGTTGTTTAACTACTTAATCGGTGATACTGATAGACGTCCATTTACAATCATTGACGAAGGACCTGCAAGACTGAGGAGAACCAAGGAACAGTCGATGGATTCTTTACCAACGATCGTGCTCTGTTTAACACAAAGGATCTCCGCTGGACAAGCGCTCTTGCTTGAAGCCTAAAGGATGGCCACAAAATCATTACAGAGGAAAAGAGTTAAAGGTCTACCTTGGTTTCAATCCGAAAAGATTTCATCAGGACCCTACCCTACGCTTAACTAAGTCAATGTAATTCCTTAGTTAAACTGAGATTAATGAAATCATTTGGATTGAAACCAGGGTAGACCCTTAACTCTTTTTCTCTGTTGCTATAACTAATACTCTCTCTCTCTCTCCTCTCTCTCTCTCTCTCTCTCTCTCTCTCTCTCTCTCACTCTCCATATATATATATATATATATATATATATATCGTCGGGCGGCCTAAAGTCGGTATCAGACAATCAGCGAGGGAGTCTATCCCCTTTTCACTTGCGCTAGACCAAGGAGATTATTTTAGCGTCTGAGATGGAGCGCCACACCTACCATCAGTTCCTTACTTTACCGCTCAGATATCTGTGCTACTCATACGCTGAGTTGGCGAGAACCGGTATCGAACTAGGAGCCTTGTGGTTTCTAGCCGAACGCTCTACCGACTGATATATATATATATATATATATATATATATATATATATATATATATATATATATATATATATATATATATATATATATATATATATATATATATATATATATATATATATATATATATATATATATATATATATATATATATATATATATATATATATATCGTGGCTATAGGATTATTTTGTAAAAGTTACTTATTTTTTACTGCTTTTTTATTTGTTGCAACCAACAAAAACGAAAATTTAAAAAAAAATCTCGTCAAAATTTAATGTTGACAATGGTTCAACAAATTTGTATATCATTCCCCTCAAAAGCGTTACTGTCAATGAAAACATTAAAAAACTTTCCTTTTAAAAGATAATAGAAAGTAATTAACTTTAACGCCTTGGTTAATAATGGCCTATCACACATGGCAAATGAATGTATATTGTAGAGGTGGAGGTAGGGGGTGGGAAGATGGTACTATTTGAAAACGTCGCTGGGCCTCAAAAGAAGGAAGAGGATACAAAGGCTTTTTGTATAAGTAGTTCACATCCAGAATAAAATCACACCAAATTATGGAGGGGCCTCCCCTCCTACCTGTTTCGAAAGTCCCATCTACGCAAACACAGGTACATTGATTTTATTTGACTAGTAAATAAAAATAAATTCCGTTAAATATTTGATAAAAAAGTTCTTTTTACATAATTTTATTTTTGAAATTTCATTTTCTAAAACTCAAGCCGGCATTAAAAGATTTTTAGCAAATAAAATCAGAAAACTGACCCAAAAATCAATTGGAGACTATACTGCATTTTACCGGTTTAAAAAAAAATGTCAAATGTGATTGTCCTAGGCGAATTATTTTTTTCACACAAATTAAAAAGACTTAAAATTAAATTAGATTAAATCAACTCATATTAGGAAAACAAACTCAGAAGGAATTTGTCTGCCATCAAGGAGTGGTATATATATATATAATCCAAAAGTCCAGAGGAGAAATCTTCCTTACGACACAAGAGTTTTATTTTTAAAAAACCTGTCACAGTCTGAGAGCTCAATGTGTGCTCTTAATGTTAGAGACACAGAGCAAATGCCTTTAAAGTAATAAAGAATTCATCATTTGCATCTGATGAGTCGGCAGAGTTAGACACTTTGTCTAAGCTCCCTGAAATAGACTATAATGCTAAATCTCTAAGTCTTTTGTTATTTCTTTACTTATATATATATATATATATATATATATATATATATATATATATATATATAGAGAGAGAGAGAGAGAGAGAGAGAGAGAGAGGGGAGAGAGAGATAGAGAGAAAGAGAGAGAGAGAGAGAGAGATAGAGAAATAAATAAATAATTCAGTGGCGGTTCCAGCTTGAGGCTATCTGATCCTGGATAATCGCAATAGTTTTTTTTTCTCCCCGTCACTCGCCATTATGACTTTCTGGCGTTCTCTGTAGTAGTTCTTCTTGTGGTAATCCTACGATGAGACTCAGGTTTACAAAAAAGAAGAATTCTTATATATCACAAAGGAAATTCTTATATATCACAAACTTGTTTTTTTTGTGTTTTTTTTTTAATAAACGCATTGCACTACTGATGAAACACTAAGTTTTATTGAAACGCAATATTTGAATACCCGCATATCTTTAAAATGATAAACGTTCTCATGATTTAATTGTCATCGATAAAAACAATGAAATATGTCAGCCAGGAGATGCATACCGTTAATCATGTCGGTAAATACAATAAAAGCTTTGATCTGTGTGTGAACGATTAAGCATTGATAATATCAAATTCCGCTTAAAGTCTCATAAAGGTTTCGGCTGAATCGAGTGATATATATATATATATATATATATATATATATATATATATATATATATAGATAGATAGATAGATATAGATATAGATATAGATAAATAGATAGATAGATATATAGATATAGATATAGATATATAGATAGATTGATAGATAGATATTAAAAAAGACTTCGGATTTCTTTAGATTTCTATCATAGTTTATATATATATATATATATATATATATATATATATATATATATATATATATATATATGTGTGTGTGTGTGTATGTATATATATATATATATATATATATATATATATATATATATATATATATATAGGCAGCAGATTGTCGTATAGGCATATTTTATTAAAAATGACAAACAAGGAGTTATATCTGTATCAAATGCATTTCAAGTTAAAAGAGATTTTGTTTTAATCATAGCTATCATGTGATTACTATAAGAGAGCAATATCTTTCTAATATTTTTACTTTTCAATCATGTCAGCTATAATTAGTACGACATCAGTAGGTCATTTAACTTTGAATTTTCCTTAAATATATACAAAGACCATAGTAATCCATAAAATCATATATATATGTGTGTGTATGTGTGTGTGTGTGTGTGTATATATATTATATATATATATATATATATATATATATATATATATATATATATATATATTACAATCAAATTTCAATTACCAAGACTTTGAATTTAATTATAGTTTGATTACGATTTATTATCTTTTGAGGAGTGGCAGTGAATAATGTCATTTTTTAAATTATTTTTACGAGGATGAATTTCGTCCTGTCGTATGGCTTTGACCGTGGGTCGATATTTACGATGATGATGATGATGATGATGATGATGTGCAAATTGTAATTACACGGAGTATTTTTACATATCTAATGATAGTGCCCCCCCCCCCCTAAAAAAACAACAATTTTTCGTCTGCAACTAAAAGAAATTGTTATCTTCTTAACTGAACTCTGGCGCATGAGAATGTCACTCGATTCTTTGTTGCACTTTCGGCATCATTTTCAGCTCCTAAAGATCCAAGAAAAGTCTGTTTAACTAATGTGAATGAATCCGATGCCCCCAGATATAGTGGATTTAGTTTAGGTCTAAACTTTCTGTCAGACATCAATTCTCTGATCTTTAGTACAATGAAAATGCTTATTTTCTGTTTTCTATCACTACGCGATAAATTTTATTTCTTTTTTTAGTTGTTAGAATCAAACAATTAAAACAACCATCTTACATCATTGCTTTTACGAATTTCTTAAGGAAGCTTCGTTCAATGTAAACGGGTGGAAAGAGGGTAATTAATGCGTCTACTAGTGGCATATGATATACATTTTATAAAATCCTGACGTGCAATTCTAGACACGGATTCAGAATCACCTCATTTGATTTCGACTAAAACACCCGTCTTTACCTCAGGAGCAAAAACTTTCTGGATTAAATGTAATCAACACTTGAAATGGGGAAGTGTGTAAATATACAGCGTATACCTGTTTCTAAATTTCCAGATATTTTGTATGTCTTGGTCTTGTCTTGCGTCAGTATTCACCCGAGGCGAATTGAGCCGGCTCCATCCAGTGAATTCACTGAGTCCCTCAAGAAGATCAAAGATGGAGTATCATGGGAATAGGAAGTACGCAATCGGTCCCCCAAAAACTCCGCATACAGACACCCTTATTTGACGCAGATTATCCATCAGACATAGGGATCAAAGGAGTAAAACTAACTGCCAGTTTCCTGTGTAGACGCTTCTTGGAATTTTCACTAGATTAGGGTTGTGGCCCTAATACCACAAGGTGCCAGACCTGTCCGTTTTGGGGACCTACCAGGACGGCGTAGCTCTGATACTACCACGTTTACGTCACCCTACCGCAATGATGTGGGGTTGGGCTTTAGGGCGGATATTTTGTATGTCTAAAGTCTACTCAGAGAGACATTCATAATTAGCTCTACTTTCTCAAATTTCTATCAATAAGAATTTACGTGTTTATTTATAATTATGTTTGCATATCTTATTGGGTTATCACAATAAAACTCAATTGTAAAACTGGATAAATATTTGTATTGGACCTTTGAAAGCTGGAAGGTAAACCTCTCTTTATCTGAATGGATTAAAATCGCTGCTATACAAGGGTGTAAGGGGAGGGGTTGCCATCGTATCCAGAGTATGTTATATGATATCAAAAACGATACCGTAATTGGTCATATCTTATTATAATGGAGATTGTGGGTTTGTCTGTCTGTAACCGAAACTATATTACTATACAAGTCACAATTCCTTTAGTTATTTACATCATATTCTCCATGATTTTATTTTTATTTAAACCTCAATTATTAATAAAATTGTTTTACATTACTTACACTGTTGACCATATCTACATTATTAATTGTATATTATTAATTATATCAACATACAATTGAGGTTTACAGTGTGAATGGGAAGGCTAATTTGCATATTGATTTTAAAAACTGATTTTGATAAATATATGCTTAGTATTATTGATTTCTAATTGTTTGGTTTTATCTTATTGAATATGAGCAAAAATCTCTTCAATAAATCTTAAAAGAAATCCTTAACAAGAAGAAATAACTGTAATATTATTCTTTACTTCCTATTTTAGCTAAACATTTTAATTAGGAAAATTTACCAATGAAAGACGGGAGTAACGGAAAATGATGGAAGAGTTAGTTTCAAAGTTGTTCTATTTTTCAATCATACCCCCTCTGTTCAAAATCTTTTTATCTACATTCTTATTCAGTTTCAATAGCCTTTCTAATTTAATATGATATTTTATTATAAAATTTAACTAAAATACTTGCACCCGGAGGGTGCATATATTTGCTAGTATATATATAAAAAAAAGAATGATCCACTGGTTCTTATAGTGCTATTAAACATTCAACTATATGAATTTCCTTCATCAACTCTGATGGACCCCGCAGTGAGCCCCGGGCATAGATATATCTTACCGTATATCTAATTCGAAAATAACATTTCTATTATTGCTGATAATAATGGTAATTAAGTTTAAGGCACTCAAATCAGCGAGAATATTTTTTATTGGTCAGTTTTTCTTTCATTTATCTTTTTTTTTTCTTTTTTGCATGCAAACTAAAATAATGTTGTACTTTTGATTGAATTCAGTGAATTCTGAAAAATTAACTTGGACAATTAAATCCTTATTTTTCAATTCTTGTAGATGGATTTTAAAAGCTTCTCGCAAATCATTTTTTCCTTCTTCTGTAGTTATAATTTTTAATGTTCATTTATGGCTTTAGTTTTAGCCCTCCCCCATACACACATTACAGGTAACAAGTTCCACGGATGTTCAAGTCACTTATATAAAATTGTGCTCACTTCGTATATAACCTACGCACATACACCAACATACTCTATATAGATCTCTATATAGATCTCTGTAGAGATTACAATACAAAATGCATATATGTAGGTATGAACAGAAACTGAATCGGGAAATGTACACCTGATTTTACAAAAAAACCAAAAAACATGTAATATATTTTATGCTGTATGTTTATAGCATACATATACTAACAGACATGTTACATGCAAAAAGAATCCCTATGAAAGACTAATATATATATATATATATATATATATATATATATATATATGTGTGTGTGTGTGTGTGTGTGTGTGTGTGTGTGAAGAAAGGAAGTGAATCCGACGGTATGTAGTATATTAGGAAAAATGAAAAAACACAGGTTTAAATGGGTTAAGTGGTGAGTTTATTGGCCGACGCTGCAGTGTTTCGATCTATTAATTAGATCATCTTCAGGGCATTTGTTGGTATATGGAAGGTGATAAGAAATTATTTATCACAGAATAACGAGAAAAGCGAGTGGTAGTCATTGTTATTCATCTGTTTAAAAATTTTTGAGGTTTGAAAAAAGGGGACAGTTTGAAATATGACGTCAAATATTCTCTTTTATGGCGTGAGTATGGGACGGTGTAGGTGTATATATATATATATATATATATATATATATATATATATATATATATAAAGAATCTATATGTTTGTCTGTCTGTATGTTTGTTTGTACAACGACCGAGCGCATTTCCTTTTATCGAGGAAAATTGGCAGAGAGCAGCAAACACTAAAGTTCAATAAAATACACACTATTTTTGTCCGAGAAGGAGTTTTTAAAAAATTTACCCTTCATGTTCTATAAGAAAAGTTAGATAAAAATATAAGGGTATTAAAAAATTAATTCAAAAGATTATTTTAAAAATAAAACAAATTGATAAAGGATAAAACATAATAAAAAGTAAATAGAAGACAAATAAAAGAAAAAATACATAGTTAATGAAACAAATATATAGAATAATATTTATTATTAATATATTTAGAGATATAGATAAGAAATTTAGTTTTAACTTTTTAAATCCCGCGTAACGCTGGTTAGCTCTGCTAGTGAAAATAAATGAAGAATTGAATAGGTAAATTTAATTAAAAAAAGTGTAATTCATTGTTTCAACAATCAATCACAAATATGCTACAAATATTAGTACCTGATATTTTAGTTCCCATAACTTTAAACTAAAGTATTGTAATTGTAAAATTAGGAAAGATCAAAATAATGAAACGTGAATTTAGTAAATAGCTGCTCGTTATTATCATATTCTTTGTATGTTTAATCCTTCATTAAAGTTACTATTTTAGGTGTCAGTTTATTCAATTAGATGTGTATATTCTTTTGATGTTAAAATAAGAAATTTTCTCAAAAGGTTTTCTACATAAAGCTTTGAAGTTTCTTTCTATCCTTAGTTGAATAAGAAAGAAAAAAACTCATTAAAAGAATTTAACGTGCTTTAATGTCTTTTGAAAATATGTCTTTGAGTTTTATGTCTTTGAAAATAAAGAAAACTGAAGACGATTAATCTCCAATGAGTAGATGAATAAGAGGTCATTTTTAAATGACAGCTCAGCAGAGTCGGTCGAGGGTATCAGCAATACCGTCATGTCTGTTGGGGCTTTAAAATACACCGACTGCACATCTGCAAAGGGGTAAGACCCCCCCCCCCTAATGGGGCCACCTGTGGGTGGTGACCCGTGATACTCAAGGACGGAATCCAGGTGGCTGAGCAGTCCATGACATGCAACATTCTACTTTAGCAGTTACTTAGGCTAGACGGGCGGTCGGAGAGGGCTCCTCCGATCAATCAATGGTCACATCAAGCCCTTGTACCTATAAAATTGTCCCAACCCTATTGCCTTTATAGAAATCATATATGTGCTAGAAGGCGGTGGTTGAGGGTCTTCATATCCTGGGTACGACACAAAACACTATCTGATGGTGAGGTTCCAGTTCAAGAGGTCTGGGGAATGTGGAGTACCCCTTCATCACTATTGCTCCCATGTAAACTCTGACCCTGAGTGGTAGTACCTGTTAGCACGCCATCTATGGATTAAATAGAAAAATTGTTTCATAAAAAAATTGAGTTTAAAATTTTTTCTACCAAACTATCGCTACGAATCTTTCAAAACTTTGCCGGCATAAAATGACCCACCGAGGTTGATATGCCGTAAAACAAAACAAGCAAATAATAAACAAACCAGCATAATCAGCAGATAGTTGGACCTTTCAAATACATATGAAAAAGAAAAAGAAAAGAAAAAGGGAAATGAATTAATTAAACAGAATAGAAATAAAAAAAAAACTAAGAAAATTCCCTAATACGAAAGCAGAATGCTCACAAAACTTGGAGATTGGGAAGAATGGTAGGTGAAGTAAGGCAAGGGAATTTCTATGCCAAAATCATTTTCTGTTTTATAATATGCACACCCCGCTTCTCTCCCTTTGTTCTCGCCCCCTCTGCCTTCTTTGTGGCGCAATTCAGAACCTCTCAGTGAAATTCTTCAATATAAACAATTGAAGAGAGAATGTAAAAAGTCAGCCTTTATTTTATTTCTCCCGCGTGGTGCTAGCTTGTATGTTCTTTCTTTGTTCGTTAACATATTGACCTGGGATGTATTGGATAAAGAAAATAGTTGGGTGAAGGATATCATGAAAAGTGCACAGAGCAAAATGTATATTTACTCAAATCCTCCGTCTGGAGCAGGATGTGACACGAGCTCAATTTTTAAGCGGGTACAGTTTGTTTGAACTCATTGCTTTCCTTTTCCTCGACTGGCTAAATAACCTAGTCTGTCCTACTATGTATCCATAGCTAGGGGGAGAACAGATGGATTCATGCTTTTCCTAAATGTATTAACGGGAAGCGAAATGCAAACAGTTTACATCCTGTATGTTGAAAAATAATGAATGAAAAAAGAAAAAAATGACCACATATGAGTGGTGTCAAAATGTCTCTACATTGAAACTTTATTTACCAAGACAGAAGGAACAATGAATAAAATGTTAATCACAATAGTTCCTTTGGCATTCAACACACTTGTTCCAGCGAGTTTTCCATTGGTCAAAGCATCTCTAAATTTTCTCTTTTCATATAGTGTGAAGTTGCATACCTTAGATCAGTTTTCATTTTAGGAAACAAGAAAAAGTCGTATGGAGCTGTCGCGTCTGGTGATAATGAAAGGTTGCTGCACTTGCATAATCCTGTGTTTCACCCAAAAATTTCATTAAAAAGTATCGAAACTGGCTACCAATTATTTTCTCGTCTAAACAGCACTATATACGCTTATACGTCATTAATTCCTTTAATATATATATATATATATATATATATATATATATATATATACCAACCTCTCTGCACGAGTAGGATGCGATACAAGGTCATTTTCTAAAGTAAAGTTTAACAGGTTTCAATTCAAAGTTTCCCTCCTTCTAGACGGATTACCAAATCAAGGTTAAAGAGCACCAGTCGGTCCTACTATTTACCCATAGCTGGATGGAGAGTAGTCGTATTCGTGCCTTTCACAATGGTATTAGCGCTATGTGAAATGTAAACAACCTCGCTCAGAATTTGAACTCGTTTCGCCGTGTCCATTTCAAACGACCATTACACCACGTGCCTCCATAATCACTTCATGATATAAGTTGTTCAGATGTACAGACTTCATTTAAATTTGGAGTTTTAAAATTTTAAGAACTTGAAGCTTCAGTCTCAATAATATATATATTTTTTATAACAACTAGTATTTAACACATACAATACATTTAACAGAAAAAAATTAGTTCATATAGAAAATATTACACATAAGAGAAACTAATGTTTCACCTCGCTGAATAACTTGAGTAAAATGAATTTAAAAATATCTATGTAGCAGAACAGTAAACTTCATTTTACGAGCTGTTTGAGGGTAACAATGCAGTCCCACTTCATCCGTTAGGTGAAGACGAACCACGTGGCTTCATTCACAGAAATAGTGAAAAAGTGTGAATCGATCCGTGTACGTAAATCATTATATATCCGTGACTCGCAGATTGTGTAGTAGACTTCTGGTTCACAGTAACTAGGTAACTAATTTTGAATGTGTTTGGCTAAAAAAAAAAAAAAAAAAAAACAAAGAAAAAACAAAAAAAAAAACAAAAAAATCTTGAGTGAGTTAAGAAACACATTAGCTAAACATCTGTAAATTGTTGAAATTAAACATCTACATTGTTTCTTAGTACACGAGCCAAATTAGTAAGGATTTAACTGATCATTACACTTGTATACATTTTTCTACTTTGTATTTTCCCTTGAAAATATTGTTTTGAAGCTTCGTAACTTAAGCGTCCAGTTTTGTTGATGCTAGATAAGATTTTTCAATTATTTATTGTTTTTCACGCGTTGACAAAAGCCATCATATGAGAATTTTCAAATCTATAAGTTGTGCCTTGAAAACCAAGAGGCAGCTGATCACAATTTTCCAAGGAATAAAGCAACATAACAGCTAACACCAATTGCTTTGAAAATATTTATACAAGTCACAACTAAATAGATTTTCTATTAAAGCAGAAAAAAATTTCCAGTGAGACTGTTTCAAGCGACGTAATTAAATCGTGAAGTAGCAAGCAGGTGTAACAGCGCGTGTTTTCGATGTGAATGTCTCTGTCAACCAGGACTAAGTTCTGACTCGAAATGTCAATGGCGTTGAATATATGACCCCGGTTGTTGGTGGCTGACAGCTAATATTGTCTCTCCCGTGAGAAGAGGAAAAACCGTGCTCTTTTTTTTTTCGAGAAAAAGAGTCGGTGTCTCCTACCACCCCCTCTTCTCAGATATGAATGGTGGCTAGATGTTATGTATCATAACAGACGTCGCTTAAGACTTTAAATTTGACTACACTACAAATTTATGAGGCCTATTATATCACATGCGCTTGTAATAGCAGAGTGCGGAAAAACACGCGATTAAAAAAAATAATAATCCGAAGAAAAGAAAAAGGAGAGAGAGAGAGAGAGAGAGAGAGAGAGAGAGAGAGAGAGAGAGAGAGAGAGAGAGAGAGGGGGGGGAAATAGAATGAATGAGAAAAAAAGAAAACTCCCAAAGAATTCATATTTTTCGATTAAACACAACAAAACCCAAAATAAGATTTGCTGGCGTTGAATACAAAGTAAAACGATGATGAAACGTGGATAATTTAATCAAATACAAATTAATCAAAAGAAAAAATAATATATATAAAAAAAGGTTAAGTCGTCGGCGGCCTAATGTCGGTATCAGCCGATCAGCGAGGGAGTCTATCCCCTTTTCACTAGCGCTAGACCAAGGAGATTATCTTAGCGTCTGAGGTGGAGCGCCACACCTACCATCAGTTCCTTACTTTACCGCACAGATCCCTGTGCTACTCATACGCTGAGTCGGCGAGGACCGGTATCGAACTAGGAACCTTGTGGTTTCTAGCCGAACGCTCTACCGACTGAACTAACCCGGCCCTGTGTGCGTGTGCGTGCGTGTGTCAATATATATATATATATATATATATATATATATATATATATATATATATATATATATATATATATATATATATATATATATATATATATATATATATATATATATATATATATATATATATATATATATATATATATATATATATATATATATATATATATATATATATATATATATATGCTTTAGTCTAACCTACACATATCCCTCTCTCTTTAGATGCATTTCTGTCTGTCATGGTCACTGACCCTTAAGACTCATAGGTTGAAACTCACCTAGCAACAAAAAAACAATTCTTAGACCACCTGACATCCATGTCATCGAATTGGAGGTTTCTTCAAATCTTTGCAGTTTCCTCGAATTTCTCGCACGATCGAGATGTGTAATGCCAACTTTCGAAACTGACATTCTCATACTCTACTTTTTTTATTTTACCCCGAGGCTATCGGAGAATATTCAACTTTTCTTTACTCTTTCCTTTTCTTTTTTTTTTTCGTATGTTTATTTGTTTAATAATACCTCAAATTTTCACTATACTTTCTGTCTCAAGTTATTATTTCTGTTTTATTATTATATATTCTTTCGTCACCGTTTTGTTAAACTTCTGTTCAATCCCTTTGCACATGTTAGAAGGTAGAATTATATATATACTAGACAAAACGTGACCCGTTGGGTCACCCATTGAGCTCTGGAGACAAACATTGATTCGCCCAGCTTTGATAAAAAAAATAACATATCTTATTATAATGGAGATTGTGTGCTTTTCCGTCTGTAACCGAAACTATATTCCTACTCAAGTCACAATTCTTTTAGTTATTGACATCACATTCTCCATGATTTTATTTTTATCTAAACCTCAATTATTAATAAAATTGTCTTACATTATTAATACTGTTAACTATGTCTACATACTAACAACATGCAATTATATTTATATATACAACAAAATAGCGCTTTACAATGTGAACGGGAAGGCTAATTTGCATATTAATATTAAAAAATCGAATTTAATAAATATGTGCTTAGTATTATTGATTTCTAACTGTTTGGTTTTATTTTAATGAATATAAGTAAAAATCTCTTCAATGAATCTTAAATGAAATCCATTAACAAGATAAAATAACTGTCATTTTATTCTTCACTTCCTCTTTTAACTAAATACTTAAATTCGAAAAAATAACAATGAAAGACGAGAGTGATGGAAGAGTAAGTTTCAGTTGTTCCATTTTTTATTATACTCCTTCTGTTTCAAATCTTTTTATCTGTATTCTTATTTAGTTTCATTAGCCTTTCTAATTTAATACAATATTTTATTACATCAAAACTTAAATACTTGCACCCGGAGGGTGCATATATTTGCTAGTATATATAATATATATATGTGTGTATGTGTATGTGTGTATGTGTGTGTGTGTGTGCGTGTGTGTATAACACTTTCACACATTCCAAAAAGATTCTATTACAAAGAGGTAGGATAATTAAGTTATGAGAAAATCTGTTGTCATGTTGACACGGTGTCTCTCGAAGGGAGCAAGTGCCGTGTAACCATAACAACAAAAGTGATTATAAATATATAATGTATATATGTAAATATATAGATATATGTAAATACGTTAGTTTAATATGTCAGTGTCAACAGATCAGTAAAAAAAAATAGTATCAGTCAAAGAGTATAATGAAATAAGTAAATATAAAAACCTGTAAATAGAAATTGAAAAGATGTATCACCTTAAAACTATCACCGTACCAATCCTGAATATGATCAAGATAGAGACAAATAAACTCATCAATACACAAACCCATAAATGAACAAACAGACAACCAATAACAAAAAGGGGGGTAGGCCAAATTCTGGAATGATAATGAGACACACACACACATAAAAAAATAGAATCAGATGGTCCTGTTAATATAGAAAAAAGTTTATACTTAGAGGGTGAGCCAGACCTGGAATTATAATCAGAAACTGTTGAACAGGCACACACACACACACATACACACATACACACACACACATACACACATAAATACCCCCCCCACACACACACACAGACAGTTTGAAAAACATAAGGCAAAACCAAACGGACAAGCCACTAGCAACAACTGCAGTTTCGGAGATCTTCTGTAGATGAGCTTTTTATCTTGAAATATTAAGAATAAATCACAGGTTAACAAACAACACCATAGTTACCTTATTTTTCTTTACACTTGCATTGTGATAGCCTTAAAAACCAACCACCAAACCAATATAAACACAGTGCTTCAAGCAAATTATAAAACCCTTTTAAACTCATCAATAGTTTAGTATTTACCCGGCAGACCCGGCCGACCCAGCCGATAAGAAATGCAAAAGACATGCGGAAATGCTCATCTCCTTGGAAGAGGACAATCAATGTGATTAGAAATGGAACGAATATCTTGATATCATCCATATACCGTCGGTTTAAAAAAAACAGAATCCATGTATACCATCATAACTTGGTGTTTTCCGATTTGGCACTTTCTTGAGTGTTGCTTTTTGCGAGTCCATGTGTATGTCGGTCTCGGGGCTTTTTTCAAGTCCTTACAATTTTTTTCATCTTATTAATTCATTTTGGAGTTTCTGTTATATTCTTTCTTTTCCCATATCGCTTGTTCTCTTAGTTTCTTTATTTGTCTTTCTACTATTATTATTATCTCTTATAAATTCATTAACATATCTGATGTTTTGTTATTTGTACAGAAGAAAACCCTATTGAAATTTACATAAATTTCATTTCACATTATCTAAGTGTTAAAAAACTCACAATCCAAATAAGACTATTTTTAGCCATTTGCTTCATTTCTTTATTGAATTGTTACAACTAAGTCTTAAAATTACTAATTAGCCATGAACTCGTGGGTGGCATACTGACAACTTTTTCGTGTTTGGAGGAGAGAAAGACTAAAAAATATGGCAGATTGCCAAATTATAGCAAGCTGAAAGCATAAATTTGTAACTGAATAGTTTAGTGGAAGAAATGAAGCAACTGACTAAAAATTAGTGTCATGTGAATTTTCGATATAATCATTACCATTGTATATATTTTTCAGGTAACTTTGAATAATATGAATGAAATTTCAACGGGGGTGTCTATTCTGCAGAAGCATCAATTAAAAATATATCTTAACAATAATTGCACTTTACAAAAAAGCCTTGTTGAACGCAATAGGAAAACTATTAGGTAATGTTTCGTATTTGTTTTTGTTATGAGGCGGAGTAATACGAGAAGTGACAAGAGTCTTGACTTAAATTCAATCAACATTTTGAGCATTTTTGTCTAGTTTTTATTTTATTTTATTTGTATTTTGTTTTATTTAACCAACAGCTGACGATGATAAAGTCAAGGAAAGGAAGTGTAAATGTAAGAGAAGACATTTTAACTGGTCAGTGGTTGACCCCAAATACATTCCATTCTGTTTCTTTGAGGATTTTCTTCTTGTCACTTGCTTATTTGATTGTCGTCTTTTAACCAACACCCAGCCGTAACCACCGATTATTAGGTATTCGGCAAATGAGGTTATTTGCCAAACAGAAAAATTCTTGTTAAAGAAAAAAAAAAAAAAAAAAAAAGAAAAGAAAAGAAAAAAAATGAAAAAAAAATGATGAAGAAAACCGTCCGTTGTAGCAAATATGCATTTTATTTTGCTTATATGTTTGAAACAAATAAGAAAGCAAAGATCTATAACAGGGATTCTCAAACATTCTTCTCCGATCAATCGGCTGGTCAGGTCAAGCCCTAGCACCTATTTCCCAACCCTATTGCCCTTATGGCAAGCCCCAACCCTTTTTATCATATGGGTGCTAGAAGGTGGTGGCTGCGAGTCTACATGTCCTGGGAATGACGTTAAACTCTATCTGATAGTGAGGTTCCAGTTTTGGAGGTTTGGGGAATGTGGAGCACCCCTTCATCACCATTGCTCCCTGGTCCACTCTGACCCGGAGTGGTAGTACCTGTTAGGGTTCCATCTATGGGTTAAATAGAAAAATGTATTTATAAAAAAATTGTATTATCCATTAAGAATTGATTTATTTCAAAACTTTATCGGCATTAAATGACCCACTGAGGTTGATATGCCGTAAAACAAACCAAACCAAACCAAACCAAATCAAACATTCTTACTTAATATCCTACCCCTTGTAACCAAATTTAATTTCCATTCAAATAAATCAATTGAATACTAAATTACAAATCAACTAAATTGCCTGTGTTTGAATCAATTTACATGGGAAAAGAACCAGATACAACTTAAAATCTTCAATGAATTTTGGTGGGTTGATTCTTTTTTAAGGTTTTCGGTTTCAAGATTAACATCTTTTACAAAATACAGAAAATGTTATTAGAAATGGAATACTGAATCATATAATATCATCCAAACTAATAAACACCTGGAAATACTGAAAGTGACTTAACAAACGAAAATCCGCATCTCTTAGGTCAGAACGGACTTTTTCGTTAATAATAATTTAATTTTAATTCTATTCCTTGAAAATCTGGATAAGAATTAAAACTTCAGATATAGTATTTTAATTATAGTTTTTCATTATATTTCTTTTTTAAATCCCTGTTTTTATTTTTCTTATTAAATACACTTCTCTTATCTCATAACCAATTATAAAAAGAAATATTCTAGAATTCAGTATTCTTATGAAATAATTCATTTAAAATATAATTGTTTTTAAATGTTTTTGTAAAAATATGATTATATGCGTCGTTATTGACACCGAAAAGATCTGGATCCTTTTGGCCAGGGTCAGATCGTTCATTCATTTGAATGACTCGTATGTTTTGAATGGATCGTTCATCATGAGTGTCCATCACACTCAATAAAGCATTTTGCCAGGCAACTAGTCTAAATGATCCAGCCATTTTGTCCTCCAGTTTTAAACGGATTTATAAATGCAAACTTGTAAATTCCCCGGCTGTAGACCCCTATGTTTTTATTTACCCTGCCAAAATTTTATTCACCCCCAACTGTCTATTTGGACCACTTTAAGAAGACCTTATCTACACAGTTATGTATCTGACGCATCAGGTTGTCACAGAAACTGAACATTTAACACAAATTAAAAGCTTAATCAAAACTAGGGAAGAAAAGAACCCACCTGATCAAGCAACGAATATTGTATGGCTCGTCTAACCTGCTTGGCCAGTTCAATAGATTCATATTTCATTTATTTTCATATTTCAGCGCCAATGAATGGTGTTCGAGTTTGCGTAAAAACCAAGATGGATGTGTGTGTGTATGTATGTGTGTGTGTGTGTGAGTGTGTCAGCGCAGTCATGCAGCTTAAAGGGAAGACCTGGCGCAACATAATCTTCCTACACACAAGTATAAAGACTTGGTTTGAAAACTGCATAGGATAGAAACTGTCAGAAACACACACACACACACACACACACACACACACACACACACACGCACACACACACACACACATATATATATATATATATATATATATATATATATATATATATATATATTAATAATTAATAATAATTAATAAGTCATCCACAGACACGTGTTTCGGCATATCATGCCTCCTCAGTGTGGCTAGACACAACTATCCTTGGGTAGGGTTCGAACTCAGACTGACCGTATATATATATATATATATATATATATATATATATATATATAGTGTGTGTGTTCGGGATAAATTTGACAGTTCCACAAGGAAAAAGAAAAAGTGCTTAGTAACTACAAAATTTTATGGATTGTAAAAAATCAACAGGCACGGAAATTACACTACAGTCAACAGGTTTTACTGAAAAATAACCGCCATTAGTGTCGATCACAGCCTTAATCCTGCTCCGGAATATGGAACAAGCTGAGGATACAGTTTCCCTGGTCTCAAAAATTACCTTAGTTCTGTCGATTAACTGGGCTTTTGTAGTACTGGCACGGCGATTGGTGTCTTTCTCAACAGCTCCATATACATAATAATCGATGGAGTTAAGATCTGGGGAGTTTGGAGGCCAAACATTGGGACTGATGTAGTGGTAAAAATTCGCCGACAACTACTTTTGACTTTTTCCAGATATGTGGCAGGGGGCTGAATCCTCTCTGAAAAAATGCGGAGGCATCACATCACCATCAGAGGACACACATCCGAAAACCATCACAGTTTGGGGAAATTTAGTCTGCATAACACAAGGAGTGTCTTTTCGACTGTATGCAAGCCATATGTTATTCTGCGTGTTATGCTTTTGATCTTATCAAAAGTTTTTCTCGCCGGAAAAGAACCAGATTGTTTGTGGTTAAGCAGGATATTTCACTTTGCTCAGAAGTTTCTTCGCCTTTGTCAGACGATTTTCACGGGCCGTTCTGGGAGCAGTTGACCTCTGCGACACTTGTATGAGTAGTAGTGAAGGTCTTCATTGAGTGCAAGCTTCATGGTAGAGGCTGAAACATTCAATTCACGTAACAAAGCCCGAATTCCAATTCCAGGGCCCCCAACACTTTTTTCTGCAGATTTTCAAGGAATTCTACTGTACGAACGCAATCAGATTGTCTATTATGTTGCTTTCTTCTGGTGACAACCTCGTAGTCTCCATTACAATTCTCCAGTTCATGCCTGATTGTTTTTACTTTGTTCAGGGAGCATTGGGCAGCAATGACAATCACCTTATTTTGATGGCTGGCACAGATCATCATGATACAAGTTATTCTCTTCCATGATTCAGGTGGGTTCCAGTCATCAATTCTATCTGTCATCACGTATATGAATGAAGAAGTGCCCAAGCTTTTAAATGATGGATAGTGTGCGTCAATACTTCCAACTACGGAGAAAAATAACCAAATATAAGTATGTCAAATTTATCCCGAACACCCAGTATATATATATATATATATATATATATATATATATATATATATATATATATATCAATAAAGGAAGGAAGAACTCAATACAGTAATCCCATAATAAATTTATTTCGGCGAAAATTGGGGCCCATATAAATCTAAGTTGATTTAAACCGGCTCCCCAAATTTTCGCCTCATCAGATGGGTCTCAAATTGAGACCCATCTGATGAGGCGAAAATTTGGGGAGCCGGTTTAAATCAACTTAGATTTATATGGGTCCCAATTTTTGTCGAAATAAATTTATTATGGGATTACTGTATTGAGTTCTTCCTTCCTTTATTGATAAATATTGCTCTGTATATAATCTAAAAGGTTATTTTACATTGAGCTCTTTTAGTGATTTAATGATTCACTGTATTTATACATACTGGATCATCAATATTAGTACAGTGGATCTTAGAAATCACATATAGAATCATCCCTTACTACCAAGTTTTGGATAAATCTTATATATATATATATATATATATATATATATATATATATAGGCATGCCGGTAGCTTAAATTCCTTTGACTCTCTCTCTCTCTCTCTCTTTCTCTCTCTCTCTCTCTCTCTCTTTCTTTCTCTCACTATCCATTCGTCTTGAAGGTCCTCTAGACGCCATCCAGTGTCCGTACACAGCTGATGAATGTAAGTTATTGCTAGTCTGTCAGGATTTATTAAAAACAACCCCCAACATCTTTGTGTAGTCTCCATTTTGCTTTTTTCCCAAGTGTTTCATTAAGCGTCAAGTGGTGCAACTATAGAGTACTGATATGGTTAATGATTGGAAGATTTGCTGTTTTATCTTATTAGAGGGATCATATTTCCAAATGATCGATAACCTGTCCTTAGCAGTCCATGTTTTACTCTGATATTCCTGTAATTTGGAATGTCAGTTATTTTCATTTTTGTATGACAATTGACGACAATTTACGACAATTTACGACAATTTTGACGACAATTTACCCACTGCACCCGGCACACACTCATACACGCGAGCGCAAACCTATATATGTATGTACAAGGAAGCGCGTGGTGTAATGGTTAAAGTCATGGGAAATGGACTCATCGCCCCGAGTTCAAATCCTGGACGCGGTAATTGCATTTCACTTAGTGCTAATACCCATGGTAAAGGTATGAATCCTACTCTCCCTCCAGCTATGGGTAAATAGTAGGGCAGACTGGGCTCTTTAACCTTGGTTAGTCAACCGGCCTAGGAGAAGGAAAACTGAATTAAAACCTGCTGAACTCCGCTTAAGAAATTGACCTTGTGTCGCATCCTGCTCGTGCGGAGGGGTTGGTAAATATATATATGTATGTACACTCCTAACAATCTTGTTATAAAAAGTTGATTTTATTATAAATCAAATATCAGAATTTTGTTATTTCTAGTGGAACATTGCACATTCAAAACGGATATTATTAGACTCTATGGCATTGAATCTCTGTAAAAAAAAAAAAAAACACCAAAAAAACAAAACAAAAAGAATTGCATAAAGATATATTTGGATGTACTTATTTTTGGACAGGTAGATATCCATATTTTTGCGAGTGGCTAGTGTTGTGTAATGGTTAGCAAGCTAGACTGAGAGTCCATTATTAGTGAGGTTGAGTCTCACTGAGTGCTCTATTCTGCGTTACAGAGTTTCTTTAAAGTTTTGTAACAAATCTTAACTGATAATATCAGTTTTGCTTGTATAATGTTTGATTAGACATAATGGAGCGGTTTAGCTCAGTCGGTTTAGCATCCGTCGGAGAACCACAAGGTTGCAGGTTCGATACCGGCTCTCGCCAACTCAGCGCACAACTCTGATCTGTGTGGTAAAGTATGAAGCTGGTGGTAGGTGGGACGCTTCACCTCGGACGCAAAAACAATCTTCCTGATCTAGCGCTAGCAAAAAGGGTATAGACTCGCTCGCATTTCAGCTGATACCAACTTTATTTACTTATCTTTGGTTTATACAGTTAAGTCAAGATATTAAAGTTGTGGATGCGACCCGATAGTAGAAATGTATTATATTTGGAGATAGGTTAGTCAGTTGGTTTTAGATCAGAGCAGGTGTGTCAGAGATGGCGGAGGAAAGAAACGTTTGATTGAAAGTCAATTATGAAGGGATAATTGTTTTCCCATTATTGGCTCTAAATAAACAAACGAGACCCTTTGTTTTCTTTTTATAAACAATTTCGACAAATGTACAGACATGGTGACGACAAAAATGGGCAAGACCCTTGATTTTGTTTAGAATATTGGAGTCACCTGAATTGGGGAGTGATCAAGGAATATTGATAACAGATACATATTTTGGAACGTTCTGGAAAATTCTGAAGGAAAAAGTACTTAAGTTTGGGTTCGGAGTGACAGGCAGGCAGTTGGGACTTAGGGTCGGACCTGGACTGGTCGAGGGAGAGTCCGTTGAATTAGTTAAGTGGGGAGTGTTGATATGGCGAGGAACAAACGGACAAACTTAGACCGAACGAACGAAAAATCCGACCGACAAAGATCCCTCCCTCTCTCTCTCTCTTGAATTCCTGTCTGAGAGAATAAATTTTCTAAGAATAAGAACTTGTGAATGAAAGCTTACCGTCCCAGTCCTAACCAGCAGTAAGTAGACTGACGGACTAACAATCGAGGAGAAAGATAATTTGTTTACATAAGCAAATTGACCGTGACGGAAGGCGCACAAATGAGAAAGCTTCTTCCCACTTCCAGAATAGCAGAGGCAGCTATACTCATTCGCTGACCGTACCCACAGAAAGAGGAAGAATCGCCTGTGGTAGATAACCTGAAAACCTATCGCTGCTAGGAAGAATTTGTTTTGGTAAATAACAACACGCGCGTTACGTCTCGCCTTGTATACACCTTAGCACTGTGGACCCGTGTGCGTTATGTATCGTCATCGTAGCGTAGTGGTGAGTGCACCACGTTACAGAAATAGTAAATGGTGGGATAGGTATGTTGTTCTGTGATAGTGGTGTCCTGGGTATGACGTTAAACTATCTGATGGTGAAGTTCTAATTCTGGAGCTTTGGGGAATGTGGAGTACCCCTTTATCACCATTACTCCCAAGTCTGCCCTGACCCTGAGTGGTAGTACCTGTTAGGGTCTCATCTATGGGTTAAATAGAAAAAAACTGAGTTTAAAAATGTGTTTAAAAAAATCAATTGAGTACCCGTCGATAATGAATAAAACAAACGTCTTCAGCATGAAATAACTCAATCAATTGACATGCCGTAAAACCCAACCAACCAACCAACCAACCAACCAACCAATCAAATCTGGGGTGGCCAGTGAGTGTGACTTTGAAAGTAGTGTAAGAAAAGGATTCAAAGTTATATTTACTTGATACATAACTCCGACAAAGGTTTGATAAACAAAACATTTAATACGTATACAGCACATGGATATAACAAGACACATAATACATAGGTATAACAAAGTTACATGTAAAAAGATAAATACACCTTCATGAATGGTACAAGATATACATAAAGGCCACAGACATGAGACTAGGGATAGTCCATGCTGTGTGAATGACTTACAGTAATGTAAGGGGGGCCAAAAGCCCCAACGAGAAGGGGTAGACCGTGTCTACCCCATGTGTCTCGTCTGGTGAGGAACAGGAAAAGAGAGAGCAGCGTTTGAACCAGCCGCTTAAATATAAAACGGCCCCCTAGCGGGAACTAGCGAACTAAACGGGCAGACAACTCAACGGGAAGATAATCCCTACAGTAGTAAAGCATAATTGTAGTAGGTGCCTTTTTTATGTTAATTCCATATGTTCATTAGTAGATGTTGTCGAGGTTTTGGTTGAATGTTGGTGAAAGAGATTGTTGGTTACCATTTGATGGTAAAATTAAATAGTAAAATAAACAAATGCTGATAGTAGAAAATGGATGACTTTATTTCTTGTGAGATGTTGATAGTTTCTGAAAAGTCGAGAATTTTATAGTACATACGAAAACTCTCTACTGTTCTAGGGTTTGGTTTACTTTCTTTGTTTAATGGCATATCAACCTTTGTGGGTTATTTAATGCCAAATTCATCCTTGTAGAAGAACAGTAGTGGTACTATTTAACCCATAGCTGGGGAGATTAGGGGATTCATACCTTTCCCAAGGGTATTAGTCCGAAAGTAAACGTAATAGCGTGACTAGATGTCGCAGTCCAGCATGTTAGCCACTACGCCACGGCGATTCCCCTCTTTATACATTGGCAGGAAAAATATATGCAGATAATCCATGCAGACAACTAACACTCCGTTTTCTCATCTCAGTTAATTCTATGTCTAAAGTATATATACGAGCTGTGCTAAAAAAATATTTTAAGTACAAGTTGTCAAACAGACGGTTGTCTCCCTTTTTTTTTAGAACAAAACAAAAAAATAAAAAAACAAACCCAACAACCCAGTATCAATGTTTCCTTTCAATTTTTAATGATCTGTTACAGGATCAAAAAGCTACGAGTCAAAAGACAAACACAAACGAAGTGTGCAGATGATCTTTGTTTGTTTGTTTGTTTTTTAATTTCTTTTTTTTTTATTGCAACAAAGGTCAGAGCAAGAGTGATATAATGATTAATCGTTCTGTCTTGCGACTTGCCGTCGTGTAATGGTCAGCAAGTTGATCTTTCATATTATTACTATTGAGCCGTGAATTCGATACCCACGGGATACACCTTACGTGTAGTCCTGTGTCCAGCTTATTTAAAAGGAAAAATGGCTTTTCGCGTGATCTAATATTTAGCAAATTAGGCTAGGCTATTACTAGTGAGTTTGATTCTAACTGGGTGCTACATACTCATGACCTTGAGCCAAACTAAACGAAGCTTAGTAAATGACAAATCGTTTAGCTACATGGTATAATTATTGGTTCTTTGTCTTAAATCTAAAACTTTCGAAATTCGCGCAGAGCATTAATAATATTTCTTGTGCATGACGACACCGTTGCGCAGTTTAGAAGGAACATTATTATTATCTTGTATATAATGTTATTATTTGATGTTATATAATAAGTTTCTATCTATTTTTATAGTTGGAGATGCCGGCGATTGGAGCAAGTCGGAATATAAAAAGGATTCCAAAACTTTTCGGATGAAAAATCATGAACTCACACCATATGAGCTGAATTACAAAGCCAAATTTTCGGACAATCGGAGACATAGTCGCAAAGACAAAATGGAAACAACCCAAAGATCCCTTTATAATAAACGACACAATATTTCTCCATCAACAGGGAAAAACGAAAACAGTTCGCAAGAATCGGACAGAAAAGATTTGATATCGAATAAGATATCTCACGATGCTGAATTAAAAAACGCTTGGAAGAAGAGAAATATGTCAATAAGAAGACCGGCTAGGGGACCTGTTAGATTGGGTAAAAGAATGTTTGCAGAGAGAAAAAAGAAGACAAACAGGAAAGTTCCTCTTAGAATGTTTGGTATTCGACAAAATAAGAAAAGTTTTCTGTCTCGAAAAAAAGCAGACGCAGTAGAAATGTATCGGCAACTATTGATAAAAACTGGCCAACTGCAAAAGTTTCGTACATTGAACAAGTCTCAACAAATTGAATTGTTACGCAGTCTTATAATAGCCAGTCGAAATGCAAAACGGGAGAAAGCAGCAGAAAGTAGTTTACAACCATGGAAAACTACGACTCAATCAACAATGAAAAGTTCATATAGTATTGAGCCTAGCAAGACACCATTGGATATAAGAAGAGAACGGGTATCTAATAAATACAATAATGCAAATCATTATCGAATTATTGGAAATCATGGCCGACTCATTCCTAAACCATCTGTAGCATTTACAAATGGAGTTGCGCATATGAAGAACTCTGATCGTAATCATTCCTCTGGAAAGAAACTTTCACGTAAGGAAACACACGCTGGTTCCGTCAGTAGACAAGAATCCAGTATAGAAAGTATAAAAACGAGACATCAGAAACCAGTGTCGACTCTTGCAACTTCAAGTTTATCTTCTCGCCTAAATATGAACGGCAATGCTTTTATGCTCAATAAAAATAGCGACAATATTCGTTATAGAATCCCGAGGCGTAAAAATGTCTTTCCTGCAATGAAGTACAAAACGAGACTCTCTTATAAATATAAGAAAGGAAATAAAGGGATGATGAAATCAAATGAATTAGACAGAAAGAAAAATAGAGAGGAAGATGAGTCGAGAGAAGAAAAGGGTAAAGATGATAAAGGTAATAATGAAGCGGGAAATGATGATGCTGAACAGAAAGAACAAGCGAATAAGGAAGATAAAGAAGTATCAGAAAACTCTTTTAGAAAACAAAATCGTCGGGGTAAAATGAACTTTCGTTTTCCCATCAATATGAAAATGGAAGCGAGGTTCGATAATCGGAGACCTTTGTTGAGAAATCGTAAATACGGACTTAAACGGCCTTCCCTCTTCCAGAATGAAGCGAGACATATGGCGGAGCGGAGGCGCAAAACACACCTGCCGTCAACTGTTATACCCCTTCGTGTTTATCGAAAGGAAGATAAGGGTAGGATGTTTGAGTCTAATAGAAATATTCCAAAACGATCTGATTTGCGCGAAAATATTGCTCAGCCACCTGAATTTGTTAGGATTAAACAGGATAATACAAAAAGTGGTCATTCTGTTCGAAAAGACGATCAGGATTCATCGGAGGATTTGTCAGATTCAAAGAAAAATGATAAAGTGCATAAATATCAGAGTCTTTCTCCTCCTGGATTAGATTCGATGAATATGGCAAGTGATTTTCAATATGGTTATCGACCGGTCACATATAGCATGCCCAGATCATTATACGGAAGACCAGATTATTATGATCAAATACCTTTTGTCGATATTGCTGAAACAAATACTCGAGCTCAAACCTCGGAGGAGAATGCTTCGTCAGAAAACGATCAGCACGATGGGGATCAACCGGATTATAATGATGACAATGAAACACCATCTTACACAGACATGCACGGAAGTGACATGACCGTTGGTGGAGATCGAACTATCGATGTGCACACGTTTTATGATAATAATCCAATGTACATGATACCTGATCCGAAACCAGAAGAAGACGACGACGCTTCAGTTGAGAACGGACATGATGATGGCGATTTTGAACAGACCAACAGCCGACAGGATAGCGGGTCAGAGGAGCAAGATAATCCTAAACAGTTTCAACAAACAATTCACAAGAACCATGATTCCCCGGATACCCTGCTCATAGTCCTCGACAACCAGGCCAAGGCTAAGAAAAAGTTAAATGATCGCAACAAGAATTTGAACTTTAAACGAGTGACACCTGAAAATAAAAAAGTCAGCCCCGTTATTAAAGCCGACCATTCGTATTCCAGTGGTATTCTCGTTATTCTGGATAATCAAAAGAAAGCGAAACAAAATAATCCCAACATCCATCCAGCTTTAGAATTAGCTTCTAATGGAAAACAAAAAACTGCTTTGAACAAAAATGAATTTTACAACTTCACAGCCCGAGAAACATTCAAAAAGAGACCGAAAATTGATAGACAAAGGGTTAATCGCAAACGCGGACGTAGCAGAATGAATGTTCCACCAAAGAGAAAGTCGGATGGTTTCCGAAAATCTTACAATGGTCTTCAGCCCCAAGGAAGAAAATCGGGACTGGATGATCTTTTGATTGAACTTGGGACGAAAGAAAATATTTTTAATATTCGTACTACAAACAATGGAAGAAAACAACCAAGTTATCATGCACGTATTTCAGCAAGTAAATCACTTCAAGAAGATCAACGCCATGATGTTCAAGCAGATAATTCATCCGATAATACTGATATGGAAAGAGTAAAAGAAATCGTAGCTAATGAACACAGGAACGTTAATAATGATGATACTTATAAAAACATGCAATCTTCGTCTCAGACTGAAACTTCGGCTGTTAACGAGGACAAAATTCCAGACTCAGTTTTACATCTAAAAGCGGATACTGAAAATTTTGGCAACCGCATCAAAGAATTTGACAGCAATGAGAACGAAATGAAAGAACTGAATGGTAATAAAACGGCAGATGTGTCTAAGATCTTTGCGAATCGTCTGTCTGAAAATAATTCAACTCTAAAGAAAACTGATTGGAACAAAAAACTAAAGGGTATCGCAGCTAAATCCACCCAGAGGCAAAGTTTCCATCCAAATATACGCATTCTTCCAGATAAATCAGCGAAAGATGTCAAAAGTAAATATTCTGACCACAAGCACAAGATCTCACCTGTCTATCAGCGTGGTGGTGTAGATTATGTGTATGGACCATTAAATGGAATTTCTAAACACATTTCATCAAATAGCGATGACAAAGAAGATGAAGAAGAAGACGATGAATCAATTGAAGAAATGTCTCCAAACGGTGTATCTCTGTATCCTGATATAGACAACTCTCCTACAAGCAAATTAACTCCAATCTACCCAAGCCAATTGCATGACATCTATGACTATGGGAATGTAGCTATGCAAGGTGCTGATGAAGAAGAGGAAGATGATGATGATATAAATGAAACTCAAATTGTTGATGTTGAACCTCTGGTCATTCCTGATCATCAACATAAACTAGAATATGTCGAAGGGACAATGGATTATCATCCACATTTAACCAGAGAGCGCGGCGATAAGCATAAATCTGTTATTAAAGGTTTGCATTCAACTCACATACCAGCGGCTCTTGCGCATGCGTCTATAAGCGGAAGTGATGATAAAGCACGTACAAAAGAAGCACCAGTAGGAAATGTGCATCCATATTATTCTAATTTTAATCATCTCAAAAATATCATTGACCTCCCACCAAATAATATAGATTATCGAGCAAAAATGACTGATTATACCGTTGATGATGATGATGAAGATGATACAGAAGAAGAAGATGATAACGATGATGATGATGATAATAAAAACTATATAGAAAATGTATATCCTACTGATGTAATAGATCCTCATCAGCACGTCATGAATGATTTTTACGGCGATTTTCAAACTCCTTTCTATGAAATTTCACATGACCATGAAGATGGTCATTCCTCTCAAGAAGCTGTAGATAGTGATACAGGCGAAGAAGAGGCAATGAATTTTCATGATTACACTGGTATTCACGGTCGATACGATGATAATACCAGAGATATGCATGCAGCAGTTCCAGGTACCAATAAAAATACGACCACGAATTTCCGTAGTCTTGGAGATTATCGAAATCCACGGTACCACTCTATACGCACTTTGTACGATAAAATTCCAAACAACAGAGAAGATATCTTGGATTCCTTAGAGGACGGTCCTGCTGATTCCAATAGTATGGGTGAGGAGAATGCATACATTGACAAAAAGTATAAATTCCCAAATTACAATGTACACAAAGCAGTATTATCTGATTACGGCGATCATTTTAAAACGATGGACAATCAACATCTGGGCATTTACATGCGTAATGTATCCAAGAAAGCATCGTTTCCGTCTGGATTGTATGGAATTGGTTACCAGCATTCTTTGAAACGGGGACAAAAAGAAAAAATATCTGATGAAGAAATTACAAGATCTTTGGAAGACGCACCATCAGATCAAGAATTTTATGCTACTTCATATGGAAGAAACAAACCGATTCGAGGTGTTAAATTTAGAAAAAGAACAAATTCTTTGAAAGGTTTTCGAGGTCGCTACAGGAAATTCCCTGGGCATTCAAGTAGAATTTATAGAATCATGAACCAAGGAAAAAAATCACTACGACAAAGTAACTTATACAAACGTCTTAAAGAAATTCACGAAAGAAAAGCACGTCTTCGGATTTCCAAGTTTTCCCGTTTCCAAAATGGATCTAAATCCAAAACTCCTTTAATGGATGGTCGTCAGCAAAAGATAAACAATGATTCGTCAAGTAATGGCACTTTCTATTATTACGAAAGTTATCTTCCGAAAAATAGCAAAAGTTATATTCTTTTACCAAATGGCCAGTCGATAGATTCAGAAGAATCAAGAGCTGATCGAAGTTCCCACGAACATGGACCGGGTATAGAAGATGGCTCTGATGATTTCCGTGATGACACAGTGGCGACCTCTGACGGAATCTACTATAAGAACAGACATGGTAGAAAAAAAGGCGGCAAGTTTAAATCACAACATTATCAAGTTAAACGCGTGAATGAAAGTGGAAACACGCAGAATGAAACATCTGAGTTTAGCAACGATGATAACAATAAACAAGAACTGAAGGTAGATATTAATACTGCTACATCTTGGAATGAAACTGCAGAACAAGAAGGTTTAGCAGGAAACGAGAAAAATTCCTCTTGGCATATTGAAAAAAATAAGGATGACATTGACGCTCCTATTACGAGCGAAAAGAAAAACGAACAATTTGGTCAATATGATTCAGATAGCATCTCTTTTGTATATCATGGCAGTCAAGCAGGAGAATTTCACGATTACATTGGTGCAGGTCGAGATCAAACAGAAGGTTTAGAAGATATGCAAGGGACACCTGAAAGCAAGTTACCTAATGTTGAAGGTGATTCCCTATATCACGATATATACGGCACACCAGAAAGTGATTTACAGAGAGGGGTGCATTATGAAAACAGTTACAATTATCCTGACAATGTTTATAGCGATTATGATTACATCAGTGGTACAGCTGTTAGTGAATTGTCTCAAGATGAAAGCATATTACATGGAGCCAGTGGAGCTCTTCCCGACGGAGTTCTTACAGGACAGGAAACTATTTATAGTGAAAATCATTACCCACATTCTCAACAACAGAATTTCATGAAAGATAACGGAGATGGACTCTTCAAATTTGGAGAAGAGATTGTTGATATGAACAGTGGAATGGGAAAACGTGGCCATTCAAAAGTTGGACATCAAATAGTAAGTTATTTAAGCAATCGGCTTGATACTGGGAAAATGGAACCAGACCCCAAACATTATCCAGATGGAAGACATGAGGACATTCGAAATTTGGCTTTAGATAAAAAAATATCAAGCGACAAATTTCATGAGAGAATGTTTAAAAATGCTGATGAAAGTCGATCCGGAAATATAGACATGATTGGACGAGAAAAAGGTAAAAAACATGACGGGAAAGTAGAAAATTCCGAATCTAAATATTTTGCTTCTGGCAACGGGGTCTATTTTGATGATACAAATTTTAATCTAAACTTATTTGGAAATTTCCCAGACGGAACCACTCCTGGATCTATTCAAATATCTCCGAGTACGAGAAATGCTAATTTAGAGACCACGTTACCGACTGTTGGAATAGACGAATCGAAAGTTGAGAAAATAGAGAAAGCCATGTTGCCCGATGTTACTGATACAAGAAAAACTTGGAAATACCAAAAAGATATTAAAGTTTCTTCGATTTCCGGAGGTGATGAAAGTCGGGATTTGACAAAAATGATGCACCTTAAACCTGACATTAAACAAAATGTAAATGGTATCAAAATAAATGAAAGTGTAGATTCTATGATCAATTTAGGTACGCTTCCGAAATTGTCTCATTCGGTGAAAAATGTTTATAATTCTGATTTGCCAGACAAGAATATAACCTTGCATTCTTCCAAGGCAAAAATAAATAATTCTATAAATTTTGAATCCGACAAAGAAAAGAAATTACCCCAAGAGAATTATGGTCGAGGTTGGCATACATTTGATCATGAAATACCAAAAAGAAAAGATACAAATTCTGATAAAAAAGAAACGCCTCAATTTAGGTCTTTAGTTAATAGCAAAGAAAATAAAGACAACATGATAAATCTCCGGAAAGTAAAACCTGATATTAAAACAGCGGTGTTAGGCGAAAACTTATCCCCGTTAGATGAAATTAAAAGTGAAGGTTTTCAAAATGAACATATATTACAAAATCAAACAGCAGCCGTATCAAGTGATGATCAAACACAAAACGTTGAAAAGAATTTAGATTCCCTAAGTGATAACATTTCAGACATTAATGATTTTTCAAATATACGTAAAAAAGCAACAAATCGCCAAGAGAATGCGACAATGGTTGTTGCTAGGCGATTACGCACAAAAATTACAAACTGGGGAAGAAGTGGTCATTCCATCAGTCACCAAGTACCTGAAATTATTGTAAGAGACGGTCGAAGAAAAAGCAGAGGAAAAAACAGGGCACATATAAAGATGTCTGACGTTTCATCCAGAAGAAAGCCAGAAATCAGAGATTCTATTCCCAAACAAAAATTTGTTCTATCTGAACCAGAAATCCAATTAAACAAAAATTCACCTGAAGAAAGAAGCCATTATAACCCACAGAAAGCAGACGATATTTTTCAATATGTTTTACCTGACATCCTTCATAAAGAAGAATCTGATCCTTTGCCAAAACAAACAACAATTCCAACAGCAAAAGCGCCAGAATTGATCAATGTGAATTGGCATGGGCAACCTGTAACACCCCCAACTGGCTCAGAGGGGAAAGAGATTTTTTTAAGTGGTTCGGAAATGAATAGAGTGAAATTTGCAGACCGTAGTCCATCAATTGAGACCGGAAAAGAGTTATTCAGAGATCTGAAAAGTCCCAGTGTGCCTGATTCATTTGACTTATTTTCGAATACATTGAACCATATACAGACAATTCCTTCTTCATCAATAAACGATGCAGCTTTCCAAACTAATGAAAATATGCAACCCTACCACAAGGACAGGGTAAACACTTCAGAACAAGAATCTTCAGTTTATACAAAAAAGTCTGGTGTCTTGGATGAATTGACTAATCAAGACATCATGGGGTTATCCCATTTTGAAGGAGGGAATTGGCCGACTTTTCAACCTCCATCCATAACATCAAGTAGAGCTGCAAATGGTGCAGATTTTTCTGATGGCTACTTAAAATCTGATACACCGCTTTTCAGTGATCCCAGAGGATCATTAGAAGCAGGAAACAACGAATTTTCCATCCCTGAAATGACATTTCAAAACACTGATATTATGAATCTTCACTCGGACAGATTACCTTCGATAAATGCTGATGATAATGCAAGCCTATCAAGTCTAGATCCATTCTATGGATTATCAGCTCCAGAATTATCTCAAATAATCGATGACAGTATAAATGGAAGGCAGACAAGAATTGCAAATGAACACTTGATTGATGAATTCACACCTTCGGGTGGAACAGCGGATAATACGGAATTAAATAGACAAACATCTTCGAGAAATGTTCACTCTCATCCTGATGAATCTAATAATTGGTATACACAATCTAAATTAACACAAGAGATAAACGATGCCATTGGAAAGGTAGATAAAGATGCTGCATTTCCTTTCACTCAAACAAATGAGCTGGGATTATCAGATATAAGCCATTTAAACATAAACAATATGTCTGAAATACCTACGGATTACAAACCGACACACAGTGATATAATGCCAGGTATATCTGATACGAATGAATTACTACATAGTGATACTTTACCTGGAACATCACGTAATGATAATCCAACAGATATGTTTACATTACATGCACCTTCAAATCGTGAAGTACCTGGAAGTTTTCAGAATCCAGATCTATTACAAAATAGAGGATTATTAGACCAAGATGTAATGCACGGTTTTTCAGTGGGTAAAGATTTGACTAGCAGTCACTCATTACCAAAAATATCTCAAAGAACCGGTGAAATCAAAATTCATTCAAGTGATGGTATTTATTCCAGTGATATACCAACAAAATCTTTATCTGGTGACAATGGAATTTTTCGCCAATCTTATAGCAGACCAGGTGATATTCCTATAGATTCGGGAACAATGTTGTCTTTTACTGACAAACAAATCGATTCCAAAACTTATACAGGTGATAATAAAGTAGACTCACCTTCCTTTATTGGAATGTCTCCAACTGATTTGCACCCAAGGTTTCATGCAACTAAAACATCAGCATTAACTAGTAAAGATACAATTCATAGCATAATCGATGATACTGTTCCAATAAATGCCGAAATGATCACTGGAATACTGCATAGTGATCCTGCAAATATGGATACGTTGACTGGAATATCCTATAATAGTCCTTCGGCAAACACCGGTGTATCAATGGGAGAGACCCACAGAATTGACAGGGGTGGTATAGATTTATCGCCGTCCCGAACTGCTTCAGATGGTATCGATACTTTGACCGAAACAATGTACAAAAGTAATTACGCAAGTATGGATACTCATGAACCTGGAATATTTCAAAGTGATCGAACAGGTATGGATCCTACTGCCAGATTATCAGATAATACTGATCCAGTAGGAATGGATAAATTGGTCGATATGTCATTCAGTACGAATCCAAAGGACACTGATTCAATGACTGGAGGATTAGAGAGCCACGATCCAACTCGTATAACCTATCATGATCCTGTGGATACAGGTCTTAGGCACGTTAGTAGTCCAGTAGACATGGATACACGGAGTCGGGTATCACACATTGGCGATTTAACAGGTGCTGATATATTGAGTGGGCAATGGAAAAGTAGTGATCTAACACCTTTGCATACTTTAACAGCCGAATCACAAGGCAGTAATACACCAGGTGCAGATATGTTTCATATTGGTGATAGGCTTGACATAGAACGATTAAGTGGGATGTTGCATACTAATGACCTAACAGAAACAGGAGTATCACACACTAGTGATTCGGCAACTGATATAACAAATCAAGGACACCAAACAAATAGTGATACTTTGAGCGATCATTTATACAATGGTACTCCAACAGATTTACATTCATTTTCTTTGATACCAGAAAGTAATGATAAAATAGGCGAAGATATGTTGTTAACGTCATCACGTATTGAAAACTTAACAGGAATACACGAAATCTTACCAAGCCACGAACCAATGCAAACCTTAACCGATTCGGTTATGTATAGTGACCCTGAAATAATACCAAGCAAAAGCCAATCATATATGCACAAATTGAGTGTAATCAACAGCAGCGGTACAGATTACTTATCTATACCAACTGAATTACAATACAGTAACCCAACTGCAATATTGGATATTAATGAAACGACTCTCTTACATTCATTACCCGAAATATCCCAGGATAGTCATTCAACTAACATCGACAATGGAATGATTCCTTCCAGTGATTCACATAACTTGCCAACATTACAAGATGCATTCTATGGCCATGATGCATTGCATTTACCAACTGAGACAATCCATACAAGTGATACAAAGAGAATAGATACGATAGAACATTTCAGCGATCCTCTTCAGAGATCACATACCGATACAATCTCCAATACTGATATAACAGGTACAAATGATATTTCTTTAATTAATGATCTTACACATTTTCAAACAGACGAACTACATAATTTGAATCCTTCGAGTGTGGATGGATTATCCCATGTTATTGGTTCTACACTTTCACGGTCTGATACTTATCATAGAAGTGATCCAACAAGCAAAGATAGAATCGATTACGTTCTCGATTATAAAGACTATAATACGGATCCAGCAATTATAGACAAGACTGATCATATTAGTGATATTACGCCGTTACACACTGATGTCTACCATGGAAATGACCCAACTAGGTTGAATAAAATGACACATTTTAGTGACTTTTCCCATTCACAAACTTACATGACCCATGGTAATGATCTAACTGGAATAGATGGAGTATCCCACATCCAAGATCCAACAAATGTATCATCCATGAAAGTCAGTCACAGCGATCTACCAAACAAAACTTTATTGCCAGAAACATCTCATAGTGGTGCTCCGTCTAATTTACCTGATAGATTTACAGAAACATCCCATAGTTCTGACCTCTTACAAACGAATGGATTGTTATCCCCAAGGGATCAATCAAACACGGATAGATTAACTGATGTTCCGATCTCGTCAGATTTGTTTACATTACCGAGAATTTCATACACTGATCCTTTCTTAGATCTACACACAATTTCAGACCAAAACCTTCTTACACTATCCGGTAATGAAAGTCAATCACCTTTAGATACGTCTTATGCGGATCACCAAACAGGCACAGATACTCATTCAGCCACATTGTCTCATAGTGATGGATTGATAGACAAACAAACATTATTTGAAATGCCCAACACTGGCACTCAAACAGACATTCATCACACAGTCCATGATACATTTCCAACTGATGGTCATACCGATATACACTCCCTTCCAGATACATCGTACCTAGGCAGCCATTCCGATGGGCATATATCTCAAAGTCCTTCAGACAAAGGATTTTTATCTACTGATTTATCCTTTATTGATGGTTTGACGGTTGGAGATACAATACCAAAACTGTCACTTGGTGAATTTCAGACAGACGCTTTACCAAAATTATCTCATGCTGAAGGATTGGCATTATCTCAGATGTTGGACACTGTTGGTTTGGCAGATGGTCTGACATTACCGGAATCATCAAAAACTAAAAAAGTGTCTAATCAGCACTCTGTTACTCATAGCCTGTCAGGTTTTGGATCCTCACCCTCACAAAGTGAGAGTGAAAGATTGGATAAACTAAATCATTTTGTCACTGGCATTTCTTCAAAAGAGCCAATTGATGTCAGTTTTGGTAAAAGCTTCC
>CM042158.1:84676773-84679273 GCA_023376005.1 Doryteuthis pealeii | reverse complement strand
TTCTAATGATTTTCTTGATATCATCATTTCCTGAAAGAATCTATAAAATTCCAAAAGAATCATTATTCCGAATACTTTCAGTTCACCTTTGAACCATTATTAGAGTGTTTTAAAGAGGTTATTATTGTTTGTATTAATTTCTTATTACTGTTTGTATAAATTGTATTGTTAGTGTCGCTCAGGTGACGCTAAATAACGCAATCAGTCTTTGGGATATTTGAATTAATAATTAATCTATAATTAAATACAATTTTTATTCTACATTACGTTGCAAACCACGTCACATATTTTTTAAAATTGTAATTCAAACCTAAAAAAAAAAAATGTTGCTGAGTGGTTTTATTATTTCAATATATGAAATTGTTGAAGAATAATAGTTTATACTTTAATTTCCTTTCAGATTATATTGTGGACAGCACATACGAAGTGATTCGTACATTAAATTTGAATTTAATTCAAAGACAAATTTGCAAGTGTATTCTCTATCAACAACCAATTCAGAAAATCCAAGTTTTATGTGATCATCAAATGAATGGACGTTTGATTCACCTGGAAATACCAAACAAAAAACAGGATACACAAATGCAATGTGACATCAAAATTTATAATGGTTCATGGCAAGGTGGAAACTGTGTTTTTTCTTTCTTTCTTTTAATTTGACAGTTTTGTACACAAATTAATTAGAATTACAATTAGTTATGTAAAATGATAAACAAATTCAATGCAATCTCTTATAATAAATGGGAATGTCAGTGTGTCAGTGTGTCACATTTTTTCAACTTTATTCCTAGAGGCAGTAACACAGCATATCATACCAGTTTGGAATCAGTCTGACTCAATGAGTAAATCAAAAACATTTTCGGCCGAATATGGACCCACAATTGCGATTATTTTTGGCGATTTTTAAGTGATTTTTGTGACAAATTCAAGCTATTTGTATTGATTCAAGATGCGAAAAAATGTTGTCTATCAAGAGCCCTCAGTAGGAGTTAGCTTCATAGTCGCCTGATAGGGCGGCTTTTAAAGCTAGTGTATCATAAAACTACATTTTACAGAATATTGTAAGTTCTTTATTCACATTGATCATTATAATTTCTCAAGCGAAATAACTATGAAATGCTAATTATAGAGTACTTCCGTTATTTTTTCAATTGATAATAATATAAAGATTCGGTTATTTCCTATAACTCCAACCTAGAAAAAGGGAAACCACTCTGAATGAATTTTGTAAATTATTTATTTATTTATTGATCTACTACGAAAAAGGAAGACGGGGTTAGGGTTAAGGTTAGGGTTTAGGGTTAGGGTTTAGGGTTGGTTTAATGGGAAAATAATGGGTAGATTAATTAGCAGATAAAATTCACTCAGAGTGGTTGCTCTTTTTTTAGGTTGGGGTTATAGGGAATAACCAAAAATTTTATCAATAGGATATAATTTGACCCTGACCTTAATAACCATCAAAGGCCGGGTTGAAAGGAATGGTGGTGGTTGAATGCCAAACAGAACAGCATGCCATTTCCAAATTTATGGAGGAGTGAATAGCATTGTTCAATATTTGTTTTTTTAAATATTACCCCCAAAATAACTACAATATATTGCCAAATATAATTATTTATAATATTTTAATATTACCAAATATACCATATTTCAAGGGCAAGAATGGCGCTTAGAATACACTGACTGAATCCTCTGCAAAGGCATGTCCTGGTATGACACTAAACTACATCTGATAGTGAGACTCCAGTTCTTGAGATCTGGGGAATGTGTAGTACTCTTCCATTGCCATTACTCCCAGGTCCACTGTGACCCAGAGTGTTAGGGACCTATCTATGGGTCAAATAGAACTATTTAAAAATAATTTATATTTGATAAAACCATGTGAAAAAAGAAATTCTAAAGAAACAATTATACAAAAAATATGTAAATATGAACATACAATGAGTGCAATTCCCTAACCTCTGGACATAAAATAACCCTAGACAAGTTTCCATTAAAATCAATCAATTAATCAAGTGCAAGAATTGAAAGAGTCAATATCTTCACACTTTATAATGTGTACCCCATATTATTACAAATCTATGCAAAATCATGAGACTCCTGTTAGCTAAATTTTCTTCTTTTTATTTTTCAGGATTCAAATCTTGTAAAGATGGTCAAAAATACTGTGACCATATGTTTGGAACACGATTTAGGGAATGTACTCGTGTACTTGGTAGGAATGACCTACTAAAATACTATAGTATGTGTAATACGGTGTTATGCAGAGAAGCTGGTGATATGAAACAATGGAAGAAAGATGCATGTGATGTTCTTGATGCTTTGGCTCACGAATGTGAATTGGTTGGCACTAAAGTTGCCTGGAGAGAAGTCACAAAATGCTGTAAGTATTTCAATCACACATTAAATCTTGAATGATTTTCTTTTTTTAATATTTTAATCACAAAAAAATCAAGATGAATGTCCTGTGATAGAAACAGTGGGTAAAGAACTGTAATAGAAA
>CM042158.1:84519273-84671773 GCA_023376005.1 Doryteuthis pealeii | reverse complement strand
AGCTATAGATACGAAGACCGCCCCGTGTGTGATTCGAAACCTGTCTGTCAAATTAGCAGGCAAGTGTCTTACCTCCACACCAAACGGACTTAGCCAGATTTTCTTCGCTTTGTTAAGTAGTAGTATTTTATATTCCTCTTAAGTGACCTCTACACGAACTTACGAGACGTAAACAAACAGACGATGTTTGTGATATGGCTATTTTCAGATTAAACTATTATAATAAACCACGTAATTTCATTTAATATTCATTTTTTGTCCATTTTTGCTTAAACATCTATCATATTATATACAATCAAAGTAGAAGATAGAAATGAATCAAATGAGTTGAATTATTTTTCAGATTGGTGAGACATTATCATTGCCTGGGTGTAAAACATTGGTAACTTGTGTTGCTGATGGAAAAGGTTGGAGTGAAATCAAATTGATTGAAATTCTTGGATGCGGTGCCAGAGAATCTTGTCAAATGGTAAATGGATCTTATGAATGTGTTGGTAAGTTGGATATTTTTGCTTTTACTTTTCATTTTGAAATGATTTGAAAATTAAATTTTGATTTAATTTATGAGAAATCAATTAATAATTATTTAAATTTCTAATTGTTATAACTCAACATGAATTATAATTTTATACACTAGCGCCCCCCCCAAAAAAAAACAGCGGTGCAATCATCAAAACCTTCATCAGATGATGACCTTGGGGTCAAAATTGAAGCATCATTACCCCTAATGCAGACTGACCCAGCCTTAACTTATGAAATGACCAGATTTGATCAAATTGGGTAATGCCAGAGGAAAATGCAACTTTGTGCAACTTTTGGTATTTTCCTAACTCTCCCACAACTATACAACCTTGTGGTAGATGTTATTATTGTGTTAGTATAGCATTCAATTCTAAGACTAACAACAAGAAGAAAGGAATTAATTTAATAAAAGTCCTTCCTGTATATAAAGTTGAGTTTAAGGGACTTACCGGCGCGTTGGAGAAAATATCTTAGGGTGGTTTCTTAGAGCCCCTGAATTCGCTGCCCTCTGGTGTTGCTGGTAGAATCTGTCTCTCTTGGCTTTTTGGATATTGCGCCTAAAACTCTGGGCTCATCACGTGATTGGTATATCCAATCACAGAGCCTCTCCCTCACTCACTCTATATACAGGAATCACCATTTTACTGACCCAACATTATTAACACTAGTGTAAAAAGTAACAACTATGGTGCAAAGAATAGAATAAACGATGGGTTATTTCCTATAAGTCTAACATGATCAAAGGGGAACCACTCTTGACTGATAAATTATTTATTTTCCCATTAAACTAACCCTAAACCCTAACCCTAAACCAGTCTTGAAATATGAATTTAATGAATTATTGTTGTTGGTATACTTCCATCTGCTAAAGACGATGGCGTGGTGACCAATTTTTTCTTCTTCTGCATCTGCGCAAGTGGTTGAACAGGCCAATTTTTGAATGGCAATCTCTGGTGCAGTGACTACACATAAACAGTGATGCTTGCTGAAGTTGTTGTTGTCTCTCCTTCTTTCTAGCTCTCTTTGCTGTGGCAGCTTCATTCCTCTCTTTTTCACTCTTTTTCATGCCTTGTTTGATAAGAAGGTTCCAGGCCGCTTGGTTTTCAGCACCAACCTCCCATGTGTTGGTGTTGATGTGGCATGTCTTCATATCCTTATTGAATGAATTGCCAAGATAAATGATATCAAGATACTGAATGTGAAAGTAAAATTCAACTGGAAAGTCGCAACAACATTTAACATGATTGATTCTAAAACAACAATTTTCTAAACTGTAAACTTTTGCCAATAAACAAAGGAATCCAGTGTGCCACTGTGATAAATTCCTAAAAAATTCCTCTTGGTTAATTTACAATCTCTGAGGTTTATGCCATTGTCAATACAGACGACCAATTCTAAAGAATTTCTTATCTAATTTCTTTGTAATGTCTTAACAACTGTGTCGGTGTCACAGACTCATCAAGATATAAATGGAATAAGAATTACCAAGTCTTATCATCACATGCCAAATATTTCTTGTTTTATCCAAACTTTTCTGGAAGAATTAGAATTTCTAATCCTGATAACCCAATGTCAATCATGCAATAAGAATCTATTTGTATAAAAGTACCACATTTTCATTAATACTTTCAGAGAAAATAACAAGCAGGCATTACTTTCAGTATAACCTCATATGGGGTTTATGGTCATTTAAGGTAAATATAAAAAAAAACAATAGTATAAATTGTACTAACAAGAACCTGTTTTGACTTCATGAAGTTTATAAAATGTAATCCAAATGAAATTAGTTAAAAACAAACAAATAAAAAAGACTATAGTAAAAGGCATTGTATAAACATTTGTAACACTATCGTTATGACGTATAACCATTGTGTTGGATTGATGATTTGTTAGGAAAAATTTATGACCAGCGTAAAAGTTTAAATGCTGATTCAGCAAATACACGTGGATAGATTTGATTGGATGATTGGAATGTTGACGTGGCGAAGGGGAGAAAGGAAGAGTGAGAGGTGATAGTTAGAAGTTAGTAAGAGAGTTTGAGTCTGGTCGTCGACGGGTGAAGACGGAAGCTTGAGCCTGGTTGGCGACGGGTGAAGACGGGCTAAGGCCCTGATCTTCCCCATGCAGTAATCATGGATGAAATCAAAATAAATAATTACTTGATCAAGTCGCAAAATGGATGTCTTGTCTTTTGTAATTCCTTTTATTTTGACCAAATCAGCCTTAGCTAGAAGCACAATCAGAAGAAACCCTAAAGAAAGTTGTTACCAAAGAATACTCACTCTCACCAGTGCATATGTGACACGTATCACGTTTGGTACTATGGACAACATAGTATCAGTGGGGTATGCATGCAAAGCATATAGGGTCACATTTCTCATACGTTCACAGTGGGTGCTGTGCCAGGACCTAATAGTGATCACATGGGGTGTGTGAACCTTATCGTTTCACACATTAGTCTTCTTCAGAGCACATTTATATGAATGTCCTCTGAAGAAAACAAATGTTTATGCAATGCTTTCTATTGTTTTTATTTTATTTTTAAAAATAATTTCACTTGGGTTACATTTTATAAACTTCTTAAATTGAAACAGGTGCTTGTTAGCACAATTTATACTATTGTTTTTATTTATCTTTACATATATATATACAATTGTTGGATTTATTTCTATTTTATATACTCACACTCTGTCATTTATAAACTGTTTTAGGAATTAATAACCAACAACAAACCTGATTTCCTTAAATATGATTTCCTTAATATTTGCTTATTTTTAAAGATGAAAAAATATTTTGTTTCTATTTCAAGTTCAATGTGGAGGTGAAGTGTGTCATGAAAATGCAACATGTGAAGAGGATAAATGTCAATGTAATCCTGGACTTTTTGGAGATGGAATTACAACTTGTCTCAGTAAGTTAAAGAATATTAACCATATAAAGAATTTATAAAGATTCCTTATCATATCTCTTAGGGTATTTAATACAAGTTAAAATACCAACCCTACACAAAGACTTAGGTCACAGCTGGTTATTTTAGTCTTTATTGTCAATTAAAACTTTAAACCAAATGGTTACTAATTGTAATTCTTACTATATAAGATAAATCCACTTTACAAATAAAGAAGTACCAATATATATTATATATTATCTTATAAAATAGATATTGTTGTGAACATTTTATAATCTTATAGAGAAATATTTTTTTATGATTGAGTGACACTTAATAGATTTATTAAGTTAAACATTTTTATTTTTTGTCTTGAGTGTTAGACCAAACTAAGCAATAATCCTATGCAATTATTTTTTTTTTATCTCCAACTGTTTTAACAGCTTTACATAAAATCATTTGGACAGGAAAAACAAATATTACCATCCAATTATTAATATAAATATTTCAATTTATAGAAATTTGAAAATAAACTTTTAAATAATTACTTAAACATTTGATCTGTATTTAGATATAATATTAATGATGTATATGTTTGGTGCAAAGATTTTTTTAAGGGGTGATGTGAGAAGATAGAAAAAGAGGAGATGCCCAAGGAGGCATAACAACTGAAGAGACTTGTTGTCACTCAGACTCCAGTGAAAGACTATTACCATATGCTTATGGGAAAAACTTGCAAGGAGTGAAATAATAATAATAATAATAATAATAATAATAATAATAATAATATCGACTAGAATACTCAGAAGAGTCCTGGAGACCTAAGGAGACTTGCCTCCAGGGAACTACCGGCTATGGTAGGTGTGAAAAACTCATAATAATAATAATGATAATAATGACTTCGAGATAAAGACAGATCACATTATCCCAGCCAGGAGACCAGACCTAATGTTGATTAAAAAAAAAAGAGAACTTGTCAACTGGTAGACTTTGCAGCAGATCACAAAGTGAAGATGAAAGAAAACGAAAAGATAGACAAATACCTGGACCTTGCCAGAGAATTGAAAAACTGTGGAATATGAGGGTGAAAGTGATACCAATTGTAGTTGGTGCACTTGGAATGGTCCCAAAACGCTTAGAAAAAACTGGAGGAACTGGAAATCAGAGGAAGAATTGAGACCATCCAGACTACTGCATTGTTGCAATCGTCTAGAATACTTAGAAGTGTCCTGGAGACCTGAGGAGACTTGTTGTCACTCAGACTCCAGTGAAACACCATCAGCTAATGCTGGTGTGAAAAACTCTATAATAATAATAATAATAATAATAATAATAATAATAATAATAATAATAAAAATGGACAAGTGTCTGGACCTTGCCAGAGAACTGAAAAAGTTATGGAATATGAAAGTGAAAGTGATAACAATTGTAGTTGGTGCTCTTGGAACGGTCCCAAAAGGATTGGAAAAGGGTTTGGAAAGTTTGGAAATCAGAGGAAGGATTGAAACCATTCAGAACACTGCACTGCTGCAATCTGCCAGAATACTCAGAAGAGTCCTGTAGACCTGAGGAGACTTGCTGTCACTCAGACTCCAGTGAAAGACCATCAGCTAATGCTGATTTGAAAACTCAAAAGGAGTAAATAATAAAAGTAAATTACTTACATATTTAAAAGATTATTAGGAACAGAAACATTTGTGTAAGCAGTTGTAAGGTCAAGGTAAATTATTATTATTGTCTAATAAAGTAAATGATAAAAAGCTGAATTAGTCTTGTGTAAAGATTGTGAAAAACTTATCCTGACACTAAATCTGAGTAGATGATGTTATTACATAAAAAGAGATGAACACAAGTTGAATTGATAATACCAATAAGACAGCAATAAAAAACCTCTGGTTTTCCAGCCCGGTTTCGACTGGGGGTCCGGCGAGCTTCGGCCGCTGGACCAGGTTGTTTATAATAATAGCATCGATCCCAGGGGGCCATCCCCCCAGGCAACACCTGCCCCCTTGATTTAAAGGGGCAGGGCTGGGTTTATTGCCTAGTGCCTGAGGCGCCCCCCTTGAGGGGGAATGCCGACGGGATCGACGCAATTTTTGCACCTGCCATTCCATGAGCTTCGGCTTGTGGGTGGTCCCACGTTAATAGGGACTTTGTGCCTGACCCGTACAAGTGGGGTACGCGGTAAACACAATAAAAAAAAAAATTATTAAACAATTAAACAAATAGAATAAAAGATGAAATTAAAAATTTGATTTGAAATTCTACTATTCAAGTGCCTTGAATATTGGGTTTATACACAATAAAGATGAGGACAACAGTCCGAAATATCATAATTACTCTAATTTTTTTTCTTTATTAATTCTAGGTACAAATGACACGTGCACTTGTATGGTGTCTGGTCTCTCCCGATATCGAACATATGATGGTCAAATGTTGAATTATGTTGCAACTTGTCCAATGGAGTTAACACGAACAATAGACCGTTACAATCCATCGAGTTTTGCAGTATATGGTACCACTTTGTACAACAGTGAACAAATGATGATGTTTGGTACACGTCGTTACAGGACTGTGAATATCACAATAAATGATCTCAGCATTTATATGGATACAATTGGGGATATATATGTAAGTGTTTTAAAACTGAACCTTTTTTTCTTTGCTTTTTACTAATATCATAATTTTCTTCCCAATGTTTTCTTTTAAAACTATTTCCTTCATGATTTGATCAAAAAGTAATGAAAATGAATTTTAATTGGTTGATATGTTAAAATTTTTAATTTTAAATTTAAATGAAGATGTGTATATAGCTGCGCAATAAAGTGATGTCTAAACATCAACACTTTGTGTAGAGAAGGCAAAAACAAATTAAAGAAATTACGCAACCAGTCTCAATACTCTTTTACTGAAATAAAGGTGAAACACAGAATTGCACAAGTGCAACACCCTTCATACTCACCAGATCTGGCAACTCTATGAACTTTATTCTTGTTTCCTTAACTGTCATTTCAAAGTTAAGTTATGAGGATTTGAAGGAGATTATAAGAAATATGAGTGCACAGTTTCACACCATATCAAAAGTTGAGAGGTGCTTTGACCAATGGACAACTCACTGGAATAAATCTGTTGAATGTCAAGGTGATTATTTTGAAGAAAATTAATGTTTTATTCATTGTTCATACAGCTTTAGTCTTGATCCTTTTTTTTTTTTTAACCCAGCTCATATTTTAATCTTTATTCTACATGATTATTTTCATGTTTCTAAAAACAAATAATTTTTTTAAAAAATTAAAAAAAAACAGATCAGAATTTTCCACCTTTGGAACTTTCTTGTCGAACTTGGAATCCTTCAAGTCTTCACGGAACTTTGAATTGAACTCTTTATACATTTGTACCCAGTCATGGTTAATGAAATGGGAACAATCCACCGTAATAGATTAAATAGACTGCCATAAAAACCAACCAACCAATCAACCAACCAACCAATCAACCAACCAACCAACCAACCAACCAACAGTTTTCTGAAAAAGTAAATTTTACATTAACATATTGGGAGAAAGACAAAGAGGCTGAGAGAAAAAAGAGGTGAGAAGTTAACATTCAGAAATGGACAACTGTCTTTTGCCAAGTCACAGAGTACAACTCATGACTGAGAGAGATGGCAGGTAATTGTCAGAGAGTCATTAGTGGTGCATCTACAAGCCCCTCCCCCCCCCCAACAGGGGTTATGAAACTGATGATAATGAAGATGATGACATTATCACAGCTGCTTTTTTTTAAGACTATAGGAATATTTCCTTTTATTTTCTCCATGGTTTGAATTCATAGTTGTTCTTCTCCTAGACTGATTGCCAACCAACATGACTAGAAAATCTAATCAGATGTGCTATTTACCTGCAGGTAGTAGGGAAAGTGGATTCATGCCTTTTTTTAAACCCGCTAGTGCAAAGTTCAAACCAATTCCAACTTGAACCTTGTTAACCAATTCTATTATCTACACTGTTAACTGTTGCACTATGTTCACATCATAATCTTATAAAAAAAGGTAAAAGAAAAAAAAAAACTAAGTCAATAAGTTTGTAGCTTAAGTAGTGAAAAAGCATTTGTTTCATTCAACAAATATTTATTTTGCATATAATCTCATTCTTTGTTAATGCACTTTATCCAACACATCATTTATTTATTGAACTAGCAAATATATGCACCCTCCGGGTGCAAGTATTTAAGTTTTAAGTTTTGATATAATAAAATATCATATTAAATTAGAAAGGCTAATGAAACTGACTAAGAATGCAGATAAAAAGATCTGCAACAGAGGGGGTATAATCGAAAAATAGAACAACTTTGAAACTAACTATTCCATCATTTTCCATTACTCCCCTCTTTCATTGGTAAATTTTCCTAATTTAACTATTTAGTTAAAATAGGAAGTAAAGGATAATATTACAGTTATTTCTTCTTGTAAATAAATTTCTTTTAAGATTTATCCATGAGATTTTTGTTTATATTTCTTAAGATAAAACCAAACAATTAGAAATCAATAATACCAAGCACATATTTATTAAAATAAAATTTTAAATATCAATACGCAAATTAGCCTTCTCGTTCAAACTGTTTAACTGCTATTTTGTTGTATATATAAATACAATTGCATTAATTTGGAATTTCACATGGCGCTAATACCCTTGGGAAAGGTATGAATCCAATTCTCCCTCCAGCTATGGGTAAATAGCAGGGCAGACTGGACTCTTTAACCATGGCTAGGTAACCAGTCTAGGAGAAGGAAAACTCTGAATTCAAACCTGTTAAACTCTGCTTAAGAAATTGACCTTGTGTCGCATCCTGCTCGTGCGGAGGAGTTTGGTAAATATATATAAATACAATTGCATGTTATTAGTACATAGATATGGTCAACAGTATTAATAATGTAAAACAATTTTTATTAATAACTGAAGGTTTAAAAGAATGAAATCATGGAGAATTTGACATAAATAATTAAGGGAATTGTGACTTGAGTAGTAATATAGTTTCGGTTACAGACAGAAAAACACACAATCTCCATTATAATAAGATATACAATGAAAATTTCAGACCAAAATTCAGTTAATAATTGTGTCAAGCTATAGAATTATTACTCCACCCACAGTGTGGGAATAAAAGTAAAAGAGAAGTCAATTATATAACTTAAAAAAATGTTCTCTTATTTCTGCCCAAATCTGTAGATGTGAGAGGGAAACATAGTGGTGTAATGGCTAGAGTCGCAGGAAATGGACTTGTTGACCTGAATTCAATTCATGGACAAAGCCACAGTTCACATAATGCTAATAACTTTGGGAAAGGTATGAATCCAACTATTCTCCCTCCAGCTATGGGTAAATAGTAGGACAGACTGGGCTCTTTAACATTGGTTAGGCAACCAGTCTAGGAGAAGGAAAATTCTGAATTCAAACCTGGTCACTACTAGAATAGTAGGCCTACTTAGTGATCCATTTCAATTTAAAAAAAAAAAAACAATTTAATTTTTTTTGTATGTGTCATGCCTCTGTGTGTATGTGTATGTGTGTGTGTGTGTGTGTGTGTGTTCACTTAAGAAGAAAAAAAATGAAATATAGATAAGTATAATTATATAGTGAGAATAAGATAGAAAAGAAATTTTACTAATTATTTATTATTTCTTTTTCTCAGGTTGATGAAGTGAAAACAGCTTTACCATTCCAAAATTTCAAGCACAATGTCAGTGCAAGTTCTTCTGGTGGTTGGATTACAGTGTGTTCAGGTGATGGTGTCTATGTTAGTTATGACCGAAAACACAGAGTGAAGATATTTCTCCCAAAATCCTACCGAGAAAAGTTGACTGGTATGTGTGGAAACTGTAATGGAGAACGTGAAGATGATTTTTATGAGAAAAACAAACAAATACCAAGTTCTGTGGATTTGGTGGGAGCCAGTTACATGCTGAACTCTTCATTGTAAGATTATTTGGTTTTTGATTTATTTCTTGACAAAATGGACAAATTTTCAAAATATCTTTTATACCTTTTCATTGAAATTATCTTATTATGGATATCATGTATCTGTCTATTTGTAACTAAAGCTACATCACTACCGACGTCATAACTCCCTTTGTTATTTATATCAAATTCTCTATAATTTTATTTTTATATAAATTTCAATTATTAAATGTTTAATATTATTAACTAGCTTAATTGTTGCCAAGTAGTGAAGTGTTTAATTTAGTTAACTAATAATTTTTGTTGCCATAATTCTAGGGTTGTTTTGTCATAGATACAATGACAAGGTTAACCAAATTTTACTATAAAAGAAAAGTTTTTATTGATTTATATTTAATTAATAGAAAAACCCTGTGGTAATAAAGGTTCCAATACTTAAGTTATGGGCTTCCAAAATTTTCACTATGGAGGCAGTTTAACTTTTATTAGTGTATTTTGATATTATTGAAATTTGCTGAAAATTTGTGAATAGGCATTTTATCTTGCCATTTACCTATGGTTTAAATTTCATATAAATCGAAGGAAAAAAAAACAGTTTCAGTGGGGCTTTTGTGACCCCAGGGACTCCCTTTGATCAAAAGGAAATATACATATCCAAGTACCCTGGGTTATATAGTTTCAGAATATATATAGTTATGAGGGGTCTATCTCCAAAAACCCTAATCATAGAAACTGCATATTTTCAGTATAGCGGGGTTTAACCCTATTAAAGTGTCTTAATATTATTGAAACTTACTGATATTTTGCAAATAGGCATAATTTCTTGTCATTTAACGATGGCTTAAATTTAATTTAAATTGAAGGTTTATGTTTCCGCTGCATCCCCCTTTGATCAAAATGAAATATACTTATCCAAGTACTTTGGGTAATGTAGTTTCAGAATATATATGGTTATATGGTACTATCTCCAAAACCCTTGTAAACAAACTAACAGATTTAAACAACAACTTTATATATAGAGATATTGTTGGTTTGATCTACATGTCAATAACATGTAATTGTATTTATATATACAATCAACTAACAGTTTAAAGTGTGAACAGAAAGACTAATTTTCATATTGATCTTAAAAATTTGATATTAATAAATATTTGTTTGGTATTATTGATTTCTAATTATTTGGTTTTATTTTAATTAATATGAGCAAAATTCCCCAAAAGAACTGTAATTTTATTCTGTACATTTAATTTAGTTAAATTATGGAAATTTAGCAATGTAGAAGTTCCTCTATTTTTCTAATTTTTTTATAAAATCTGGTGACCTTTCATCATATCTAGTGACCTTTCATCTCTGAAAAAAGTACTGTATGGTGTACAAGAGAACTGGGTTTTTTTTTCTTGAAATTTTCATCTAAAATAGGTGGTATTCATATACATCAGCTTCAGTCTGTGGTGCCTGATAATTGGTCCCAAAAGGTTTAATTCCTTATCAAGTGATTGCTCACCACTACATCTGCCAGTCAGTCAATGACCTTGAATGACCTACAGGTCATTCTAGTTTTTGACTGCAATTAAGAATGTATGAATTGTAATGATATTTGACTTGGATAATAACAATGAACCCTACAAATATCTTAACTTTATGAAGAAAGAATCTAAAAAATTCACCATAATTAATGTTTGTGATTTATCAGATTGAAACTTTTTGTTTTTTGTCTTGTTTAGTACTTGTGGCAAAGTGAACAGCATCAAGAAATGTCAAGAAGGAGTTGAAAGGTGTGAAATAATGAAATCTGGGGCTTTTGCTGGTTGTCATCCTTATTTAGATCCTGGTTTAGCTGAAGCTTATTATGAATCTTGTATGCAAATGAGTTGTGCATTTAAAGGTCATAAGGATTATTTGAAGAAGTTGACATGTGCTGCTCTTGAAAGTCTTGATACAGAATGTATGAGTCGTGGTTATACAGTGGAATGGCGATCACAGAGTTTGTGTTGTAAGTTGGACATTTTCAGTTTTAATTCATATCTATAATAAAATGCAATGATCAAGCCAACAGTTAAAGATTCACAATTGAAAGAATTATTGAAGCTAAATTTAATTATAGATATTAACAGAGAGATTGTTAATATATCTTTTAAATGCTTAATCAATATAATAAGGTAGACATTTATTTAATCCTATAAAAAAGTTTTAGACTTTTAATAGAATAATGAAATCAGCTTCAAAATGGAATAAATTTAATTCTCTTCAAAATTCAGTTTATTTTTCAATATAGTCACAATTTATGTTACTTAGAATTTTGGGATTGTTATCCTCATCTTTATTCTTATATACACGTTTTGGCTGATGTGCTCTCTGGCCTTCTTTGGGTGTTTCAAGTTGGACAGATGGCACAACGGATATAAGGGTTGAGTTAATACAGTTCTAAGTGACAATCATCTGGAGGTTGCAGGTTTAATCCTGACTATAGGCAAAAATAACAGAATACTTATCATAGCTTAACACTTGTTCTGAGTTATGGTTAGCAGAATGAGAACAAGCTACCCCAATGGATTAAATAAAGGGTTTGGTTTGAAGTTCTATGAGGGCTCCTGATTTTGACATGAAGGTTCCAGAGTTTGACAAGAAGATTCCGGGGTTCGATAAGAAGCACCTGAAGAAGGCTGAAATATTGTGCATATAACAATAAAGATGAGAATAACAGTCTGAAAAATTTAAATAATACAAATTATCTAAAAAAGTCACAATTTAGTATTATACATTTTTCTAGATGTTCCATCCACTTTTTTGTTCCATCCATCCAGGAAAAAAGTTTTTAATTTACTTTTGATCCAATAACAACTTCATTTTCAATATTGAATGAAAAATATTTTTAAATGATCCTTTTAATTTTGGGAAAACAACCAGAAGTGTAAGAGAACCAAAAAGATTTGGCTGGATGGAAAGTTTGCAATACAAATGTGAATTTCAAGGTTTCTCATTGTTTTTGGCAATCAAATGCGCTTTTCAGCTAAGTGTTATCATGATGCAATAGATAAATACTAGCAGGACCAGTGGAATTTCCACACAACAAAACAAAAATCAAGAGGAGCTATTTAAGTCAGAAACGATGATTTGCAATTTTAATATTACAGATAAAACAAACATGTAACTTCTTTCTTTTTTTCCAATTCATTTCAATTTTACGTTGGGCGTTTAAGTGATGCAAAACTATTTGGAATGTTTCATTTTAAAAATTAGGTGAAATAAAATCAGACAAATAAAAACATAAGTGACACCAGATAATCTGGATTTACATTTTTGCATTGCATCTTGGATGGCGTAATTTTTAACCAGTGGATGTTGCAGGATGATAATGGATGGAAGATTTTGGGACAAGCGTATCAATATATAGATTGTAAGGTTTTAAGTATCTTATAGAATTCATTTTTTTTGTAGAAATTCCATGAAAATGACTTACTTTGCATCCCAACTTTCTGATGTTTAAAATTCTATCATTGATAATTTATATGTAACAAGACTAAGTAACACTATAATTCAATTTTATCCCAGAGTGAACTGATAGTAAACATGTTTAAAAAGGACTTTACTATCAAATACATGTTCAAACATGCTTTTATCTCCATTATTATTGGTAGGAGACCTTATTTATCAATCAACACTTGTATAGAATAATCAAAAAAAGAAAATTATAATTTTTATATATATTTATAATTCTATTCTTGCTTTATTCTCAGCTGTAAGCTGCTGTCGTCCGATGGTATACAACAAATATACAAATGTGTCAGATTCCAATTGTGTATCTTCTCCTCCTGTCTGCCCTTCACAACCTGTTGATGGTTGTGTGTGTGGAGAAGGTTATGTTTTAGACAATAACAAATGTGTTCTACCTCAAGACTGTGGATGCTGGTATAACAATTCCATTTATATTCAGGTAGATATGTATATATTTCAAAACTTTTTTTGATTGTCATAATCAATTTCTACAAATGGAGGTAAAAAAAAATGTGCATATTTAAAGTTACTTAAACCAAAACTGTTGTTGTTTAATTCCACATAATGTTACGTTGCTTCCACTAGCAAAGTAAAACATCAAGGGGGGGGGGTGTCATTTTGTGAGGGTAGAAAATAGATGCAGAAGCAATGTTAAAAGTTTATCCAATCTTTATTTCTCTTACAGAGAGAGAGAGAGAGAGAGAGAGAGAGAGAGAGAGAGAGAGAGAGAACCCAGTTACAATTTACTTACCATTAAATACTTATATTTGCTGGATCCATTTTTCCAAGACTCAACTCAGAATAGGATATCTTGGAACATGATTTAAGTTCCAGCTTTTGAGTGTGTGCAGAACACAAGGTTCCTTGTTTGCTGTCTTCCCGGTGCTTATTTTTCAAAAAGCTTTAACCCTCATTGGACACATTCTCCTGGCATCATTTTCTGTGATGTCACCAATCTCATCCTCACATACTTTTTCTTGTGTTCAAACCAACATGCAGAGCTTTACCCCAAGCATTCAACAATCTATTTGCAACTCATCCTGTTACAATAAGATAAGAGGGATTAATTCTCATAAACCAGAAACATTTTACCAAACAAAATAACAAAAAAATTAGAGTAGATTTTCATTATTACAGCATTATTTAAAGACACATATATTCTAAATGCAAATTTGTTTTTATAGTCTGGTAAGACTTTTATTGGATATTAGTTTACAGCACATAAAGAAGATTTCAGTAGATTAGTTTAAGAAGTAAAATTTCTAATCCCTTAAAATATTTCTGCCTAAAGTAACAGAAATCTGCAAAGAAATTTTATAAACATCTATAAAACTATTCGGTTAATCAAAAATCAATCTTTATCTTTTTGTTTAATCTTATAAATCAGAAATCAAACAGAAAATTTTCAAACCAGAAACCAAAATTATGATCTTTTTTTGACCAGAAAATTGTGTTGTTATGTTTATATTTTTAGTATTAGTTTAGCATTGGCATAAAAGTCAACAATATTTATTAATTTATAAGTCATTACAAAACATAGTTCAATATTATGGTAGTATTTATTGCTGCAGTAAGAGGTTGGTTGGTTGGATTTTATGGCATGTCAACCTTTGTTGGGTTATTTTATGCTGAATACATTGTTTTATTCATTCTTGATGGGTATTGAACTTTTTTTTAAAACACATTTTTTGAACTCATTTTTTGCTATTTAACCCATAGATGGGACCCTAATATCATACCTGGGACTCTAAGACCCTCAGCCATCGCCTTCTTGCACATATATGATAAAAAGGGTTGGGGGTTTACCATAACGGGAATAGGGTCGGAAAATCATATAGGTGCTAAGGCTAGATGTGAACAGTTGATTGACCACCTGTCTAGCCTAAGGGCCAAAGTGGAGTGTTGTATGTCATAGACTGCTAAGCCTCCAGATTCTGTCCTTAAGCATCATGGGTCACCACTCATGGTCAACAGGTAGCCCCTATTGTGGGGTGGGTAACTCCTCGCTAGAGATGCTGACAGGCCTTGTAAGAAATTGGATAGATAAATTTATGATCAGTCTATGTAATGGGAAGAATAGATAAAAATCCAGTAAAAAAAATCTTTAAAATGTGGGTACTTAACATCTTTTATGAAATCATCAAGAACATTCAAATGTGATCCAAGAGATGGTGGTGGCAATTTTTCAAATAAAATCTGATTTAATAAATAGATAGTTCAAATCCATGATATCATATTGAAGCCAAAAGGTCCCATTTAGACCTTCTGCAGGAACTTGCTTAAATTTCAATTGTAGGGCAACTTTTTTTTTGTTTTTTTTGTTTTGTTTTTAATGAGCGATCCTTATGATATTGTTTGTTTGTTTCAGTTGGGAGAAACTTATCACGTTCCTGGTTGTCATTTGATGATTCAATGCCGTAAAATTGCCACTGGTAAAAAGAAATTGGTGGTTACCCACTTGGAAAATGGTTGTGGAAATAACTCGAAATGTGTCTTAAAAGATCACAAACATCAATGTGTTTGTGAAGAAGGATTTGCACGAAATAAAAATGATACACTTTGTCAGAAAATTCCTGGTAAGTTCAAAACATTTTTATAGATCATAGACTGACCGCACATTATGAGAGTAACAACTGATTGTGTTTCCATCATAAAAGTCACACATTTCGCGAGTAATACATGATTATCTTCCTTGGTATAAAAAAAGATCATAGACTTTTTTTTATAGCTAATTGCCACAAAACACTCATAAATGAATCAATTTGAACCAGTAATATTAATTCGGGGGGGGGGGTTAACAGCACAGAAAATGGAATCAGCGAACTGAGTTCAAATTCTGTTTGAGATAGTCTGTGATTATTTTGCACTAATATACTTGAGAAAGATATAAATACATCTTCATAGGTGAAAATAGGGGTGGGGGTGCACACTGGGCATACTTATTGTTGATATACATATTTACCAATCCCTTTGCACAAGTAGGATGTGACACAAATTCAATTTTTTTTAAGTGGGGTTTAACAGGTTTGAATTCAGAGTTTTCCTTTTCTTAGTTGCATAACTAAAGCTAAAGAACCCAGTCTATCTATATTCACCCATAGCTAGAGGGAGAATAGATGTATACCTTTTCCAAGGGTATTAGTGCTATGTGAAATGCAAACAGCATTTTCCCGGATTTGAACTTGGGTTACCATGTCCATTTCCAATGTCGATAACCATCACACTATGTGCCACCACTTATTATTGACATAAAGAGGCACACATAGCGTAACAGTTATTGTTATAAGAAAATGAATTTGACAATAAATTCTAGCAATGGCTGTTTGCATTTCATTGCTATGGGTGAAATAGCTGGCAGATTGAACTCTCTAACCTTGGCAGGGCAACTAATCTGGGAGAAGGAAAAACTGAATTCAAAATCTGAGGAGTATGGTTTAGAACATCTGTAGTACACTAGTGCACCATTCTTCTGTTATCAGCTCATCTAAAATGTGTGGCTGGTACTACACAAGACTTCACTAGTATAAACAATTTAGTAGTATACATCTTTAATTGAACTGTCATACACAAAGGCAGAGCTTTTTATATATATATATATATATATATATATATATATATATATATAATCAATAATACAGTAGTAATATTGTACAATATATATATATATATATATAATATATATGTAATATATCAAGAAAATTGAAAAAACACAGGTTTAAATGGGTTAAGTGTTGAGTTTATTGGCCGACGCTGCAGTGTTTCGATCTATTAAATAGATCATCTTCAGGGCATAAGATAAGAAATTATATATCACAGAATGATGAGAAAAAGTGAGTGGTAATCCTTCTTATTCAGTCTGTTTAAAATTTTTTTCTGAAGTTTGAAAAAAGAAGACGGTTTTGAAATATGACATCAAATATTCTATTTTAAGGTGTGAGTATGTAGCGCTGTTAGTGTGTGTATTGAAGGAAACATTGTGCATTTTTTAGGTATGTGGTTGTGTGTGTGTGTGTATAAACTCACCACTTAACCCATTTAAACCTGTGTTTTTTCAATTTTCTTGATATATTACATACCGTCGGATTTATTTCCTCTCTTCACACATATATATATATATATATTATATATATGGTGAGGGCTGGCCTGGTGAGTCATCTGAGAAACACAGGAATGGAGAGTCAAAACAACTGGCATATAAATATGATGATAAAAAAAAAAAAAAAAAAGCAGGAAATGGTCTTACTCGAATCACAAGTTGATAGCCATCATATATATATATATATATATGCATATTGTATTCTATTACTAATATATATATATATATATATATAAAGCTCTGCCATTGTGTATGACAGTTCAATTAAAGATGTATACTACTAGATTGTTTACATTGGTGATTATATATATATTAATATATATATATATATATATATATATATAAAAGTAATAATTTGCTTGAAGCATTGTTAAGTATGTTATAATATATTAATTTGAAAGCAATTACAATGCAAGTAAAAAATAAAAACAAAAATAACATCTTTTGTTTTTATTTTTTACTTGCATTGTAATTGCTTTCAAATTAATATATTATATATATAATATATATATATTATATATATATATAGAGAGAGAGAGAGAGATAGATAGAGAGAGAGAGAGATAGATAGAGATAGATTTGTACATTATTACAGCTGATTTCACATGGTTCTGCCAAGACCGGCTAGAAACTATATCGGTGGCCTCGGTTCTGCCAAGGTTTCTAAGTGAAAATCTAATTCTAATTTTTGTTATTGCTAATCACTGTCATGTTTCACAATTGAAAACCAGTTGGGTTTTCATAATGTCCATGAAATTTTATTTTTTTATTATTTTAAAAAGAGTCATGAAAGATTTGACTATTTATAATATAACACAAGTAAAGTTTCATTTTTCTAGTTGATTGCTAAACATAAAGGAATTTAAATCTAGAATCTTTACATCACATAAATGTTAACAGTCTTGTCCCAAAATGTATCAGCAAATTTCCAGCTCTATTTAAATATATTCCTTTTTTTTCTCTCTTTCTTTTTAGAATGTGGAGATCATCCTGTGGATGTTGTTTTTGTTGTTGACATTTCTGGAAGTATAAATATCACCGGATTAAACAGCACAAAACATTTCTTGGCACATTTTATCAACTCTACCAACATTGGACCCAAAAACATGCAGGTTAGCATCCTACTGTTCAATGACAAGCCTCATAACCTCTTCCAGCTCAACAGGTATTCAGAGAAGCAACGGATGCTCACTGCTTTACACAAAATCGGTCCACCAGAGGGCACTACTTATTTGGGCAGAGCTCTAGTGTTTGTAGCATTAGTGAGCTTACAAGAGAAAATGGGAGCCCGAGAAAATGTGAATCGAGCCGTTATCATTTTAACTGATGGAATACTCCATGATGCTGAAAGAGCCGAGCGATGGAGTGCATTGCTAAGGAGACAGAAACAAGCAGAATTGTTCGCAATTGGAGTTGGAGAGGCTGACCCTGCTCAACTCCGGAGATTAACAAGGAATAAAAACAATGTGTTTTATGTTCGAGAGTATGAGAAACTGAACAGTGTTATGGACAATCTACTCCAAGGAGTTTGTAAATGAAAAGTTGTTTGCAGCAAAAAACAAAGAAAATTCAACAACCAATTTCATTACTGACAAGTTTTGTAATAGAAAATATTTGTAGAAAACATTTTATTAACCAAATTTCTTTTGCTTCCATTACTTTATCTAAACAAAAAAAAAAGCTAAAAAAAAAGTTTAGCTTATGATATCAAACCAAAGAATTATCCAAGGAAAATAAGAAATTTAATTTATTTGACTTTTGCCAATGAGGAATCCATTTTGGACATGGCTAACAAAGCAAAAACTGGATTATCAGTTTTCAATAATTCAAAATATATTTTTCTAAGCTACTATTGTAGCTCAGTTTTGTAGATTGTAGATTTGGACTTTAAAATGACAATCTAAAATTAATCTTATTTAATCTTGATCTTTTATGATTAGTTGCTGCTTTATTAAACAATTTTTTATTGATTCTCTTTAATATTAGTAAAAGCATTTACAATCAAGAGCTATTAGAAATTCTTAAAATATTTTTGTCAATATCAATGTTATATAATAAATATTTTTTATTATGTTATGAATTAAGCAATAAAAAATGTTAAAAATGTTTTTTTTTTAAATACCACCCCAGCAGCTTTTTGGGTGTATCTGACAATTCTGGGGTTGAAAGAGTTGAAAATTATATTTTAAGCCTGTTGATCAACATGAACATGATTGGATGGGCAGCAGACATATTGAATGTAATCTTTCAGAATAAATTATTGCGTGAAAAAGGTTTTGGGGACAGCATTTATTAAAAAATTTGAAAATAAAACCGTTTCTTAATTTGCAGGAGAATTATTTAAATCTTTTAATTTAATGCAGAACTGAACTCAATGTAATTTATTTATGACAATCTGAGTAATATCTGTTTTATTTGATACTAGATTCTATCTTTATTGTATGTGGATATACATAGATATATCAACAAGTCTGTAGACAAATGATAACAATCTGAGTAATATCTGTTTTATTTGATACTAGATTCTATCTTTATTGTATGTGGATATACATAGATATATCAACAAGTCTGTAGACAAATGATAACAATCTGAGTAATATCTGTTTTATTTGATACTAGATTCTATCTTTATTGTATGTGGATATACATAGATATATCAACAAGTCTGTAGACAAATGATAACAATCTGAGTAATATCTGTTTTATTTTGATACTAGATTCTATCTTTATTGTATGTGGATATACATAGATATATCAACAAGTCTGTAGACAAATGATAACAATCTGAGTAATATCTGTTTTATTTGATACTAGATTTTACCTTTATTGTATGTGGATATACATAGATATATCAACAAGTCTGTAGACAAATGATAACAATCTGAGTAATATCTGTTTTATTTGATACTAGATTTTACCTTTATTGTATGTGGATATACATAGATATATCAACAAGTCTGTAGACAAATGATAACAATCTGAGTAATATCTGTTTTATTTGATACTAGATTCTATCTTTATTGTATGTGGATATACATAGATATATCAACAAGTCTGTAGACAAATGATAACAATCTGAGTAATATCTGTTTTATTTGATACTAGATTTACCTTTATTGTATGTGGATATACATAGATATATCAACAAGTCTGTAGACAAATGATAACAATCTGAGTAATATCTGTTTTATTTGATACTAGATTTACCTTTATGTATGTGGATATACATAGATATATCAACAAGTCTGTAGACAAATGATAACAAAAGAAAAAATGTTTCATTTTACACAACAAATATTCATTTTTCAACATGATCTTCTCTTACAATTCACTTAATTTGATTGTGGTCAAATATTTTATCATCAAAATTCAGGCTGCATGTCAGATTATAGACTAACTGATCCATCTTTGTATGTCTACTACATTTTTTATATCCAGCTATAAAATAACCCCAGATGGGTTGAAATGCCATTAAAATCAATCAATATATTCTTTATAGCTAATAAGATATTAATCAAAATGGACAAGGAACATAATTAAAATAAAAATAAGAAAAACAAACAAGCAAATTGAGGATAGAAAATGAAAATAATAGCCTAATAACATCATTTTTTATATGGTCCTATTGGTTAAGGCACGAGAACCTAATAACATCATTTTTTATGGTCCTATTGGTTAAGGCACGAGAACCTAATAACATCATTTTTTATGGTCCTATTGGTTAAGGCACGAGAACCTAATAACATCATTTTTTATGGTCCTATTGGTTAAGGCACGAGAACCTAATAACATCATTTTTTATGGTCCTATTGGTTAAGGCACGAGAACCTAATAACATCATTTTTTATGGTCCTATTGGTTAAGGCACGAGAACCTAATAACATCATTTTTTTATGGTCCTATTGGTTAAGGCACGAGAACCTAATAACATCATTTTTTATGGTCCTATTGGTTAAGTCACGAGAACCTAATAACATCATTTTTTATGGTCCTATTGGTTAAGGCACGAGAACCTAATAACATCATTTTTTGGTCCTATTGGTTAAGGCACGAGAACCTAATAACATCATTTTTTATGGTCCTATTGGTTAAGTCACGAGAAACCTAATAACATCATTTTTTATGGTCCTATTGGTTAAGTCACGAGAACCTAATAACATCATTTTTTATGGTCCTATTGGTTAAGTCACGAGAACCTAATAACATCATTTTTTATGGTCCTATTGGTTAAGGCACGGAAGACCTAATAACATCATTTTTTATGGTTAAAGTCACCCTAATAACATCATTTTATGGTCCTATTGGTTAAGTCACGAGAACCTAATAACATCATTTTTTATGGTCATTGGTCCATCATTTTTTATGGTCCTATTGGTTAAGTCACGAGAACCTAATAAATCATTTTTTATGCCTAATAATATCATTTTTATATCTCTATTGGTCACAAAGCATTGTTCATAAAAGATGATTTCTTAAGATATTTCATGTGATTATCAGCCAAAGAATTTTCAGCCAAAAACATAGCAATAAAAAAATAACCAAAACGAAAAACTAATAAAAATATTTGTCATCATGTTTGTTTATATTTTGTACTCATATATGTAATTAAATGTCATTAATATGAAATTTAGTCATACAAAGATATTTTTTCTTTACCTATTTATTGATTTCAACATTTATTAGATAATTTTTGGAGACATCCATTTTACCTTGAGTTTCTCACCAGTTCATATAAGGTTTTCTCATGACTTAACCAATATCAAAAATGATGTTATTAGGCTATTAGGTTCTTAGTTTTAATTAAAGTAAACTTGACTTGACTTATTCCACCCCCACATACATACCAATGGTCATCGATGCATAATGCCATAGGAAAGCATTATTGAGCATAAATATTCTTAAATAGTTTGATTTATAGCAGCCTATTGAAAATTAAGTTAAATCAATGAAATACAACTTTCAAAGTAATATAAATATTTTATTTAAGATTAAAAAAAATCTTGGCCTTTTAACAAAACAAATGATGTTATGAGATTAAATAGTCTGTTAAGACATACTAACAATAAAATGGTTTCTAGATTTTATCTTCTCCAGTATCATTATTGTTATTAGGAAAAACATATATGCAACAATTCCAAAGAAATAATGGGACTGATTACTAACTTCGTCACAAAAAAAGAAATGACAATATATTTTATATTTTCCCATTTTTCATTTCTTAATTTTTTTTCTAAATATTAAAAGTTTAACAAAATTTGAGGATAGAAAATGAAAATATTTTCGCCTTTCTTGGTTAGATTTAAAGGGAGATCATTTATTTTCGTTCAAGGGAGATAACTGAAAATTATGCAACTATTTTGTATTTGTGAACTCAAAATATGAACTATTTTTCAACAAATGTAAATGGTGACCGAGTCATTATATTATTAACATCGAAATAATTAAACATAAAAGAAAAAAAAAAATCATTTCTTGAAATCTATTGATTAGCATAACTAAAGTCACGTGACACTGAATGGCACAAAGTTTACAGAAAAAAATAAAATAGAAAATTTTAGCATTCTTGATATTGTTACTGTTTCAGCCGATTTTATTCTTCAGCCTTCATCAGGAGTATAATCCCTAAGAAAAGTGAGGAAACACCAAGAAAAAGAAAATGGTAACAGAATGTTAATGTCTCTTCTTAAACTTATAAACACCATCAATAGGAAAGTCATATGATAATCAGAACCAACATTTATTCTTGGAAATAACTTTTATAATTTTCAATATCTATTTGTTTTACCCATTGAGAATATTCATAGAAACTCTCAAATTTTATGAGTGTAACATTCAAAATTGTATCTTTAACAAATATTTTGTTTTTAATCATTAAAAAAAAAAAAAAAAAAAAAAATGCATGTAAAGTGAGAAAGGTGATATCCCCTTGACCTGCCACTGAGCAACCAAGAACTGCTAGATTTTGGATACTGTAAACAAACGACCATACGAGGATATGATTTGATACCGTGAAAGAAACAAACCCCGCTATGTTACATATACGAATTGATGCTGTAATGTAACAAAAAGTAAAAATTTAAATTTTATCAAATTTTTCATATTATTTATTTATTCTCCTTATTTAAGTGGATCTTATTGAAATGCTCCAAAATTGTTCAGTAATGTTATGATAAAAAATGTTGCTAAATGAACAAAATGTAAATGAAAATGCATTTTAAAAAGATCTAGACATTTAAGTTTATCTTAATTTTATCTTTTCTTATAAGAATTATACACTAAAGTATTATTATTATATATATATATCTTATATATATATATATATATATATATAATTACAGATGAATAACACAGGACAGTAAAACCTACTTTTGAAAATCATTGCACATATTAGATATCCCATGACAAAGTTAAACACTATTTTTTAGTACATAGGGCCGGTTTAGTTCAGTCGGTAGAGCGCCCGACTAGAAACCTCAAGGTTCTGGGTTCGTTACCAGTCCTCACCAACTCAGTTTATGAGTAGCACAGTGATCTGTGCGGTAAAGTGAAGAGCTGATGGTAGGTGTGGCACTCCACCTCAGACGCCAGAACAATCTTCTTGGTCTAGCGCTAGTGAAAAGGGGATAGACTGTTTGTTTGATACCGACTTTAAGCCACCCTGACAACTTTTATATATATTTACCAACCCCTCCACACAAGCAAGATATGACATAAGGTCAATTCCTTAAGCAGAGTATAACAGGTTTGAATTCAGAGTTTTCCTTCTCTTAGACTGGTTACCTAGCCAAGATTAAAGAGCCCAGTCCGCCCTACTATTTACTCATAGCTGGAGGGAGAGTAGTTGGATACATACCTTTCCCAAGGGTATTAGCACTATGTGAAAGGCAAACAGCCTTGTGCAGGATTTGAACTTGGGTTGACGAGTCCATTTCTTATGATTCTAACCATTGTCCCACACACCTTTTTTAGTACATATAATACACATTGCATGTTGATCAAGTGTATTAATGATTTAACATGATGTTGATCCTTTCAATTTTAGCAAGGATCCAGAAACATGCATGAAAATTTGCATTTATTTTTATAGATAATTATCATTGTATATTATATCTAATTTTAAATTACATCTAATTAGTTAATTTTACCTTTAAAAACAAAACTAAGCTAAATTATGGGTGGGTGAGGGGTGCAATTACTTACAGTCAAAAAAAATCCTACAACTGTTTTTATCTACACACTTTGTTTTAATGTATACTAATTAACATTATCATCTTTTTGAATATCTTTTTTTTATTAATTTGAATTTCTGTGACTTATTTTGACATGTTAAAGTGAAATACTGCCTTCAAAATCAGCAGGAAAAAAAATTTTGTTTTGTTTTTTTAAAATAAAATAAGTTTTGACCAAAGTTCCAGTCACTCAATATTAAGACCTTCATACTAAAAATAAGAAATATTTAATTTACTTAAATATCTTTGCTTTCTTGTGTTTTTGGTGAAGCTTCTTTTATTGTTGTGAGACAATACAGACACCCTATGTCTTTAGAAGTTTTCAATGGACTGGCTTTTCTGCTGTTTCAAAAGCCCAACACACAAAAAGATACCTAGATATTTTATATTGCCCACTTTTTCAGTGACACAAAGTCAGGCTATAATTAAATCTTTTATTGCAAATAGGAGGTAAGTGGAAGTACAGCCGCTTTTTTATGGGGTGTTGCTTTCAGAATTTGTTCAAGACAGCACACATCAATTGTGTATAGTTCCCATCTAGCTTTATCACCCAGAATTTCATTAAAGTCTAAGTGGTGCAGTCATACAGTAGCACCAACACAGCTACAGCTTGGAAGAATTCTTGCTTCATCTTATCAGAGAAAAGCAGCTGTATGGTCACTTACCTCCTATCACACGAAATCATTCAAGTAAAACAAACAAGATACACTGGACATTGCTGGAGAAGTAAGGACGAACTCATAAGTGATGTTCCCCTGTGGATATAACAGTGTTGGCTGACCAGCATAAATACTTAGATTGATCAGCTCTGTGCAGATACTGGATGCTGTGCAGAGGATTTGCCAGGAGCGATGGGTGGCAAGAGAGTATCATACTATCAGCATGATTACAAATAGAATCTGGTCACTAAATTAGGATATTGGTGGAATAAAGTGATAAATCTACTATGATCTTCTAATGTCATCTATAAAGAAAAAAAGAAAAAGAAAGAAACAAGAATCAAAAGATTAGTATTATCTGCGTTATTCGGACTATTGTCCCCATCTTCATTGTTATTTGTACAATGTTTCGGTCGATATGCCCTCCGGCCTTCTTCAGGTATTTCTTGTCGGACTCAGGAACCTTCTTTTCAAACTCGGGAACTTTGTCGTATTCGGGAGCCATCACAGAACTTTGAACCTAACCCTTTATTTATTCCACGGGGGTATCCTGTTCTCATTCCGCTAACCATAGCTGGGGTAGGAGTTGTGTTAATTAATTATTTTTCTAACTGCTTTCACTCAGGATTGAACTTAGAACTGTCTTAACCTAACTGCCTTATCCACTCGGCCATGTGTCCAATTGGACAATTGAGTGTGAATTTAGGGAACTTATAAACCTAATGTCTTGATTTGGCCAGAATATCTACCTATTTTACTTATGTATGATTTTTTTACCTAGACTCATATTGTTTTTTTTTTGTTTTTTTTTAGTCCGAATAACGCAGATAATACTAATCTTCAAGCCTCATCTCAAACATTCAGAGAAAGAATCAAAAGATTGTTGTATTTTTTTAGAATTTAAGAATGATTGGTTGCTCCTCCTGCTTCCCCAATAACCATGTGACTGTCACAAACTTTTATACAAGCATAACAACTTTTTTGTTCTTATGAAAATATTACATATCCCCACCTAACTTCAAAATATTCTAGATGAATAAATGTGAAACCAATAATTGTACCTCATTGTAGTGGGTGACTACAGAGACTGAACTCGCAATCTCCTGATTGTGAGTCATGGCTCGAAGTCAGACAACTCACCCTCATTGGTGCTTATGCAAATTTCTACATTGCGATCAGCAGTGCTGGGCGTGATTGGCCCGGATGTGGGATTTTGGTGAGGGCAGTTAATTATTTTTTAAGGCTTACCTTCCCACCCCGCAGGGCAGTTGTGTTTGGTCTTGCTAATGAGAACAGAGTCATGCATTGGACAAGAAACGAGTAAATTTTGGCAGATTGATCGAAGACTGCTGTAATATTGTTGCAAGTGGAAAGACTTTGTCAGTGGACTTTGGCAGTTGGGAAAGTGATTACCATGGTTAATTTCATATAACCCATTAGAAAACAATTTTTCACTCATACAAATACACCACCCCTGACCACCATGCAAGTTAACCAGCATGTATACCCTAATGTAAAGCTATTCATTCAGTAAAGAAAGATTGTGTATTTGCGTTTTTAATAACTTATGTATTATTTATGAGCTGAGTAAAATATACAAGTATAATTACAGAAAATAATAATCAAATTAATTTTAATTGTTAGAAACTTAACAAAATCCCAAGTAAATTTCTGATTTCCAATTAGTAGAGAAATTGGATATAAACAAGAAACTGAAAAGTAAGGGAATGATACTCTTCAGTATATTCTTCTCATTTTCATCACTTAAAAATGGTAATTGTTACTGAAAAACAAAAAAGAAAATTGTAGCGAGAGAGGAAACTTACCCCGTGGAGCAAAGTGAGCACAAACCTGTCTCGCTTGCAGGATGAGTGGAAATGGGTTATATGGCTGCTTTGGCACTAGAATTTAAATACACACAATCTCGAAGCAAAGAGATGTGGCGATAGTAAATCAGTACTATGCAAATTTCTCTCAGATCACTGTTCATAAAACAAGACACAACTGAGAAGAGGACGAGATGCTTTGAAGCAGTGGAGGAGTCATATGTGGAGAACTGTTAGAAGATTTTTGTGGAACAAGAAAGTCTGTTTTCAAACCCTTAGCAGTTTAAGAAAGAGATTAGACAAATCAATTTCACAACTAAACTGCATCTGATGGTGAGGCTCCTGTTCTGGAGATATGGGGAGTATAGAGTACTCCTTTATTGCCATTATTTCCAGGTCCACTCTGACTTGGAGTGGTAGAATATGTACCATCTATGGGTCAAATCTGTTTAAAAATTATCCATATTCAATAGGACTATGTGCAAAAAAAACAAAACAACAAAAAACTCTTAAGAAAAAACTTCACAAAAAATGTAAATATAAACGTACAATAAATGCGATTTCTCTAACCCATAGGCATAAAATAACCCTAGATGGGTTGATATGCTGTTTAAAAAAAAGAGAATCAATTTTTTTTTTATTCACCCTAATTAATTATGAACTTTGAAAAAATTTCGAACAAAACATATTTTTCTTTGTTTTTCTTGTGTAAACTTGTCAGCAAGTCATATACAAAGATAAAAAAAAAATAAAGGATTAAATATGGGGAATAGCATTTTTATAAACAATTATAGGAAAAGAAAGAAGTAAAGAAAATAAGAGAAAAATAAGGAAAGGAGAGGGATGTTTATAAAAGCTGTATGATAATTGATGAAAGTGAGTAAGAAGGATATTTCAAAATGTGGCAACAATGTATCATCATTTCTTTGCTAAGAGGGATTGGTAAGTCTGGATGTCTTTTACAATAAACAAAATTTTATTTTTAATTAAGAGGAAGGAATTACCAAGTTTTAGGAAAATATTGGTTACAAAAGTGATTTTGCTGTGAGCCATAAATATTTATCTTTAGGGTCTGTGACTCTTGCTCTACATCAAATCATTTGGACAGATAAATTCTTCCCAATTATTGATAGATAGAGAAAAAAAAAATCAGTATTCCAGTCCTCAAGAAGAAGCAGATTTCAGTATTAAATATTCATAAGATGTTCATAGAAATCATCAACTATTGAATTAATTTTTTTAAGAAAGGAACCTGCACCTTAATAAGGAATAATGAACCTTTTTGCAAATTGTTTTAATATTCAACTTAAAATCTATTAATAATGGAGATTTGCTTCCGGTTTTTGTCTGTAACAAAAATTACATCCCTGCTTACGTCACATTACTCAAAAATCGTCATAACATAGAACAAAATTTATTCTATGATTTTTGGCATGTTCAAATTTTGAGTGTATTTATTCAATAAATACACTCAAAATTTGAACATGCAACATTAGACAGTCTTCATTGTTTTTTAAAACAAATTTTAATAAATACATGACTGGTATTATATATCTATATATAGTTTGTTTTATTTTAATACATATTTAAAGTTTACATTTCAAATTGTTTTATTTTTTAATCCTTTAATGAATTTGATGATTTTACTTACTTAGGGTACAAACTAGCTGACATTGAATTTTTTACTCCCACCCATCAGGCAATATGTTTCAAAAATCTATTTTTACATTGCCCGGAGGGTGTTTCTTATTTTGTACTAGTTTACATAATGTATATAACTAATTGATAATGAAGATAAAAAGATGCAAAGAAATGTTAACAAAACAAAAGGAAGTTAAGAAAATCAACTTGAATGATATTATTCTTACCCAAAATTCTTTTATATAAAGAAGAAATGTAATCTGTCTGATTTGGAAACAGAAATTTGGGAAATAGATACCCAGTAAGAAAAACATTATCTATATTATAATGAATAAATAAAAAAAAAATTTTAAATCATGAAGTGTCACAAAAAAGTTATTAATAAAAAGAAATTTCCCAAAAGAAATATTTTCTGGTCATCAATTGCATCAATTATTCTAAAAAGAAAATTGAAAATCTCACACAAAAATAAATTGAAAATCTCACACAAAAATAAATTAATAAAACAAAAATTGCATTTAAAAACATTTACAAGAAATTTTTCAATATTCCATGAATTATTCAGAATGGTACCCTTATCTTGGTCAGTCTCAAGAACAACAAGGAAACTTTGGATTATTTGGACTATTGTCCTCATCTTTATTGTTATCTGTACAACGTTTTGGCCGATGTGCTCTCTGGTCAAGGGCGACAATAAGACAGAATAATAATTAACACAGCTTAACACTTGTACCCAGTCATGGTGAGCAGAATAAGAACAGTATACCCCCGTGGATTGAATAAAAGGTTGGGTTCAGAGTTCTGTGAAGGCTCCTGATTATGACAAGAAGGTTCTTAAATTTGAAAAGAATGTTCCTGTGTTCAAAGAGAAGGTTCTATAGTCTGACAAGAAATACCTGAAGAAGGCCGGAGGGCACATCAGCCAAAATGTAGTGCAGATAACAATAAAGATGAGGACAATAGTCCGAATAATCCAAACAATATAAATTATCAAGCCATCTAAAAAATTTAGAGAAATAATGAGGAAACTATTCAAAGAATTATCCAGGCAGGTGAATTCCTTGTTTCTGTCATGTTTTGGTCTTTTGTTCTGGTTCCTTTTTTTTTGTTTTCCGTACCAAAAAGATAAGAAAAGGTTCTTTCATGATGGAAGTGATATGAACCCTGAAGAAGGTCAGAGAATGTACTATTCAAAAACACAATGTTAATAATGGAAATAAGGAGTTTAATTCTCGGAAGAATTCTCCTTTGAATGTTAATAATCTTCATCCAAACTGTAGACAATGAGAAAACCAGTCTGAATTATTTGTGAAATAATTAAAAAAAATACTTAATTTCAGAGTCTAAGATAAATTCTAAAAGATTTTTTTCAATTTTCAGTTATTCACATGTTTGTCTAAATTACTGTAAAATTAAAACAAAATGGCCATTTATTTTAATTCCAAACATAAAATATAATCTTGTATGTTGAAGTATCAAAATAAAGCTGATATAAAGACCAATATTTATTCAGATTTATTTTATGTATGTGTGAAAATCTAATTATATACATTATCATGCAAAGCAAAGATGACAATTGTTATACAATACACAAAGTAGTTATAAAAATATCACCATTCAATATCATACAAATATTTATTTTCAATTATTATTCACAGATTTTTTTCTTATTTGAAAACTGTTGATTTGTATTACACTTTTATTCACATCTAAATTCAAGAATTTCATTGGAAAATGAAATGTTGTACAACCCAATATCATTCAGTTGTTTCACGTTGGGTAAATTCTTTGAAGGTTTCCAAATAAAGTTTTTGTCATTGTTGCTATAAATACAATTGAATAGACTTAGCCAAGGAATGAAGTCTTTTATAGAAGTTAAAAGCAATGTCTTGTGAATGTCCAGTTAATAGATTTTTTTCCCAAAGTTTAACAAGAAAGAATAGTTTTCCAATAAGTTGAAACAGTGTTATGAATCTAGTATATATGATATGAGATTATTTAGATTAGTTGAAAGTAAAAGGAATGATTGAATGTTATTGTAGTTATGTTTCTAAGTATTAAAAAATTCCTCTTTGAGTTTGGGAATAATTTTGGGGCATGATTATATACAGAAAATAAACTTAGTGTAATAAGAACAAAATATTCAATTTAGATTCCATCAGAGATTTAAAAAATAACTTCAAAAACTTCATATATTATACCCATCTTTTCATCTTTAAATACTAAGAATTAATTTTCAATTTAAATAGAAAATTAAGAAAATATATTTCCCCCAACAACTATATATAAAAAATTGGCTAACAAATACTAGCTGAATAGTTTGAAGCTTGCAACTAAAAACTCTGAACTCTGCATTAAACTCCACTTAAGAAATTGACCTTGTGTCACATCCTACTTGTGTGGAGGGATTACTAAATATATATAAACAATAATTAATTGTCCCAAGCCAGTTTGAAAATATCAAATGAATTTATCATCTTATCTATAGAAATAAATTACAAATTGTTAAGTGTTCATTGAACCACATAAAATCTATAAACAATCAATAAGGTAAAAATTGATTGACAAATGTTTTATTGGAATTTCTTTATAGATTTAATGTACATCATAAAAAACCGGGTTGTGAAATAATTGTACTTTTGTATAAAGTTAGAGATATATAAAGTTGTGAGATGTTTACAAGTAAATACTACCTACATTCCATAATAGTTGTTACATTTAGTGTATGAAATTTATGTGCAGATGTGACAACTATTATGAGACACAGGTAAGCATTAAAAATAAAAGCTACCAAAACTGAAAGATTTGTGTGTCAGATCTTTTTTTATTATTGATATTATTAGTAATAATAATAATAATGATACAAAATTAAAATTCAATATTCCCATGTTAGTATATTGCTTTTTATTTAAAAGTAATATTTTAAAGTTTCTGATATTTCATTAAGAAAATTCCCTCAAGTAGCAAAAGTAGTGAAAATCTTAGTTGAAATTTGGATCTTTACACCAGAATACAACAAAAGGTGAAATAATCATAACATTACTTAATAAAAGAGTTTATCATAGAAAATGCTAGAAAGTCATTTATATTAAATATCTAAACTTTTTTAAAAGAATTTTTTGTTATAACTTGGTATTTGGTTTTAAAGAACTTTGAAATTCCAAAAATATTATATAAAAGTTTCCTTTTTTTATATAACAGTTAAATAGAGACCAATTGTAGAAACAGCATCAGAGTAAACTATACTGGAAGTTAATTGTAATAGAAAGCATTTTAAGAAATCCCACAGGTAATATTAATGAAAAAATTCCAATCTTAATGATGCTTGATAAAAACCAAGTATATATATATACACACACATATATATATATGTGTGTGTGTGTGTGTGTGTGTGTGTGTGTGTGAATGCATGTTTGGACATGCATATACAGGCTGTTTCATAAAGAATGCAATCCTAAGGATAAAATCGTAGAATTTATACAGACATGAATTTTATGCTACAATATTAGTCACATGGCAACACTGCGCTTGGAAATAACAGGATTTAGCAGTTGAAATTGGTGTGTTATGCTCTAGGCCTATTCAAGCATCCATTCCTTTTTACTGTGTCAGCTATATTGCTTTACAAGGACAAACATGTTCATTGTTGAGACTTATTTCATGAATAAATCTTACAAATAAAAATGTAGTACTTCAAAACAATCCTCATGCACTTGAAGGCAAACACTGAAAAAGAGATTTTAAACATAATGGGACGAACATTATGGCTACAAATGTAATAAAACAGGTGTATAAACCTGCATATAAATTAAAAGGAAGTACTTTTAATATGGCAACATCTATTGTAAAATTAAAATATATATGTCATGGTATCTTTTTATAATTTAGGTTTTTAAATGTAGTTTTTAGCTTTAAAATAGTTTAAATACACATTGTCAGAAGATGGTCGCATCCTTTTTGAAACATCATACATATATATATATATATATATATATATATATATATAATAACCCATGAAAACAATCTCTTTAACAGCCATTATAAGAATGTGAATACTTATAGTGTTGATGGTTATTATTAGAAACAGAAGATGCTTCAATGTTTTGTCTTTATTTATGTGCTTTGTGAAATTTCATCATATGTGCAGCAAATTGCTCTTGGCATTCAGCAGCCATATCACGTTTACAGGATTCTGTGTGTGCTAACTTGTAAAGGACAAGGAAGACAAAGCAGTGGAGAAAAATGGTATAGAAAAAAGTAACAGTCCGTGCCACCTTGTTGCCCATGATAAAACGGCCCATACTCAATGTGATTTTGTCATATGGTTTCAGATTCATGTAGCGCTTCATTCTCTCTTTACGATTAAATGTGTTGAATGGATTGAGACGTTCTTCATACTGTGATGAATACTGACTCTCGGTATCGTCCACACTACTTGCATGGCTTTCAGACTGAAATGATAAAATATATTAAAGAATAAAAGTAATTCATTATAATTCCTTTGAGACAATTATTATTATCATAAACAATTCTAGATAAGAGCAGAAAAAACACAGCTGTAAGACTAAAACTAAATAAAAAAGTTATATGGAATAAGAAAATAGAAAAATCTTGGAGAATCACATATGACAAAAGGATTAAATATCTAAAATTGGTTAAATCAATATTATAATGAATACATAGAAAAAAAATCAACAATTATTACAAACATTTAACTCATAGTAGCCAAAAGGAACTTTGGGTTTTGGATTATTTTATTATACATTATTAACTTGATATTTTCTGTTCAAAGGGATATAAATCTAATAAAAGGGTTAATATAAGAATTATTCATAGTCATTTTTTAATGGAATCCTTATATTTAAAAAAGAAAGAAAAAGAAAAGAGCTCTAACTCAACTAAAATGCAGTTGGAAATGCCTTAGTAATTTTTTTTTTTCATAATAATAAAGAAATAATGACTTGATGGTTGGTTGGTTGGATTTTATGGCATGTCAACCCTTGTTGGGTTATTCTATGCTGAAGATGTTTTCTTTTATTCATTCTTGGTGGGTACTCAATTTTTTTAAAACACTTTTTTAAACTCATTTTTTTCTGTTTAACCCATAGATGGGACCCTAACAGATACTACCACTCCAGGTCAGGGTGGACCTAGGAGTAATGGTGATGAAGGGGTACTCCACATTCTTCAGAGCACCAGAATTGGAACTTCACCATTAGATGCAGTTTAACGTCATAACCAGAACATGATAATGACTTTAAAAAGCTTTGAAATATAAAGACAACATTCTACTTCATTTTATTAAAGTGTTTATCTTTAAAAAAAAAAAGTGTGGGGGGGGAGCATAGTTTCCATCATGAATGACAGGATTATCTATGTATAGATTGTTTATTTTACTTGGAGGATTTGTGAGATGGGAGGTAAGTGGCCATATAGATGTTGTTTTGTAGGGTGTTGCTTCCAGCATTTGTTTACAACAGCATGTAGTATCCTTGTGTAGTTCTCATCTAGCTTTTTATTCAAGTGGTGCAACCATACAGCAGTACTGACACGACTACATCTTGGAAGAAATCTCATCTTATTCTATCAGAGATCAGATTTTCATATGGCTGTTAGACTGTCAATAACAGTCCATGTTTTGCCAATGTATGACATAACTTTCAGTAGATGAGATATTGCTACCAAAGTATATCAACTGCTCTACTGATTCCAGAGGCATACGATTAAATAAGGTGATGACATCATCTTGTTTAAAACACATGGAGTCTATTTCATCCAAGTTCATGGAGCGACTAATGCCTCTTGCTGCTTGGCCCAGGCTATGCAGCAGAAATTGCTTGAACACATGTATTTACAAGAAGCATTAGATCATCCATGTAGTCTGTATCAATAATAGTTTCCTTGATATCATTTACTTCTCATATATAATTTTGAACAGCATGAACACAGTTAATGATGCTTGTCCATTTTTCTTTTTGTCTATGTGATTATATCAGACCATGAGGATTCCACATGGAAATTTGAAAATTCTAACATTTTGTCATATTTTTATGTATAGAGAATAAGTTGGAAGGAAAGAAAACAAATTTATATCACAAACTCAGTGTATGAGTAGCATAGGGATCGTTGAGGTAAAGTGAGGAAATGATGGTAGGTGCGGCGTTCCACCTTAGACAACAAAAAACAATCTCCTTAGTCTAGTGCTAGTGAAAAGGGGATAGACTCTCTCGCTGTCTGGCTGATGTTGACTTTAGGCCACCCTGATTACTTTTACTTTATATATATATATCTGTAGGCCTCACTAAAAAAAGAAGGAAAAAAAAAGAAAGAATTCTGAAATAAACAATACTCCCGTTAAAAGAAACTTCCGCCCAACCCATGCCAACCCCATTGTATAAAAAAGAAAGACAATTTTTTATTTCTAAATTATTTTTGAAATAAAAAATCGTCTTTCTTTTTTATACAGTAAGCGTTGGATGGGGCTTTTATTCTAAGCATATAATTTTAGCAAAAATGTTATCACTTGAATACAATAAGCAATTAAGAAATGAATTTGAGTTTTTGTCATATGTACAAAACTATTTTTAGGGAAATAGATTTAAGTTCCAAAAAATGCAAAAGTTAAGGATTACATTTTTAAAATAATATTTTAAATGTTAAAAAAAAAAAATCCTAAAAATAAATATTGTAATGTACAAATTCTTGGTAATGTTTTTAATTCTATAAATCATTTTCCTCTTATTCTCTCTCTGGTATCCTTAACATTTTTTTAGTCCGATCATGGACCAGGTACTTTTGTTAGTATATATATATTATATATACAGATGCAGAAACTAGTATACTTATTATCATAAATGACAGTATTACTTACATATGAATAGCCAATGGTGGCTATTCATATGTAAATAATACTGTCATTTATCTATGGGTTCAAGATTGTGATATTGGTCACATTGGGGAATTGAGAATGAGTAAGCTGAAGAATCCTTTCAATTCTGTTTATTTACAGAAAAAAGAAAAAAAGAAGAAAGAAAAGAAAGTAATGTTGGAAGAAAATAAATTAAAAAAGACACAGAGCACAAAGTGTCACAAAGAAGGAAGAAAACTGAAGTATAGAAAATTATGATGAAAGAGAGAAAAAAAGAGAGAGAAAGAGATTAAGTAGCTCTAGCAAAAAAAAAAAAAAAAATCAGATATATTTTTATTTTTATGAGATTACTTTTTTAGACTAGAAAGTAACATGTTCTATGTAACATAACAATGGAATTTTTCATTACTCAGTAATGAGACAAGGTTACATATAAGTATATACATAAGTAGAAAATTTTGCAAGCAAATTGACTTGGTATGTCTGGAAGTAATTGACCTATAAACTATTATTATATTAGATTAATTTTTATATCTTAGAATAAAAACATATAGGGATAGGTTGGCTAATTTTTTTTTAATGCAGTCTTCTTATAGATAATAACTTTTTAAAAAAATATGAAAAGGAGGACAATCCTTCCAAAAAATAAACTTAGTGTTATTATTTCATGAATTATTCCAATCATCTTCATTATCTTAGCTATTTCGATTATTCATGACAATTGTCAGATTTAAATCAGATCCAATAGTCTTCAAGGGATTTTAAACAAGATCCTTTAAAATCTTGTTTATTTTTTTTCTTCTGATTTTTGCCATTTCAATAAGGACAATTCACAAAATCAGGTGCCCATGTAATTGAGAGCACACCTGTATGAAATGTAATCATAATAGCTTAAATCATAATATTACTTTTGCAATAATAACACTTCTTTGTCATGATTGTTATATTTAAGCCTTTCTTAAAAGCCACCCTATTAGATGGTAATTAAGCTAACTCCTGCGATAGGCAACGATAAACTACAGAAGAACTCAAAATTGATCACTGCATTTGAGGACTGCATTGATATTCAAGCTACACCTTTTAAAAGTTTAATGATAATTCTTATGCTGCCACATAATTTAAAGAAAATTTGATGTATGTATGTCCTTAGTTTCAATATAAACAATTTTTTCTATTTCATGTGTGACTTTTGATGGGTTTTGTAATTAATTTGGATTATTCCAAAATTTATTTCCAAGTTATAAAAAATTATACAAAAAAAAAAAAAAAAAAAATACCGAAAACAATTGCAGTAATCAAAACTTAACAATTCAAAATTTCATGATTGCAAGACCAGATTTGGCCCAGAATATTTTTAATTTGCTCAAGAAGTTGGCCTGAATACAATATGGTATGATATGTTAGGAGAAAAGTTGAAAAAAAGTGACACACTGTCATGAGCTTTGGTTTGTGGGTGGTCCCCATTAATAGGGCTTTGTGCCTAACTCGTACACATGGGGTACGTGGTGAATAGTCAACTGATTATAGCGAGTAAAATCTACAGAATGGCTCATTGAAGGTATCAGCTGAACAGCGAGGGAGTCTGTCCCTTTTTTGCTAATGCTAGTCCAAGGAGATTATTTTTGCTAAGGTGGAGCTCCCGTCAGCTCCCAAATACTTTACCACATGGATTAGATTACCCAAGCTGTGCTACTTGTACGCAGAGTTTGTAGAAACTGGAATCAAACCTGAAACCTTGCAGTTCCTAGGCGAACGCTCTACCGACTGTGCTAAACCAGCCCCTAAAGATTGACTAACACAGACTAAAAATCATAGGCAACAGAAATGTAGATCTTCTTAATTGAATACTGAAATGCATCCATGTAAAAAGATCATTAATAATAAGATTAAATATGAGAAAACATTAATATTGGGCCATGTCATCAGAAAAGGAGAAATAGAAGGTTATTTGCTTGATCCATGATCAACCAAGCATGCAATATGTGAGGCATCTGATAATAATGACATAGTAATAACTGAATTGTATAATCATAAAACATTTATTTGAATTTCTGAGAAGATCCCTTGTTACTATTATACATTGATTCTTTCAGATCAGTTTCATCATTTTTGTTATCTTTAAAACATTTTAGGCTGCTGTACTCTCCAATCAGTCACATTTAGTAACTTTACAATATTGTCAAGTTAACCCCATATTTGATTTGTGGGATTATGTTATCCTTCCTGGGAAGTTTCAGTAATCATCAATTCTTTCTTATATTGTTGCTTTGCCCTCTACAAAGAGTCAGAGCTTTGTTCTCACTGCTGACACACAAATTGAACTCACAACAATCAAATAACCAAATAAGGTTTATCAGTGCCATGTATCATAAAACACTTAGGCAGTGATTTTAGTTTATATGTAAGCCAATTCTTTCAATCATTTTATCTTCTTTGTTGGCCTAGAACACACTGACTGTATTTTCTACAGAAGGGTAAGAGCCCCCCCCCCCACGATGTAAACTGTATCCAATAATGACACTTCATTTCTGGACTTTTGGGGAGTGTGGAGTTACCTCTTCATTGCCATTACTCCCAGGCCCACTGACCTGGAATAGTAGTACTTATTAGGTCCCCATATATGAATCTAATAGATCTATTCAAAACGTGTCGGCCTGTACGTGAACTCTGATAAAACCAAGTTCATGTCTTTCAAAAACAAAAGCGACATCTCAACCATCGACGGCAAACTCCTAATCTCTGTAGAACAATTTAGATACTTAGGCAGTAACATCTCCTCCACAGAAAAATGTTAGTGCACGTATAGGAAAAGCATGGGCCGCTATAAATAAACTATCGATCATATGGAAATCCAACCTCACAGACAAGTTAAAGAGACGGTTCTTCCAGGCCGTTGTCATATCAGTACTGCTGTATGGCTGCACCACCTGGACCCTAACTAAGCGACTAGAGAATAAACTAGATGGAAGCTGCACAAGAATGCTGCGGGTGATCCTGAACAAGACATGGAAACAACACCCTACGAGAAAACAGCTGTACGGCCACCTGCCACATATCACACAAACCATCAGAGTAAGACGGACAAGACACGCGGGACACTGCTGGAGAAGCAAGGACGAACTCATAAGCGACGTCCTCCTGTGGAAGCCAGCACATGGACAAGCCAGTGTGGGCCGACCAGCAAAAACGTACATTGATCAGCTCTGTTCGGATGCAGGATGCTGCATAGAGGACCTCCTGAGAATGATGAGCGATAGGGACGGATGGAGAGAGATTGTCATGGATATCCACGCTGAAAGCACGACATGATGATGATGATGATCTATATATAATTGGAGGCCATAATTGTCAAACCAAATTTACCATAAAATGATAATCTGTAAAAACCAACCAATCAACCATTCATCCAACCAACCAACCAACCAACCAATCAACCAACCAACCAACCATCCAACCAACCAACCAACCAACCAACCAACCACCATCCAACCAACCAACCAATCATTTTATTCTTTCATGCTGTTTCATGATTATTATTTTTACTTCATTCTGTAGAGTTTAGTGTGCCTGTTTTTTCCTTGCACACATAATCAGACATACACAATATAAAAGACTCTCCATGAATTACAACTTCATTGCAATATTCCATAAGTTCCAACTGATTTCACCTTCTGTATTCTTTAGCATAACTGTATGGAAGATCATACAAATGCTTCTTAATTAGGTTTCATTCTAATAAACATTTAACTCTAGTAAGGTGTCTAGGAAGAATAGAAGTCAACAGTGATGTCACACTGGGTTCAATACATATTTCGGGTTTCACAACATCAGATCTATTCCACTGGTAACCATGACCTGTAAATAGGCTGCCTCCTTTCCTGATTTGCTCTGTGTAAGCTAAAGAATAGTTCAGGAGTCCTTATATAATGGCTCGGGGATACACAACAGCCAATCAGAGACTTGCTTGTTACATATATAAAATAGGAGACTATTGGTGAGCACTTCCGTATTTGCTACTATTCCTACGCATACGTTAATACGGAGGTAATTTGCTTTATTTTCATTAACAATCCAACAAATGATGCCTACCTAATATATATATATATATATATATATATATATATATTAGTTGGGTCACTTGAAGAGTGCTTCTAGCATCATGTGACCAAGTACTAGCTGCCATATGATTGAGTGATCAGTGACTAAGCTGGTTCTTTCATCCAATTTATCTGATGATGAGAGTGGCTAGACACCCAGCATAATTAAAAATAAAATATTTCAAAGGATAGATGAACCCTTTTATAGGGTCAATGGTCATTTTGTACATTCATGACATGATGAAAACCAAGAATTTAATAAATCATCCATCAAAGAGAAGACACACTGATATAAAATTGATAAACATCTTTTATTAAAGGAGAAGGACACTCTGATGTAAAACATACAGCTTCATTAAAATCTACTCATATATATATTTACCAACCCCTCTGCACGAGCAGGATGTGACACAAGGTCAATTTCTTAAGTGGAGTTTAACAGGTTTGAATTCAGTTTTCCTTCTCCTAGACTGGTTACCTAGCCATGGTTAAAGATCCCAGTCTGCTCTGCTATTTTACCCATAGCTGGAGGGAGAATTGGATTCATACCTTTCCCAAGGGTATTAGCGCCATGTGAAATGCCAACAGCTTTGTCCAGGAATTGAACTCGGGTTGACGAGTCCATTTCCTATGACTTTAACCATTACACCACGAACCTCTATAAAAATCTACTCATATAGACTGGCTCTTAGTTTGGTATATATATTATTGTGTGAGTGAATTACATGTGAAAAAAAAAAAAAAAACAGCTGTTCGAATATTCATCATTTTTTTCTCCTGCCTCATTTTTAAAAAGTTATAAAAACATAGATACACATATAAACAATTTTGATATATACTTGTAGATAAATCAATTCTCTTTTATTTGATTTTTTGATTTGAAAGGAGTTTATGAGTTTATATTGATTTTATAAGCATTTTTCAGATGAAACCCACTGAAAATGTCAAATGTTGACACTGTTTTAAATTGCTGTGAGAATCGCTAATACATGAGAGACTGGCACAACTGTTTACCAAAAGGAAATAAAAATCCTAACAATTGATAGTTTTGTCATCTTGCATAGTGTAATGGTGAAGAAGATAGGCTACCAAGCTAGTGAGTTCAATTCTCACTAGGCTCCCCATACTCCTGGATTTATGCCAAACTAAGTATATTTCAGATTTCACAACATCAGATCTATTCCGCTGGTAACCCTGACTTGTATAAAGTGAGAGTAACATAGAATAATAATTCATTAACACTAAGCATGACAACTGAAGAAATAACTGTAGAAATAAATTACTTCTTATAAAGCCAAAAAGGCAGAAAGGATGCCTAAAGGAAATTAGATGAATGTTTAGTCTGTTATTTCTTCATCAAAATATATTGAATGAAGTTAAAACAAGAAATGATAACCAAGTTTTGGAATAAATAGATTACAAAAAGTTTTATGATCTGTTGCTACAACTCAGAAGAAGAGAATGTGTCAAGATATTAAAAATTTCAAAATCAAATTTTAAACTCGATAATAAAAATTAATAGAAAGTAGAATTAAATGCAAGAGGAGAGTATCTAGCAGAAATCAAAATAAAAAGACTTATTTTTCAAGGTGACACTCTTTTCCCACTACTATTTATTATAGTGATGAACTATACAGCCAAACTATATAATATGAAAATGTAATTGGAGGGTTTAGAGATTTGCAAAGTTATAAGAAAAGGTGAATAATCTGAGGATCTTAAACCAAAACATGGGAATGATGAGAATGGTTTTTGGTATTGAGAAATAGGAATGAAGATGATAAGGAAGATGATGATGGACAAACAAAAGAGAAAAATGAGATGGATTTCAAATTGCTCAACCAGGAAATACTTAAAAAGAAAATTACAAATCTCTTGGAATTTTGGAAGCAGACATGATCAAACATTCTTTTTGTTCACAACCAGATCCAGTCTTCTGGCCTGGATTGAGTGATCCATTTAAATCTCAAAGTCCCAAAAGATTTATATTTCATTCTCTTGGATATATTCCAGTCTCAGCATATATACCATTGTCCGTTTTGTATGGTCAAAGTGAAGTTATTTGCACAGTTTTCAGTGGATCACTGAATGATGTTTGTTCTTGTAACTGAGCTAATTTTTTGCATTTACTCACAATGTGGTTGATTGTCTTTTCTTTATCTTTTAATTGTCTACATTTTCCATTTTTATCTATTCCATCTTTTGATTTATATTTATGATATTCTGACTATTAACAATGACTTGGTTTCTCTCTTTAGGGTTTTCTCTACATTGTCACATTCATGTCAATTCCTGCACAATTTATTGAAATTGTTTTATACAATTTGTTTTAATTTTCTTCCCAGTTTTGTATTTGTATTTTTGTATTTCCCGATTTTCTATATACACTTGTGTTAATTGTGTTGTAATCTTTGGCTTTCATTACTTTTATTTCTGTAATTTTCTTGTCCCTTGAATTTTGGAAGCAGACATGATCAAACAGGAAGGAAAAGTTGAGCCAAGAATACATCAGAATAAAGAGGAAAATATTAGAAAAAACAAACTTCCTCAGGACCCTTCTTAAACTGGACAAGAGATGAACACAAAACAAAAACTGATAACAATGCATAAAACTTTGTATCTGAGAAAAAATATTAACAGATTGTATGCAAAAACAAAAGAGGGAGAAAGAGGACTAGTTAGCATCAAGGATTGCATAAATACTGCAATCAAGGGACAAGAAAATTACAGAAATAAAAGTAATGAAAGCCAAAGATTACAACACAATTAACACAAGTGTAAATAGAAAATCAGGAAATACAAAAATACAAATACAAAACTGGGAAGAAAATTAAAACAAATTGTATAAAACAATTTCAATAAATTGTGCAGGAATTGACATGAATATAAGAAGAATAAGAAAGAAGAATAAGAAATGTATTAACAAATAAGTAGTACAAATTATTAAAAAATATATATAAGTAAAAGAAAAACTTTATTGGTTTAAACTACTATTGAAGGGAGGCCATGCCTAATAGCGTAAAGCTAATCCCATGGACATGACCACCCTTGGACGCTCACAGGAAACAATACATGAAACACACAATGTAAACATATACATATATATCATGAGACAAATTAGCCGTGTGAGAATCTAAATGCAAATCTGTTGTTTATAAGAGGCAATAAAATGATTTTTCAAAAGTGTTTTAAGGAAAAAATAATTAACTGAAACAAGCTTCATCTTTTCTTTATCAAAAAATAACGACTGAACAGTATTCCAAGAATTAATTGCATTAAAATGAATCAAATTATGCCCAAAACTAACAGTGTTGATGATAGGGAAATTAAGCAAACCAGATTGGTCAGCACGAGTGACATGAGCATGGGTGAAGTCAACTGCAAAAGCATTCTGAACAGAAACAGGCATTTTATTGTGGAATAGTTTATGTAAGAACAAAATATTTTCACAATGTGACAATGCAGAGAAAACCCTAAAGAGAGAAACCAAGTGATTGTTGATAGTCAATCAATAGTTAATATAAATCAAAAGATGGAATAGATAAAAATGGAAAATGTAGACAATTAAAAGATAAAGAAAAGACAATCAACCACATTGTGAGTAAATGCAAAAAATTAGCTCAGTTACAAGAACAAACGTCATTCAGTGATCCACTGAAAACTGTGCAAACAACTGCACTTTGACCATACAAAACGGACAATGGTATATATGCTGAGACTGGAATATATCCAAGAGAATGAAATATAAATCTTTTGGGACTTTGAGATTTAAATGGATCACTCAATCCAGGCCAGAAGATCAGATCTGGTTGTGAACAAAAAGAATGTGTCAGAAAGTAGACTTTGCTTTTCTGCCAACCTCCAGATTGAAACGGAAAGTGAAAGCTAGATAAGTAGGAGGAAGGGGAGGGAAAGAGGAGGAGGGGAGGGAAAGAGGAGGAGGGGGGAGACCGAGGGGGGAGGGGGAGCTCTCAAAGTAGTTTTAACTAATGAGAAGAGAACCCCTTTGGTTTGAATTCAGTTTTTCCTTCTCCTAAACTGGTTTCCATACCAAGGTTAAAGAGCCCAGTTTGCCTATAGCTGGAGAGAGAATTGTTGGAAATCGTACCTTTCCCAATGGTATTAGTGCAATGTGAAATGCAAACAGCCGCATCCAGGATTTGAACTTGTCTCACCATATCCATTTCCTATGACATTAACTATTACAAAACATGTCTACAACATTACCACAATGCACCTCCAACACCATAATTATGTTGACATCAGCAGAGAATTGAAAAATTATCAAACATTGAAAGTGAAAGTGGTGTTAATCATGGAGTTCTTGAAATTTTCCAAAAGATTTGAGCAAAGGATCTGAAAGACGTGAATAATCAGAAAAGAATCAAGACCATCCAAATGGCAGCACTGTTAAAATCAGTTAGAATATTGAAGAAAGTCTTGGAGTATTGAGGAATCTTGCTGTTACTTAATCTCTTAATGAAGACTGTCAATTAGCACTGGTGTAAAAAATGACTACAAACAAAATAATTAGATATTTTGTTAAATAATTTTGTGACAAATTAATAAAAAATAAATAAAAATAGATACTTACTTTGTTTGGGTAACTTTGCAAAAAGCGAATTTTTTCATAGAGTTTGACATTGTCTGATCTGAGTTTGTCTGTTTCATTTTGCAATAAAGTTACTTGTTGCTTTAGAACAAGATTTTGAGCCTCTAACTCCTGAGCCCTGACACGATAACGCTCTCTCTGGCTTTGGACAATGGGAAGAAGGGACGAAGCTGCAGTCAATGTAGACTTTTCACCATCATTAACAACAGGTGGAGTCATCTCTTTCACAAAGTCAGCCATCATTTCAGCTGTTGGGGTAGTTGGTTTAGCCTCGATACCCTCAGCAGTACCCCGGAACATAGATGAGAGGGCATTAACACTACGCAAATCTTCCTCCAATTGTGATATCATACCTTTTTGTTCAGTTATTGTAGATGCTGCTTCTTTGTAATTATCTTGTAATTTGTTATTTTGTTTTGTTAGTTCACTATGAGCCATTTTCAATTGAGTGGTCTCAGCTTGGAGACTCTTGTTTTTTTCCAAGAGCAAAATCTCAAGAGATTTGGATTGAGATGCTAGAAGGTCTTCTTCTGACGATTTGGAAAACTCAATTGATTTCATAACATTTAATTCTCTATAGATTTCATCATAATCCCTCTGCGCTTGTAGTTTCTCTTCTAATTGTTGATACGCTTTACTCTGTGCGCTCATTTCTTCTTCCAACTTGTTAATCTGGACAGATGAAGATTCACGCAATTTTGCAAGAGATGCCTGCAAGCGCTGAACATCATCAACAAGTTGAGATATTTCCTTCTCTTTTGCAGAGAGCTCCACTTCCAGGTTGGAATGCTTTAAGATATCAAGTGCTTGCTCCATATCTGGTGCCTTTTGTAAACTGACTGATTCTTGCATATTCTGAGACGTTGTAATAAACTGTTGCTGCATCAACTGCTCCACCTGAAATTTGAATAGAAGATATTTTTAAATAAATTCTTTATAGTAAAGGTAGTATTTTTATTTGTTATAGTCAAGCAATGTTTATAGGAAATCATGATGTGTATTTGTTTTGCTTCCATGAAATTTTAGTGTCTCAAATATTCAGCTATTTTTATATCAGAAATAACAAAAATCAAAGATAAATTATATCTTTAAAAATATACCTTGTTTCTATGGGTTAGGATTAATAATCTTTTAAAATATTGTTTTATATATTATTTCTCTGAGTTTTTGAGATTAGGATTAATAATTAGTATTATTTGGATTAATTGGATTAATAGTCTGAATAATCTAAATAATACTAATTGATTTATATATACTAGCAAATATATGCACCCTCCGAGTGCAAGTATTTAAGTTTTAATGTAATAAAATATTATATTAAATTAGAAAGGCTAATGAAACTAAATAAGAATGCAGTTAAAAAGACTTGAAACAGAGGGGGTATGATAGAAAAATAGAACAACTGAAATTTACTCTTCCATCACTCTCATCTTTCATTGTTATTTTTTCTAATTTAAGTATTTAGTTAAAAGAGGAAGTAAAGAATAAAATGATAGTTATTTTTTCTTGTTAATGTATTTCATTTAAGATTTATTGAAGAGATTTTTGCTTATATTCATTAAAATTAAACCAAACAGTTAGAAACCAATAATACTAAGCATATATTTATTAAAATTACATTTTTAATATCAATATGCAAATTAGCCTTCCCATTCACACTGTAAACCGCTATTTTGTTGTATATATAAATACAATTGCATGTTATTAGTATGTAGATATGGTTAACAGTATTAATAATGTAAAACAATTTTATTAATAATTGAGATTTAAATAAAAATAAATTCATGGTCAATGTGACGTCAATTACTAAGGGAATTGTGACTTGAGTCGTGATTTAGTTTCGGTTACAGACAGAAAAACACACAATCTCCATTATAATAAGATGAATGATGATTATTTAGGCAGTAGATTTTCTTGCAGGCATGTTTTATTAAAAAATGACAGACAAGGATTTTGTGTTTAACTTTTTATTCAGCTTTTTCTTTTTGCTGAACAAAATGTTGCAACTGTAGTTGTAGGCAATTTAAAAATTGTCCAAAGTCTTTCTTTGTGTATGGGTACTTTTTAAGAGTAAAGATGCTCCAATGTTGTAGAGTGATAGGTTGATTCTGTTTTCAAAGATTGTTTTTAGCTGGGCATGACATCATATATGAACATAAACGATATTCGTGTTGGTTTGAAGTTTAAATATAACATTTAAAAATCACAAGACTGTGGATCCATTAAGGTGTAGAGGACTTGCATTTTAAGACTCTCACTCCTAAGTTAAAAGAGATTTTGTTTAATTTTGATTATCTATTCTTTATTTGTATCACTTCTAATACTAGGAGTTGTTTTCTGCAATTAATGGTATAGAATATTTTAGTATGGTCAACTAGAATTTGTTGAATAATATATATATATGCACACACACACACACACACACACACACACACACACAATTTTTTCAAATATATATATATCTATTATTATATTAAAGCTGAGTGAATCAATGTTTGTCTCCTCAAGGTTTTTTTACTGTTTAGTTTAATGACACAAAATTTATACTAAATTATTCCTTAGGTCTAGGATAGAGTTATGTTTTTTTTAAAAATCCATTTTAATTGGTTCTAATTAGTCATAATTTGCAATTAAGTCAAAAACTGACCCGTCTCTTACTCCACATTCTGCCAATCACTTTTCCCCTCTCTATGTATATCTTGATTACCTCCTTGTTATATATGTTAGTTTCTCTATGAGCGTAAACAGGGTGATTTAGAGAGTATGAAATGTATTTGTAGGTTATGTTTCATCAGCAGCAAGCAAGCCCTAGATTTAAATTAGGTCGAATGTTCCCTTTCTTAGAAATCTTACAAAATGATTTTGTTTTATTTTTCAAATTCTCTACACATATTTATTTAAAAAAAATATATAATTCACTTTATACACTCACTTTTCCCTAATCCCAATTATCTATCCAGATGATCACATTTTGTCTTGTATATATATATATATATATTATACACACACAAAAGTTTTAAGGCTGAACTACACTAAATTATACACGTTAACCATTTGTGAATTTTTCTGGACTGCAAAACCTTTGTCAACATTAAGAACAAATTGTATTTCTTTGATACCTGTCCAGAATAGACCAACAAAGAAAATTTCCCTATTACTTTAGGAATTTACAAAAAAAAAAAAATTATTCAGTAATGTAGTATTTACATTCACCGTCCAGATAAGAATATATTTCAATCATCTGCTTCATTTTTTTTACCGAACATTTAAGTTCCAAAATTAGGCTTTTAACTAGCTACAATTTGGCCATGGGCCCTATTTGTTCCCCTCCCCAACCAATAAGCAGGAGTCAAAGAATGAATTGGAATTTTGGGATGTAACTGTAAACCTTTAGTAAAAAATTTAAATAAAAACAGACAAAAAATAAAGCAAATAACTAAAATTTACTCTTATATATTATATTTCTATTATTTTTTTTGTGTGTACATTATTGCAAAATGAATGTAAATTTGTTGCTGGGCTATTCTGGACAAGCAATATTCTCTCCCTCTCTCACACACACAAGCCAATACATGAAAGCACGATATCTGGTTCTTTAAAACTAACGCGCAAGCACGCAACACAAATGGCTGACTGGCTCGGTCATCTTTTTACTCTCGAAAACTATCATGCTTTATTTATTTTTTGTTTTTATTAAAAAAAAAAAAAAACAGCTTTTTCCATTTAGCGATGTCATAAAACAGTTTAGTTAGTATTAAGTACATAACATGTCTTTATTTTTCATAACATTAGTAAAAGTTGTGGCTGCTACTGAGATTCTAAAATCATTGTCACGTCACTATAGCTCCGACTTTTATTTCAAAATGTCACTGACTAGATTCTCAAATAATAGCAGTTGACACTAAAAAGGTTGAGAGAGAGAGAGAGAGAGAGAGAGAGAGAGAGAGAGAGACAGACAGACAGACAGACAGACAGACAGACAGAAAACATAAAACAAACTGAGTCATATAATACTGAATAAGTTTAGTTTAAATTATAACTGAATCTAAAATCGTCGTCCTCAATATTTCTTTTATTTGTTCTCACTCAGAGTATTTTAAAAAATAAAAGCTGATTATTTTTCTTTTAATTATCCTGAAGTTATCTTTTCTTTTCTTTTTTTAGTTTTTATTTTATTAGTTTTTTTCTTCTTTGATTAATTGATTTACTTAGGTGTTTTCACCAACTATAAAAAAACTAGTCACAACAAACACAGGTACTTGATAGCAGGCATAAACACACTTTAGCCCTCGTTTTAGTGAAAATTATTGTTTACTACTATTTAGTGAAATTGTAAGGTGAAGTAAACGTTTGTGGAGAAAAACTTTTTTTTCAATTGGGAATTAAATCGTCAGCTAAACATTCATCAGACCGTAATTAAAACATACAACAACAAGAAGAAAATCATTAATTTAATTTGTGATATCGTTAGTTAGTAGTGCTTTGTTATTGTAATTTTTAAAAAATTCACCTGACTAAAAAATTTAAACAAGGAAACAGTAACATTATTTCACCTGTTCCTAAATATCTTAAATATACGATTTTTGTGGTCACATTCGAAAAGCGACTTCTCATTGTTTTGGTTAAGATCAAAGTATGTAGTCGTTCTTATGCCACCTTAACTCAGTTTGTTTCGGTAACGTTAGCTGACAGTTATAAAGCAAAAAATTAGACAAGCCATTTTTCAAACAGGACCACAGAAATCAGATTGTATCATTTTAATCTATGGGTGATTTATTCGCTAAGTTTCAGTTTAAAACATTGTGATAGCAGAACTCACGACATGGTTATTGAAAACTATCTGGCTAACGAACCACTACGACGAAGCATCTACGTCTTAGGGGCCAAATATTTGTTGTGTTTACCTTTTTTTGTTTGAGTATTATATGCTAGTTGTTTAATGTTTTCGATAATTTATTTTCTATCACAAGTTGTTTCAGACAACTGATACTAGAGGAGTGGATTTTGGCTAGGATTGAAATCTGCAGTTATTGTCGGAAGAAGGTTTACAAAACTAACTGAATGAAAGTGGTTAAACATCTCTCTACAGTAAAATCCTTCTGCATTTTAAAGATCCAGAAACTGAAGTACACACCAAAACAATGACATCATTTAATAAGAACTGGCTGATAAACTGTAAAATGTTCGTTGTTGTACACAAGTGCAATTAAACTCACTGGTTATCAACCTATGTTCATACGAAAAGTCCGTGAAAAAAATGATGGAGTCTGTAGCTAAAGTTTGACAGAGAAGCTTGACCAAAATTATTTATTCTCTGTCAAATATTACGGTCAAATATTACGGTTTTTAATATTACGGTTTTTACAAAAATGTATTTTTGTAAGAAAACAATATCGAACTATCACACCATAATTAAACAATTTGATAAACAAATGCAAAAACAGAGTCATTTAAATTTGTAAACTTGTTATTTCATTGGTAAGAAGATTAATTCTTAATGAGGTTCTTTAAAAAGTTTTGATTCTACTTTTATTCTTTTTAAATGTTTTAGTTATTTTAATAAAGGAAAAAATAAAAGGTGTCTGTGACATTTTATTATCAAATCGGTCTTAGTGTTTCAGTAATATTTTGAGTTTATAATGAAAGAAGAGTGAATATCACTGGTGGAAATGAACAATCACAGTTTTGTTCTATTTTAACATGAAATTGTTTTGTTTATTTACCTGACGTTCAGCTGCTGCAGCTCTTTCATTTGCTCTCTCCAGGTCAGCCATAATCATTTCTGTCTCATCCGATTTGGCCATTGTTGCTTCATCATATTTTGCTTTTACATCAAATAATTCTGATTGAACAGACTCAAGGGAGCTGTGTAAAGTTGATACTTTTTGTTCTGCTTCACCTAACTTTTTAGCTACGGCCATTTGAGTCTCTTGTAGCTGACGCTCTTTTTCGGCAAAAACTTTCTGTACTTCCTTTTCTTTCTCTTTTGCCCTGGCATCAGCTGTAGCTTCCATCCGATCTTCATATTCTTTCAACTTATCTCTCAGCTGTTTAATGGTCACTTCCTGATTTTTCACTTCAGCAAATTCGTGATTATAATCATCCAAAGTCTCCCTTAATTGTTTGTTTTCAATCTCCAGGTCCTGCACTTTCTGAGCCTTTTTCTGTATGTTTAGCGCATGTTCCAGGAAAGGTACAGGATCAGGCATGTCAATGAGTTTCTTGTAAACAGATAAAAAGGAAGTTTCAACAAACTTGCTTCGCTTTGAAAGGGCATCGACTTCGCTTTGGAAACTACGTAACAGTGGGGCCACAACCTTCCGTATATCTTCCGGAGTGTTCTTTTTAAAATCACGACTTTGATCCACTAATTTTTTACGTGACAGGTCACTTTCGTCTTGTCGGTTAGCAATCTCAGTTGCTGTAGTGTCTAGATTCTTCTGCAAATCTTGCAAATCGAATTTTTTCCAGTACTGACACATCGACTGTATATTGGCAGCCATCTTGAACAGCGGACGTGTTTACTTTCTAAACCGGTGTAAAAATAATTAAGTTCCCTTTGTACACTTCATTAAATTGCATTCGTATTGTCTTAAATATCCACGCACTTCCATCTATGTATGAGTGCTAGATATTTCCAAATATAGTTCTTTCTGATTAAAAAAATTAAATGCAATTAACAAAAGTAGTATTTTAAAAGCACTGATTCACTGTGATTAAAAAAAAAAAATACTTCATTTGTTTTTCTAGATGTTGTGTTCATGTAATAAAAACGTGTTACTATTTTCTGAGTAGTTCTTGATTGTTTTGTTTACCTGTACACGGGAGGGGGAATCACCGCTTTAAAAATGAAACTTGTCTATAGCAGGTAAATAACCTATTTATTATGATTAGCAAGGTGCTACAATAATTAAGTTATTTGTTTTTATAAGCCTCTTGAAATTTCTTTAAAAATTACAAAAAAGTATTTAATTAAAAATAAAATCAATTACTAAAATTGTCCTTAAGTTATTTAGGGACTGGCAAACAGTGCCTCAAAGTCATTTTTGACAAAATGACTTTAGCCCCCCCCCCCTACAGAAATTAATTTACCAAAAATCAGGGAATTATCGGATTTTAATGAAATTTTCAGTGTTTATTTATCGAAGAACGATCTTTATAATGCATCATTTATTTTATTTCAAAACTTTCTTATGCTGGGGGCGTAAAATTGTTTCAAGTTGGTCCTTGCCTGATACTAATTACAGTATAAATAAAGAGATAAAAGACCGAAGTTATGAATAGAAGCAAAAACAATTTTTTTACGGTTGCTCTTCTATGAGAAAATAGCGACTGGCAAAATGAGCCTAAAATGCGTTTTTGACCAAATGACTTTAGCCCCCCCCCCTTACAGAAAATAATTTACCAAAAATCAGGGAATTATCGGATTTTAATGAAATTTTCAGTGTTTATGTGTCAATGAATGATCTTTATAATGCATTATTTATTTTATTTCAAAACTTTCTCATTTTTTTCAGGTCACTTAATTTTGACTCCCCCCCCCTTATGCTGGGGGCGTAAAATTGTTTCGAGTTGGTCCTTGACTGATAGTAATTACAGTATAAATAATGAGATAAAAGACCGAAGTTATGAATAGAAGCCCCCCCCCAAAAAAAAAATGTTACGGTTGTGCTTGTATGAGAAAATAAGTACCGAAAATCGAAAAATAAAATGTAAAAAAATAATAAATAATTAATTTTTTTGAGATTTCTTTTTTACTCATTTCGATAATTATTTAATTGGCTATTATTTTATAAAAGAAAAAATTATACATCGATGTTTTTTCTGAAGGGGTACATTTTCAATCGAGTTTTTCTTCAAAACTTATTACTTTCATCAACAAAAATAAGGTTTGCATTAAGTAAATATTAATTTTTAGAATCTAAAAATATAACATTTTAAACTTAACATCAGCATTTTCATATTTTAAATGAATTTTATATATTAATTTTTCATAGCAAAAATACTAAATTAAAGTTTTGAAATAAAATAACTGATGCATTATAAAATTCATTAATTGTTTAAACAATACTGAAAATTTCATTAAAATCGTATAATTACCTGATATTTGGTAATTTTTTTTGCAAACGCGAATGTTACAGTAAAATTGTAAACAAGCACTTAAAACATCGAAAACGAGGCTGAATGGCTGATATCGTCGAAATTGACCAAAACAAATACTTTTAAATCTATTAAAAATAAACTGCATATGTAATGATATTTTTCTTTTTTTAATTATGGTTATTATGTTACTACTTATCGATTTAGACAAAGTTTGACCTCAAATAATAGGTTTAATTATCTTTAATTTGCTTTTAAAATTCTTAGCAGCCGACAATAATGCTAGACCCTATAAGTTATTAACTTGACCCAACAAACAATTTGTGTGCTCATTTTCATTTTAAAAACAAATTAAAATCAAATTAATTATTTAAGGTCAAATTTAAGGTCTAATTAAAAAAAGAATTTTTAAAAAATTTAAAAAATAACAAAAAATCAGGGAATCATCTGATTTTAATAAAATTTTCAGTGTTGACTTATTAATCAACGAATTCTTTCTTTTATATTGCTGAATCGTTTCAATGAAACTGATTCAATAAAAAAATAAGTTGAAATTCTTTAAAATAAATATTACTGTTAGGGTAGTAACCCATAGTAGCGTCTAGAACAACAATTTATATACCTTAAGTTATTTGTTTAAAAAAAATTCATTTAAAATATGAAACGCCTAATTTTAAGTTTTAAATTTAATGTTTTTTAGGTTCTAAAAACAAATATCAATTTAATAACCAGCCTACTTTAGTATTGTTATCTAATAATTTTTGGAGAAAACTCAGTTGAAAAATCAGACCCCACTCTTTTAGACAGAACAAATATCGATGTAGGATTTTTTCACTGATATTCTAAAAGACAATTTTAGGTACCACCAATTTTCCTTGTGAAACTTACCCGCCCCCTATATTTAACACAATGAAACTTGAATAAATGTTAATATTAGCTTGAAAATTTTTTGTCCATTCGAAAGAAACATTAAAAAAAAAAAATTCTGATGATTTTTTTTTCAGCTTACGGAAATAATGAAAATTATAAACGAAAAACAATTAAATCAACTGAAATTTAATGTAGCCAAAATTTATGACTAGATTTTAAAAATTCTATGAAAAATCAATGGTCCGATTTTCACGAAATATAATTACCTTTGAAATATGTGAAATGTGTTCCTAAAAAGGGAAAATCTTTTAAGAGGTCTACCTTTATTATGAAATAAAAAAACGACAAAAACGATTTTTACTTTTTTCTATAAAAATGAGAGTCTGAATAATTATATCAGAAAATTTTTATAAGTCTCAATGCGTGAGCTTTTTAGTAAAAGAACCATGAATACAGAATTCTGCGAAAAAATATCAATAAAGAAACTGACCGTGTTGTAAAAAAACGGACTGTTTTACTTATTTTTCAAGATAAAGTTGAGTAATTTTTCCCCAGTCGGATAATTTGATCTGTGAACTAACTGCTTTTCTTTGTAACAACACTTTATGTTCGTTATTTCTTTTTTGTGAGATTAAAAAAGTTAAAAAATATTTACGTTTCTTCCTTCAATATGGCCTAAACTGATCACGTGACCTATTTTGGTGGTACCTAACAACTATATACATAAACAACAGAGTAAAAAATATTCCCAATTTTTTTTAGTCTTTTTTTTTTTTTTTTTACATTTAATTTTCAGATTTTCAGTACTTATTTTCTACCTTTAAAAAAGATTTTTTTTTTCTTCCATTCGCACCTTCGGTCTTTTGTCTTTTGTAATTCTGTAATTAGTTTCAAAACTATATAACACCCACCGATATTTTACGCCCCCAAAATAAGGGATGGGGTCAAAATTAAGTGACCTGAAAAATCAGAAAGTTTTAAAATAAAATAACTAATGCATTATAAAATCCATTTATTGATAAATCAAACATTCATTAAAATCGGATAATTCCCTGATTTTTAGTATTTTTTTTCTAACTTAAAAAAAAATTATAAGATATGTCTGTGAAGTCAAAATTGGCAGTATCTCAGCATATCATAGCTGTATTTTTATTAGAGCAATAAAAACACTTAAAATTAGGAATGTGCAAATTCACGCACCTGCTAAAGCACTGTTAAAAATCCCCCCAAATTTGCAAGTTATCAAATTTTAATAACTTTTCGGTATTTAAAATAATAAAATATTAGGTTTCTTTTAAAATACATTTTTCTCAAAATTCTGAAGACAACGTGTTCTTTTTTTAATTGTTTTATTGTCATGTTCCACTACCCTATTTTGTTAATTGAAAGTCAGATAACCAGTTTTTTTTTTAAAGTTTTGAAGTATGAAGATATCAGGAATTAAAAAATATATATATAACGTTGAAATTTTATTCAGCAAAGTTACACTGCGTAGCTATAAAACGTAAGAGAAAATAACACAACAAGGACACACAACTTAAACAGTTGTTGTTGTCCCTAGGGTGCAAATACCTAGTATTTTGAAGTAGAAAGGGGGAAAACTCATTTTTTTTAATAAAAAATCACACTAGCTTTCCGTAAACGAAAAAGAACAATCGTTAGTAATTATTCTTAAATACATAAAAATCTCGGGAAATATATTGCACAAAATTGCACATTTTCAACCATACATTTTTGGATAGATTAAATAAATCTTGATTCCTGACAAAAATATCGTGTTCAACATGCCACGTTCCAGACGTTTAAAATTCACTATTAGATTTTTAAGTGGATAAAATAGTTCAATTGAATAAGAGAAAATAATTTATTTTGCATCAGTCCAAAGAAAAATATTGCTTTTAAAACTACAAAAAGAGAAAACATGTTAGGAAAATTATTTTTTTAGGTTTTAAGAAAATAAATTTCAAATTCTAAAATTATTTTGTTTATTGAAATTTAATATGGGACTCGCTTCTGGCTTCACCGGTAGCAGCCCCTAAGGGACAAACGTCGGATTTCACCGAGAAACAGCAGCAGCAGCGATGCCCGGCCCCCTTTATGGTCACGTGATGTTCTTTATAAAAGGGCTCACCATGTCTCACTCCGACCTCTTCATACTTCATCCCCTTAGGGGACAACTGCTGGCTCTACACTGCTTGCTCCTAGCGGACACATTCTAGTAAGCATTCTCTTTTTCTACAAGTTTAGGACAACGGACAGAATATTAGCCCTTGAAGGATTCTCGTCCATTCCCTCGGAACTTCAGACATTAGAGATTTATTGTCATTAACCCTTGAAGGTCGATAATAACTACCTTCATTCCGCCCAGGATAAATTAGAGGATCCTTCGATATTGATACAACTTCAACAACTACTTCTTTCAGCACGACAATAACTCAATATTGAGTAACGTACAAAAATTCCTTTTCTCGTACGACCATAATTCGATATTGACGAACATTCAAAAATCTCACAATTCATTTTTTTCCCGATACGACGACAAAGATCCAATTTTTCTCAAGCCAGTTATGCGAAATCTATCGAAAAGGGCACCTTCAATATTTACTCGGGCAATGAAGCACGCTGTTTCCATGCATCCACAATTCATCACTTACGCTCTTCACTTGAAAACAGTTCAATTTTACACTCAGTTATATCCGACAACGGGATAATAAAGCCCAATTAAACGTCGGATATACGTGTCGGGGCCAAAAAGCCTTGACCCCTTTTTCAGAACGTACGCAGAGCGCCCGTGTGCATTAAAGCACGTACGCATAAAAACCCCTTCCACATTCCAAACGTTACGCGTATTTTCGCACGTACGCAAACCCTTTCCAGATAAATCCAGTAAAGCTGTTTAAGCTCCTCCCCTTTGACTGAACGTACGTGAGGACACGCACGATCGTACCCGGCTGATGAAATCAAGCTACCTCCTTCTCCATTATTCCATCATCGCTAAGGAACCTTTTGCCTGACGTCATCGATCCTTCCGGTACGCTTCGTGTATATAAGAAAGTCGTTTTGCGATGACAACAACAGTTCCAGCCAGCCAGCCAGCAAACCTCGACGATCCCGATTCCTGTTCTGGACGAATCACCTTTCCCGAACGCTTGCCCTTTTTGCCGCTAGACGACCTGCCTCTTCCTTTGCTGTGATGACACGAACTTTGTTCCAGTTCCAGCAAACCAGCCTTTTTCAAGGCTAACAAACCCAGCTCTTTTCAGAGCTAACCAGTCAGCCCTTTTCACTTTAGTCTTTCCTTAACCACGAATGCGATCCTAGGGCGAAATCCCTAGAAGATCTGGGTCTTACGACCGGATAGGTGTCCCTCGCCGACAGTACGCTGAGTACTAGCTTGGTAGATCCGACTCGATCTTCCGCCGAGCAAACACTTACCTACTTGAGGCATTTGCGCACACGTGCCAGCCGGTCTGAAATCCCGCATAACCGCAGTCAATCAGACCCAAGCAACACACGTGCTAAGCGAACGGTCCGTCGTTGTCACGTTTACGCTCGTACCTGAACAGTCCTTGACGGGACTACGACCGGGGCTCGCAGCCGATCCAACTGCACGCCGAGACCGTTACCGACCGACCACGACGTCAACCGAGACCTTTACCGACTGGTCACGACGTCAACCGAAACCGTTACCGACCGATCACGACGTCAACCTCGCCCGTAGATGCACTGTTATCTCGATTCCGGATTCCAGCTGCCTATCCGACAACGACGACCTATCCACCCAGATCAACGAAAGACTGACCGAACGTTGAGCGACCAACCTCGAACATCGAATCCTCAACTAGCCGATTTACGTTTCTGTCAATTCTCGAAATAAATTGACCACCAGGTTACTTTTTTGCCATCCAATTCCTCTGTCTTTGTCTCTGTAATTGTCTCCAGTCGTTTCACTTATTCAAACGTCTGTGGGGTCGACATCCTTATCGGCCCCGCAACATACGCATTATCAATGGTTCAGACAACATTGTGACAGATTTTCCACAATGCAATACATAGAAACCCTTATTTCAACTTCACCACCGAAAAACGTGAAAAAAATGCCACATTTGATAGAACAGAAAAGCAAAACACTTTTGAAGCATTGAAGATACGCACTGTCTCATTCGGAATCTCACAACTGCATTCAAATACAAAATCGAACACAGAAACATTCACACCAACACACATACCCTCAAACGTCACAACAAAATCAGGTAGACGTGCACATTAGCTTACTCATTTCAAAACATTACATATTGAAAAAATATTTTCAATATTTTTCAATCTGAGGGGGATTGTTATAGAATACAATTCTATATTTTTAAATAAATACACGTACACATTTCTTTTCCCAAACTTAGGGGAAAGAAATTAAAACAATCACACAACACAATCCTTTTCCCAAACTTAAGAAAAGAGATTAAAGCAAACACACCAACACAATCCTTTTCCTAAATTTAAGGAAAAGTGATTAAAATAAATGTTTACACAAAAATCAGAATCGGTTGGATAGGTTAGCATTGCTCACTACTACGTCCGTGCGTTTGCACCAAAAATTAATTACTTTTCGATCCCATCTTCTGATTATAAAAAAAACGGAGGAGAAATCAACAAACCGGACACATCCGACGACCACAAACAAACACACGAATCCCGTCTCGCTGCCAGATAGAATACGATCAAGTCAATACAATTACTACTATTACCATTTAATTGTACCACCGCATTCAACATCATGAATCTGTTTCAGCAGGTTGTATATACAAACTTGATTCTCATTTCTGCTCACATCTAAACGAACTTTTCCAAACTTAACACAAGAACTTTTACATTTTACATTACACATATCATATCTACACTATTCCTTTTGAGCATTTCACATATTATTGCAAATTTATTCTCTGAATAAATCTATTTGTTAATTTGTAATTATATGCATTCGTTTTATCATTTCTCCGTATTTTCTACCTAAACTGTGTCATATTTTTATTCGTCATTCCTAATATTATTGAACACATCTCATAACCCCCTACAAGCTTCCCCCATTGATACTTGCAGTCCACAAAGACTGTCGCAGGATTACTCTTGCAAAACTAACTAAACTAAACTACTACTACTTAACTAACTACGGCTAAACCCCTTACGGTGCTGTGAAAATACTTAAGTATGGTTAAAACCATTTACAGTGATGTGAACTCTTGAACTGAACCTCCGTTTGGTCGCTTGTCTGACCTAAACTATGAACATTCCTAAGAACATTGTCCACTGTAACCCACTTGTTGATGTGCTTTATATATATTAAAACTGCTTGTATCATTTATTGTTGTAAAGCTTGTTTCTTTGACTTCATGCTCATGTTATCTCTCTGCGTTAATTTAATGTTAAATTCTTATATTATTAGCGTTGTTCGGACTATTGTCTCCATCTTCATTGTTATTTGTACAACGTTTCGGCCGATATACCCTCCGGCCTTCTTCAGGTATTTCCGAGTTCGAAAAGAAGGATCCCGAGTCCGAGAAGGTTCCCGAGTCCGACAAGAAATACCTGAAGAAGGCCGGAGGGTATATCGGCCGAAACGTTGTACAAATAACAATGAAGATGGGGACAATAGTCCGAACAACGCTAATAATACTAATCTTCAAGCCTCATCTCAAACATTCAGAGAAATTCTTATATGTTCGAGTGTTGAAATTTATTGTTTTTGTTGTGTGGTTTTCTGGATTTGATCTTTCTATAAATGTGAAAATTAGGGACAGGATTTTTTTTTATTCAAATGAACAAAGGTTTTTTTCATCAATTTTGATTGTAGGGGGGGGGGGGCTACAATTTTTTTCATCAAAAAAATAAAGAAAAGATAAGCCATTCATTACAAACTTAAGTCCTTAACGAAAGTGATAATACCCACTCTGCACTCGTGCATCTTCGTTGCACAATGGTGATGACCCCTCGTTGTAATATTCTGTGTACGAGCTAGACAGGTTCACAAGGATAAGAAAAACATGGCAACACAAAGTTTGAAGATAGGACACTAATGGAGGAGGAAGGTGTGCAGTTTGTATTGGAGCCGAGGGCACTTAAATCTATAGCGTTAGTTGGCAAGAAAGTTTGCTTAACTAAAAGTCAACTGCTGGCTTCAATGATGTGCCCGTTGCTTATTTTCTATCTACTGCTACAGGGATGACACTATCAACCCGACTGCAGGTCTGAATCTGCTTTTTGGGGCTCGAGCCAGCTGAATATATGCGAAATTATTCCCCTTACCCTCCGCACCATCCGCACGGATCCAGCCACGCAGAAATTGGTAAAAACTTCATGGCTCCAATTTCTCTTAAAATTATGAACATTACTTTTTTCCCAGTCTCAATGCCCCCATTTTTCTCAAAACTAGCCACTTCAAGATATTTATCTTTAAGCGAACACTTTGAATGTTCCAATTCAAGTCAGTCGTACATTTTTATGGCTTTTTTAAAACCCTCCTTGACTGATGTGATGATCATTTGTTCTTTTATGGACATACACACACATATATACATATACATACGCATGAACCTAATATCTTCTATTTTACTTCTTTCTTTTTTACCCTTTGACCGTATTTTTACCCAACCATTGTGTCACATGAATAAAGTGCTGAAAATTTCATTAATTCCTGATTTTTTGGTAATTGTTTTAAAATTCAAAAATAAAATATTTTCATTATCTCCCTGGAGTCAAAATGGGCATACATAATGAAGGTGCAGATAAATTATTTTTACATGTTTTAAAATTTCATGAAAAATGAGATTTTTTTTACATTTTTTTTATAACGCTTGTCTATCTTGTTTGGACGGATACCTTTTATTTTTTCAAGTTACCCCCACCCCACCGCCAGTAAAATAAGGTACAATATACATTTATTTTTACTTTATTCGTATTCGTAGTTAATCTTCTAAGGACGTGGTTAAGAAAAGAGAAAAAATAAGATTGAACATCAATTTCTAGAAGTTATATAAGAGTTTAATAATCTTTTTCAATGATTGTTATTATAGAGAATTCAGAGTCTGTTGAAGTTGTGATCGTTTTTAGTTTCCTTTTTTTTATTTACATTAAAAAATGAAATTAAAAAATATTAATCCATATGAAACCATTTAATTCGATTACTAATAATCTATTAACTAATATTTATTCGTTTGTACTGAGCTAATCAGTCAGATTTCTTTTCATTAGTTCTTAAATTAATTCATATAAAAATTGTAACAAAGAATTTGTTTCATTATGAATTGGCTATTTTTTTCTTTTACCCTAAATTAAGAGATTTATACAATTAAAAAAACTCTATTGCGATTTGTAACCAAATTGGAAAAGAAATGCAATCTTTGCTTTTAACTTATTAACAGTATTAACATTTCAGGTGACCAATGACCAATCTCAGATCACAAAAATTAATTTCTTTTGTAAAAAATTATTTTAGTATGGAAAACTGCTGCCATCAAATAGATATTGAGTATTTTAGAATTGAGAAAATGAACCGAAATAAAAAGTATTCTTTTCTAATTCCAATTTAGAAACTTTATTAGCATGGATTACGCAATAAGTTTATTGAAATATATATCATTGGCATTTCAGTCTCGGAAGACTATAATAAAGTTTTTATGTGCCCCTGAAGTTACAGCGCCTCCTGTGACTGTGAAGTCCGATGTTTGAAAAACATTCTCGACCACAGATGTCGCATTTGAAGGCTGTCCCTGAAGATGTTGATGTGTCGATGCTTTGTTGCCGCTGCTTTCTTCATGGTGTTGTGTCAGGGTGACTTCTGACATGAACAGTCCTCTACGGAGATTCTGCCGCCACCGAGGGCGGTCCTGAGCCAAATTTTACCAGCTGGAAGGGACAATGCCAAAGCACCTGAGATCATTCTTGCAAACATCCTTGAATCGCAGCTGGAAGCGACCAATCTGTCTTTTACCAGACGTAAGCTCTCCATAGAGGATGTCTTTCGGAATTCGTCCATCGTCCATCCGACGTACATGACCCAACTATCGGAGACGACGTTGAAATATATATATCAAATAAAAAGCCGTGTCCATTATCTGTGCTATTTTTATCTGTATCATTTTTACTTAAATTCGTTTGTATGAGTAATGGAAGGTATGGGGATAGGAAATACTGAATTTTGGTTATTAAAGATTTGAGATACAGTTTTCTTACTTATCAAATTTTCAAAATCTTCCTCTTATTAGCTTTTTCCATTTCTTAAAAAAATACCTGCAAGTCTTATAACTTGCAACTACTGAAGAAAATCCTTTTTATTCAATTCTTATTCGAGGATAAACTTCCGCGGATCCGCGGAGTTCCACTTTTTTGCTTTTTGGTTGAGGGTGGGGGTGACCCCAACCAAATAAACAAAAAAGTGGTACTCCGCGGATCCTGAAGCTAAGTTTGGCTCTGTTAGGTCTTTTAAAAAATCTTCCCGAATTTAGATGAATTGGAAAAATGACCCGAATAATGTAAAAAATAGAAAAAAAAAGTTAGCAATAACATTTGTTTTCAACTGGTGAAAATGACTTCTTGTCAAGAAGAGAAAGTGTAAGATATACTGACCCGAAGAAATAATATAAAGACATTTTAGATACATCAGATAGATGACATTATTGTCATCGGTCGATCAAAACAGGAGTTGACAGAATTTATCAACAAAGTCCAGACTCGTATCTAAGACGTATTTCCAGCTTCGACCTGAAAAGTGTCATTTTTATTTATATGTTATTAAATATCTGGAATACATTTTTGACTGCCAATGTCGTCGTCCAGATCCTGCTAATGTGGCAGTTATTCAACACATTCCACCTACATCAGACGTAAACAGTTTGTGTTTATTTCTCGACGTTGGCCACCAACAAATTATCCGTCGTATGGAAATCCGACCTCCTTGACAAGCTAAAGAGACGATTCTTCCAGGCTGTGGTTATATCGGTACTGCTATATGGCTGTACCACTTGGACCCTAACGAAGCGCCTTGAGAATAAGCTAGATGGGAGCTGCACAAGAATGCTGCGAGCGGTCTTGAATAAGTCGTGTAAACAGCACCCCACAAAGAAGCAATTGTATGGCCACCTGCCTCCCATATCACAAACCATACGAGTAAGGAGGGTTAGGCATGCAGGACACTGCTGGAGAAGCAAGGATGAGCTCGTAAGCGACGTTCTACTGTGGAGGCCAACACATGGACATGCTAACGTGGGCCGCCCAACCAGGACTTACATCGACCAACTATGTAAGGATGCTGGCTGCTGCGCGGAGGAGCTCTCAGAGTCGATGAATGATAGGGAGGTTTGGCGAGAGATCGTCATCGATATCCATGCAAACTGCACAACATGATGATGATGATTGTGATCCTGTTCACAGTCGATCTTGCACTTTGCTAACAACGGCTTTCTGTGATCCTGCTTATCCGTGGTTGATCCTGGTAATTACTAACCGCAGCCTAACTTGTTGTATTGCGATCCTGCTTATAGTTGATCCTGCAATACGGTTAACTACGGTCTAGACATTGAGCTGCAATCCTGCTTACACTAGATGTTGCAATTACCTAACCACGGCCCGCCTTCCTGTGATCCCTGAACGCCGTCTAGCTCATTGTGCAGTGACCTGTCTACAATCACTCCTGCAACGGCAACTGACCTTGTTACTCTCACTTCGGTCCAATTCAGAGCTGCTGACCTTGATCCAGTCTGCTGTTTATCCGATTTCCTGCTTTCTGCTGACCATGTTCCAGCCTGCCACTGATTCTGCTTTCTGCCCCCAGTCGATCTGACCTTCTGCTAACCATGTTCCAGCCTGCCAATGATCCTGCTTTCTGCCCTCCAGCCGATCTGACCTTCTGCTAGCCATGTGTCCAGCCTGACACTGATCCTACTTTCTGCCCTCCAGTCGGTCTGACATTCTGCTGACCATGTTCCGGCCGGTCATTGTTCCTGCTTTCTGCCGATCTGACCTTCTCCTGGATCATGGTCAGCAGAAGGTCAGATCGGCTGGAGGGCAGAAAGCAGGAACAGTGGCGTGCTGTGAGAAACATGGTCAGCAGAAGATCAGATCGGCTGGGAGCAGAAAGCAGGATCATAAACAGCAGGAAATCGGATAAACAGCAGACTGGATCAAGGTCAGCAGCTCTGAATTGGACCGAAGTGAGAGTAACCCGGTCAGTTGCCGTTGCAGGAGTGATTGCAGACAGGTCACTGTACAATGAGCTAGACGGCATTCAGGAATCACAGGACGGTAGACCGTGCTTAGGTAATTGCAACATCTAGTGCAAACAAGATTGCAGCTCAATGTCTAGACCGTAGTTAACCGTATTGCAGGATCGACTGTTCCAGCCTGCTACTGATCCTGCTTTCTGCCCTCCATCAGATCTGACCTTCTGCTGACCATGTTCCAGCCTGCTACTGATCCTGCTTTTTGTCCTGCAGCCGATCTAACCCTCTGCTAACCATGTGTCCAGTCTGCCGCCGATCCTGTTTTCTGCCCCCCTCCACTGATCTGACCTGCTGACCATGTTCCAGCCTGCTACTGATCCTGCTTTCTGCCCTCCAGCCGATCTGACCTTCTGCTGACCATGTTCCAGCCTGCCATTGATCCTGCTTTCTGTCCCTCAGCCGATCTGACCTTCTGCTGACCATATGTCCAGTCTACCACCAATCCTGTTTTCTGCCCCTCCTCCACTGATCTGACCTGCTGACCATGTTCCAGCCTGCTACTGATCCTGCTTTCTGCCCTCCAGCCGATCTGACCTTCTGCTGACCATGTTCCAGCCTGCCACTGATCCTGCTTTCTGTCCCTCAGCCGATCTGACCTTCTGCTGACCATATGTCCAGTCTACCACCGATCCTGTTTTCTGCCCCTCCTCCACTGATCTGACCTGCTAACCATGTTCCAGCCAGCTACTGATCCTGCTTTCTGTCCCTCAGCCGATCGTATAGAAACTTATAAAAATCTTCGGACCGTATATGACCTTTAGGCACCCCTTTTGCGATCTCATTTCATAAGGACATTTTTTTATTTACACCGTCAAAATCCGGTTGTTTGTTAACAGACGATTTTTAGACATTAAAAAAAACAAACTCCTAACCCTAACCCCTAACAAACAACCGGATTTTGATGGTGTAAATGAACAAATGTCCTTATAAAACGAGATCGCAAAAGGGGTGCCTAAAGGTCATATGGTCCAAATCTTCTGATGTAGCTACTGGCAAAATGAGCCTAAAATGCGTTTTTGACAAAATGACTTTAGCCGGGGGGGACAAGAGTTTGGAATTGCAATTTTTTTTTTATTTTAGTTAAAAAAAAAATGTTAATTTAAAGATAAAAAGTGAGAAAACATCAATTAGAATTTGAATATTTTTAATTAAAAAGGAATAATTGAATTAAAAATAGTAATAATGAAATGAACTTACCTTAACTTATTAGATATTGAATCTTTCGGTTAAATTACTGACACAAACATTAACTCTCCTGATTAGAGAGGAAGATATTTTAGGTTTTATGTATTTGGTCTTCCATACAATTAATGTTCTAACATTATGGTTTTATATTGAAAATTAATTCAGTTGTTTTAAAATATGTGACTCTTGATATTAAGTTTAAAATGTTATATTTTTAGTTTCTAGAAATAAATATCTATTTAATGCAAACCTTACTTCATACTCACGAAGTAATAAGTTTTGAAGAAAAATTCTATTTTCGCAGAAAAAATATCGATGTATAATTTTTTTTTAATAAGATAATAGTCAATTAAATAATTATGGAAATGAGTAAAAAAGAAATCTCCTAAAAAATTATTTTATATTTTTTTTTTTACATTTTATTTTTCGATTTTCGGTACTTATTTTCTCATAGAAGCTCAACCGTAAACATTTTTTTTTTGTTTCTATTCATAACTTCGTCTTTTATCTCTTTATTTATACTGTAATTAGTATCAAGTTAGGACCAACTTGAAGCAATGTTACGCCCCCAACATAAGGGGGGTCAAAATTAAGTGACCTGAAAAAAAATGAGAAAGTTTTAAAATAAAATAAATAATGCATTATAAAGATCATTCATTGATACATAAACACTGAAAATTTCATTAAAATCCGATAATTCCCTTATTTTTGGTAAATCATTTTCTGTAGGGGGGCTAAAGTCATTTTGTCAAAAACGAATTTTAGCCTCTGTTTGCTAGTCCCTAAAAATTTGACTATTATTCAGACTCTAATCTTTATAGAAAAAAGTAAAAATCGTTTTTTGTCGGTTCATTTTTTCATATTTAATTTCCCAGGGTAAATTGGTGGTACCTAGCATTCTTTATTTGTGTCATATTTGAGAAAAGGTAAAAATCTAGATAGAAATAAACTGAAATAACCAGAAACGTTGCTGGAACTTATTCTAGTAGGGATATATCTAATTTTACACCGTCCTAGACTGCTCTGCTGTGGAAGCATTGAATTCTGTTGGTACCGGAAAGCTATCACTAACATCATGGCCTTGGCATCATTAGTAATAATTCGTAACTTCAGCTCTAGTCTTTGTATGAATGGTAAAAAAACTCGTGTTCCATTTGACGGTCGATTTGAAGTTACTGGCAAACATACAAAAAACTTGATCAAAAAACCCAACTACAAACAGGTACAAAATCTCCTTGCTGTACATCGTAAGTATAATTATTTATTATTCTAGTTTTGTTATTGTGTTTTTTCACGTTTGTTAATCAAATTATTAAAGGTTTAAGAAATTTATTAATAAATGTGTACACTTTTTTTTCCCTTCTTTTTTTTTTTTACTATAAACTTAAAGAAAATTACGTGCATTTTAGATTTTTTTTTCATCGAGAAAAAAAAAAAAAAATGAAGTATCTTATCAAAATTTGTTTCTATCGTTTTGATGTAACGTGATCTCCTTATTTGCTAAATCTTTAAAAACTACTTTTGACTGTTCAAGTTGAGAAACAATTATGAACTTTTCTGTCGAGAACAATGAAGGTGAGAAAGAGTTTTTTCAAGGACATTTCTTACAATGTGCGAACGTAGAATTATCAGGAGTTTTAGGAAAAGTGCAAATACATAATAGAATTTAAGATGACGAATATTTTTATTTCTAAGTTTCTAAAAAATGTCTGTCTCTGAATGCGAAATAATTATCTGAAACTTGAAAAAAAAAAAAAAACGAATTATTACTTTCCCATCCAATACATACAATTAAAAATGAACTACATTTTTTCGTGGTTTCGGAAATATTTTTTCTTGTTTAGCATATCCATACAAGAATATCCACTTCTGTCAATTTCGAAAAAATATTGATTTTTATCGATTTTAAACAGTGTTTGGAATGTAATTACCATGTAGAAACGATCTCTGACTTTTCGACACGCATGTAAACCAGTTATCTTCCTTTATTTACAAATGTCCACTTTGAAATGATATTCCTAAGTGTTCTCTTAGCTACTACTACTTTCTATGGATCCCCTCTTCTCTTAAGGAATGGTAAAAAAAAAATTAAAAAAATACAAACGTGGTTTCAATTTCTTTGTGGCCAAACACTAGTTCAGATTTGCCTTATTTTTATATTTGTAGTCACTTTAGTTTTATCAAAGTTTAATCAAGGGGAGATAACCCAAATCTTATGATACCTGATTATAAACCTCTTTTTATGTTCATGTAAGTTTCAGGGGTAACATAATTCTTGACAAGCGTAGATTTATTTAAGAACTTTGAATTCTAATTTAATCAACACAAAAAACTGACAATAAAAGCAAGGTGTTTTTTTTGCATCCGTATTCAATGAAATATTGCTAATACTAATTATGTAAGATATTGTATAACCAACTCCTACCAACCAGAATATATTTAGATATAAATAATTGTGTAAATGTTTGTAATTCCAAAGTAGTGTCATCTTTTTATAGCTGAAAGTCCATTTTGCTCTTGAAATTCAACAAATGTGTCTAAGATTATCCCCCCCCCTCTTTTTAAAATAAACATTGAATGCTGAAATTTAAGAAATTGAAATTAAGCTGAAGTTGAAATTTAAGATGAACCAGTGAAAGATTTTAAAGACAATTATAAAAACTTTCAGTTTTTTGATGATTAGAATATTCTCTTGAATTTACCTTAAGAGTTCTTCCAACAATAGACTATCTCAGATTAATTATTAAATATGTGCAAAAGTTTATGGTGTCCTCTTTATTTAGATTAACTTTAACCCATGGAAACAGTATTTTTAAATAAATCTCCTTTGACATTAAGCCTTTATAAAAGAGTCTAAAAATGATTTTATTATTTAAGAGGTACTAAATTTTCAAAGATTATTTTAATTAATATATTGATTACTTTCTAGGTGGACTGTTCTATAGAAACACTTTTTAAACAAGTAATAACAACACTGGAAACTTTTGCACAACCTAATAAGTAAAGGAGCATATTGTCAGTATCAGCCAGACAGTGAGGGAGTCTATCCCTTTTTCACTAGCACTAGATAGGGAGATAGTTTTTGCGTTTGAGGTGGAGAATCACATATACCATCAGAATTCGACTACAAAAAATGTAATTCATTTTAACTTTATTGTACAGATCCAGATCCAAGCTGTACTACTCATGCACTGAGTTGGCAAGGGCCAGTATCAAACTTGGAACCTTGTATTTCCAAGGCAGATGCTCTACTGACTGAGCTAAACTGGCCCCTTAAAACTAAAATATGTTAGTTGCAAGAATTTAGATCTGTTTATTAAATTTGAAAACAGCTCTTTGCATTGTATCACTATATACAAGGTGTGCTGAAAAGTATCAAGACCAAAATAGAAATGAATAATGAAGGAAACATTAATTTTCTTCAAAATATTCCTGTTAGCATCTATCACTCTTATGTGAATTTTCCATTATTTATTTGTAATGCCTCCTTGGTTATCTCCCCTTTTTCTCATATCAACCTTAGAAGAAAAAAGCAAAGAAATTTCGTTAATTATTTTGAAAGTTTCAATTAGATCCCCTCTCATTCTTCTTTTTAGTAACACTAACATTTATTGTCTACTAATAAAGTTAAATCATATATGCTACATAAAATAAATCAAAAATTTTACTAACTTTTTAATAAATGAAATTGCTTTGGGATATCAAGGTGGAGATATCTTTGACAGAGCTAAAGAAGGCTGCACTTGATGGTTTAGTGATTCCTAGACCCATTTATACCCTCCAGACTTGTGTGACCACCTAATGGAAATGGTACTTCCTTATATTTAAGGATCAATTTATCCTTCAAACATAAATTAACAGTTTAACATCATATACAGTTGAGCAAATTAGTCTAAAAGGTATTAATGGATGATGTTGGAAAAACAAATTTCAACTTTTGGTATAAAGAGGGAACCATTGCTTACCATTAATTCATATTATATCGCTGAAGTATTGTCCCAGTACTTAGGTGGGTACTATGAGCAATCTGAGACCTACGTGTCAGATGAAGGAAAAGGTTAGTAAATTTTATAAATAGGAAAACATTGTGCAAAAAATAAGATTATCATAAACCGTAATATTTATATTGAGAAGAGAATTAAAAGACAAAGAAATGTTTGCTCCTATGTATGTATAAAACAATTTATGAATATAGCCTGTTTTGTTTTGTTTTTTTTCTTGTTTTTTTGTTTACTTTCTTTTTGAAATCATATTTTTCAGTCTTATTTTATGAATGGCATTAAATTTTGATATTAAATTTTTTTTAAGCAAGTAACAAATGTTAAAAACTATTTATTTATTTTTCAGGAGTTCAACCCAATGGAGTAATATCTAAAAAAAGTGGAAAGTTTGTTCTTATAAAAGAGATGATTCCAGAGTTCATTGTTCCTGATTTGACTGACTGTAAAGTAAATATCTTTTGACATTTTTCTTATTGAGTTATTCAATAAATAAGGGGAATTTTTTAAAGGAATTGGCACTAGGAAGCACTGTTTACTGTTGTACATTTTCAAGAGCACTATTAGAATACACTGATTGCACCTCTGCAGAGGGGTACCCCCCCCCCCTAATGGGGCTCACCTGTTGGCCGTGTGTCGAGACCCATGATGCTTAAGGATGGAACCCTGGTGGCTGAGCAGTCCATGACATGCAACACTCCACTTTGGTCCTCACTTAGGCTAGACGGGTGGTCGGAGAGGCTCCTTCTGATCAGTTGGCTGGTCACATCAAGCCCTAGCACATATACGATTGTCTCAACCCTATTGCCAACCCCCAATCCTTTTTTATCATATATATGCTAGAAGGTGGTGGCTGAGGGTCTTCATGTCCTGGGAATGATGTTAAACTCTATCTGATGGTGAGGTTCCAGTTCTGGGGGTCTTGGGAATGTGGAGCACCCCTTCATCGCCATTACTCCCAGCTCCACTCTGACCCGGAGTGGTAGTACCTATTAGGGTCCCATTTATGGGTTAAATAGAAACAAATGTGTTTGAAAAAAAATTGAGTACTCATCAAGAATGAATAAAACAAAAGTCTTCAGCATAAAGTGACCCAATTGGTTGACATGCTGTAAAACCAAACAACCCACCAACAGCCATTATTTTTCAATAATAAAGCAATAGTGATAAGTTCTTTCATGTCCCAGAAAAGCATGGCCTTCTTTACTGACACTGCATCTGGAACTTTTTCTTTACCGAAGAGTCTGTTTTTCACTCCATAGACATATTCTTTTTGACTCTGGCTCATAGTGGTAAACCCATGTTTAGCCATTTGTAAACTTTTTTTTATTTCTTTTTTTTACTAAAACATGCTTATCCATACATATCACAAATTCTTCTGTAAATTTCACATAGTTAGCACTACTCAGCCACCAAAAATTTTGATGACAGTTCTGTTCCAGCCTGGAGCACTCTGATTTGCTGCCATTTTGAATAGCCACAAAACAAATATTTTGTTGAGATTAAAACAATTTTTGCTATAAATCAATTCCAAACAATGCACAATGCAGAGTTTACATTTATGGAAAAAATTCTTGAAAAAAAAATTTCTACTTAAAAAAAATGATCCTCGTATTTTTTTTCAAAGTGATCTTTTATTTCATCGGATAGAGCTATTTGTGATCTTTTTTTTTCTTTTTCCTTTTCCTTTTCAAACCTTGTTGAATATATCAATATAATTAGGAATTAATCATGGTATACTAAGTATCAATGTACTGTTTATTTAAACTAAAGACTAATGAAACTTACAAGTTGCAAAATGTTCTTCATATTATTAGAGGTGTACAAAATTTCTTATTGCTCTCCTTTTTGAAAATGAGAAAGTGAATGCACACCCATTTCGCCCCCTCCCCCTCTTCTGGTAACTTTTACACATACACATCTAACAAATGATCAAATTGAAAATAGTTTTCTTGAAAATCAAATATAAGTAGCTTATATTCACATATAACTATTCTAGAACAACTGTTTGATGTTATATGAAGACTCCCTTATACACATTTTCACTAGAGAATTATTTTTACTTAAAATTCTTAATTTTAGTGCATTTGTGGGTAAGCATTTAATGTTATTGAATTATGTAATGACAATCTAGCAGAAAAAATAAATTTTCAATTTGAGTCAGTTAAAACATCAGATTCCTTTTTATTTTAGTAATAAATTTTGTACTTGTAATTTTTTCTATGAATATTGTCATTTCATAACTTGTATTTTTATTTCTTTTACTTATTTTTACATTTAAACCAACTGTTGAATTATTGTCTAATGAATTTTACTTTACTGACAATATTTACATTATTTCAAAAATAAAAACAAATCTAAAAATTTTACTTTACTGACAATATTTACATTATTTCAAAAATAAAAACAAATCTAAAAATTTTACTTTACTGACAATATTTACATTATTTCAAAAATAAAAACAAATCTAAAAATTTTAACAATAACTTGATGTTTTTCTAAATTTTGTTTCTGAAAATTATCTTTTATTTTTCCTTCTACAGTTGAAACCATATGTATCCTACAAAGTACCAGAAGTTACCCAGTCACCATTCACAGCAAAGGATTTATTCGATGCCTGTTATGCCAATAAAATCACTGAAGAATTTACTCAAAGTAAACTAAAATAAATGTAATATAATTTATGAATTTTTTATATTTTTGTTACTAAATAAAACTCACAAAAATGTTTTTAATGTCTTTTTCTTTACTTTTTTTTAATTAATAGATTCATCACATTAACCCTTTGAACACTTAACCCCTGGGCATTTCAATATCCTGCATGAGCTCATAAAATTCAAATAAAAAAAACATTGAACACAAAAGACATTCTAACTTCATTCAAGGGTGAAGACATATTTGTTTAAATCTATCCTATCATTCCATTAAAAGAAAGGCAGTAAAGAGTCACTATATTAAACCTTTTATTATTTGTGACTTCCCCAAGTTTGTGTGTAGTAAAATAGTATTTAGCCTAAAATATTTGACTTCAAGGTTCATAGGGTGAAAAAACAATAGTATAATAATATTGTAATAGTAACCTTCATGCTTCTAGTTCACTCAACACTCTTTGTAAATAACACCTTTCAATTAATAAGATGATTTGAAGACAACCGTAGATTTACTGTTCATTGCTCAAAGTGGCTTTCTGTTTCTTTATCAGTTACTAGCAGTGCTACCCACCATTGCCCAGGATTCAAAATGTTAAAAACTACCTCCATCTTTGATAAAAAAACAACAACATAGTATGATAGTGTGACAGCAACAATCACTACCTTCATCTTTGAGTATTTAATGTTTGTAGCAACTTTAAATGAGCCAATGTTAACAAATAAACAGATCAATCTCTAATTGCTTAAATAATTTGGCAATACTTTTCCATATACATTTACTTGTGACAACCCAAATGGTATGCCCTTATATGGTATCATTCTTTAAGTAAATGATATATACCTTATTTATCTTATTTACATTCATTTTTATCTAGAATGTTAGAGTAGGGGTGTAGTCTCCTTGCAATAAGTTTAAAAATGAGATTTCTATGAGTTCAATTCAAATCCCAGTTTCCCAACTCAGTGGTATATTTTCAAATGTTTGTATGTTAAAATTTTAACTTTTGTTGTAACAGCATTCATTCTAACAGAAGTATCTAATGATATATTTTAACACCACATTTACTTTTATATTCTAACAAGACGATTGCCAGATATTTTTTAGCATCGGCAACATCATTGTTGCTATTTTGTATCCATCAATACAGCTGGTTGGGAGATCATAATCATTTACAATTAAGAAAAGGAATTCTTCTTTATCCTGCATTTCTCTTTGCAATTGTAATTTTGAAATATCAGTCAAGTTTTCATGCCTTTCTTGAGCATAGAGTTTCTTATTAGTAAAAAAAAGAAAACCAATTGTGACGGAGAACGAGAAAGGAAAAAGAGCAAGACATTGTCTTGCCTGCCAGGATCGAACTCGCGTCCTCCTGCATGAAAAAACAAATGTGTTTTGGGTACTGGACGGACGCGAGGTTCAACTGATGTGCCCGGATGTTTGGCTAATATGCCCATAAAATAACAAGTGAGTCAAGTGCTGGGCAGTGAGCAGAAGCAGTCGACGACGAAGTGCTTTTCAGTAAAGAAATGGATTTTAGTCGAACAGAAACAAAACTAAATAGGAAATGTGATTTTGAACTGCTAAAGATTATTTCGACTACGATGGATTTTCCAGCTGCTAGACAAAGAATATGTTGACCAACAGAGTGTCTGGCTTGTGAGAAGACGGAGAACTCACTTGTTTTTGGTTCCCCCTCGGCGGGAGCTTGTTGATTTGAAGGTCTATTTCGCCCCATATATTTTCTCCCCTTCTATACCTATTTCTTTAGGGCCGAATTAGCAGGAGTCTTGTGATCACATGATGTACAATGAATGTGTTGTGATCAAAGTTTCAGATTATTGTCCACAGTGATTGGCTGAGTTGACATTTGTCAATTGATTAATCACATTAGGAACATTTCATTTATTCTAAAAACTACCAGGTTCTTAACACATTTTTAAATCTATTGTGCATTCTCTAAAATTTCAAAAACTTTTTATCTGATTAAAATTCATTTCAGCTGATTGAAACCCATTTCAAGATTAAATAGTACCACTACTGTTCTAAAAGGATGGCTTTGGCATTAAATAATCCACAAAGTTTGATATGCCATTAAATCAAGAAACCAAACCAAAGCTGATTAAAGATAATAATTTTCTCTTTATTTGATGTTCTAGTTAAAACTCTAGAGAAATAATTTCTTTTAGTCATTTACTAAGTTTAACTTAATTTGACACAAGGCCAGAAATAGGGTTTGCCCAGTGAGAATTGAACTCATTAACAATGGTTTATTATTAGCCTTGCTCATTAACCATTACACTACGAGAGGTACCCAAATAATTCTGTGATAGTTTGACAAGATGATAATTAGTCTATCTTCACAATAAAGCTCTAATAAAGTGGCTTCATCATCAAAGAAACTCCAGTGTTATCTATTTTATGAGATTGATATCATAATGAAATTATTAATTATAAAGAAAATGTATATTGTTACATCTTGTTATAATGGAGATTGTGGGTTCGTCTGTCTATAACCGAAACTATATTACTATACAAGTCACAATTCCTTTAGTTATTTACATCATATTCTCCATGATTTTATTTTTATTTAAACCTCAATTATTAATAAAATTGTTTTACATTACTTACACTGTTGACCATATCTACATACTAATAACATGTAATTGTATTTATATATACAACAAAATAGAGGTTTTACAGTGTGAATGGGAAGGCTAATTTGCATATTGATATTAAAAAATTGATTTTAATAAATATATGCTTAGTATTATTGATTTCTAATTGTTTGGTTTTATCTTATTGAATATGAGCAAAAATCTTGGGGATAAATCTTAAAAGAAATCCCTTAACAAGAAGAAATAACTGTAATATTATTCTTTACTTCCTATTTTAACTAAACAGTTTAATTAGGAAAATGTACCAATGAAAGACGGGAGTAACGGAAAATGATGGAAGAGTTAGTTTCAAAGTTGTTCTATTTTTCAATCATACCCCCTCTGTTCAAAATCTTTTTATCTACATTCTTATTCAGTTTCATTAGCCTTTCTAATTTAATATGATATTTTATTATAAAATTTAACAAAAATACTTGCACCCGGCGGAGGGTGCATATATTTGCTAGTATTTAGTAATGTTAAGTAATCAAAGATGAATATATCACGCCTGACATCATAGCTGCATCATATAAAGTTTTTTTCTTTATATTTACTGTTGCATTACAGGGACAAGCAGAATATTAGAGAATTAAAAGTTACCTCCCTTGAACTGTACTGGGCGGAGGTTGGGTGCGGAATTTTTTTTCTTCTCTCGTGCTAACCAAAAAGGCGATTTCTTTTGTAAGAGTTATAAAAAAAATTATTAGCCAAGTGTATTGAACAATAAGATGACTATGAAATAGTATGTTTCATGTTTCTAGTTCATTCAGCTCTCTTCGTAAATAACATCATTTGCCTTATGTTTCTTTATCAGAGCTACTCACCATTGCCCCGGATTCAAAATGTTAAAAATAAATATATATACATAGATTGATAAGATTATTTTTCTATGTATTTGTTTATTCTTTATATATTCTTGTTTTAAAGTTATTTATTTTTATTGTTCTTGTTTGTATTTTTTTATGACTTTTATTTGCTTTTTTTTTTATAATGGTGGAATAAAAAGTTTTTAACTCCCTCTTGGACAAAATAGGGTGTGGATTTTTATTGAACTTTGGTCTTTGCTGGTCTCCAACAATTTTCCTTTATAAAAAGGATGTGTACTCGCTCATCGTACAAACACACAGACATCTTTTATATATATATATATATATATATATATATATATATATATATATATATATATACATATACACACACACTAGACGAAATATGAACCACTGGGTCATTCATTAAGCTCTCTCCAGGTAGATAATTGAGATTAGGGAAAAGTGAGTTTGTGAAATGAATTAAATTTTAAAAAATAAATAGGGCTGGACAAACCATTAAAATCATTTTGTAAGATTTCTAAGAAAGCGAACATTTGACCTAATTTAAGCTACGGGTTGCTGCTTATGAAATTTAACATACAAATACATTTCAAATTCTCCCATCTATCTCTACTCTCCCAGAGAAACTAACATATATAACGAGGAAGTAATCAAGATATACATAGAGAGGACGAAAGTGATAGGCAAAATGTAAAGTAAGAGTTGGGTCAGTTTTTGACTTAATTGCAAATTACAACTAATTAGAACCAATTAAAATGGATTTTTTTTCAAACATAACTCAATCCTAAGAGTAAGAAATAATTTAGTAGATTTCTCCAAGGCATTTGATTCCATACACAGAAAATGGTTGGAGCCAATACTTTTAGCATATAGTTTTCCCAAAGAAACTTACTATTATAATGATGCTCTACAAAAACACAAAAGTAATGGTTTTCTCACCTGATTGTGACACAGATTTTTTTGACATTGTCATTGGAGTCTTGCAAGGAAATACATTAGCATCATTTTTATTTATAATCTGCCTTAATTATGTACTACAAATGTCAATAGATCTAATAAAAAGAAAATGGTTTCACACTAAAAAAGGCAAGAAGTAGAAAATATCTCACAGAAACTATTATGCAATCTACACAGATGATCTAATGCTTCTTACAAATACATCTGCTCAAGCAAAATTTTTCTGCATAGCCTTGAGCAGGCAGCAATGATGTATTGGTCTCTGTGTGAACTCAGATAAAATAGTTCATATGTTTTAATCAAGATGGCGTCATCTCATTAAATGGCAAACTTCTAAAATTAATCAACCAGTTCACATACTGTGGTAGCAATATCTCATCTACTGAAAGCAATGTCAACATATACATTGGTAGGAAAGGCATGGACTGCTATTGACAGTTTAAATACCATAGGGAAATCTGATCTCTCTTATAAAGATAAAATGGTAATTCTTCCAAGTTGTAGCCATGTCAGTACTACTGTATGGTTGCACCACTGGGACTTTAACAAAACACTTGGAGAAAAAGCTAGATGGGGACTACACTAGGATGTATGCCATTTTGAACAAATATTGGAAGCAGCACCCTACCACAGGTGTACAGTAACTTACCATTGAAATGGTGACACCTATATAAACAAATATTGGAAGCAGCACCCTACAAAACCACCACAGGTGTACAGCAACTTACCATTGAAATGGTGACACCTATTTAAAAAAATATTGGAAGCAGCACCCTACAAAACCACCACAGGTGTACAGCAACTTACCATTGAAATGGTGACACCTATATAAACAAATATTGGAAGCAGCACACTACAAAACCACCATAGGTGTACAGCAACTTACCATTGAAATGGTGACACCTATATAAACAAATATTGGAAGCAGCACACTACAAAACCACCATAGGTGTACAGCAACTTACCATTGAAATGGTGACACCTATATAAACAAATATTGGAAGCAGCACACTACAAAACCACCATAGGTGTACAGCAACTTACCATTGAAATGGTGACACCTATATAAACAAATATTGGAAGCAGCACCCTACAAAACCACCACAGGCGAACACCAACTTACCATTGAAATGGTGACACCTATATAAACAAATATTGGAAGCAGCACACTACAAAACCACCATAGGTGTACAGCAACTTACCATTGAAATGGTGACACCTATATAAACAATTAACAAATGAAAATATAAATAACCTCATGAAAAATAATTATATACTAAGTAAGTAAGTAAAGTCGTCGGGGCGGCCTAATGTCGGTATCAGCCATGCAGCGAGGGAGTCTATTCCCTTTTCAATAGCGCTAGACCAAGGAGATTATTTTAGCGTCTGTGGTGGAGCGCCACACCTACCATCAGCTCCTTACTTTACCACACAGATCCTTGTGCTACTCATACGCTGAGTTGGCGAGGGCGGGTATCGAACTAGGAACCTTGTGGTTTCTAGCCGAACACTCTACCGACTGAGCTAACCTGCAGCAGTAATTATATAACTCCAGTTTGTAAGATGGTTATTATAAAAAATAAAGGATATAATCATTTTATTATTTTTTTTTTAGGATAATTAATTATATTTAAAGTATGTTTTATTTATTTTTATTAATTACTAAACCTTGTTTACATCAAGCATAGCATATGAAAGATAACTTTCGGTTTATTCAGAGATCTCAGATACCCTCAATAACCCTTAAAAAATATTAAGCATTTCAAATAGATATTTAATTTTATTATTTTCCAGAGGGGTAGTATTAGGTTGGTTTTCTTTGTTTAATGGCATATCAATCTTTTCGGGTAATTTGATGCTAAAGCTTTCCTTGTAGAAAAACAGTAGTGGTACTATTTAATCCATAGCTAGATGAAGGGGTTCATAACTTTTCCCAGAGGTATTAGTCTAAAAAGTGAATGTAATAGTGCGACTGGAGTTCAAACTCACTGTGAAGTCACAGTCCAGCACATTATACCATGGGGACTCCTGTGGGAGTCATATTAACTTAATCAGTAAGTAGATTTTTAAAACATTTGGCTTTCTAAGCCTTTTCTTGGCTGGGCAACTTTTGAAAATGAAATGAATTCCATCTTAGCAACACAACACCTCTCTGCAACAGATAGGGTCTTAGTGTATAAAGGGAAGGAGAGAATCATCTGCCTCTTATAATGATTACCAAAAGAGTGGGTAAGCATTCTGAGATGGACACTCTTTTACAGTGAGGAGGACAGTAAGACATAGAATGTGAGGGACAGATCCCACCTAAGAACCAATCTGTGGTGGATCTCACCAGGTATGGCCCCTAACAATTTCTGAAAGTACAGTTGAAATCAGAATAAAAATAGTCCCATCTATGGGTTAAATAGACAAATGTATTTATAAAAAAATTGTATTATCCATTAAGAATTGATTTATTTCAAAACTTTATTGGCATTAAATGATCCACTGAGGTTGATATGCCGTTTTAAAAATAAAATTTTTTTTTTAAAAATAAATAAAAACAGCAGAATTTTCGTAGTACAGACAAACTGTAGAATAACAGGAAAAATTATATTTAAAGATTTCCATATTAAAAACTTTCTAAACACTTAACATATCAAATTCACATATGCTGTCAAAAATGACAGAATGGGTCTATTAGTTTTTAAATTGATTTTCAACATTTGTAAAATGAGGACAAAATTACAAATTAAAATTTCTATCTATTATATACTAATAATTATCTATATCCACTTATTATGATCAAGTCAAGCTGAAACCACCGTTTTCTGCTAGATCACTGAAGTTATGCAGCAATGGGCCTGTTTAATATTTAATTGGGTGACCACTTAAGCAGCAGTGTTGTAGGTGCGTGGTGTAATGGTTACCATTGAAGGAAATGGACATGGCGAGATGAGTTCAAATCATGGACAAGGCTTTTTGCATTTCACATAGCGCTAATACCCTTGTGAAAAGTATGAATCCAACTATTCTCCCTTAAGCTATGGGTAAATAGTAGGGCAGACTGGGCTCTTTAACTATGGTATAGCAACTGGTCTAGAAGGAAAACTCTGAATTCAAATCAAAGGGACTCTCTTCTTGTTAGCCCAAAACTACTTTAAGAGCTCCTCCTCTTCCATTTTTAAAATTGCCTTAAAAAAAGATACTGTAACGAACCAGAGTCCTTTATCAAAAATAACTTGATTTGGCATTAAATGTCCTGAAAAGTTTTGATATGTCATATTTCATATGATCATATAAATGTTACTGGCAATAAGTAAAATTGATTTTGGACAGGATCTTGCTTATAAGAAACATTGGATCAACTTGAATCCATTGGATCTAGAATCTAGCTAAATTAATCTTAAGAGGACACATTTTCACAATACACAATCTGACATCACATGTCATCGTAACTCAATATTTCATTTTTTTCTTTTACATAAAATAAAGTTTTCTTTTATACCTTTCAAATATGGATATTTTAACACAGAAGATGGAAATTTACAAAGCAAGACAAAATAATTTAACAACAATCTTAACAGAACAATAACAATATAATTCACTTGGTTACGCACCTGTAAATAAAAAAAAAGTTGTTGGGGTGGCCTAAAGTCGGTATCAGCGAAACAGCTAGGGAGTCTAACCCCTTTTCACTAGCGCTAGACCAAGGAGATTGTTTTTGGTGTCTGAGACAAAGCGCCACACCTACCATCAGTTTACCACACAGATCCCTATGCTACTCATACGCAGAGTTGACGAGGGCCAGTATTGAAGCTTGTGGTTCCTAGTTGGATGTTCTAATGAGCTAAACTACCTGTAAATAAACGTATGTAATCGAAATAAGAAATAATGTTATTTAATTAAGAAATTATTTTTATGTTTATTCATTAGGAAATAAATGTAAGTAGATTATATTGTTCTTGTTTTGATTTAACTAGATTAACATGTTTTGTCAAACTTTATAAATTTTCAATTTTTGTGTTTAAAAAAATCCATTTTTTAAAAAGAAAAATACTGATTTATTTATTTGTATAAAAGAAAAAAAATTAAAGATCAAATCACTGTGACATGTCAAATAGTGGATTGTAAAAATGTGTCCAGCAGATGTGAGTTGACCGAAGTTGACACAGAACACAAACAAACATACAAAATGACTTTATACTAAAATGATAACAAAAAACTTCAATCAGGTTATTTTGTAACAATTTTTCATCATATAAAATCTCTCTCTTTCTTATTCACTCAGTCACACAAACACATGGCATAAAATTTTGATTATTTGTTGTTTTGAATGTTGTTTTAGTCAATGGTTTTTTCAGCCTTCCTCAAATGTGCTATACATTTATTAATAATCAGCTGTGATATTAAGCAAAAAAAAACAACAACTGAAAATGCCGTAAGGAGTAAATTTTTGTAGCAAATGTTTGCTTAATTTTTTGATCAACTATATTGGTGAATTCTTTGTATTTTTTGTTCTTTGTGAAGAGTAAACATTTAAAATTTTAAAGGATTTTTTCTCATAGAAAAATATAATTCATTTTTTGTTAAAAATAAATAACATTTAAACAGAAAATGGAAATGTATATAAATAATATTCACTGCAACAAGAAGTAATTTACTTCTATGTTCCAGTATAATAAAATGTATTATATTTTCTTACAAAAAGAAAATATTAAATCCTCTTCTCTTCAGAAGTATTTGAAACATTTGTGAAGTCAAAACAGCAACAACAAACTGACTTAGACATACATTATCATTTCATGCTACATTTGAAGTTAAAAAAAAACAACAACATTTGGTGTATTAATCAACATCTTTTAGACAAGCTGGTTGGAAGTCAAACCAGTCAGTAAGGATTCCCATCACAGGTTCTCTTAGAGGACTTGGTAAGTGATAGTAGAGAAAAGGAATAGAACGGGCTAGAAATCCTTTGTAGTAAATAGGTCGAGGACTAGTGGAAAGTAGACCATCAACCATGGCATTGATAACTGGAGAGATATCTGTTGAAAGCATTTCATCTGAATCTGCAATAATAAAGAAAATATTTTTTAAGAAACAATATTTTATTCTATACAAAATATACATACAATAACTAAATCTGATACTCACACACACACACACATATATATAAGGGCACCTCACATAGTGTATTGGTTAGCAAGCTAGATTCGCAGACCATTGTTAGTGAATTCGATTCTCACTGGGTGCCCCATACTTCTGGCTTTGTGCCACATCTAAGCTAAGCTTAGTAAATAAGTATATACAGAGATGCTGATTAAATCTAAAAGGACGCAATAAAATCATATCCATGCATCCTAGTGTTTTTTGTTGTTCTTCCCTCACCATTTCAAGCTGTTAATACATTTCAATAGTTTCTTAGAAATGAATTACACTGGATAGGTTACAAGGTAGGAGTTAGATGGCTTTATTTGGGTCCCATAATTTTTCCCAGAGACTCATTCAAAGTAAATATTTGTGTCCCAGGATGCACTAAATCAAAAAGCTATCAGCATCACTGTATTTTATATATATATATATATATATATATACACACATACTCATATACAGAGTGTTTCATAAAAGAATCAAGTATCTTTGTTGACAATTTTTATTTAATCTTAATTTCTTTAGAGCCCTAAAAACCATAGCTGTAGATAAGCTACTCTAAGATATTTTCTGGGTGATCAAGTGTCATAAAGTACCTAAAAGAGGACAATGGAATCATCTGTTTTCTATATATAGGGAATCCTTGAATGAGAGAATGAGTGAGACTTCATGGACAACTAGTCAATTACTGATTACTCTTTTCACTTTTTATATTGTCTATTAAACCCTTTCTCTACCTAAAATACTCACTGTGTTTTCTTCATACTTTTTCTGTTAACTTTTATGGATTAACATCTGATAATCCTCAGATATTGATAAGCAGTTTATAAACCTGTTTAATTACATTTTCATCCTGAGCAAATAAATTCTAACCTCTTAATCCAAGTGTTGAATCCTTTATGAAATCCCTTTGTAAATATAAAATTCTTTAAAAAAAAAAAAAAATAGATATAATATTTTGCTAATCTATAAATGAATGGAAAGAAATTTTTCAAATCAAAGTTTTAAAAATCAATATCTGATAATGCTCAAATATTGATAAATGGTTTTTAAAGAAATCCAAGACAAATAGAAAAATGTTAAAAATCCCTTTTATTTATTTCATTTTTCTAAAAAAATTTTATCAACTAATAATTTATGTTGAATGGTTACAAACAATAATAGTTACTATAGAAAATAAATCCATACTATAGAAAAGAGATTACTATTTATATTTTTATATCATTTTATGGAGTTAATATTGTTTTGGTTTCACAAAAAATATTTTAAATCTAAGTGAGATTTGGTAATTTAAACATTTTTTTTTTTTTGTCAAAGTTTTAACACTAACTAAGCAATAATACTGTGCAGTTATCTCCAACTTAAAGAACTCTCTATAAACCTAATTAGTAATATGGAATTAAATGTTATTTCTCTGAATTTTTTAGATCCTGAATTTGTTATCTGTACAACGTTTCGGCTCTCTGGCCTTCTTCAGGTATTTCTTCTCGAACTTGGGAACCTTCTTGTTGTAACTGCTAGCCTTCATGGAACTTCGAACCTAACCCTTTCTTCAATCCACAGGGGTAGACTGTTCTCATTCTGCTAACTATGACTGGGTACAAATGTTAAGCTGTGTTAATAATTCTATGTTACTGTCACCTTTGACCAGGATTGAACCTGCAGCCTAGAGATAATTGTCTCTTAGAACTGTATTAACTCAACGCCTATATCCACTACACCTTGTATTGGACAATTCAGAATGAATTTTGGAAACTTATAAACCTAATGTCTTTTTTTACATTTTATACTTATGTATGATTTTTTACCTTGACTCTTATTGTAAATAAATATTTTGATAAGGCAATTTATTAGTTTTATTATTTTTTGGAAATTCAAATTCTGTATAATTAGTAAGTAAAGTAAAGTCGTCAGGGTATCAGCCAGTCAGCGAGGGAGTCTATCCCCTTTTCAAGAGCGCTAGACCAAGGAGATTGTTTTGGCGTCTGAGGTGTAGCGCCACACCTACCATCAGCTCCTTACTTTACCACACAGATCCCTGTGCTACTCATACGCTGAGTTGATGAGGACCGGTATTGAACTAGGAACCTTGTGGTTTCTAGCCGAACGTTCTACCGACTTTACCAAAATAACTTCTTGTTGATTATTGTTTGTTAAATACTTTTGTTCAATGAACTTTCTTCTTTCAGCAAAAAGAACAACATCTTTTTTTATTCTAAAACCTTCCCCTGGGTCCAATGAATATGGATACCAGATTTAGTAGCTCTACACCAAACCATTTGGTTGTTTATAGCAGACAAAGAAACTCATTCTAATTATCAAAATAGATACATTTAAATGAAAATCAGAACAACAGATGAAGAGAAAGATTATTTTGGTATAAATTTCATTTCATTCTAATTTGATGCAAAAAAATTGTTGAAAATTATAGAAAATTTACCTGTGGCTTTAGATTTAATGAGGAATGAAGATTTTCCAAAATCTTCTTTTATAATATCTGGTGCTTCAGCCCACCATTCTTCAGCCATTTTTGCTTTGTCATAGGCTATGATACCTACAAAAGAATTCAAATGTTCATTTATTTAAAATGTATTGCAACATCATAATCATATTAAGATTTGAATTTGAACCAACATTAAATGTATTATTTCATCTATTTGTTGTTTGTTTGTGTTATTTTCAGATAGAAAATAGAAGGAGGATATCTCTTAAATTAAGGCATAAATATTTGTTTGCTCAAGAGGTTAGGTGTCCTGAACTTTTTCTTAGTTTCTTACATTTTCAAATGATTTTGTATCTTTTGATATGATAATTGTTTTGTCGGGGCCAAAACAGCCTTGACCCCTTTCTCTGAACGAACGCACGTAATCAGAGCACGCGTGTGCATTTTCGCACGTAAGCAAACCCCTTTCCATTTCTGACCAGATATATCCAGTTTTTGCCCAGCTTTAACCCTTTAAGCTCCACCCCCTTTCACGTGTATTGGGTCACGTAGCCAAAACTATGTCATCATCATTTCTAACGAACTTTTCCCTGACGTCATTCGATATTTCCGGCAAATTTCTGGTATTTAAGAAAGTCGTTTGCGATGACGAGGACAGTTCCAGCCAGCCACCGACAGTTAACGATCCTGATTCCTATTCTGAACAAATGGCCTTTCCTGATTCCTGACCGCCCTGCCTCTCTACGCTGCTGGAACGACCTGCCTTTCTTTGACGCTAGACGACCAGCCTCGTTCTTTGCTGTGATGACACAAATATTTCCAGTCCAGCAATATCAGCCTTTTTCAAGGCTAAACAAACCCAGCTCTTTTCAGAGCTAACCAGTCGGCCTTTTCACCTCAGTCTTTCCTTAACCACGAATGCGATCCTAGGGCGAAATCCCTAGAAGATCTGGATCTTACGACCAGATAGGCGTCCCTCGCCGACAGTACGCTAGGTCCTAGCTTGGTAGATCCGACTCGATCTTCCGCCGAGCAAACACCTGGCTACTCGAGGCATTTGCGCACACGTACCAGCCTGGTCTGAAATCCCGCATAACCGCGGCCAATCAGACCCAAGCAACGCACGTGCTAAGCGAACGGTCCGTCGCTGTTACGTTTCACGCTCGTACCCGAACAGTCCTCGACGGGACTACGACCGGGGCTCGCAGCCGATACAACCGCAAGCCGAGACCGTTACCGACCGACCACGACGTCAACCGAAACCCGTAGACGCACTGTATCCCGATTCCGGATTCCAGCTGCCTATCCGACAACGGACGACCTATCCACCCAGATTAACGAAAGACTGACCGAACGTTGAGCGACCAATCTCGAGCGACGAAAACTCAACTTGCCGATTTACCTTTGTCAATTCTCGTGAATAAATTGACCACCTGGTTACTTCCTGCCATCTAAATCCTCTGCCTTTGTCTCTTTCATTGCCTCCAGTCGTTTCACTTATTCAAAAGTCTGTGGGGTCGACATCCTTATCGGCCCCGCAACAGTTTAATACTGAGTATAGGATTATATTGTTTCCTCCCTTTTGTCTAGCAATCAAATTATAATATAATCCATATCCCAGAAGATTTAAGAAGTTTATTGATAGGGAGAAATTAAAAAGTACACACAAAAATAACTTTTTATTACTCTTTCACAAACTATTGGCCAATACACTGGTACATTTAGTGTACTGTTGTAATGGTTACTGAATTTATATGTTATACTTTATTATTTTTTTTTTGTAGACCAATTTAACAACCACCATAATATTTAGCCCTTAGAATAATTTAGTTGATTTTCATAAATACCCTCCTTTATCAGTTGCTGCTGACCTGTTAGATTTACTGCAGACTATAAGACTCAGAGAAAATGGATAAAGAGATCGAAGAGCCCATATACCATTCTTCTTTTTTTTTCATTACTTCTGGTCAGAAGGCATCATGATAATTATACTGCTCCTTTTCTTAAGAACTTTTTATAAGACACACTGTGCATGTCCATTTCTTTCTTGTGATTCCATTTCTATTGAAATGTATTTTGTTATTTTTTATTAAATGTTATCTATTTCTTCCTTTGTACAATTTTCACAGTGTTTACTAAATAAAATTGGTAACATCAGTATGAACCTTTTCTTTCTATGACCAGCATCTAGCTACAACTGTAGAAAATTCAATATTATATTTGGAAATTAATACATTTTTATTACACTTCATTCTATCTTCTTTCTAGTTATCATTAATTGATAAGACTTTTCTTTTGTATTTAAAAAAAAAAGATTTTGTTATTCTAAGAATTTAAAAAATCTTTTGCTGTAAACTAGTCTCTGATTCTTTTAAGAATTATAAAATCAAATCTTCCATAAGAAAAACTCTTATTACAATGAAAGTTTAGTGTATGCCTTTAATCTTGACAAATTCTACATTTTCTAAAATTTTCATAAACTGTCATCATATTTAACACAACATATGCTCTGAAGAATATTTTTAACAAATTGAAATATTGCAATATCAGCAGAATAAATAACTTTATTTGAACAACATCTGTGTATTTCATATTATCTTACCCTTATATTATTTTTTAAGTTGAATCATACTGATCAGATACAATTCTAGGTATTCTTGAGTTATGCATTGATAGGGTTAAAAAAGAAAGAAGATTTTTGTTCCTACCTGTTTTATATCCACTTGGTATAATGGCTGATACCTTAACCCCAAAACATTCATTCTCAGCACGAAGAACTTCTGTGTACATAAACAAGGCAGATTTTGAAGAACAGTAAAGGGCCATCAATGGCACTGGAGCAAGACCGGCATTGCTTGAAACATTCACAATTCGGCCTTGACTTCTTCTGAGTAAAGGCAAAAATTTTGTACACATCAAGTAGGGTCCTCGAAAGTTGATATCCATAATTTTGAGGGAGTCATTTCTGGATATCATCTCAGAGTTTCCAATGAAACAGATTCCAGCATTATTCACAAGACCCCACAACTCTACCAAAAAAATAAATATCAACATTTGGATTAAATGAATCTGGTTAATTATAACAATGTAACACAATTTTTAGTCCAGGATAGTATGTGTTATTTCTCAATTGTTCAGGTTATAAAAAATAGAAAATGACCATTATTTCCTTGAGACATTGCTTTTGAGTCGTGGATACTGAATTTTAGAAACCTATTTTCTATGTAAAAACAGGAAAATTTGCACATTTTCATTTAAGGGCTGAATAAAACAATATATGGATCAAAATTGACATGTACTAAAGTTATAGAAAAATCACCCAAAGATTTTTAGAAGAGAGTAGAATATCCTCTATCATCTATTCAGCAGTGAATCTAACTGGAATATTTTGGAAAATGGGTAAATTTGAATATTTTATTACCCAAATCACAAAAGCAAAGTTTGAATAGAAAAATAGGTCTTTTCCTTTTACTTTAGGTATAAACAAGTGGAAAATAAAACTTTCTGCCCAGGAACAAAAAAAAAGTAAAAACTTTTTCTAGTAGGTAATTCCATGTCAAATCATCCAGAAAAAAGTAAAATTGTCACCCACTCCCTTCAATTTTTCGAAATTCTTTTCCAGGTGTGGACTATCTTAACATTAGAAGATCCCCAAAATTTGAGCTTCCAATTTTAAAAATTAGCAGAGTTATATCGATTTTTAGCTCTCCAAATTTGGTGGGGTTGGTGAAAAATGGCGACTTTTTGTAACCTATTTTTGTCTGTAAAATGAGTTCTAGAGCTTCCCTACTCATAAAAGTTGGTTTATAAATGCATTTTTGTTCATGAAATTCAAAATGCTATAAAAAGGCTTAAAGTCAACCAATTTTAAGTTATTGATGATTGCTGATTTTTTCCTAGCAAGATCAATATCCCAATATGACACCTGCATCTATGACAAAATTATTTTTCTATTATTATTTCACAAATATTGAACATTATTTGTACCATAAAGATAGCTTGATATTTGCTCAGAACCGAAGCTACATCAATTAAAATTTTGCAAATCAGAAATCATTAATAACTTAAAATTAGTTAACTTTAAGACTTTTTTGACAGCAGTTTTGGATTCCTTGGGCTAAAATGCTCTTAGAAACCAATTTTTAGTAGTAGGGAAGCTCTAGAACTCATTTTATAGACAAAAATAGATTACAAAAAGTCGCCATTTTTCAGAACACCCCACCCAAATTTTGAGAGTTATGTTGATTCTAAAAATCGACATAACTCTGTCAATTTTTAGAATTTTTAGGATTGGCTAATTTTAAGATAGTCCACACATGTACAAAATTTCAGAAAAATTGAAGTGCAAAATTTTAACAAATTTTTTCAAAATGTTGCAGTTTCGGTTCTGAACAAACATCAAACTATCTTTTTGGTACAAATAATGTTCAATATATGTGAAATAATAATAGAAAAAATTGTTGTCATAGATGCAGTGCCACATCGGGATATTGATCTTGCTAGGAAGAAATTAGAAATCATCAATAACTTAAAACTGGTTGACTGTAAGACTTTTTTGATAGCATTTGTGGATGTGTTGGACAAAAATGCTTTTATAAACCAGCTTTTATGAGTAGGGAAGCTCTAGAACTCATTTTACAAACAAAAATAGGTCACAAAAAGTCACCATTCCCCCCCAAAAAAAATTTGGAGCTAAAAAATCTCACATAACTCTGCCCATTTTTGGAGTTGGAAGCTCAAATTTTTGGAATTGGCTAACTTTATCATATTCCACACTTGGACAAAATTTCAGAAAAATTGAAGAGGGAGGGTGACTTGGCCTGGATGATTTGACATGGAATTACCCTAGTGTAATTTATTTAGGTGAATAAAAGCTTATTTTAAAAAAATTCTCTGTATTTGACAATGTGCTTTGAAATTTAAATTTTTTTGGGAAATATAAAATCCCTGTAGAATGACATTTAGCTGTATAACTCAGTAACAAAGTAGGAAGAGGTTATGAACTATAGAATCTGCTGTTTAAGGCAAGATTTATCTACAAGATAAACTATAAATTAAAATGGAGTTCTTAGACTTTTGAAGCAGAGATTAGGAAATAATGACTAATATTCTTAAACAATTAAAACACACATTTTCAAGATTGAAATTACACAAATAAAATTTAAGCAGATCTTAGTATAATCAATCACTTTTCCTTCGTTATTCATTTAAAATATGATTTGATTAACCCTTTAAACCTGATATCTCAGGCTGAGCCCTATTTTAGACATTTTGGGCTCAGAGAGATCATGTCAGATATTGACAATAAAATGTTCAATATAGCAACCAATCACAGACTTTAATTAAATGATGAGATAACTTCAAAGATGTCTGCATCTTGGAACAAAGTTTAAATGTCTTGGGCTCAATTTATTTTTTGTTGTTAATTTTGTCAGCTCAAGTAGAGGATATGTAAGTGCCAAGGACTTGATTTGATCAACTCTGTTGATCAAAATTAGAAAAGAAAGCCTCATTAAGTCAACAAGCCAATGTGATCATCATAAAATGATATTTAGGGGCTGGTTTAGCTCAGTCAATAGAGTGTCTGACTAGGAACCACAAGGTTCCTAGTTTAATACTGGCCCTTGCCAACTCCAGTATGAGTAGCACAGGGATCTGTGCGGTTTAGTGAGGAGCTGATGGTAGGTGTAGCGCTCTACCTTAGACAAACAAAGACAATCTCTTTGGTCTAGCACTAGTGAAAAGGGGATAGACTCCCTCGTCTGGCTGATACCGACTTTAGGCCACCCCATTTTTTTTTACTTACTTTCGAGGCTATTTTCATTACATAAAACAATAAAGATATAAAAGTTTGAGAGATGCTAAGAAAAGAGGGAATAAGTATAGAATATATGTAACAACCTGTCTATATAGAGATAAAAATTTACAAAACTAAATATATTTCTAACCGCTCAAAATATCAATTTTCATCTGTTTATAAGAAAGTGCAAATAATTCTTACCATAATCATTTAATGTTTCTTCAACAGAATCAAATGCACAGTCAACTTGATGTGGATCTCGGACATCAAGTTGAAGTACATGTAATTGGTTAGAACAAATTTTTCTTAAAGCTTCAGCTCCTTCTCCTTTGTTGAATAAGCAACCAGCAAAAACTTTAAAACCCATTTGATCAAGTTTGATTGCAAGGGCATGACCAAAGCCTCGATCACATCCTAAAATAAAACAAAAATAATAACTCTCTCAAAATTTAAAAAATAAAAACGACACAAAATAATTTGTATTATTTGGATTTTTCAGACTGTTTTCATAATCTTTATTGTTATAGACATAAGGTTTCAGATGATGTGCCATCCGCCCTTCTTCAGGTGTTTCTTGTCGAACTCGAGAATCTTCTTGTTGAAGAAGGCCAGAGGGTACATCAGTCAAAACATTGTGATGAAATAAAGATGAGGATAACAGTCTGAAAAATCCAAATGATACAAATTATCAAGTCTCAATCAAAAATTCAAACAAATAACACACAAAACATTTTTTAAGATTAAATTCAATCTAATATATTCAGAGATAAGAAACAACATAATTTTTATCCAATTCATATTCCAATTTTGTTTGTCAACAAAAAATCCATTAATTTTAAGTAGACAGTATAAAGGTGAGCTGAATAGTTCATATTATGACATTATATCTGCTGTTGATAACTTTTTTGATGAATGAAAGAAATATGTGAACCTCAATTGGGACTACATTGAAAAATAAACCTCATTTAGTCACATTCCATGAGAGTATCTTGATTAGTGGGCCCTCATATAAAAAATAAAGAGCTAAACTGTTTTAGAAATCTTATTATAATGGAATTGTGTGTTTTTCTGTCTGTAACCGAAACTATATTCCTACTCAAGTCACAATTCTCTTAGTTATTGACATCACATTCTCCATGATTTTATTTTTATCTAAACCTCAATTATTAATAAAATTGTTTTACATTATTAATACTGTTAACTATGTCTACATACTGACAACATGCAATTATATTTATATATACAACAAAATAGCGGTTTACAGTGTGAACGGGAAGGCTAATTTGCATATTAATATTAAAAAATCGAATTTAATAAATATGTGCTTAGTATTATTGATTTCTAACTGTTTGATTTTATTTTAATGAATATAAGCAAAAATCTCTTCAATGAATCTTAAATGAAATCCATTAACAAGATAAAATAACTGTCATTTTATTCTTTACTTCCTCTTATAACTAAATACTTAAATTAGAAAAAATAACAATGAAAGACGAGAGTGATGGAAGAATAAGTTTCAGTTGTTCCATTTTTTATTATACTCCCTCTGTTTCAAATCTTTTATTATACTCCCTCTGTTTCAAATCTTTTTATCTGTATTCTTATTTAGTTTCATTAGCCTTTCTAATTTAATACAATATTTTATTACATTAAAACTTAAATACTTGCACCCGGAGGGTGCATATATTTGCTAGTTAATAAAATATGGATTTAAACAATTACACTTCAAGTTTTGTTTTTTAAGGATTTGTATATTAATGTTGCTGTTAATTATGACATTAAGAATCTTTTTAAATTAGTTTATTCATTTACAATTTCTAATTTCATTTAAGAATATTTTTCAGTGTAAATATCCATGAAAATATCAGAATTGTTGTCACTTTTTACTTTGCATTATAAAACTTTTTAGAATTCTACACTAGCTTAAATAATAGCAACAAAACAAAATATACTGTAATATCTATTAATAATGGAAATTCACTTCTGGTTTTTGTCTGTAACAAAAATTACATCACTGCTTATGTCACATTACCCAAAATCGTCATAACATAGAATAAATACACTCAAAATTTTAACATGCAACATTAGACAGTCCTCATTGTTTTTTAAAACAAGTTTTAATAAATACATGACTGGTATTATATATCTATATCTAGTTTGTTTTATTTTAATACATATTTAAAGTTTACATTTCAAATTGTTTTATTTTTTAATCCTTTAATGAATTTGATGATTTTACTTACTTAGGGTACAAACTCGCTGACATTGAATTTTTTACTCCCACCCCTCAGGCAATATGTTTCAAAAATCTATTTTTACATCGCCTGGAGGGTGTTTTTTATTTTGTACTCGTCTATTAATAATGGAGATTCGCTTCTGGTTTTTGTCTGTAACAAAAATTACGTCACTATACACGAAATCGTCATAACATAGAATAAAATTTATTCTATGTTGAGTGCATTTATTCAATAAATACACTCAACATTTGAACATGCAACATTTATTAAAACAAGTTTTAATAAATACATGACTGGTATTATATATTTATATATAGTTTGTTTTATTTTAATACATATTTAATGTTTACATTTCAAATTGTTTTATTTTTTAATCCTTTAATGAATTTGATGATTTTACTTACTTAGGGTACAAACTCGCTGACATTGAATTTTTTACTCCCACCCCTCAGGTTTTAAAAATCTATTTTTACATCGCCCAGAGGGTGTTTTTTTATTTTGTACTAGTAATGCTAATAATACTGTGACTAATGGAATATTTATAAATTATATTCTTTTTTAAAAATTTGATTGATGTTTCTAGCTTAAGCAGTTTTATTTTCTTTGCTAAATTTTGTCCCTTTTAAGTAAAAATTATTTTCTCATTGAATTTATTAATAAAATGAAAGTTTATGGAATTTTATCTATTGTCTAATTCTCTAGATGCTGATTTTATCATATGTAATCTATGTAATACAAGGGTCATTCAATAAATAAGGTAACACTTTTTGAAAAAAAAAAGTAAAGTAAATATTTTTTTAGAATTTTTTTTTTTTTGACTAATATAAACTCTGTATTGTTTGGAATTGGTTTTATAGCAAACATATTAATTTGTATTATTTAGATTTTTTTGATGTTGTCCTTATCTTTATTGTTATATATATGTTACACCTGGTGTGCCCTCCGTCATTCTTTAGGTATTTCTTATCAAACTCTGGAATCTTCTTGTCAAACTTGGTAGCCTTCACAGAACTTTGAACCAAACCCTTTATTTAATATTGGGGTAGATTGTTTTCATTTCATTAACTATGACCAGGTACAAGTTTTAAGCTATATTAAGTATTCCATGCTATCATGTTATTTTTGCCTGTAGTCAGGATTGAACCTGTAAACTACAGATGATTGTCATTTAGAACTATGTTAACTCAATCCTTGCACCATGTGTCCCATTTACAACAGGAGATTTCTTAACAACTGGAAATGTTTTTTTAGGTCAATTGTCATTGGGTTTCACCAAGACAATGCAACAAGAACAGAGGAAATCATCAGTCAATCTGGTTGGCAATAGCTGCAACTAAACATCCATCTTAGTCCATCCCTCCCCGGATTTCCTCTTGACAAGACATTGTTTCAATCCTGCCACCTAGCAGCACTCATGCCAGGTAATTTATGATTATACTAATGGCTCAGTTTCAGGTGAGCCCCCCACACTCAAGCAGCACCTTCTCCCTTGTCTAAAAGATGTAAGGACTGGATTGATTGAACATTATATGAACACATTGTAATATTAAGAGTTTAAAATAAATCTTTTAAAACTGAAAACTTTTGAATTTGTGCTATTAGGAAGTCTATTTGATATTGTGTTTTGTATATAATAAATATAACAACAGTATCAGTATTTTTATCAGTGTTCCAAAACCTTTCCAGTAGTGTTTGAAAACGCTTGGAAGAGTGAAATGTTACACAGGAAATAAAACAATTTCATCAGGGCAATATTATGGAGTGATGTTATGAAACTCCATCTTTCTTTCATAACATCACTCACTTACAGTTGGATTTATTTCCATTTTTCTTATATATATATATATATATATATATATATATATTAAATTTTTACTTGAAGGCACTTACAACGCATGTATCGCATAAAATTCGATACTATTTCTTATAGAAAATGAACTTGACAAGTGTAATCCCAACAAAGGATGGCTCGATGTGTAGAATACCGTACAGACTGTTTCGACTTTATTAAGTCTCATCAGCGGTATATACTAACGATTTCCCTCCGAAGAAATCGAAACCGGGACTTCAGCAGACACAGTGAAACACTAGTGAAACACTTTATCGCCTCGGCCACAGTACACAGCTGACCATCCTAGCGAAATTAAGCTTGTCAAATGATACTCACGCCTCTACCATAATAGGTAAGGGGGTGCTAATGAGAGAATAATAACAACAAACAGACCGTTTGCCCTTCGGCGAAGTGAATAAGATTTTTGGATGTTTGTTTATTTTAGAAACGTTGCTGAATAAAGTATATATTAAATTTTTACTTGAAGGCACTTACAACGCATGTATCGCATAAAATTCGATACTATTTCTTATAGAAAATGAACTTGACAAGTGTAATCCCAACAAAGGATGGCTCGATGTGTAGAATACCGTAAAGACTGTTTCGACTTTATTAAGTCTCATCAGCGGTATATACTAACGATTTCCCTCCGACAGAAATCGAAACCGGGACTTCAGCAGACACAGTGAAACACTAGTGAAACACTTTATTGCCTCGGCCACAGTACACAGCTGACCATCCTAGCGAAATTATTGCATGTTATGTGAATTCTGCCTCACACTATTCCCTACTAACAAGGCACAATTCGAGTAATGGTTATTATCATAGGAAATCAAATCAGCAACTTTAATTCAAATTCTGAATGAGACTGTTTGTATTTCATTTTGTGCTAATGCACTTGAGAAAAGCATAAACCCATCTGTTCTCCCCCCAGCAATGGGTAAATAGTTTGGCATATTAAGTTCTTTAGTCTTGGTTAGGCAACCAGTCTAGAAGAAGGAATATCTGCATTAAAAGCAGTTTTATTCCACTTAAAAATTGACCTTGGGTCACATCCTGCCTGGAACAGAGTGGTTGAGTAAATACATACTCCCCACTTGCCAAGGAAAATTTAAAGTGAAAAAAGATTTTTCTTACAAATGTTTTTATGGCAAACATTTTCTGAGATTCCAGGAAATTCCTACCTCATCCCCCTAGTCTCTTGCCCCCTCCCCTTGGACTGTAAGGCCCCCCGGGTACAATGTATGTATTTACCCAAACCCTCTGTACAAGAAGGATGTGACACAGCCAATTTTTAAGCGGAGTTTAACAGGTTGGTTTGAATTCAGAGCTTTCCTTATAGCCCGGTTGCCATACCATGGTTAAAGAGCCCAGTCTGCCCTACTATTTATCCATAGCTGAAGGAAGAATAGTTGGATTTCTACCTTTCCTAAGGGCATTGGCACTATGTGAAATGCAAACAACTTCGACCAGGATTTGAACTCTGCTTACCGTGTCCATTTCTTATGACAGTAGAATGTAGTACTACTTGTACCCCCCCCCCCAACAAATTCTGAGTGTATGTCGATAAGAAATTTGTGAGAAAAGCTTCATAAAATACGCAGTCTTAAATTATTTTATTTTATTTTTAATTATAATTTTATCTTACTGATTCATTAATTTGTTAAAGGATTGCTCTTTTAATGCCTTAAGACCGGCTGACAAGTAAGAGATCTTTTTCCTGCAAATTAAAGAAAAAAAAATCTTGGTAAGTAATAAATTGCCAGTGTAAATTAAAGCGAATTCATTAAATAGTGCAATATGATTAAGTTGAGTGAATACTTTTAGTTTTTCCATGACACGAAGAAAACAAGAGTATAAAACTCTGTTCTATCAGGCAACATGTAAGATGATTCTTCTTTTGCTTTCTCACTCCATTCAAACCTCAATCTCTTTCTCACTCCAATATGTGACATTTAATCCAACCAAAAACAGGATGAAGAGAAGTTGGCCCAGAATTTCGCGGGGAATTCCAAAATCTTTTGTCGTCTACTGACTTCCACAATTGCTACACAGTAAACAAACATAATTTGAAAAAAATAAAATGATGGGTCGGTGGTTCAATTAATTTTCTGTTTACTGTTGTCGTTAGACACGTTAAACTTTCCAAATTTAATTTAGAAGTCAATAATGGATGGCTAAAAGAATCTCAAGTTTTTTTTTTTGCTGTAAAGAAACAATTAAATGTAATTTAACATATTTAAAATTTAAAACTTAAATTAAGTAGCGTTCAATTAACGTTTTCTTAAAAAAAAAGTGATAGCAAAGTGAAAGAAAAATAAATAAAATAATTCCAATCTATCTGTCTAAAAAAAAAAAAAAAGTCTTAGAAAGAAAATAATTAAATCGACGGAGATATACTCAGTTATCGAATGAAATTTGGATTTTAAAATATTTAAAATGTTATAAATTTAAGTAGGATTTTCAGTTATTTAAACATTTTGGGAACAAAGCTTGTAAGTATGAACAAACAGTGAACATTAACAACATAAAAAAAATAATTTTTTAAATTTTAATTTCCGTTAAAACTGGATGCTGAAAAAGTTCCAAAATGTGTGTGTTATTTTTGGCTTAACGTTTCAAATAAATTAAAATCCTTATTTCATTACCGTATATACTCGCGTAATAAACAAGCTCTAATTTTCAGCCATCAACAGGTTTTTGAGTGTACTATTTTTAGGTGAAAAAATAAGGTAAGCTTCGACGTTTTCAAAAACATATCTCATGTAATGAACGACCACACCTTCTCGTTCATTACACGAATACGGTATTTCTAGTTACCAATTTCATTTGAAATTATTTGAGTAGGGAGTTCGGCACTAGAATAGCACCGACGAAATCCTGATTCCCCTCTCTTTAATCGAACATTAATATCAACTTTTCTCACTGGTGGGAAATACTTAATTATTTCCGCCCCAAGTACAGGCCAAGAAGAAGTATGTCAAAAATTCAATATTTTCTGAAAATTAAGAGCACATATTAAATAACCCAATTAGTTTAACATTTGATTTAAAATGGTTTTCCCACCGAATATTACGATTGATCTGAAAATAGAAAATTCAATTAAAATAAATAAAATCCTAAAATTTTTGCAACACAGACCCAATTAATTTAGGGTTTGGTCAAAATTTGGGATTTTTTATTTTGTTTACTCGACCGATTGCACAAAAACACTCACATTTTGGGTGTTCTTTTCATTTTAAATGTGAAAATACCATTAATTTGCGATGTTTAAAAATACAGTAAACTAACAAAAATTATGTAATAATGAACAAAACATCAATCGCAGTTTAAAAATTCATTTGTATTAGTGGGGAATTTTTAAATAAAAAAAAAACTACAATTCGTCTTTTTTTTTCTTTTTTTTCTTAAAAAATCTTTTTAGTTTAGTTTTAAAAAAAGTTAATGTTGGTCAATACACACATACACACGAGACAAATCCACATTCATTAAAATGTGCAGTTTTCAGATAGTGTGGCCCCTTTTTAAATGTGTGGTGGTGACAAACTATCCACCCCCCAGAACCATATAGTCACTACGCAACTTAATAACTGAAAAATTCGAAGAAATAAATTAATCTTATGATAATGCAAAATAAATAATTTAATTATAATGAATAGATATCAAGACATCCCACATCCCAGAAGGGACCGCATTATCAGAAAACTACTTAAAAGTTGTTTTTACATGCAAATACTAAAAATCTCTTATGTCACATCACACATACACACATTCTTACCCACATATGCCTGCTTGCTTGCTTTCTTTCTTTCTCTCTCTTTCTCTCTCTCTCTCTCGTTCCCCCCTCTCTCTTTCTTTCTTTCTTTCTTTCTTTTTTTTCTTACCTGTAATAATCACCGCTTTTTTGAGGACGGGTAGATAAGGAATTGGTAGATTGCTATGGATATGTATCAAAATGACATAGAAGATGTAAGTACCATAACTGTAGTTTTGGTAGTATAAATAAATGATAAGTATAACAAGAAGCTTAAATAGCCATTTCCAGCCATTACCGGCTTGTTTGCAAAGTTGAATACACAAATACAACGTGTATACATTGATGATCAACATGTGTTTACATGAGAAGACAGAATTGAATGTGTCAATAAAAAGGCTGTAGTAATTTCGCGCCATTGTAGATTATTACTCTGGTCCCCTCCGATTTAAAAAAAATGTTTAAATTAATAAGAATGGTAAAAATGGTTTATATTCCGATGAATATTGAGCTATTTTTAGCCCATGTGTTTTCCGTTTTTCTTTTCTTTGAGGTCGAACCCTCCTATAGTGCCTCCCAACTATGTTCCAGTAAGGAGGCCTTTTACAGGATATAACACCAATTAGTATTCCCGACGCTCACCCGACTCCTGTGACTTTCAACAAGTAGGCAAAAACTAAAAGAAAAAAAAAAAACGATATGCGTTTTCTACAACTGTTAAGTCCATCCTTCATATAGTTTATGCCTTCTCTCTCTTTAAGTTAAAACTTAGAGTAAGTAGAGATAGAGTATTTTTATTTATTTGTTGATTTTACATGTCTATGTTTTTGTTTAAGGATAAAATATATTAGTTATTTTAGCAAAACATTGTTTTGTTTGATGTTTTTTGGATTATTTAAAATAGTTTTTTTTTTTACACTAAAACATTTGAAACAAACAAACAACATAACATCGAATGATATTAAAGCTTACAATATTTTAATTTTACCTTTAAAATATGTTTTCAGCTAATTTTAAGTGTTATAATATGATAAAAGCTCTTTTTTTACAGTATTTCATAATGGTTTTATGTGTGCGGAAGTTAAATCTAAATTCATCAGGATATTTTCAGACTGAATATTTAAACGAAGCCTAAATGCAGCCTTATTTTCTAAATAATAATTAAAAAAGAATTTCATTAGCTTTCAGCTTTAAACAATTCTGACCTCATTCATTAAAAGATTGGCCCTTTTTTAGCCCCGACCCCCGTTAATCAGGAATGTAAAAAAAAAAAAAAAAAAGAAGTTTCCCTTAGAAAAAAGTACTAGGCTTTTGTTTAATCTGGCCCACATTCCTCTGCAATGATTACTGCTGTTTTTTAAGTGGTCACTCATTGTTGAACAAAATAGATAATATTTGACAATAGTTTAAAGTCTTTTTAAAAATTATTTTAAGTAATTTTTTTATATTTACTTATCATAGTAAATTAGATGATTAAAAATGATGTTCGATATGAATGCTGACTCCACAAAATTACAATTCATTTACTTACTGGATTGGAAATTACTTTATTCTCTAAGTTTGAACATTTCAAGTGTATTGTTCTAATAAATATCTTCTACCCTCCCCTTTGTACTGGATTATGATTAAACACACACACACTCACACACACACACACACACACACATACATGTGGGGATTAAAATAAAAAATTAAAAAATTTAAAAAAGTAACAAACTCCCATGAGCCTTCACTGGAAGAACCCTCCGCACATGTGTGGGTAAAAGGACCCACTTCCGCCCACCCCCCAGAGATGCTCACGGCCATTCGAGTTTAAGCCTTAACTGTGTCTAGTCACTACTACTGGCCAGGAAGGAATTTCCTAGCCATATGGTGGCTATGACCAGTGAATAAAGCCTAAATCATAAAACCACCTTTTGTCTTTGTCTCTTCCTTTTTTTTGTTCCTTGAATTCCTTCTTTTTCAGCGCAACCACTAAATAAGATGGGGTTAAAAGCAAACCCTAATAACATGCACCTAGAATAACAGCCACTTTTTAAACCTAAAACCTAAAACCTCTTGCCACCCCATATATTGTTGCGGGGTCAGTAAAGGATGCCGACCCCACAAACATTTTTAAAAGAAATGAAATGACACAAACCAGGCAAAAGAGGACAAACCCAGTTTTAGGTTTAACAAGATAACAGTTGTATTTAGTTGTAAATTGGGAGAACAAAAAAAGAAAAATGAGTTGAGTAGTGAATGTCTTCTGTAGATTTGGTTATCAGCATCGCAGGCCAGGAATGTGAGGCTGATCGGTGTTGTCGGACGGACAGATATTCTGGAAGCTGGAAACATGCTAGACATGGTCGATAGTGACAATTTTTTCAAAATATTTCTTTCTTTACTAAAACTGATTTTGCAATCTTTAATTATCCAAGCCCATCACTATGTAAAAATAGATAAAATAACCAATTTTGTTTTTTATTGTTTGTTGCATGTAATTATCATAAAGAGAAATTCCCAATAATTTTACATTTTCATTCTTTCTCTGTTTAGCTGTGACAAGACAATGATTGATGATGAGGCAGAGTGCAGGGTTTAAAGTTGGATTTGTGCCTTTCTCAAAACCACAAATAAACAAATGCATGACATTTGACTACATTCTTAACTGCTAAAAATATTTGACCAAACCAAGTTACACATCTAAGTTTGTCTACATGTAAGAGTTAAATCAAGCCATGAAATTTATTTTTCTTACTAAGCAATTTTTCATATTAGTGGAAGAAAATCATTGCATGCTTAAAATTTTGTTTTCACAAGAAATAATAATAAATAAGATAAATATTAAAACTTCAAAAATCGGGAGAGACAAACTAAAATCTAAAGTAAAACTAAACAATATCTACATGAATGTTTTCAGAGAATTCATAAACACCTCTTTTTGAAGCAGGAAATGGTCAAATTTCTAACACTTGTGAACTAGAATTCTTCCCTATATCATTGGACATGAAAGGAAAATGTCTTAGACTGTCCCACAGGTCTCTCACACTATAGCTTCAAAGTTGATCCATCTACATTAAAAAATTAGGGCAATCAATTTTTTGGTGATGTTGCCCTTAATTGTTGTAAAATCATAAGGAACAGTTGCAAACATCCCATTCTTAAACATTTGGCTTTAATTTTTATTTTTATCCACGCTTTCATCTTTATCATTGTTTTGTCTCTCTACACAACACTTTCAAGATTATTTACTGTAAGCATCAATATAAAGATGCCTGACAACTGACTGTTCAGAGGATTTTAAGATGGTGGGCTGTTAAAATTCTTGTCAATTTCAAAGTATTGTGAATGAGACAATCCAAGCCAAATGATTTGATTTACACCTCTTGGGACATACAAAATACTGACTTTGGATTGAGGATTTGATTACTTTTTAAATGAAATTTTTCTCCTAGATCTGTGCTTTTTTGCATGTCACTAGATTAGCTGCAGTGTATTTTATTGTACCTCTTTATCATCCACTGATCCCTTTACATGACTATTAGCAATATAATGCAATTTTATGGAAAATTCATCTTCATTCAAAAAATTTTCAAAGGTGTAAGGATATAAAAGTAAAACAATTCTTTATTAAAATAAGCAGCATGATATTGTATTATCATTGTTAACCCTTTCAGGCGTTGTTTTTTAAAAATTGTCTGTTTTTCTTTTTGAATGAATTTTCATATAACTTAAAGCAAACTATTTTTATTTTGTGGGTTACTGGTGACCCATTGTGCCTGAAAGAGTTAACAACAAAAAAAGAAAAAAAAAAAAAAAGTAATCTAAAATTAAAAGATTACCTAGATAAAGTGTGAGAATCTCTTAGAGAAAAACCATGAGAACTTTTTGTCACACTCTTACATAATGCTGTGACACATTTCTTAGTGTTAGGATGAAAGGTATGATAGCTATTTAAACATTTTTTTTTTTCATTTTTAGAACATCATTGGGACTTATACTTCTCTTTCACAAATGTTTTTTTATAAGTTTACTATCCTGAAAAAAATATTCAGAGGAATAGTAACCTTTACAGTTGATTTTGTAACAGTGTGATAACTAGATAAGGAATTGAGCCTGCCCATTTAACCTTATAGACCAATTCTAAATAATTAATTTACAGTTTACTAAAAGATGACAACCTGAAATACCAATTCAGGTGAAATTGGTGAATGAAGATAAAACTAGTGAAGTAAATGGGACTCTTACTTTTTTGTTTTTTTTTACAAATGAAAGAGAATAATTTTTGCCAAATTCCTACTAAAAAAAAGACAAAACTCTGAAGTTGGATTTCTTCCTTCCAACATTTTAACGGGTAAAAAAAACTATCATAGAATCCAAATGTACAAAGTTTAAGATTTAAAATGATGTGCTACATCTTGTTTAAATAAGGATTTTATTTTTGAAAACAATTTTGAGACGTCTATAAATTTTCTGTAATCCATAGACCAGTTACAGTTATAATTCCCACTAGGACCAATTACAATTTTCACCTCATTAACAATAACCCTATTTTCACCTCATTAACAATAACCCTATTTTTTACTATTTGTCAGAAAATAACTTTGACATTTGTTTATAGCTGAGATAATTCATTATTAATCAGAAAGATTTGTTCATTTTTATATTTTTATCTACTTTTTATGGAATTTTATTGACTCTTAGACAAATATAATATTATTAAATGAAAATTGTATACAAGTATTAATATAAATTCATTAAGATATAATAGTATAATTCTACTAAAACTACAAGGAAATATTTGTGATATGAACATTATATACATGCATTTTTAATTTAAAATTGTTTGATTATTCAAAAAGAAATTAAATTTTCTCCGGGAAAATGAAATTAGTAATTAATGTGGTTTCCTACTTTCTGTAATGTCAAAAAATATGGACAAGACAATTTGTATTCAGTTTGCATTATTGCTTTTGGAAAAGGCATGAATCCATCACTATCCTCGCTCACCCTAGGGATTAAATAGGATGGGTGAAATAATTGATGAATACTGCATTAATTGAAATAAAACTTGGTGCTAAATCTGAGGAAGATGATATATAAAAAAGAATTTTATATCCCAAATTTATCATCTTGTTTTTGAAAGTCAATGAAGCAACATGGACAAGTGTTGTCATGTATGGCTTTCCAGCTTCCCAGCTCTGAAAATATTCTACATTCAATTGCAGTTTTGTGAGGCAATAGTATAACTTCTTAGTTTCCCTGTTACATGAATTGGTCTCTTCCTTCAGTTATAGTTATAAGGCAATGGTATGACTTTCTGTCTTCCCTGTTCTATCAATAGACCTCTTCCTTCAATTGTTGTGATGCAGTGGTTATGACTTTCTGTCTTCCCTGTTCTATCAATAGACCTCTTCCTTCAATTGTTGTGATGCAGTGGTTATGACTTTCTGTCTTCCCTGTTCTATCAATAGACCTCTTCCTTCAATTGTTGTGATGCAGTGGTTATGACTTTCTGGCTTCCCTGTTCTATCAATAGACCTCTTCCTTCAATTGTTGTGATGCAGTGGTTATGACTTTCTGGCTTCCCTGTTCTATCAATAGACCTCTTCCTTCAATTGTTATGATGCAGTGGTTATGACTTTCTGTCTTCCCTGTTCTATCAATAGACCTCTTCCTTCAATTGTTGTGATGCAGTGGTTATGACTTTCTGGCTTCCCTGTTCTATCAATAGACCTCTTCCTTCAATTGTTGTGATGCAGTGGTTATGACTTTCTGTCTTCCCTGTTCTATCAATAGACCTCTTCCTTCAATTGTTGTGATGCAGTGGTTATGACTTTCTGGCTTCCCTGTTCTATCAATAGACCTCTTCCTTCAATTGTTGTGATGCAGTGGTTATGACTTTCTGTCTTCCCTGTTCTATCAATAGACCTCTTCCTTCAATTGTTGTGATGCAGTGGTTATGACTTTCTGGCTTCCCTGTTCTATCAATAGACCTCTTCCTTCAATTGTTGTGATGCAGTGGTTATGACTTTCTGGCTTCCCTGTTCTATCAATAGACCTCTTCCTTCAATTGTTATGATGCAGTGGTTATGACTTTCTGGCTTCCCTGTTCTATCAATAGACCTCTTCCTTCAATTGTTATGATGCAGTGGTTATGACTTTCTGGCTTCCCTGCTCTTTAGTCTTTTACTTCTTTCAATTGATGCACATAAACCTTCATGGTGATAACTGTAATACTCTGCAGTTACAATTTTACCAGTTTTCACTCATTTGTAATTTACAATGATGCAATTATGAATTTTTTTGTGAAGCTTCAGAGTAGATAAACCAGTCATTTCATAAAATGGTGTTTGGAAAAGTATTTTTTTCCTTATTTCTAAATTGTATAGTCACATGATAGCATTTACTTTTGTCGTATTCATAAAACAATGTTACAAATTGTTTAGAATCTTTTAATTGTAAATTTTGTGAAAAACAAAAAACCCTTGCGGAAATGAATTTGTTAAACTTTGTTTGATCTTCATATCTCTCTCTTCCAATTTTTACATCCAAACTATTGTCTATCTTCCCTTTTCCATTTTAGCAATGATACTAAGACAAACTTTTATCTGCTTTTATCTACATTACAATTTCTTAGAAAAAATTTGAAATTTTTAAGAATAGTCAAGTAAAACATTTTCTCAGTAACTCTACCACCCACTTTTCTTTTTTTTTTTTAATGTAAAAACTTATATTCTTAATTCTTTTTCAGATCTTAAAAGGAAAAATAACTAATTTTAAAATCAAATTTCAGGAAAATAATTAGGTTATGTTATAATGTTCTATTTATTAAAATGTTTAACAACAAGACTATTAAGTTTTGATAGAATTAAAAGAAAAATTTAAAAAAAAATCATTTGATTAATTTCTTATTTCTTATTGAAAATTACATTAAATTCCCAGATTCCATTTTAGATTACTAATTCTATGATTTCGTCCATGCAGAATATTGGTCCCTTTAATAATTATTTATGCAGAATATTGGTCCCTTTAATAATTATTTATGCAGAATTTTCGAATTTTCGTCCCTTTAATAATTATTTATGCAGAATTTTCGTCCCTTTAATAATTATTTATGCAGAATTTTGGTCCCTTTAATAATTATTAAAACGATTAAGCTGTACATTTTCTTTCAGTTGTTATAATGGTGGCTGCAAAATTTGCTGAAACTGCTCACAGAATTTTAAAAATGGAAGAAAAGGAAACAATATTTGTTTATGCTACTCAAAATTGGTTTAATTGTCTTAAGGTTAGACACTTGTTCCTTGAAATAAAGCCCAGATAAAAAAAATAAAATAAAGCTTTTTGGGCTGTTTAATTCGACAGGGCGGACAGTTATATGATTTCACATGTTCCTACCTAATACTTTTGATTAGTAGATAAATATACTGTTTCAAGTATTTCAAGTAACTAGTTAATAACAGTTATAGCTTCAAGTAACTTCTTAATACAATGTTTTCAATTATTCCTATCAAATACCAATAATTTTCAAGTATTCCTATCAAATACCAATAATTTTCAATTATTCCTATCAAATACCAATAATTTTCAAGTATTCCTATCAAATACCAATAATTTTCAAGTATTCCTATCAATACCAATAATTTTCAAGTATTCCTATCAAATACCATAATTTTCAATTATTCCTATCAAATACCAATAATTTTCAAGTATTCCTATCAATACCAATAATTTTCAATTATTCCTATCAAATACCAATAATTTTCAAGTATTCCTATCAAATACCAATAATTTTCAAGTATTCCTATCAAATACCAATAATTTTCAATTATTCCTATCAATACCAATAATTTTCAATATTCCTATCAAATACCAATAATTTTCAAGTATTCCTATCAAAATACCAATAATTTTCAAGTATTCCTATCAAATACCAATAATTTTCAATTATTCCTATCAAATACCAAATCAATTAATTTTCAAGTATTCCTATCAAATACCAATAATTTTCAATATTCCTATCAAATACCAATAATTTTCAATTATTCCTATCAATAATTTTTCAATTATTCCTATCAAATACCAATAATTTTCAATATTCCTATCAAATACCAATAATTTTCAAGTATTCCTATCAAATACCAATAATTTTCAAGTATTCCTATCAATACCAATAATTTTCAAGTATTCCTATCAAATACCAATAATTTTAAAGTATTCCTATCAAATACCAATAATTTTCAAGTATTCCTATCAAATAAAATACCAATAATTTTCAAATCAAATACCAATAATTTTCAATATTCCTATCAAATACCAATAATTTTCAATTATTCCTATCAAATACCAATGGACCTGTAAATAGGACCCTAACAGGTATTACCCCTCTAGGTCAAAGTGAACCTGGGAGTAATGGAAACAGGTGAATCAACATTCCCCATAGCTCCTCCAAAACTGAAACCTCACCACTGAATACAGTTTAGTGTCATATCCAGAACATTCTTTTGTTGTCAGTTTTTTCTACATCCTGTCAACAGGGTGATTAATCAATGAGAACAATGCCTTACCAATTCATAAAAGAAGAAACTAAGACACTCAGTCATTGCTATTCTATACATCTTATTGATTGTTATTGTTGAAAAAAGATTAAACAAAAGATGACTTAGGATACATTTTTGAATGTTGCCATGTCGACTGGGCCTTTAGAATACACCAACTGCACCTCTGTAGAGGAGTAAGAACCTCTCCCCACAATGGAGCCACCTGTTAACAGTGGGTGGCGACCCATGATTCTTAAGGACAGTATCCTAGTAGCTGAGCAGTCCAAGACGTGCAAAACTCCACTTAGGCACTTACTTAGGCTAGACAGGTAGTGAGAAAGGTCTCCTTCAATCAATCAGCTGGTCACATCAAGCCCTAACACCTATATGATTGTCCCAAACTTATTACCCTTATGGCAAACCTCAACCCTTTTTGTCATATATGTGCTAGAAGGTGGTGGCTGAGGGTTTTCATGTCCTGGGAATGACGTTAAACTCTATCTGATTGTGAAGTTCCAGTTCTGGATATCTGGGGAATGTGTAGCACCCCTTCATCACCATTGTTCCCAGGTCCACTCTGGTAGTACCTGTTAGGGTTCCATCTATGGGTTAAATAGAAACAAATGTGTTTATTAAAAAAAAAGTGAGTATCCACTGAGAATGAATTTCTTTCAAAACTTTGTAAGCATTAAATGGCCTACCGAGGTTGATATGCCATAAAACAAAACAAACCAAAACATTTATGAATGTGACCTCATTGCCAATATAGTGCATGTATTTTGGTTTAATCCTGAAAATATTATGGTCATTGTTTGTATATCATTTTAAAAACACAACAAAGCCTTTAATCAGTAAATATCTGTAGTAAATAATTGGTATTACTTTTCTACTTAACACATATGACCCTCTTTACATGATGAAAAAGCAAAAGGTTAGCAAGACACAATTTCTATGTTAATGTTGCATAACTTTCAAGATCCACTTATATGAAATGTGTTTAGCCTTTTATTGAAACTGAAAGGAAATGGAATGTCAAAGATATTCTAGATTCAGCTTTTAGGATGAAGGAAGTAGTTTGTATTGTGGAAAGCGGTTGTTTATTTTTATTAGGGCAATATGTTATTAAGAAACAGAGTCTGTTATCAACGTATTGTCTCTCACCCCTTCCTTTCAGTTGTGGAAGGAGGAGGCAAATTCAGTCAATGATAAGGGGAGTGTCTTTCCTTTTGCCTTCTCCTGCTTTCATGGCTATAATTGAAAGTGACAATGACATTTGTACATTTTATTATTTGAACTTGGTCAGTAATATTCTTTTTTCCTCTCTTTTTAACAAAAATGTTTTTGTTTTTTTTTAGATATGTATTCATTAGCTTTTAGTTGATAATAAAGAAATTAATGATAGCAATCACAATTTGTTCTTTGTTAATGTAGAAGAAGGGTTTAAAGGGTTAGTTGTCATGTGTGGCCTTCATAACAGACATATATAATCCATGCGGCCCTATGGGGCAACTCAGTTTGAAATGTCTGATCTAAATAGTATGAAATCAAACAGATACATCCCAAAACAATAAGTTTCTTAATCTTAACATCCTATTCATAAAATCAACTTCAAATTAAGTTAATAGGTGGTAAGCAATAACTCCAAAAAATATCTTACCCTCAACATTTAGGAGGGATATGGGGTGAAAATTTGTGATAGCTTTTGACTGCATTTCCTTTGATATCCAAATACCATCAGCCAGACACCACTCCTGTGATATAGCACCCTGCTTCCAAACCCGCTGAAGGAGGACAGTAAGTTTCCTGAGGACGCATGGACAGTTCTTGTATATCTTGTAGGATATCCCATTCATACCCGGGGCACTACCTGCATGGGCCTTATGGACGAAATCTCGGACTTCCCTCAATTTAATGCCGCTATCATTAAAGATTACCGTATATACTACTAGAATTCTCAATATATATAATATATATATATATATATATATATATATATATATATATATAGCGCGTGGTGTAATGGTTAAAGTCATGGGAAATGGACTCGTCGCCCTGAGTTCAAATCCTGGACGTGGTAACTGCATTTTCACTTAGCACTAATACCCTTGGGAAAGGTATGAATCCAATTCTCCCTCCAGCTATCGGTAAATAGTAGGGCAGACCGGGCTCTTTATCCTTGGTTAGGCAACCGGTCTAGGAGAAGGAAAACTCTGAATTCAAACCTGTTGAACTCCGCTTAAGAAATTGACCTTGTGTCACATCCTGCTCGTGTGGAGGGGTTGTTAAATATATTATATATATATATATATATTGTTGTAACAGTACAGGAAAGAATAAATAAAATGCCATAGTAAATCAGAGTACAACATTTATTGCTAAACTCTGAGCTGTGCCAAGCTGGCTATGTGCCCTGAATGTAGGCAACTTCCACTTTATATTTAGGGTTGGCAAGTCTACCCCAACATATATATATATATATATATATATATATATATATATATATATAATCACCCATCAAAAATGGTACATCATAGTAAGAATAAAGCAATTTTCATTCCAATTTGTATCTGCTTTCACACTGAATGTTTGTTTTTAATCATCCAAATTGTTGATATAACAGAGATAAGTATGAAATGCTAATTTCACTCCTTCCTAAATAGAAGTATCAATATCAACATGGACAGCGTTTAACTATGAAATGCTAATTAGAATCCTTCACTCCTTCCTAAAAAAAACCATCAGTATAATAGTGGACAGCTGTTGTAATAAACAGTGTTACATATGAAGTGTATGGTGGCAAGGAAAAGACAAACACAGATTTTAGTTTAAGAATGTATTAGCAAATACAAGGTTACACAGTTGAAATGGGTTAAGCAGAATGTCCGATATTCGGTGATAGTCATTGTAAGTGTAAGGAGTAGGGTCTACGGCGCTTGGTATGTTCAATGGTCAGTCAGTAGTAGTAGTGATGTATGCAGATGTTCCAGTGGTAGTAGTTGTGAAAACGTGAGAGCAGAGTCCAATGTAAGTTGGTAATGTTGTGTGTCGAAGGCAAGTTCTAATTGATGTGGACATAGAAATTGGAAATTAGAGAAAGAATCAAGACTATACACAACACAGGATTGTTAAGATGGGTGTAATAAACAGTGTTAGTATGAAGTGTATGGTGGCAAGGAAAAAACAAACACAGATTTTAAGTTTAACAATGTATTAAAAACACAAAGGTCATATGGTTGCAATGGTTTGAGAAGAATGTTCGATATTGGTGATAGTCTGTGTGGTGTGAGTAGCAATGTCTGCAAAATGCTTGGTGTTCAGTGGTCGAGAAGGTTATAATAGAGGTGAGTGAGGTATGCAGAAATCCCAGTGATAGTAGTCAGAAGTTGGTTGATGAGGGCAGAAGATCCGATGTTTAGTAGTCATGGCCGAAGCAAGCTGATAGTCGGGATTTCTGATGATAGTCGCCGCCAGTTTGGTTTAAGAAGATGATATAGGGTTTCGTAGTCGTCCGCCCCCTTAAGACAGGGTTATGAGGTCAGGGAGTAGGTGAGAGATATAGGTCGGCTGACTTGGGGTATAGAGTTTCGTGTCTTAGGCTTCCTGTGGACTGTTCTGTTGCCGCCCGCCCTGGGTAACTCTGGCATGGTGGTCTTCAAAAGCCGGCCCTTAAATAGTTCATGGTCAGTGGAATTTAGATCAACTCAAACATCTTTTTATTTTTACCGGGAATGTCTCAGATTGGATGAAAAATGCGAGTTCTGGTTTTATTTATTTTTTCAAGATTTCGTTGTGCGCGGAGCCTAGGTGCACAGAGACGAGTTTTGTTCATTTGATTTTACACCTCGACCTGTTCACATCTGGTTGGCATTCTTTTTATTGTGGTGTGTGGGTGACTTGAATTTGGTGACTTAGTGAATCAGGAGATATCTATATTTGTGTATATAACATGTTAACTAATTAGAATCCTTTACTCCCTCCTAAATAAAAGTACCAATATAATCATGGACAGCCATTAACTATGAAATGCTAATTAGAATCCTTTACTCTATCATCATGGACTGCTGTTAACTATGAAAGGCTAATTATAGAATCCTTCACTCCTTCCTAAATAGAAGTATTAATATCATTATGGACCGCTTTTAACTATGAAATGCTAATTAGAATCTTTCACTACTTCCTAAATAGAAGCATCAATATCATCATGGACAGCTATTGACTAAGAAATGCTAATTAGAATCCTTTCCTCTTTCCTAAATAAAAGCTTCATGAACTATTGTGACTATAAGAACTGAATTGGTCATCTAGTTTTCTTCTGAAAGTTATACTTGAAAACAATCAACTATTGGATGTTCTTGCTGAGGATATAAAATTTAAAACTGTCAATAAAATTTTGACCACTATGCTGATAAAAATAAATTTGTAAAGAAACATTTCAGGAGTACTTTTTACAAAAACTACAAAATATCATAATTTGATATTATGGAAAATAATACTATCTATTTTCCACCTTATGTAAATAATAAGCATAAGCCCAAAACAATTCTAATTATCTCTCTTTGTCTATAGCGACAGAGCCTAATGACTTAGCCATAAACTGATGAGAAAACTCATGCGATTGGCTAAGGGCCTTTGCCGGCGACCAATCAGAGCACACGTTACGAGGCTCAGTTTGGACCGCCAATTTTGATAGTGAAAACTGCTATCTACCCTCTTGCCCACTGGAATCTATCTCGGAAGGACGTAAATTTATACTCCAGGCGTTCACGGAACAAGAAGGAATTGGAACAGCAAATGCAGGGCCGCTGTCCGCGTAAAAGGCAACTAACCAACTAGCAAGACTTTCTACCTGGATTTAAGATAAGTCTGCGATAAGTATCAAATCGCAAACAACTAACAAATAACTCGCAACTTGAACATTTACAAACATTACACATTGTAAACTTACACAAACATTTGTACCAACTTACCTTGTATTTGTACTGTATTGTATTTGTATTGTATTGTATTGTATTGTATTGTATAACTTTGTCTTGCTACAATAAAGCCTCTGTTTTGTTTATAAGCCTTGTTGTGTGTCGTTAACTATTCTTTACAGCATCTAATGAACTGTTTTCTTATAATATTTACATAGATAGAAGAATAACAATGAATTTAGGCAATTTATTTTTTTTTATTGTTGGAAGAAAACACTGAACCAACTAATCCCTGGGTGACTGACTGACAACTGAAAGTTATGGATCATTCCCTGGTCAACACATGAATGTCTGGATATAATAAACAGAAAATCATTGTTAGATTCAATTAGCCAAAATAATTTACTTTCTGAGCACAAGTATTTAAGTTTTAATATAATTAAATATTATATTGAATACGAGTGAGTAAGGAAATTAAATAAGAACATAAAAAAAGATAACACTTATTTTTACTTTATTCTAATTGATTTCAATATAAAATTATACATAGGATTGCTTTTAATACGTTTGGGAATAAAACAATCCACAAAATTTGATCTTTAAATTATGAAGCCAATACAAACTTATTTCTATCAGTAAAAATAAATTAAGTAAAAATTTAATAATGAAATATCAGTATTATATTGAAATTTACATTTTCAATTTTTATGCCTAACAATTAGGCCTGATTGTCTAAATTTTTAATGGTTATTAGCTCAGTCGGTAGAGTGTTCAATTAGGAACCATAAGGTTCCTAGTTCAATATTGGCTCTCGCCAACTCAGTATATGAGTAGCACAGGAATCTGAAATTGTGGAGTTGATGGTAGGTGTGGCGTTCCACCTCAGATTTCAAAACAATCTCTTTGGTCTACTGAAAAGGGGATATACTCCTTCATTGTCTGGCTGATACTGACTTTTGGATGATACTTACTTATTACAGATGATGGCTAAAGTTTTAAAAAAGACATCATAATTTTCAAAATTATTGAAAATTTTCATTCATGCACACAAAAGTTTTTTTTATATTGATAGATGATAAAACTGAATCTTTTGAGCCATTCAAAAAAAAAAAATATTATGTACAAAATGGGAAAAAGTGTAGAGAGTTAACAATAATAGGAAGTAAATATAAAAATAAAAAATAATTGTGACTTGTATAATTTTATTGGCTTCCTTATTTTCCCTTGGGCTGTATTTTCTCTATACAAAATATTAGGTCAAATCCTTTTAATGTTTTCTTTTATGCAAGATCATCCTACTAACCCAATTTCTTCATATTTTGGTTCACATAAATAATATTCTTCTTAAAATGTGTTACAAGACTTTAAAAAAAAAAAAAAAAAAAAAAAGGAAATTTTTGCACTCATACAAACTCAGCTTGATGTGGTGCGGATTACCATAATGAGAGGAAAATTTGATTTGACCCCCCCCCCCAAAAAAAAAAAAACTTGTTTAAGGATTTAATGCAAAATAATCACAACTTCAAAAACAACATTTATCATTTTATGATAAAAGGAGAAAAAAATCTTTGTGTTTTGTATTTAACAAGAGTTGGATCCCCCAGTGAGAATCAACATCTCTATGGCAGTAATGGTCACTTAAATTGCTAATCAATGCTTTATATCAAATTAATCTGTAGAGTGACCCATTGTGATCTAATGCTTAGCACACTCCTCCTCTGAACAAAAAAAGATCTCCTTGGTCTAGCGTTTGGATCCCCCAGTGAGAATCAACATCTCTTATAAAAGGCCATTCCATGCGAATTAATGTTTTTACTATGTTAACAAAAATCTTGCTATGATTTGTCATTTTTGTTGTATTATGGCAAATAAGAAGGCAGAGTGGCCTATTGTCGATATCAGCTGGACAGCAAGGGAGTCTATCCCCTTTTTGCTAGTGCTAGACTAGGAAGATTGTGTTTACTTTAGAAGTGGAGCATCACACCTACCATTAGCTCCCTACTTGACTGCACAGATTACCCAAGCTGTGCTACTCATGTGCTGAGTTGGCGAGTGTCAGTATCAAACTCAGAACCTTGTTGTTCCTAGGCGGATACTCTACCAATTGAGCTAAACCATGGCAATATGTAGACAAAAATCAGTTATATCCAGATGAAGAAAATATTTTTTCTTTGTGATCATCATATAACAGAAAGTTTAAAAGAGAGAGAGAGAGAGAGAGAGAGAGAGAGAGAGAGAGAGAGAGAGAGAGAGAGAGTATTGTAAGGAAAGAGAAAAGAGAGGAGAATTTTTTTTGTTTTATTTATTCAAATGAATTCCATCTTTTTGCACATCTGGTTACATCAAGCAGATTCTAGCAACATTTCCTGTTCACTTAATATCATTTACATCATTTATTTCTTCATTCATTTAAAAAAAGATAAAAATTTTCACACGCAGTGTTTATATTTTACACTTTTCTTTTTATTTGAGTTAACAAAATGTGAAGTTTTTAAATAAAAAAAATCTTTATCTTTTTAGGTCAAGCAATATAATTCTATTTACTCTCCAGGGGAAATTCTTGATATAATAGATTATATAATCGCAACTGCAAACACAACTAACAATGACCAACATTCTAATGGGTAAAGTATTCACAATATATTATGATATATTCTAGACAAAACATGACCTGTTGGGTCACCCATTGAGCTCTAGGTAAATAATTGGGATTAAGGAGAAGTGAGTTTTTTTAAGCAAATTTAAAAAAAAAATAAATATGGCCGGAGAATTTAAAAAAACATTAAAATCATTTTGTAAGATTTCTAAGAAAGGGAATGTTTGACCTAATTTAAGCTTAAATGGATCAGATTAAGATGTTGCTTCTGAAACTTAACATACAAAAATATTTCACACTCTCTTTACACTCACAGAGGAACTAACATATATAATGAAGAGGTAATCAAGATATACATAGAGAGGAGGAAAGTAACAGACAGAATGTGAAGTAAGAGACGGGTCAGTTTTTGACTTAATTACAAATTACGACTAATTAGAGCCAATTAAGATTGATTTTTTTCAAAACATAACTCAATCCTAGACCTAAGGAATAATTTAGTATAGATTTTGTGTCATTAAACATAACTTAATCCTAGAACAAATGAATATTTTGATATGAATTTTGTGCCATTAAACTAAATAGGAAAAAAGGCCTTTAGCAAACAATCATTGATTCACTCAGCTTTAGTATAATAATAATAGATTGCTGAAAAGTTCTCTGTCTGACCAAGATGAGAAATGCTAAGAAGAGCAATGAAACATACATTCTACATATTCATCTCAAAATTAACTCTTTATTTATTGAAAGACTTTTTAGGGGATACAGAATTTTATGATAACAATGAATAAACCAAATGTTTTATTCCTAGTGAAATTAAAAAGCTAACAAGCTAAAAAGTGTAAATTTATTTTATTCATTTATTGTTTGTTAAAATTCTTTAACTCTTCCAAAGAAATTTGGACCATATCACCTTTAGACACCCCTTTTGCGATCTTGTTTCATAGGGACACTTTTTTCATTTACACAGCCAAAATCTGGTATTTTGTTAGTGGTTAGGGTTAGGAGTTAGTTTAATAATTTAAAAAAGAAATCTAAAAATCATCTGTTAACAAACAACTGGATTTTGGTGGTGTAAATGAAAAAAATGTCCTTATGAAACGAGATCGCAAATGGGGTGCCTAAAGGTCATATGGTCCAGAAATTCAATAAAAATGAAGATGATTTTTTTTATTCTTCTAAAATCTCATACAGAGATTGATCACAAAGATTAAAAAAGTGAACTTACATTTTGAAGAATTGTTAATTTGGATCTCCTCCTTTCTCAAAATCCTAAATGGCCCCTGCAATCTTAGATAATTTTGTGCTTATTCAAATACATATGATAAGTACTTTCTATAATCTTTCTAAGTTACGCCATTTATCACTCATTGTCTCATTTGTGCCCTTTTTGTGCATGTCTCTCTTCTGCTACTCTTCTGTCTTCTGACATCTTATTGTCATCTTTTTCATCTGTTGGTCTCAAACAACTGTTGTCATTTTTTCAGTGTTAGGGTAAGAACAACATAGACACATTTTTATGTGCACATATTTTACAACTTTCCACTTACCAACCTCATTCTCAGGAAAACTAGAATTGATCTGCTCTCATTGGCAATTTCTAATTGATTAAAGTTTCTTACTATTGTTTGATCATGTGACTTTTTAATCCAATCAAAGTCATGTTCTCAAATGACCCTGAATTCCTCACATATTAATCAAGCCAACAGTCTTTTGTGACTATTCATAATTATTCTACACTACCTGCCAAATAATAGATTCCTATTTGTTTAATATCTGTTAGTAATGCCCCCAAAATACATTGTTGAAACTTCCCAAAGTGTAAAGAAAAGAACATATAAACATCACAGGGACTTAAAAATGAACAACATGCTTAGTGCTCTGCTATACCATTGGAATCCCTGTGAATATGACTTTGACTTTTAAAAAAAATAAAAAAAATAAAAAACACAATTTAGCAAGACAATGTTGCACAGAGCACACAAAACTATGAAACTACTTTTAGGAAAATGTAGTTTTTAAAAATATTTTAATAAAATATTTAAAAATCTTTTTTTCAGGATTGAAGATATTGCTAACATATTCAATTAAAAAAAAATCAATATTTTAATAAGAACAAGAATAAAACAAATATTATAGTCATAAAATGTTAATTTAACTGAAGAGTACTTGAAAAATCTCAGCTGTAATTCACTTTTTTTTATCTCATTATAAAAAAAAAAAATTAAAGTCCTAAGTATCAAAGGGGAGTCCCCATAGTGTAGTGGCTAACATGCTAGATTGTGACATCATAGTAAGCAAGTTCAAACTCTAGTCATGCTATTACATTCACTTTTGAAGATTTCTCATAGACATGCTCCACACTTTGGGGTGGAGGGGGGAGTCTCTGTGGCATAGTGGCTAGACTGTGATGTCATAGTAAGCAAGTTACATTCCATTTTTGACTAATACCCTTGGGAAAGGTACGTAAATCCTCATCCCCTTGTCTATGGATTAAATGGTTCCACTATTGTTCTTCTACAAGGATAGCTTTGGCAATAGATAACTCAAGAAGGTTAATATGCCATTAAAAAAAGAAACCAAACACTCTTGAGTATCCATTTTTTGTAAATATACTTTTTAAGAGGAAATGATATTGTATTTCATTTGGCTCTTTGTTATGAGATATTACAAAACAAAACAGGAATTTAGGTTTTGTAAAATTATACTCTTATCTTTATTCTCCCTCTCTCTTTCTCTCTCTCTATGTATCAGAGGAAACAGAATATCTTTTTATATATGTATATAAGTAAAGTCGTCGGGGCGGCCTAAAGTCGGTATCAGCCAATCAGCAAGGGATTCTATCCCCTTTTCACTAGCACTAGACCAAGAAGATTATTTTAGCATCTGAGGTGGAGCGCCACACCTACCATCAGCTCCTTACTTTACCGCACAGATCCCTGTGCTACTCATATGCTGAGTTATCGGGGACCAGTATGAAACTAGGAACCTTGTGGTTTCTAGTCGAACGCTCTACCGACTGAGCTAACCAATTTTGTATCTAACTGTGATTTGTTTATTTCTTAAACTACAACAATATTGTATTCATTTTAAGTGACACTTTCCCAAGAATTATACAATCAAACAATTTCTCAGCTTAATATGTCTCCACCCAAACTTTTCTCTTCCTTCTTTTCACTTTCCTCTCACTCAATCTTTTCCTGTTGTTTTTTCTTCTCTCTCATTTTTTCTAACAAATTTCTTAGAGATTCTCATCTCCTCTATTTAATCTGATAATCTTCTCATATTTCCTTATTATATTCTCATTGTGATATATTATCTACTACTTTTGTCCCTTAATACTTGTTACATTTGAATATATATTTTATAAAACAGAGGGATGCCTCACATGGGCTAAGAGTAAGCAAACTAGTCTAGCAAATGGTAAATAGTGAGTTCCACTTTTACTGGGCGCTCCATATATCTAGGCGTGACAAAAATGACTAACAGTTTTTATTTTAAAATATTTTTCATGGCTTTTTCAAATCAATCCCTTGATCTAGATCAGAACTAGGTAGATAAAAATTACCTTTTTGGTTTTGTATTTAACCAATTTGTAATCCTCCCCCAGAGGACACATGTTTTCCATCACTCTTGTATGGTATCAATATATTTTTTTTAAATAGATAAAAATAAAAATTATATCTATATATCCAAAAAAGAAAAAAAGATGCTGGCTACAAGATTGAAGTTATAAAAAAAATACATATAATTTCATTTTTAACCAAATGATAAATATGATTAATAAATGTCTTTCTTCATCGATATTCAAATGAAATATTCTTATATTTTTTTAGTAAATGAGATAAATCCAAAAATCACAAAATTGACTTTTACTATTTCCAATGATCTATTTAAGTTTTGCTAAACTGAGTCAAAATAAAAATTAGGATTATCTAAGATTTTATGAACAATTAGGAAATTACCAGTTTCAGAATTTTTACTAAATCACCCAAAATTAATCTCTCTCTCTCTCTCTCTCTCTCTCTCTCTCTACTCTCTCACACACACATATATATATATATGTGAAGAGAAAGTGGAAGTGAATCCGACTATGTAAAATTGTGAAAAATCGAAAAAACACAAGTTCATAAAACAAGTGATATTTATTTCGCCAACGCTGCAGTGTTTCGATCTGTTTCAATAGATCTTCATCAGGGCTTTTGTTAATATGAGGAAAATAAAATTTATCCCAGAGAATAATAAGACTGCAAGAGTCTTTTGATTTGTCAGTCAATCTGTTTAAAAGTTTGTTGAATGAGAAACTAGCATTCTTAGGTGTTTGAAAATACAGCGAACGCTAAGGCAATGGTTATAAGATGTAAACAAGACATAGAATGCTCACTTACGTTGTGTGTGTGTGTGTGTGTGTGTGTGTGTGTGTTTGTCTGTTTATGGAAATGTAAATAGACACTTACTTTCACTAGATGTGTGAGTGTTTATATGAGTGTGTGTGTGTGTGTAAGCTTGAGTATGTATCACAATAAAATATAATTAATGAATATATATATATATATATATATATATATGTATCCTATTTAGTAAAAGAAATGGCAGGATTGAGTAGAGAAATATGTATGGATTTTATTTGGTGTTTTTTAATTAACATTTTTGTTTTATTAATATAATATTTGTAGAGTATTTTAAATATGTGACGAGTGTCTGTGTATGTGTACATAAATTTATTAGTTAATATTGCAATTATTATTATAATATTTATTTTGTAATCCTAGATCTATATAAAGGGGAAAAATATGTGTGTGCAAGTGTAAGTGTAAGTGTGTATTATTAATGATTACGTGAATGAGTGTGTATGTGTGTGTGTGTGAGTATGAAAGCTGTTAGTGCCATTACATTATTAAATTTTAAATTATTGTTAAATATTTATTTATTATTTTGTAATTATGGTATTAACATATTTTTTAAAATTTCGTTTGTTTATTTATTTATTTATTTTTATTTTTTAAAATGTTTTATATACATATATGAATATATAAGTGGTGAGATTTTATAAAAACTACACCTTGTGAAAAAGTAAGTGTGTGTGTGTGTGTGTAAGAAAAATGTAGAGGAAATATTGTATCAATGTATTAAAATATTAGATTTATTGAATAATTACAGTACTGTTTATACTGTGGTGATGATTTCTTATAGTAATTGTTGCTGATATGATTAGAGGGAGTGTGTGTGTGTGTGTATGTGTGTGTGTATGTAAAAGATTTATAGAGTAATTATACATTATCATTGTTAAAATGATTAATTCATTTGGTGAAATACAATAATTTACTATGTGCTGAAAATATTTATAGAAAAATCCATTCTACATAATGAGTGTGTATATATGTACATGTGTGTGAGTGTGTGTATGATAATAGTTTTTCATTCAACAAATTTTTTAAACCAGTTGACCGACAAAGCAAAAGACTCTCACAGTCTTCTTATTCTCTGTGATAAATTTATTTTTTCCTCAAATTAACAAAAGCCCTGATGAAGATCTATTGAAACAGATCGAAAAACACTACAGCATTGGCCAAATAAACATGTGTGTGTGTGAACTAAAATATGGGCACATAAACGTCCACAAATATATTTGTTTCTGAGTTTGTAATAACTAAAAAAATGGACCACATAAACATTGGTAAATATATATATATATAAAAGTAATTGGTAATTTGCTTGAAGCATTGTTAAGTATGTTATAAAATAATAAAATTCGAAGGCAATACAATGTGTAAAAAATAAAAACAAAAAGATGTTTTATATGTCTAAATCATAACATCTTTTTGTCTTTATTTTTTACGCATTGTATTGCCTTCGAATTTTATTATTTTATAATATATATATATATATATATATATATATATATATGTATGCGCATATATATATGTAATATATCTATATATATAAATGTGTGTGTGTATGAACTAAATGATGAACACAAACATTGGTAAAGATGTGCGTGTGTGTTTTTGAATGAATAAATGGACACATAAATGTTGGTAAATATATGTGTGTATATGTGTGAACTAAAAACTGGATACAAACATTGGTAGATATGTGTGTGCGTGTATGTATGTGTGTGTATGTGAACTACAAAATGGACATATATACGTTGATAAATAAATTTTCATTAATTTGTTATTAATTCTAATCACTCTCAGTCTAAGACAATCTCATGTCTCATTTTTCTGTAAGTTTTTTCTACTGTGTTATTTCTTGGGCACCATTCTTTTAACCTTTCACCCTATCTTTTATCTTCCATCCTACTTATATCTGATTCCATTTTTATTGATTACTACTTTTATTGATTATATGTTTTTAAATATGGATGCATTAAATGTCTTATACGTTTAAAAGAAACAATTTGTTTCTTTTCTTCTGTTTATTTCAGTGTCACTGTCTTAATAGATATACTAATGCTAAAATTGGAACTTGGTAAGTAGGATGCAACTAAGTATCTTCCCTAGCACCAAAAACCAATAACGCCACTGGTGAAAATGTTATTACATTTGTTCTACTTCTATTCATCTTTACACACACACACACATATATATATATGAAAGTAAATAAATAAACATTGTGTTTATTTGATATGGCTTTTAGCCAACAATTTTTGGAGGATATGTGCTTAATTGAAGTCATACCTAATTTTTTGAAAATTAATTAGTTAATAATTAATGAATTTAGGTGGGCATATATGTTCAAATGTAAGGTTAAACAGATCGAGAAAATGTCAATCCCTGAATGTACATTTCGACCTATCATCTGCAAGTTCAAAAAATTAGATATGACTTCAATTAAGCACATATCCTCCAAATATATATATATATATATATATATATATATATATATATAGTAGTAATGGTCCATGTACATATTGTATTCTATTTATTACTAATTTATTTATTACTATTTACTATGATAAATTATTTATTATGGTTCAGTAATTAGAAAATAGTAATGATTAGAATACAATGTGTACATCTCAGTGTAAACATGTTTTGGCATTTCATTAAACCATTCATTTATTTATCTATTCTTTCAACATATTATCATATTCATTTCAATTTTTCAACTTACATATATATACATATGTCAATCCCTGAATGTACATTTCGACCTATTAGGTCTCATGTGTGTGTGTGTGTGTGTGTGTGTATATATATACTAGCAAGAATATGCACCTTCCGGACATAAGTATTCAAGTTTTGATGTTATAGAATATATTAGAAAGAAGCTTGTTGGAAAAGCAATTTCAATACACATACACACACAGTCTCTCTCTCACTAATATATATTTACTCTATCTTACTATTTACATTATTATTATTTACTCTATCTTACTATTAAAATTATTATTATTATTTATATCATAACTATTATTTTCTTTATCTTTATTCCCTTTTATTTCCTTTTTATCTATAGTCCTTTTATACATCATTATACTCTAATGTTTAAATTAAAAATTTTTTTTTTATTTACTTGTCTATTTATATTTTAATATACTACTCTGTTTTTTCTGTCTTGTCACTTTTTTGTCTGTCTGAACACCCTAAGAAACCAACCTTAAAATGTATCTCTTTTTTTTCTCATTCACTTCCTGTTTCTATGGTAACAATCCTATACTGTTAAAAAATATTTTTTATATTTTGTATTTTTTGTTTTTGTTTGAATTTATTTATTTTTTTAATATTCAGCTTTTTGGGTTTTTTGTGTGATGTGCTTGTCCATAAGTGAATTGAGACCCATCTGATGAAACGAAAATTTGTGGAGCTGTTTTAAATCAACTTAGATTTATATAGGCCCCAATTTTGGTCGAAATTAATTTATTATGGAATTACGGTGTTGAGTTCTTCCTTTCTTTATTGGTATATATATATATATTGTGTGTGTGTGTGTGTATTGACATTGTTTTTTCAACAGGCTTCTTTTATTCTAAGCTTTCTACCATTATTACTCTAAACAGTTTTTTTTTATAAAATAATTTGCCATTCTTTTCCTGTATGATTCCATCTTCTAATTTGTAAATACACAATCGGCTGCAAAGCAGAGATAATAGCTTATTGGCCTTTATAAACATTTAGTTTCTATTTTCAGCTGCTTAGGTCCTGTTTACAATGACAACAGCATTTTTTTAACCAATCAAAATACACTGAATATGAATCCAACATTACGAGATGAAATGGTAGGAAATAAGTGAAGTATAAACCCTGAGGACCTACTTGTGTACATACACCATCGAGGAAGTAAGGATAGAAAAACAAGAATGTTTAACAAGATTAAATGGTTCATGAGTTCATATCCTTATATAAAAAAAAATATATGGACAAATAAATGTCCAAAACCTTTTGCACAAGCAGGATGTGATGCCAAGTCAATTCTTAAGTGGAGTTTAACAATTTTGAATTCAGAGTTTTCCTTCTCTTAGACCAGTTGCCATACCAATGTTAAAGAGCTCATTCTGCCCTACTATTTACCCATAGCTGGAGGGAGTATAGTTTGATGCATATGATAGAGAGTATTAGTGCCATGTGAAATGCAAATGCATCCAGGATTTGAACTCAGTTCGCCAAGTTCATTTCCTATGACAATAACCATTACATAACAAACACCTCCAAATATATTGTTATGGTTCATTTCTTTATTGATAGTTGTTTTTATTAAAGACAGAAAATAAATTCAATCTGTTGTTGGAATAATTTTTTTATACATAGAGTTACCTGCCTTTGTTAAAATTCATTATATGCAATAAAATTAAACTTTACTCTTCAAGATTATAATATTTTTTCTCTCTTTAATTTTTATATGCGCGTTTGTTTACGAAAAAATTAATATAATATAAAAATTAATGGTTGATAACATCATATTCACACATTCACTATACACTTAACATCTTTCATCTTGTCCCTCACATAAACATTACTTAACAGTGTCCTGAAGATGCTTAAATATTACCGAAATGCTTAAGTATTGACACATAAAATTGTTTCCCCTAATCATAACATCCTGTGTTTGTTATATTTTTAAAATATTTTCTTCTCATATTGTCAGATTAATTTCCTCACTGTCTTTCCATATATATATATATATATGTAGTATAATAAAAAATTGAAAAAAACACAGATTTAAATGAGTTAAGTGGTGAGTTTATTGGCCGACGCTGCAGTGTTTTGATCTATTAATTAGATCATCTTCAGGGCTTTTGTTGGTATGTGGAAGGTGATGAAAATTTTTTATCTCAGAATAAGGAGAAAGGCGAGTAATATATATATATATATATATATATATATATATATATATATATATAGTTGAGTGTCCTGTTTGTATTTACTTCCAAGTGTAACTTTCAAAGCAAAATTTAACCAATTTGAAAACGTTTATACCATTAAATTATAATAATTTCAATTTGCCTTATTTATTCTTCTGTGATAATAGAATAAATTCAACTAAAACTAAAATATATATATATATATATATATATATATATATATATATAATATATATATAAAGAAAAAAAGGTTCTTCTCAACTTGTGTGACAACTAGATTTTAGACAAGCAATGAGAAATGTATTATGGAATTAAACATACATTTTTTTCCTAACCTACTTATTCCCAAATTGACCTCAGATAGCAGATTTAAAAAAAATAATTCAATGGTTAAAATTTTGTACAGAACATACCAAGTTCATCTTTGTTTTAAAATTTAATTTATTCAAATTTTATGAAATAAACTTCCTTAGAAAATAGCAGAGAAATTATTCATGTAACATATACATATGTAAATAATAATGAGCAATATTATTGTAAAAGAAATAATTTCTTAGTGTTTAACCCCCCCCCCCAAATAAGATGGGTAAATTAAAAAGTTATGAACAATGCTCTCTAGGTTGAAACACATTAAGTACAGCTAAAATCAGTTAAATTGTTTTCATGTTATAAAGATTTAAAAATGCCAATGAATTATAATTATAGACTTCAACTTGTACATAGTGTACTGCTAATCCCAGATAATACGATTAATTTGATCTAAGACCTTGACTTAAGTCTCCATTTAATATATTCAAGTATTATGTCTTTTATATATGTATATCATTTTTTGTATACATAAATATTTCTATCTATAATGCACGAATCATATTTATTTATTGAAAGAGAATATACTGTATTCATTTGAATCTCAAAATGTAACACTTTATGCTTGTTGGGATTAAGTAAAAAGCAGAGATTACTTAGAGACACATCACAGCAAACAACCAGAATATATCAAGAAAATTAAACAATGTAAGTACCATCTTCTTTTATAATGAAAATATAACTTACAGAAAGAAGAGGGTTTGAGTTATTTGGATATTTCAATTTGTTTCACCAAAGACTGTCTGCCATTTCTTGCTTTTTTTTTTTTGTTTATTCCCAATGGCCATTTTTATTTATGTATTCTGCACTAATTAACCCTTTGACAAAAACTACTTGTTTACCATATCCAATATTTTTATTTAAAAAAATGCCTTTACCTTGTGTTGCATAAATGTTTTTAAAATCCAAACTAATATGAGTTTAAACTAATTTGTATATTTATATTTAAAAATCAAATTTTTTCAAACAACAGATTTTTTATTCCTTTTTTCATAATCTTAATAAATAAGAGATTTTTTTTTATTGGTAGTATTTCTAATTAAATTGCTAGTTATTCAAATAAAGTTATTTTTTGCCTTGAAACTAAATGACTTAAATTTACAATCTGAAAGTTTATGCCCATTATTAGCCTCACATTATCAGAAAAAAAAAAAGATTAAAAAAAAACTTTTTTTGTTTGTTTTAAAAATTCATACAAATTATCACCTTTTCCAGTCAGACCCACTGTAAATGTTGATTGCTAATTAATGTTACGTCTCTGGTCTTTTATTTGAGACAAGCTATGGAGTTTCTGCTCATTTTAAATGTTCATAATACAATGTAACTTTTAAAAAATAAATAAGATAAAAAATAATTTTAAGTTTATTTCTTAAAAAAGTGTCAAGCGGATGAAATAGGATCAACATAAAGATTTTTACTCAGCTATTTGGATTGGTGGAAATAATAGGTCCATGGTAAGAAGACTGTATCTAGGATTTATGCTTTGGGATCACAGAAGAGTCTCAACATCCTTGATGGGAGAAGTGAACCCTTGGTTAGTTGGTTGGCTGGTTGGTTTTATGGTATGTCAAGCCTTTTTAGGTTATTTTATGCCAAAGCCAGTTTAAAAAATTACACTCTCCAATTAGACACATTAAAAAAATCTATGTTTATTTTAAAAAGATAAACATTTTGTCATTAGTTGCAATAAGAGCCATTGCATGAATGTTGTTCAAAATCATTTGAAACATTCTTTGACTCATAGATGGGATTCTAACAATTAATGACACTCCATGTCCAAAGGGACCTGAGAGTAATGGCAACATAGAAGTGTCTCTCAATCCCCAGAGCTTCAGTACTGGACCCTCACCACCAGATGCAGTCATGCACAGGACACACTGTTCTTTACCCCTACCCATACAGAGGATGCAGTCAACATATTTTTGGCTGCACTGACAGGGAGGGAAATTAAATCTTATTGATGGGGTTCTAATCCACTGTTAGTCAGTTCCTGTGTGTTGGTTTTTGTTAAAATAAATTAATCTAGGGAAAAAAATATTCATATATTCATTTTAGATATTATAGAGCATTTTGAGATCATCTAACCTATACAGGCTATAATGATTACATGCACACATGTGCATACACATACACACACACACACACACACACACATATGAGTCAGTAATCTCCATATTAATACTGGTGTTCGTAAATCTTTCATCCGTTATCAACCTGCAACACCCTCTGGTTAAAAATGAGACCATTCTAATTGTTCAGCATGCAATGCAAAAATGTAATTATCAGATGTCACTTAATTGCAGATTTCTTATTTGTCCCATTTTATTTTACCTAATTTTATGAAACATTCCAAATGGTCTTGCAGCGCTTAACATAAAATTAAAAGGAATTGAAAAAAAAAAAGAAAAGTTACATGTTTGTTTTCTTTGTAATATGGAAATTGTGAATTATAGAATATATTTTGGTAATTTTGATCTTATGTTGTTTCAGCCTCCTGCCTTAATTTATGCTATGTTTTAGCCAGTGTCAGGCGGACTTCCAGCCCAACTTATATATTTTCCAAGTTGTTTTTTTTTATCACTTTTTCTCAGCAAATTAATGTAGATATTTTAAATGCCTCCCCACAGATTTTTATCAGCAAATCAATGTAAATATTTTAAATTTAAATCTCCCCACAGATTTTTATTGGCAAATCAATGTAAATATTTTAAATTTAAATCTCCCCACAGATTTTTATTGGCAAATCAATGTAAATATTTTAAATTTAAATGCTTCCCCACCGATTTTTATCGGCAAATCAATGTAAATATTTTAAATTTAAATCTCCCCACAGATTTTTATCAGCAAATCAATGTAAATATTTTAAATTTAAATGCCTCCCCACCGATTTTTATCGGCAAATCAATGTAAATATTTTAAATTTAAATCTCCCCACAGATTTTTATTGGCAAATCAATGTAAATATTTTACAACCTTCCTTTTTAGAAAGAGTGAGAGAGTTAAATAAAAATTATTATACTTTTTACACATTGAACTATTTAGCAATAGCTCTTAAATAAACATATCAAACATAATAATTGAATTATCATACCATGGTATATCCATTCTAGTTCATAATTAATCCCATTCATATTTTAACATTTAACTTTCAACAGTCCAATTAGAATATTGAATCCCTCTTCTCTTACTGTGTAGCATATCATAGATTAATATATGATTGTGTTTTATTATGAGAACTGAATAAAATATTCATGAATAATTATGATAAATAAAAAAAATACATTTTTTATTGCTATGAATTTGATAAAGGAGATCAACTACTAAATGTCTTCATTAGTAAACATTGAATTATAGACTAAACATGAAAATTGAGAAGTATTTATTGGTTTTATGAAATGTTCATATTACTCTCCTCTCATTTCTATCACTGTCTATTACTGATTGTTAAAATCTAAAACATATTTTGTTGTCTACTGCTGCACTGGGTAATCTACTTATGGGATGGGCCAAATAAAGAAAAGGTACACCATTCAAGTTATTCTTTGTTTAACCTGAAAGAAAAGACATATGGTAACAGGATATGTGTAATAAGATAATCAGATAAATGTTAAGTATATTATTGATAAGAAGATATGTATATTTTTGTTTGTCTCATATATATGAGACGAAAAGAGATATACATTCACATACATGAGACAAAAAGAGATACACACACACACACACACACACACATATATATATATATATATGTGTGTGTGTCTGTGTGTGAGTGTGTGTGTGTGTGTGTGTATGTGCATATATGAGATAAAAGGGGAGAAACACACATGCACATACAGTTACATCTAAATTTCTATGCATACATATATATATTATTCAAAGCTGTGAAAACTTTATATGCTCCCTTGTTATTTAGAGGGTAGTATTTTAAGATTTTATATCTGTTCTTACCCCCTGGTCATTGTGTGGCTAAGAAGAATTCTATGTTCAGAACTTTCTGTATAGACAACTTCCTCTATTAAAATTTTGTTTGCTTCCTGCTTTTTGTGAAAGTCATATTCAATGTTGGTTTTTTATTTTATGTTAATAAGAAAGAAAATTTAGTTAGTCTAAAATAAAATCAAGACAAGTGTTCGGCTAGGAATCACAATGTTCCTGGTTCGATACCGGCCCTCACCAACTCAGTGTATGAGTAGCACAGGGATATGTGCGGTAAAATGAGGAGCTGATGGTAGGTTTGGTGCTCCAACTCAGATGCTAAAATAATCTCCTTAGTCTAGCACTAGTGAAAAAGGGTTAGACTCCCTCGCTGTCTGGCTGATACCGACATTAGGCCACCCCAACAACTTTACTTACTTTTTTTTATTATAGATTTACAAGACAACTTTTTGAGGGTCATTACATAAATCAGGGGAATTTTTTGGAGGGTCATTCAATAAATAAGGGGAATTTTTTGAGAGTCATTCAATAATGTTGCTACAATGAATAAAGAATATCATCATATATATAAGGGTCATTCTTTGGAATTTCCTCATAGCAAAAATTATTTTAATCTCACTGAAATATTTGTTTTGAGCCTATTCAAAATGGTGGCAAATAAAACAGCGTGCTCCAAGCTTGAACAGAGGTCTGTCATCAAATTGATGATGGCTGTGAAATGTGAAACCTGTGAAATTTACAGAATATCATGTCATGTATATAGAGAAGCATGTTTTAGTAAAAAAAAATGTTTACAATTGAGCTAAACATGGGTTTGCTACAATGAGCCTGACTTGAAAAGACAATCCATGGAGTGGAAACAGACTTAGTAAATAAATAAATGAATAAATATTAAAAAAGTAAATAAGTTAAAAGTAAATAAAATGTTCCGGGAACATGAAAAGATCCATTAATATTTATTTCCTTCAAAAAGATGCACATGTAAACAGTGCTTTCTATTGGCAACTCCTTAGGCAAAATTCACCTTTTTTATTGAATGACTCCACAATTATATTATATTATGAAGGATTCTAATTACCATTTAATAGTTATTTCCATTATTGAATGGTTGTCATAGTGTGATGTTTATTGATGTACAAAAAGAACTTGACAAATCAAATTCAGTTATGGGTAAATAGTAGAACAGGCAAGGTAACTTGTCTAGGTAAGGCAACTTGTCTAAGAGAAGGAAAGCTCTGAATTCAAAACCAATAGGGGGTGGGGTTGGAACTTGGTCTCATAAAACCAAACTTCTTGCTATTGAAACCACAACACCATCACAGATGTGGTATGCCTGCTGCCTTATACTCTTCAAGGAGTCTGCAGCCTTATACCCCTCAAGGAGTCTGCAGCCTTATACTCCTCAAGGAGTCTGCAGCCTTATACTCTTCAAGGAGTCTGCAGCCTTATACTCTTCAAGGAGTCTGCAGCCTTATACTCTAAGGAGTCTGCAGCCTTATACTCTTCAAGGAGACTGGCAGCCTTATACTCCTCAAGGAGTCTGCAGCCTTATACTCTCAAGGAGTCTGCAGCCTTATACTCTTCAAGGAGTCTGCAGCCTTATACTCCTCAAGGAGTCTGCAGCCTATACTCGTCAACTGTTATACTCTTCAAGGAGTCTGCAGGCCTATATTCCTCAAAATGTCTGCAGTCCTATACCACTCAAGGTGTCTGCAGCCCTATATTCCTCAAAGAGTCAACATCCCTATACCCATCAAGAAGTCTACAGTAGTTTGCAGTTCCAATTTATTATATCAAGAATTTTGATGATTAAAAAATGATGTCCAGCATAAATACAGACCTGAGAAAATTATTATTCACTTGCAAATTGGACTGGAAATTGCTTTATTCTTTAGGTTAGAGTATTTCAAGTGTATTGCTCTAATAACAAATCTCACTGTGATGTGGCATTGTTGCTTGGTTATGGTCACACACACACACACACACACACACACACACACGCACATATGTATATATGTACATACACACATAAACATAAACATGATGCAAGTTTTTGAAATAGATATAATAATAAGAGAGAAACAAAATAGAATGTTATAAGTTTGAACAAATGATTAATTTTCAACTTTTAAAATTTAAATTCCAAACAGTGAAAGATTATTTTATTCATGTGAATAGAAGAGATAACATTGAAACAGTTTGATAGATTGTTGAGAGTTGATATATAAAATAGTTCATCTAGATTTTATTTCAAAATATTGATAATTCTATATTTCACAACACAAAAACTAAAAACAACAACAACAACAATATATATATATATATATATATATATATATATATATATATATAAAATTGTATTTGGGCCAAATGATATGTGACGGAGAACAAAAAAGAGCAAGACTTGCCTACCGGGATCGAACCCGCGTCCTCCCGCATGCAAAAACAAATGCAATTTAGGCACTGGATGGACACAAGGTGCAATTCAGGTGCCCGGATGTTGGCGCCTACACGCGTCCATCCGAATGCACGTGAATTGTGCTTTGCACGGACGCGAGGTTCGACTGATGTGCCCGGATGTTGAGGGACTGTGCCCATAAAAACCAAGTGAGTGGAGCGCTGGGCAGTTAGCAGAAGCAGTTGACTGATGCGAGACAGCGACGAAGCGCTTTTTGAACAACAAATTCCTCCTTATTTCTTATATCTTCAAAGTCTGCTATCTTCTGCTTCCATCTTTGTTCTATCTCGTTAATCAGGAACACAAATGATAACCCTCAAAATATCATCCAGTAACAAATTGGACAGGAAATATCTTTATTCTCTAATTTAGAGCATTTTATGTGTTTTGCTTTAATTAAAATCTTAATATGATGTGCTCTTTTTGCTTGGATACATACGCATGACTGAAATTATTACACGTCTAATTTTCTTAAATCATTGACGAAAATTATTATAAAAGATTCTAGCAAATTAATTAGCTACAGATATAAAGCAGAAATTCTAATAATTCATTTCAATGGTTTATAAAACAAAGAAAAAAATAACTGTATGTATAGAATCAATGGCACAAAAAACTAGTATTAACTCTTCTGCCCCCCCATACCAAATGTCCCCACCCAATCATTCAACTGCGTTCCCTATTGCCAAAGAATAAAGTTCCAGTCTCAGGTTGGTTTACAAACTAAACAAAGATGGCAGGAGGTTCATGTACTGAATTTCTCATTCTGTAAACACATGACACATGAACTCTGCCAGTTGGTTTACAGTAGGATTGCAGTTGTGGAAGCACTGTGAGTGGCTTAAAGTAGCAAAGAGTTAATTTGATATCCTTGTTCAGTTTAAATTTAAAATCTTTTTCAATAAAACCCGATACTGAATTAGAACCAACTCTACAGAATATTTACTTCATGTGTTGAACCTTTCAATATATTGCAGATTTCGATTTTCTTTTTAAAAATAATTCCATAAAGTGTCTCAACTGGAATTTAGATTCTGACTATATGAAGGTCAAGATAACTGTGACAGAGAAATGGGTGAGCCTGTTTGCATCTGAGGAAGCGGGTTCGATTCTACTGTCCGACATGTCAGGCAAAGCCTAGCCCGCTTCCTTCGAGAAAAGGCAGGCCTCACCTCATGTTCTCTGTCACAGTTATCTTGACCTTCATATAGTCAGAATCTAAATCCAGTTGAGAACTTATGGAATTAATTTTATTAAAAAGAAAATCAAATCTGCAATAATTTGAAGGTTCAACACATGAAGTAAAATATTTCTGTAGATGTTGGTTCTAATTCAGTATCGGGTTATTGAAAAAGATTTTTTTAAATTAAAACTGAAAAAGGATATCAAATTAACTCTTTGCCTACTTTAAGCCACTCACAGGTGCTCTCCCACAACTGCAATCCTACTGTAAACCACTGGCAGAGGTTCATGTGTCATGTGTTTACACTGAGAAATCAGTACATGAACACTCCTGCCATCTTTTTTTTAGTTTGTAAACCAACCCTGAGACTGGAACTTTATTCTTTTGCAATAGGGAACCAGTTGAATGATTGGGGGGGGACATTTGGTAGGCAAAGAGTTAAATACTAGTTTTCTTGTGCCATTGATTCTATACATACAGTTATTTTTCTTTTTTTATAAACATTTGAAATGAATTATTTAGAATTTCTGCCTTTATATCTGTAGCTAATTAATTTGCTAGGAATCTTTATAACTTAATTATTCTGTCAATGATTTAAGAAAAATTAGACCGTGTCAATAATTTCAGTCATGCGTATGTATCCAAGCAAAAAGAGCACATCAATATAAGATTTTAATTAAAGCAAAACACATAAAATGCTCTAAATTAGAGAATAAAGATATTTCCTGTCCAATTTGTTACTGGATGATATTTTGAGGGTTATCATTTGTGTTCCTGATTAACGAGATAGAACAAAGATGGAAGCAGAAGATAGCAGACTTTGAAGATATAAGAAATAAGGAGGAATTTGTTGTTCAAAAAGCGCTTCGTCGCTGTCTCGCATCAGTCAACTGCTTCTGCTAACTGCCCAGCGCTCCACTCACTTGGTTTTTATGGGCACAGTCCCTCAACATCCGGGCACATCAGTCGAACCTCGCGTCCGTGCAAAGCACAATTCACGTGCATTCGGATGGACGCGTGTAGGCGCCAACATCCGGCACCTGAATTGCACCTTGTGTCCATCCAGTGCCTAAATTGCATTTGTTTTTGCATGCGGGAGGACGGACGCGGTTCGATCCCGGTAGGCAAGTCTTGCTCTTTTTGTTCTCCGTCACATATCATTTGGCCCAAATACAATTTTATATATATTATATTATATATATATATATATATATATATATAATGTTGTTGTTGTTGTTTTTTAGTTTTTGTGTGTGAAATATAGAATTATCAATATTTTGAAATAAAATCTAGATGAACTATTTTATATATCAACTCTCAACAATCTATCAAACTGTTTCAATGTTATCTCTTCTATTCACATGAATAAAATAATCTTTCACTGTTTGGAATTTAAATTTTAAAAGTTGAAAATTAATCATTTGTTCAAACTTATAACATTCTATTTTGTTTCTCTCTTATTATTTATATCTATTTCAAAAACTTGCATCATGTTTATGTTTATGTGTGTATGTACATATATACATATGTGCGTGTGTGTGTGTGTGTGTGTGTGTGTGTGTGTGACCATAACCAAGCAACAATGCCACATCACAGTGAGATTTGTTATTAGAGCAATACACTTGAAATACTCTAACCTAAAGAATAAAGCAATTTCCAGTCCAATTTGCAAGTGAATAATAATTTTCTCAGGTCTGTATTTATGCTGGACATCATTTTTTAATCATCAAAATTCTTGATATAATAAATTGGAACTGCAAACTACTGTAGACTTCTTGATGGGTATAGGGATGTTGACTCTTTGAGGAATATAGGGCTGCAGACACCTTGAGTGGTATAGGACTGCAGACATTTTGAGGAATATAGGCCTGCAGACTCCTTGAAGAGTATAAGGCTGCAGACTCTTTGAAGAGTATAAGGCTGCAGACTCCTTGACGAGTATAAGGCTGCAGACTCCTTGACGAGTATAGGCTGCAGACTCCTTGAGGAGTATAAGGCTGCAGACTCCTTGAAGAGTATAAGGCTGCAGACTCCTTGAGAGATATAAGGCTGCAGACTCCTTGAGGAGTTAAGGCTGCAGACTCCTTGAAATATAAGGCTGCAGTCTCCTTGAAGAGTATAAGCTGCAGATCTGAGTAAAGCTGCAGACTCCTTAGGAGTATAAGGCTGCAGACTCCTTGAAGAGTATAAGGCTGCAGACTCCTTGAAGAGTATAAGGCTGCAGATCCTTGAGGAGTATAAGGCTGCAGACTCCTTGAGGGGTATAAGGCTGCAGACTCCTTGAAGAGTATAAGGCAGCAGGCATACCACATCTGTGATGGTTTGTTGTGTTTCAATAGCAAGAAGTTTGGTTTTATGAGACCAAGTTCCAACCCCACCCCCTATTGGTTTTGAATTCAGAGCTTTCCTTCTCTTAGACAAGTTGCCTTACCTAGACAAGTTACCTTGCCTGTTCTACTATTTACCCATAACTGAATTTGATTTGTCAAGTTCTTTTTGTACATCAATAAACATCACACTATGACAACCATTCAATAATGGAAATAACTATTAAATGGTAATTAGAATCCTTCATAATATAATATAATTGTGGAGTCATTCAATAAAAAAGGTGAATTTTGCCTAAGGAGTTGCCAATAGAAAGCACGTTTACATGTGCATCTTTTTGAAGAAATAAATATTAATGGATCTTTTCATGTTCCCGGAACATTTTATTTACTTTTAACTTATTTACTTTTTTAATATTTATTCATTTATTTATTTACTAAGTCTGTTTCCACTCCATGGATTGTCTTTTCAAGTCAGGCTCATTGTAGCAAACCCATGTTTAGCTCAATTGTAAACATTTTTTTTACTAAAACATGCTTCTCTATATACATGACATGATATTCTGTAAATTTCACAGGTTTCACATTTCACAGCCATCATCAATTTGATGACAGACCTCTGTTCAAGCTTGGAGCACGCTGTTTTATTTGCCACCATTTTGAATAGGCTCAAAACAAATATTTCAGTGAGATTAAAATAATTTTTGCTATGAGGAAATTCCAAAGAATGACCCTTATATATATGATGATATCTTTATTCATTGTAGCAACATTATTGAATGACTCTCAAAAAATCCCCTTATTTATTGAATGACCCTCCAAAAAATTCCCCTGATTTATGTAATGACCCTCAAAAAGTTGTCTTGTAAATCTATAATAAAAAAAAGTAAGTAAAGTTGTTGGGGTGGCCTAATGTCGGTATCAGCCAGACAGCGAGGGAGTCTAACCCTTTTTCACTAGTGCTAGACTAAGGAGATTATTTTAGCATCTGAGTTGGAGCACCAAACCTACCATCAGCTCCTCATTTTACCGCACATATCCCTGTGCTACTCATACACTGAGTTGGTGAGGGCCGGTATCGAACCAGGAACATTGTGATCCTAGCCGAACACTTGTCTTGATTTTATTTTAGACTAACTAAATTTTCTTTCTTATTAACATAAAATAAAAAACCAACATTGAATATGACTTTCACAAAAAGCAGGAAGCAAACAAAATTTTAATAGAGGAAGTTGTCTATACAGAAAGTGTTCTGAACATAGAATTCTTCTTAGCCACCAATGACCAGGGGGTAAGAACAGATATAAAATCTTAAAATACTACCCTCTAAATAACAAGGGAGCATATAAAGTTTTCACAGCTTTGAATAATATATATATGTATGCATAGAAATTTAGATGTAACTGTATGTGCATGTGTGTTTCTCCCCTTTTATCTCATATATGCACATACACACACACAACACACACTCACACACAGACACACACACATATATATATATATATATGTGTGTGTGTGTGTGTGTGTGTGTCTCTTTTTGTCTCATGTATGTGAATGTATATCTCTTTTCGTCTCATATATATGAGACAAACAAAAATATACATATCTTCTTATCAATAATATACTTAACATTTACTGATTATCTTATTACACATATCCTGTTACCATATGTCTTTTCTTTCAGGTTAAACAAAGAATAACTTGAATGGTGTACCTTTTCTTTATTTGGCCCATCCATAAGTAGATTACCCAGTGCAGCAGTAGACAACAAAATATGTTTTAGATTTTAACAATCAGTAATAGACAGTGATAGAAATGAGAGGAGAGTAATATGAACATTTCATAAAACCAATAAATACTTCTCAATTTTCATGTTTAGTCTATAATTCAATGTTTACTAATGAAGACATTTAGTAGTTGATCTCCTTTATCAAATTCATAGCAATAAAAAATGTATTTTTTTATTTATCATAATTATTCATGAATATTTTATTCAGTTCTCATAATAAAACACAATCATATATTAATCTATGATATGCTACACAGTAAGAGAAGAGGGATTCAATATTCTAATTGGACTGTTGAAAGTTAAATGTTAAAATATGAATGGGATTAATTATGAACTAGAATGGATATACCATGGTATGATAATTCAATTATTATGTTTGATATGTTTATTAAGAGCTATTGCTAAATAGTTCAATGTGTAAAAAGTTATAATATTTTATTTAACTCTCTCACTCTTTCTAAAAAGGAAGGTTGTAAAATATTTACATTGATTTGCCAATAAAAATCTGTGGGGAGATTTAAATTTAAAATATTTACATTGATTTGCCGATAAAAATCGGTGGGGAGGCATTTAAATTTAAAATATTTACATTGATTTGCTGATAAAAATCTGTGGGGAGATTTAAATTTAAAATATTTACATTGATTTGCCGATAAAAATCGGTGGGGAAGCATTTAAATTTAAAATATTTACATTGATTTGCCAATAAAAATCTGTGGGGAGATTTAAATTTAAAATATTTACATTGATTTGCCAATAAAAATCTGTGGGGAGATTTAAATTTAAAATATTTACATTGATTTGCTGATAAAAATCTGTGGGAGGCATTTAAAATATCTACATTATTTGCTGAGAAAAAGTGATAAAAAAAACAACTTGGAAAATATATAAGTTGGGCTGGAAGTCCGCCTGACACTGGCTAAAACATAGCATAAATTAAGGCAGGAGGCTGAAACAACATAAGATCAAAATTACCAAAATATATTCTATAATTCACATTTCCATATTACAAAGAAAACAAACATGTAACTTTTCTTTTTTTTTTCAATTCCTTTTAATTTTATGTTAAGCGCTGCAAGACCATTTGGAATGTTTCATAAAATTAGGTAAAATAAAATGGGACAAATAAGAAATCTGCAATTAAGTGACATCTGATAATTACATTTTTGCATTGCATGCTGAACAATTAGAATGGTCTCATTTTTAACCAGAGGGTGTTGCAGGTTGATAACGGATGAAAGATTTACGAACACCAGTATTAATATGGAGATTACTGACTCATATGTGTTGTGTGGTGTGTGTGTGTGTATGTGTATGCACATGTGTGCATGTAATCATTATAGCTGTATAGGTTAGATGATCTCAAAATGCTCTATAATATCTAAAATGAATATATGAATTTTTTTCCCTAGATTAATTATTTTAACAAAACCAAACAACAGGAACTGACTAACAGTGGATTAGAACCCCATCAATAAGATTTAATTTCCCTCCCTGTCAGTGCAGCCAAAAATATGTTGACTGCATCCTCTGTATGGGTAGGGTAAAGAACAGTGTGTCCTGTGCATGACTGCATCTGGTGTGAGGGTCCAGTACTGAAGCTCTGGGGATTGAGAGACACTTCTATGTTGCCATTACTCTCAGGTCCCTTTGGACATGGAGTGTCATTAATTGTTAGAATCCCATCTATGAGTCAAAGAATGTTTCAAATGATTTTGAACAACATTCATGCAATGGCTCTTATTGCAACTAATGACAAAATGTTATCTTTTTAAAAAAACATAGATTTTTTTAATGTGTCTAATTGAGAGTGTAATTTTTAAACTGGCTTTGGCATAAAATAACCTAAAAAGGCTTGACATACCATAAAACCAACCAGCCAACCAACTAACAAGGGTTCACTTCTCCCATCAAGGATGTTGAGACTCTTCTGTGATCCCAAAGCATAAATCCTAGATACAGTCTTCTTACCATGGACCTATTATTCCACCAATCCAATAGCTGAGTAAAAATCTTTATGTTGATCCTATTTCATCCGCTTGACACTTTTTAAGAAATAAACTTAAAATTATTTTTTATCTTATTTATTTTTAAAAGTTACATTGTATTATGAACATTTAAAATGAGCAGAAACTCCATAGCTTGTCTCAAATAAAAGACCAGAGACGTAACATTAATTAGCAATCAACATTTACAGTGGGTCTGACTGGAAAAGGTGATAATTTGTATGAATTTTTAAAACAAACAAAAAAGTTTTTTTTAATCTTTTTTTTTTTCTGATAATGTGAGGCTAATAATGGGCATAAACTTTCAGATTGTAAATTTAAGTCATTTAGTTTCAAGGCAAAAAATAACTTTATTTGAATAACTAGCAATTTAATTAGAAATACTACCAATAAAAAAAAATCTCTTATTTATTAAGATTATGAAAAAGGAATAAAAAATCTGTTGTTTGAAAAATTTGATTTTTAAATATAAATATACAAATTAGTTTAAACTCATATTAGTTTGGATTTTAAAACATTTATGCAACACAAGGTAAAGGCATTTTTTTAAATAAAATATTGGATATGGTAAACAAGTAGTTTTTGTCAAAGGGTTAATTAGTGCAGAATACATAAATAAAAATGGCCATTGGGAATAAACAAAAAAAAAAAGCAAGAAATGGCAGACAGTCTTTGGTGAAACAATTGAAATATCCAAATAACTCAAACCCTTCTCTTTCTGTAAGTTATATTTTTCATTATAAAAGAAGATGGTACTTACATTGTTTAATTTTCTTGATATATTCTGGTTGTTTGCTGTGATGGTCTCTAAGTAATCTCTGCTTTTTACTTAATCCCAACAAGCATAAAGTGTTACATTTTGAGATTCAAATGAATACAGTATATTCTCTTTCAATAAATAAATATGATTCGTGCATTATAGATAGAAATATTTATGTATACAAAAAATGATATACATATATAAAAGACATAATACTTGAATATATTAAATGGAGACTTAAGTCAAGGTCTTAGATCAAATTAATCGTATTATCTGGGATTAGCAGTACACTATGTACAAGTTGAAGTCTATAATTATAATTCATTGGCATTTTTAAATCTTTATAACATGAAACAATTTAACTGATTTTAGCTGTACTTAATGTGTTTCAACCTAGAGAGCATTGTTCATAACTTTTTAATTTACCCATCTTATTTGGGGGGGGGGGGTTAAACACTAAGAAATTATTTCTTTTACAATAATATTGCTCATTATTATTTACATATGTATATGTTACATGAATAATTTCTCTGCTATTTTCTAAGGAAGTTTATTTCATAAAATTTGAATAAATTAAATTTTAAAACAAAGATGAACTTGGTATGTTCTGTACAAAATTTTAACCATTGAATTATTTTTTTTAATCTGCTATCTGAGGTCAATTTGGGAATAAGTAGGTTAGGAAAAAAATGTATGTTTAATTCCATAATACATTTCTCATTGCTTGTCTAAAATCTAGTTGTCACACAAGTTGAGAAAACCTTTTTCTTTTATATTATATATATATATATATATATTATATATATATATATATATATATTTTAGTTTTAGTTGAATTATTCTATTATCACAGAAGAATAAATAAGGCAAATTGAAATTATTATAATTTAATGGTATAAACGTTTTCAAATTGGTTAAATTTTGCTTTGAAAGTTACACTTGGAAGTAAATACAAACAGGACACTCAATATATATATATATATATATATTATATATATTATATATATATATATATTACTCGCCTTTCTCCTTATTCTGAGATAAAAAATGTTCATCACCTTCCACATACCAACAAAAGCCCTGAAGATGATCTAATTAATAGATCAAAACACTGCAGCGTCGGCCAATAAACTCACCACTTAACTCATTTAAATCTGTGTTTTTTCAATTTTTTATTATACTACATATAATATATATATATGGAAAGACAGTGAGGAAATTAATCTGACAATATGAGAAGAAAATTTTTAAAAATATAACAAACACAGGATGTTATGATTAGGGGAAACAATTTTATGTGTCAATACTTAAGCATTTCGGTAATATTTAAGCATCTTCAGGACACTGTTAAGTAATGTTTATGTGAGGGACAAGATGAAAGATGTTAAGTGTATAGTGAATGTGTGAATATGATGTTATCAACCATTAATTTTTAATTATATATTAATTTTTTCGTAACAAACGCGCATATAAAAATTAAAGAGAGAAAAAATATTATAATCTTGAAGAGTAAAGTTTAATTTTTTGCATATAATGAATTTTAACAAAGGCAGGTAACTCTATGTATAAAAAAATTATTCAACAACAGATTGAATTATTTTCTGTCTTAATAAAAACAACTATCAATAAAGAAATGAACCATAACAATATATTTGGAGGTGTTTGTTATGTAATGGTTATTGTCATAGGAAATGAACTTGGCGAACTGAGTTCAAATCCTGGATGCATTTGCATTTCACATGGCACTAACTCTCTATCATATGCATCAAACTATACTCCTCCAGCTATGGGTAAATAGTAGGGCAGAATGAGCTCTTTAACATTGGTATGGCAACTGGTCTAAGAGAAGGAAAACTCTGAATTCAAAATGTTTAAACTCCACTTAAGAATTGACTTGGCATCACATCCTGCTTGTGCAAAAGGTTTTGGACATTTATTTGTCCATATATTTTTTTATATAAAGGATATGAACTCATGAACCATTTAATCTTGTTAAACATTCTTGTTTTTCTATCCTTACTTCCTCGATGGTGTATGTACACAAGTAGGTCCTCAGGGTTTATACTTCACTTATTTCCTACCATTTCATCTCGTAATGTTGGATTCATATTCAGTGTATTTGATTGGTTAAAAAAATGCTGTTGTCATTGTAAACAGGACCTAAGCAGCTGAAAATAAAACTAAATGTTTATAAAGGCCAATAAGCTATTATCTCTGCTTTGCAGCCGATTGTGTATTTACAAATTAGAAGATGGAATCATACAGGAAAAGAATGGCAAATTATTTTATAAAAAAAAACTGTTTAGAGAATAATGGTAGAAACTTAGAATAAAAGAAGCCTGTTGAAAAAACAATGTCAATACACAACACACACACAATATTATATATATACCAATAAAGAAAGGAAGAACTCAACACCGTAATTCCATAATAAATTAATTTCGACCAAAATTGGGGCCTATATAATCTAAGTTGATTTAAAACAGCTCCACAAATTTTCGTTTCATCAGATGGGTCTCAATTCACTTATGGACAAGCACATCACACAAAAAACCCAAAAAGCTGAATATTAAAAAAATAAATAAATTCAAACAAAACAAAAAAATACAAAATATAAAAAATATTTTTTAACAGTATAGGATGTTTACCATAGAAACAGGAAGTGAATGAGAAAAAAAGAGATACATTTTAAGGTTGGTTCTTAGGGTGTTCAGACAGACAAAAAGTGACAAGACAGAAAAAACAGAGTAGTATATTAAATATAAATAGACAAGTAAATAAAAAAAAATTTTAATTTAAACATTAGAGTATAATGATGTATAAAAGGACTATAGATAAAAGGAAATAAAAGGGAATAAAGATAAAGAAAATAATAGTTATGTATAAATAATAATAATAATTTTAATAGTAAGATAGAGTAATAATAATAATGTAAATAGTAAGATAGAGTAAATATATATTAGTGAGAGAGAGACTGTGTGTGTATGTGTATTGAAATTGCTTTTCCAACAAGCTTCTTTCTAATATATTCTATAACATCAAAACTTGAATACTTATGTCCGGAAGGTGCATATTCTTGCTAGTATATATATACACCACACACACACACACACACACATGAGACCTAATAGGTCGAAATGTACATTCAGGGATTGACATATGTATATATATGTAAGTTGAAAAATTGAAATGAATATAGATAATATGTTGAAAAGAATAGATAAATAAATGAATGGTTTAATGAAATGCCAAAACATGTTTTACACTGAGATGTACACATTGTATTCTAATCATTACTATTTTCTAATTACTGAACATAATAAATAATTTATCATAGTAAATAGTAATAAATAAATTAGTAATAAATAGAATACAATATGTACATGGACCATTACTACTAATATATATATAAATATATATATATTATATATATATTGGAGGATATGTGCTTAATTGAAGTCATATCTAATTTTTTGAACTTGCAGATGATAGGTCGAAATGTACATTCAGGGATTGACATTTTTCTCGATCTGTTAACCTTACATTTGAACATATATGCCCACCTAAATTCATTAATTATTAACTAATTAATTTTCAAAAAATTAGGTATGACTTCAATTAAGCACATATCCTCCAAAAATTGTTGGCTAAAAGCCATATCAAATAAACACAATGTTTATTTATTACTTTCATATATATATATGTGTGTGTGTGTTGTAAAGATGAATAAGTAGAACAAATGTAATAACATTTTCACCAGTGGCGTTATTGGTTTTTGGTGCTAGGAAGATACTTAGTTGCATCCTACTTACCAAGTTCCAATTTTAGCATTAGTATATCTATTAAGACAGTGACACTGAAATAAACAGAAGAAAGAAACAAATTGTTTCTTTTAACGTATAAGACATTTAATGCATCCATATTTAAAAACATATAATCAAAAAGTAGTAATCATAAAAATGGAATCAGATATAAGTAGGATGGAAGATAAAAGATAGGGTGAAAGGTTAAAAGAATGGTGCCCAAGAAATAACACAGTAGAAAAAACTTACAGAAAAATGAGACATGAGATTGTCTAGACTGAGATGTTAGAATTAATAACAAATTAATGAAAATTTATTTATCAACGATATATGTCCATTTTGTAGTTCACATACACACACATACATACACGCACACACATATCTACCAATGTTTGTATCCAGTTTTTAGTTCACACATATACACACATATATTTACCAACATTTATGTGTTCCATTTATTCATTCAAAAACACACACGCACATCTTTACCAATGTTTGTGTTCATCATTTAGTTCATACACACACACATTTATATAATAGATATATACATATATATGCGCATACATATATATATATATATATTCTCATATATATATTCCTATATATATATATATATATATATATATATATATATATAATATATATATATAAAATAATAAAATTCGAAGGCAATACAATGCGTAAAAAATAAAGACAAAAAGATGTTATGATTTAGACATATAAAACATCTTTTTGTTTTTATTTTTTACGCATTGTATTGCCTTCGAATTTATTATTTTATAACATACTTAACAATGCTTCAAGCAAATTACCAATTACTTTTATATATATATATATTTACCAATGTTTATGTGGTCCATTTTTTTAGTTATTACAAACTCAGAAACAAATATATTGTGCACGTTTATGTGCCCATATTTTAGTTCACACACACACATGTTTATTTGGCCAATGCTGTAGTGTTTTTCGATCTGTTTCAATAGATCTTCATCAGGGCTTTTGTTAATTTGAGGAAAAATAAATTTATCACAGAGAATAAGAAGACTGTGAGAGTCTTTTGCTTTGTCGGTCAACTGGTTTAAAAAATTTGTTGAATGAAAACTATTATCATACACACACTCACACACATGTACATATATACACACTCATTATGTAGAATGGATTTTTCTATAAATATTTTCAGCACATAGTAAATTATTGTATTTCACCAAATGAATTAATCATTTTAACAATGATAATGTATAATTACTCTATAAACTTTTACATACACACACACATACACACACACACACACTCCCTCTAATCATATCAGCAACAATTACATAAGAAATCATCACCACAGTATAAACAGTACTGTAATTATTCATATAAATCTAATATTTTAATACATTGATACAATATTCCTCTACATTTTTCTTACACCACACACACACACTTATTTTCACAAGGTGTAGTTTTATAAAATCTCACCACTTATATATTCATATATGTATATAAAACATTTAAAAAATAAAAATAAATAAATAAATAAACAAACGAATTAAAAAATATGTTAATACCATAATTACAAATAATAAATAAATATTTAACAATAATTTAAAATTAATAATGAATGGCACTAACAGCTTTCATACTCACACACACACACATACACACTCATTCACGTATCATTAATAATACACACTTACACTTACACTTGCACACACATATTTTCCCCTTTTATAGATCTAGATTACAAATAAATATTAATAATAATTGCAATATTAACTAATAATTTTATGTACACATACACAGACACTCGTCACATATTTAAAATACTCTACAAATATTATATTAATAAACAAAAATGTTAATTAAAAAACACCAAATAAAATCCATACATATTTCTCTACTCAATCCTGCCATTTCTTTTACTAAATAGATACATATATATATATATATATATATATATATTCATTAATTATATTTTATTGTGATACATACTCAAGCTTACACACACACACACACTCATATAAACACTCACACATCTAGTGAAAGTAAGTGTCTATTTACATTCCATAAACAGACAAACACACACACACACACACACACACACACACACAACGTAAGTGAGCATTCTATGTCTTGTTTACATCTTATAACCATTGCCTTAGCGTTCGCTGTATTTTAAAACCTAAGAATGCTAGTTTCTCATTCAACAAACTTTTAAACAGATTGACTGACAAATCAAAAGACTCTTGCAGTCTTATTATTCTCTGGGATAAAATTTTCTCATATTAACAAAAGCCCTGATAAGATCTATTGAACAGATCGAACACTGCAGCGTTGGCGAAATAAATATCACTTGTTTTATGAACTTGGTTTTTCGATTTTTCACAATTTTACATAGTCGGATTCACTTCCACTTTCTCTTCACATATATATATATGTGTGTGTGTGAGAGAGTAGAGAGAGAGAGAGAGAGAGAGAGAGAGAGAGATTAATTTTGGGTGATTTAGTAAAAATTCTGAAACTGGTAATTTCCTAATTGTTCATAAATCTTAATAATCCTAATTTTTATTTTGACTCAGTTAGCAAAACTTAAATAGATCATTGGAAATAGTAAAAGTCAATTTTGTGATTTTGGATTATCTCATTTACTAAAAAATATAAGAATATTTCATTTGAAATATCGATGAAGAAAGACATTTATTAATCATATTTATCTTTGGTTAAAATGAAATATTTGTATTTTTTTTATAACTTCAATCTTGTAGCCAGCATCTTTTTTTCTTTTTTGGATATATAGATATAATTTTTATTTTTATCTATTAAAAAAAATATTGATACCATACAGAGTGATGGAAAACATGTGTCCTCTGGGGGAGATTACAATTGGTTAAATACAAACCAAAAAGGTAATTTTATCTACCTAGTTCTGATCTAGATCAAGGGATTGATTTGAAAAGCCATGAAAAATATTTTAAAAAAAAACTGTTAGTCATTTTGTCACGCTAGATATATGGAGCGCCCAGTAAAAGTGGAACTCACTATTACCATTGCTAGACTAGTTTGCTTACTCTTAGCCCATGTGAGGCATCCTCTGTTTATTAAAATATATATTCAAATGAACAAGTATTAAGGGACAAAAGTAGTAGATAATATATCACAAATGAGAATATATAAGGAATATGAGAAGATTATCAGATTAAAAGAGGAGATGAGAATCTCTAAGAATTTTGTTAGAAAAAATGAGAGAGAAGAAAAAAAACAACAGGAAAGATGTGAGAGGAAATAAAGAAGGAAGAGAAAAGTTGGGTGGGAGACATATTAAGCTGAGAAATTGTTTGATTGTATAATTCTTGGAAAGTGTCACTTAAAATTGAATACATATTGTTGTAGTTTAAGAAATAAACAAATCACAGTTAGTACAAAATTGGTTAGCTCAGTCGGTAGAGCGTCGACTAGAAACCACAAGGTTCCTAGTTTCATACTGGTCCCGATAACTCAGCATATGAGTAGCACAGGGATCTGTGCGGTAAATAAGGAGCTGATGGTAGGTGTGGCGCTCCACCTCAGATGCTAAAATATCTTCTTGGTCTAGTGCTAGTGAAAAGGGATAGAATCCCTTGCTGATGGCTGGATACCGACTTTAGGCCGCCCCGACGACTTTACTTAACATATATAAAAAGATATTCTGTTTCCTCTGATACATAGAGAGAGAGAAGAGAGAGGAGAATAAAAATAAGAGTATAATTTACAAAAACCTAAATTCCTGTTTTGTGTTTTGTAAATCTCATAACAAAGAGCCAAATGAAATACAATATCATTTCCTCTTAAAGTATATTACAAAAATGGATACTCAAGAGTGTTTGGTTTCTTTTTTAATGGCATATTACCTTCTGAGTTATCTATTGCCAAAGCTATCCTTGTAGAAGAACAATAGTGGACCATTTAATCCATAGACAAGGGGATGAGGATTACTTACCTTCCAAGGTATTGTCAAAATGGAATGTAACTTGCTTACTATGACATCACAGTCTACCACTATGCCACGAGAGACTCCCCTCCACCCAAAGTGTGGAGCTGTCTATGAGAAATCTTCAAAAGTGAATGTAATAGCTGACTAGAGTTTGAACTTGCTTATATGATGTACAATCTAGCATGGCCACTACACTATGGGACTCCCTTTGATACTTAGGACTTTAATTTTTTTTTTTATAATGAATAAAAAAAGTGAATACAGCTGAGATTTTTCAAGTACTCTTCATGTAAATTAACATTTTATGACTATAATATTTGTTTATTCTTGTCTTATTAAAATATTGATTTTTTTTAATTGAATATGTTAGCAATATCTTCAATCCTGAAAAAAAGATTTTTAAATATTTTATTAAAATATTTTTAAAATACATTTTCCTAAAATAGTTTCTAGTTTTGTTGTGCTCTGTGCAACATTGTCTTGCTAAATTGTGTTTTTTATTTTTTTTATTTTTTAAAAGTCAAGTCATATTCACAGGGATTCCAATGGTATAGCCAGAGCACTAAGCATGTTGTGTCATTTTTAAGTCCCTGTGATGTTTATATGTTCTTTTCTTTTACACTTTGGGAAGTTTCAACAATGATTTTGGGGGCATACTAACAGATATTAAACAAATAGGAATCATTATTTGGCAGAGGTAGGCGTGTAGAATAATTATGTAGAATAGTCACAAAAGACTGTTGGCTTGATTAAATGTGAGGAATTCAGGTCATTTGAGAACATGACTTTGATTGGATTAAAAAGTCACATGATAAACAATAGTAGAAACTTTAATCAATTGAAATTGCAATGAGAGCAGATCAATTCTAGTTTTCCTGAGAATGAGGTTGGTAAGTGGAAGTTGTAAAATATGTGCACATAAAAATGTGTCTATGTTGTTTTGCCCTAACACTAAAAAAATGACAACAGTTGTTTGAGACAACAGATGAAAAAGATGACAATAAGATGTTCAGAAGACAGAAGAGTGCAGAGAGAGAGACATGCACAAAAAAGGCACAAATAGACAATGAGTGATAAATGGCGTAACTTAGAAAGATTATAGAAAGTACTTATCATATGTATTGAATAAAGCACAAAATTATCTAAGATTGGGGGCCATTGGATTGAGAAAGGAGGAGATCCAATTAACAATTCTTCAAAATGTAAGTTCACTTTTTTAATCTTTGTGATCAATCTCTGTATGAGATTTTAGAAGAATAAAAAAATCATCTTCATTTTTATTGAATTTCTGGACCATATGACCTTTAGGCACCCCATTTGCGATCTCGTTTCATAAGGACATTTTTTCTTCTACACCACAAAATCCAGTTGTTTGTTAACAGATGATTTTTAGATTTCTTTTTTAAATATTTACTAACTCCTAACCCTAACCCTACACAAATACAGATTTGGCTGTTGTAAAATGAAGAAGAAAAGTGTCCCTATGAAACAAGTATCGGCAAAAGGGGTGTCTATAGGTGATAGTGGTCACAGTCTCTTTGGAAGAGTAAAGATTCTAACCAACACATACAACTGAATAAAATAAATTACACTATTTTAGCTTGTTAGTGTGTTATTTCAATAGGAATCAAACATTTTGTGTTAATTCATTGTATCATAAATATTGCTGTATCCCTCTTAAAGAAGTCTTCAATTAAAATAATAGAGAGTTAATTTTCGAGAATGGATAATGATAGGAATGTCTGTTTCATGGCTCACTTCTTAGCATTTCTCATCTTGGTCAGACAGAGAATTTTCAGCAATCTATTATCTATTCCTATTCACTAAAGCTGATGAATCATGTTGTTGCTAAAGGCCTTTTTGTTCTATTTGTTTAATGGCACAAAATTCATATCAGAGATATTCATTGTTTAGGATCTAAGTTATGTTTAATGACACAACATCTATACTAATTTTCTTTAGGTAGGATGTGAGTTGTTGTTTTGAAAAAATCAATCTAATTGGCTCTAAGTTAGTCGTAATTTGTAATTAAGTCAGTAAAGATGACCGTCTCTTACTTCACAATTCTTGTCTGTATACTTCTCCTCTCTATGTATATCTTGATTACCTTCTTCATATATATGTTAGTTCCTGCTGTGAGTGTAAAGAGAGGTGGAGAATATTTTGTATGTGCTATTTCAGAAGCACATCTTATCTGATCCATTTAAGCTAATTAGGTCAAACATTCCTTTCTTAGAAATCTTACAAAATGATTTTTAATGTTTTTTTTAATTCTCCGGCCATATTGTTTATTTTTTAAGTTGCTTAAAAAGACCACTTCTCTTATCAATTATACCTAGAGGCTCAATGGGTGACCCAAGCAGGTCATTGTTTTGTCTAGAATAGATCATAATATATTGTGAAATTTACCCTTTAGAATGTTGGTCATTGTGTTAGTTGTGTTTGCAGTTGCGATTATATATATCTATTATATCAAGAATTTCCTGGAGAGTAAATAGATTATATGCTTGAGCCTAGAAAATAGTAGAATTTTTTTATTAAAACTTCAGATTTTGTTAACTCAAATAAAAAGAAAAGTTAAAATTAAACACTGCGTCGTGTGAAAATTTTTATCTTTTTTAAATGAAATGAAGAAATAAATGATTGTTAAATGATATTACACGGTGAAGCAGGAAATGTTGCTAGAATCGCCTGATTGTACCAGATGTGCAAAAAGATGGAATTCATCTTGAAAATACTAAACAAAAAAAATTCTCCTCTCTTTTCTTCTTTTCCTTACATACTACTCTCTCTTCTCTCATCTCTTCGTCTCTCTCTCTTACTCTCTCTCTTCTCTCTCCTCTTCTTATTTAAAACGTTTCTGTTATTATGATGATCACAAAGAAAAAATATTTTCTTTCATTCTGGTATAACTGATTTTTGTCTTACATATTGCCATGGTTTGCTCATTGGTAGAGTTCCACTAGTGAACGCAAGGTTTCCTGATTTGATACTGACATCGGCCACTCAGGCACATGAGTAGCACAGCTTGGGTAACTCTGCTTGCAGTCAAGTAGGGAGCTAATGGAGGTGTGATGCATCCACTTTAAAGTCAACACAATCTTCCTGTCTAGACTAGCAAATAAGGATAGACTCCCTGCTGTCCAGCTGATATCGACAATAGCCACTCTGCCTTTTATTTGCCATAATACCAAAAAATGACAAATCATAAGCGAATTTTTTGTTAGATGTAAAAACAATTAATTCGCGATGGAAGGGTCTTTTATAAGAGATGTTGATTCTCACTGAGGATCCAACGCGCTAGAGCCAAGAGATCTTTTTTTGTTCAGGAGGAGAGTGTGGCTAGTCATGAGTATAAGGTCACAATTGTACTCTTACGAGTTAATTTGAAGTTATAAGCATTGATTAGCAATTTGAAGTGGAACCATTAGCTGACAATAGATTATGTTTGCTAGTGGGATCCAACTTCTGTTAGAAATACAAAAAATATAGATTTTGTTCTCCTATTATCATAAAATGAAAATTGTTGTTTTTAGTCTGTGTAGTTATTTTGCATAAGTTCTCCTTAAACATTAGTTTTTTTTTTATTGTGTGTTGGGGGGTGGTGGGTCAACAGTCAAATTTCCTCTCATTTGGGTAATTCCGCACCACATCAGAGTAGTTTGTATGAGTGCAGAAAATTTCTTTTTTTTTTTTTTTTTTTTTGAAAGGTCTGTGTAACACATTATTATGAGAGATATTATTTTATGGAACCTGAAAATTGATGAAGAAATTGGGTTAGCTAGATGTCTTGGCATAAAAAGGAAAACTATTAATAAGGATTTTGACACTATATTTTTTAGAAATTAGGTGCCGAGGAAAATAGCAAAGGAAATAAGAAGATTAATTACAAGTTCACAAGTCTATTTTCTTATTTTTATATGTTACTTCCTATTATTGTTAACTCTCTTACAACATTTTTCCCATTTTGTACATAATATTTTTTTTTGAATGGCCAAAGTTCAGTTTTTATTATATCAATATAAACAAACTTTTGTGTGCGATGAATGTAAATTTTCAATAATCTTTGAAAATTATGGATGTCTTTTTTTTAAAACTTTAGCCATCATACTTAATAATAAGTTAATCATCCAAAAGTACAGTATCAGCCAGACAATGAAGGAGTAAGCTCCCTTTTCCAGTAGACCAAAGAGATGTTTTGTTAATTCTGAGGTGAACGCCACAGCTACCACAACTCAAATTTCAGAAGATCTGTGTACTCATATACTAGTTGGCGAGAGCAATATTGAACTAGGAACCTTATGTTCCTAGTGAACTCTACCGACTGAGAATAACCATTAAAAATGTTAGACATCAGGCCTATTGTTAGCATAAAAATAAAAATGATAAATTTCAAGTATATACTGATATTTCATTATTAAATACTTTAATTTATTTTGTACTGATTAGAAATAAGCTTATGTTATTGGCTCATAATTTAAGATCAAATTTTGTTGGATTGTTTTATTCTCCAAACGTATTAAAAGCATCCTATGTTATATTTTATATTTGAATCAATTAGAATAAAGTAAAATAAGTGTTATTCTTTCTTTATGTTCTTAATTTAATTTATTACTCACGATCAATATAATATTTAATTATATTAAACTTAAAACTTGTGCTCAGGAAAGGTAAGTTTTGGTAATTGAATCTAACAAATGATTTTCTGTTTATTTATCCAGACATTCATGTGGTTGACCAGGGAATGATCCATATTTCAGTTGTCATCATCACCCAGGGATTAGTTGGTTCAGTGTTTTTTCCAACAACAAAAAAAATAAATTGCCTAAGAGCTGATCAATCTGATCGGTTTCCAAAACTCTGTACATGCAGCATGGCAATATGGCTGAAATTCATGTAGATTCTAAAATTGAATAATAGTAGAAATGTATCTTGTTTTTTCTAATATAAACATTTAAGAAGAGCGTCCATATGTAAAAACATTTGCTATCCTAATTCATTGTTATTCTTCTATTATGTAAATATTATAGAACAGCATTAGATGCTCTGTAAAAGGAATAGTACGACACACAAGGCTTATAAACAAACAGAGGCTTTATCGTAGCAAGAAAAGTTATACAATTACATACAAATACATACAATTTACAATTACAATGGTAAGTTGTACAAATGTTTGTTGTAAGTTACCAATGTTGTAATGTTTGTAAATGTCTCCGAGGTTGCAGAGTTATTTGTTAGTGTTTGCGATTTGGATACTTATCCGGACTTATCTTAAATCCAGTGTAGAAGTCTTGCTAGTTGTTAGTTGCCTTTTACGCGGGACAGCGCCCTGCATTGCGTGCCAATTCCTTCTCGTCCCGTGAAATGCCTGAGTATAAATTACATCCTTCCGAGATAGATCCAGCGGCAAGAGGTGGATAAGCAGTTTTCACTATCAAAATTGCGTCCAAACTGACCGTACGTGTGATCTTGATTGGTCGCCAGCAAAAAGCCCTTAGCCAATCGCATGAGTTTTCTTCATCAGTTTATGGCTAAGTTCATTAGGCTCTTTTCGCTATAGGACAAAGGGAGATAATTAAATTGTTTGGCTTTTACTTATTATTACATAAGTGGAAAAAGATAGTTTATTTGCCAAAGATCAAATTATGATATTTTAGTTTTTGTAAAAAGTACTCCTGAAATGTTTCTTACAAATATTTTTATCAGCATAGTGGTCAAATTTTATTGACAGTTTTAAATTTTATATACTCAGCAAGACATCCATAGTTGATTGTTTTCAAGTATAACTTTCAGAAGAAAACTAGTGACCAATTCAGGCTTTTTTATAGTCACCAATAGTTCATGAAGCTTTTATTAGGAAAGAGGAAAGGATTCTAATTAGCGATTTCTTGTCAATAGCTGTCCATGATATATTTGATGCTTCTATTAGGAAGTTATTGAAAGATTTATAGCATTTCATAGTTAAAAGCGTCCCCATAATGATATTAATACTTCTATTTATGAAGGAGCTGAAGGATTCTATAATTAGCCTTTCATAGTTAAACATCAGTTCATGGATGATAGAGTAAAGATTCTAATTAGCTTTCATAGTTATGGCTTGTGTCATGATTTATTGGTACTTTTATTAGGAGGAGTAAAGATTCTTAATTAGTACCATGTTATATTACACAAATATAGATATCTCCACGATTACTAACTCACCAAATTTCCAGTCACCCACACACTGCAATAAAAAGAATGCCAACCAGATGGACAGGTCGAGTGTAAAATCAAATAACAAAACTCGTCTCTGGACACCGAGCTCCTGCATAACGAAAGTCTTGAAAATTAATAAAACCAGAATTCGCATTTTTCGTTGCCAATCTGCAGACCATTCCCGGTAAAAATAAAAAGAATTTGAGTTGATCAAATTCCACTGACCATGAACTATTAAGGGCCGCGGCTTTTGAACCACCACGCCAGAGTTACCAGGCGGGCGGCGACGAACAGTCCACAGGAAGCCTAAGACACGAAACTCTATACCAAGTCAGCCAAACTATATCTCTCACTACTCCCTGACTCATAACCCTGTCTTTAAGGGCGGACAACTATGAACCCTATATCATCTCTTTAAACCAAAACTGTGGCGACTATCATCAGAAATCCTGACTATTCAGCTTGCTTTCGCCATGACTACTAAACATCGTATCTTCCTGCCCCATCAACCAATTACTGACTACATATCACTTGGCTTCTGCATACCTCACTCACCTCATATTATAACCTTCTCAAACTACTGAACACCAAGCATTCTGCAGACATTGCTACTCACACACACAGACTGATCACCAATATCGAACCATTCTTCTCAGAACCTTGCAACCATATGACCTTTGTGTTTTTAATACATAGTTAAACTTAAAATCTGTGTTTGTTTTTCCTTGCACCATTACACTTCATTATAACACTGTTTATTACACCCATCTTACAATTCCTGTGTTGTGTATAGTCTTGGATTCTTTGTGTCTGAAGTTTTACCAGGATTTCTTAATGGGCCACTATCAATCTAGCTAGTATCTCGACAGATGAACATTACCACTTATACGGGGACTTCTCTCACGTGTTTCAGCAAATTATACTCTACTGGAAATATCTGGCATTACATCCACTACTACTTGTACGACTGACCATTGAACCATACCAAGCGCCGTAGACCCTACTCCTATCCTATTACACTATGGCTTGATTAGCGAATATCAGACATTGCTAGTAAGGTCCATTCAATGTGCGGTGTTAACCTTGTATTTGTCTAATACATGTCTTATCTAATAATCCTGTGTGTCTTTTCTTGCGTCACATACATTTCGATATGTATATCACGTTATTACAACAGCTGTCCACATACTACTGATGCTGTTTTTAGGAAGGATGTGAGGAGTTTCTAAGTTTAGCTATTTTCATAGCTTAAACTGCTTTGGTTTGTTGTCCTATGTATATTATTTGAATTGCTTCTTATTGAGGAAGGAGAAATTTAGTCATATGATCTGTATCTGCTGTTGATTATCAATCTTTGGTGATGATTAAAAGCAACATTTCAGGTTGATTGAATATCCACAAAATCATCATTCAGTTCAGAATCTGGATGAAAAGTGCTATTATTTTACTATTGATTGTACATTTTGATGGTTATGGTATATATGCGTTATTAGTTTTATATATTATTATTACTATATTATAATGATTGGGTTGGGTGTGTTTGACTGCCTAACCTAAATTATAAACTGGAAGTTGGCTATCATTCAGGGCACATAGCCAGCTTGGCACAGTCAGAGTTTAGCAATAAATTTTGCTGCGTTATTTATGCTATATGGCATTTCTATTTATTCTCTTTCGTGTATGTTATCACAAGTTTATTATTATATGGTATATTTTAGGTATTATTATTTACTGACAACCCATGCTCTATACGAGCAGGATTCTCTCTCTCGTTTTT
>CM042158.1:84456858-84519263 GCA_023376005.1 Doryteuthis pealeii | reverse complement strand
GAGGTCATTCAATAAATAAGGGGAATTTTTTGAGAGTCATTCAATAATGTTGCTACAATGAATAAAGAATATCATCATATATATAAGGGTCATTCTTTGGAATTTCCTCATAGCAAAAATTATTTTAATCTCACTGAAAATATTGTTTTGAGCCTATTCAAAATGGTGGCAAATAAAACAGCGTGCTCCAAGCTTGAACAGAGGTCTGTCATCAAATTGATGATGGCTGTGAAATGTGAAACCTGTGAAATTACAGAATATTCATGTCATGTATATAGAGAAGCATGTTTAGTAAAAAAAAATGTTTACAATTGAGCTAAACATGGGTTTGCTACAATGAGCCTGACTTGAAAAGACAATCCATGGAGTGGACAGACTTAGTAAATAAATAAATGAATAATATAAAAAAGTAAATAAGTTAAAAGTAAATAAAATGTTGGGAACATGAAAAGATCCATTAATATTTATTTCCTTCAAAAGATGCACATGTAACAGTGCTTTCTATTGCAACTCCTTAGGCAAAATTCACCTTTTTTATTGAATGACTCCACAATATATTATATTATGAAGGATTCTAATTACCATTTAATAGTTATTTCCATTATTGAATGGTTGTCATAGTGTGATTTTATTGATGTACAAAAAGAACTTGACAAATCAAATTCAGTTATGGGTAAATAGTAGAACAGGCAAGGTAACTTGTCTAGGTAAGGCAATTGTCTAAGAGAAGGAAAGCTCTGAATTCAAAACCAATAGGGGGTGGGGTTGGAACTTGGTCTCATAAAACCAAACTTCTTGCTATTGAAACCACAACACCATCACAGATGTGGTATGCCTGCTGCCTTATACTCTTCAAGGAGTCTGCAGCCTTATACCCCTCAAGGAGTCTGCAGCCTTATACTCCTCAAGGAGTCTGCAGCCTTATACTCTTCAAGGAGTTGCAGCTTATACTCTTCAAGGAGTCTGCAGCCTTATACTCTCAAGGAGTCTGCAGCCTTTACTCTTCAAGGAGCTGCAGCCTTATACTCTTCAAGGAGTCTGCAGCCTTATACTCTCAAGGAGTCTGCAGCCTTATACTCCTCAAGGAGTCTGCAGCCTTATACTCTTCAAGGAGTCTGCAGCCTTATTACTCCTCAAGGGGTCTGCAGCCTTATACTCGTCAAGGAGTCTGCAGCCTTATACTCTTCAAAGAGTCTGCAGCCTTATACTCTTCAAGGAGTCTGCAGGCCTATATTCCTCAAAATGTCTGCAGTCCTATACCACTCAAGGTGTCTGCAGCCCTATATTCCTCAAAGAGTCAACATCCCTATACCCATCAAGAAGTCTACAGTAGTTTGCAGTTCCAATTTATTATATCAAGAATTTTGATGATTAAAAAATGATGTCCAGCATAAATACAGACCTGAGAAAATTATTATTCACTTGCAAATTGGACTGGAAATTGCTTTATTCTTTAGGTTAGAGTATTTCAAGTGTATTGCTCTAATAACAAATCTCACTGTGATGTGGCATTGTTGCTTGGTTATGGTCACACACACACACACACACACACACACGCACATATGTATATATGTACATACACACATAAACATAAACATGATGCAAGTTTTTGAAATAGATATAATAATAAGAGAGAAACAAAATAGAATGTTATAAGTTTGAACAAATGATTAATTTTCAACTTTTAAAATTTAAATTCCAAACAGTGAAAGATTATTTTATTCATGTGAATAGAAGAGATAACATTGAAACAGTTTGATAGATTGTTGAGAGTTGATATATAAAATAGTTCATCTAGATTTTATTTCAAAATATTGATAATTCTATATTTCACAACACAAAAACTAAAAACAACAACAACAACAATATATATATATATATATATATATATATATATATATATATAAAATTGTATTTGGGCCAAATGATATGTGACGGAGAACAAAAAAGAGCAAGACTTGCCTACCGGGATCGAACCCGCGTCCTCCCGCATGCAAAAACAAATGCAATTTAGGCACTGGATGGACACAAGGTGCAATTCAGGTGCCCGGATGTTGGCGCCTACACGCGTCCATCCGAATGCACGTGAATTGTGCTTTGCACGGACGCGAGGTTCGACTGATGTGCCCGGATGTTGAGGGACTGCCCATAAAAACCAAGTGAGTGGAGCGCTGGGCAGTTAGCAGAAGCAGTTGACTGATGCGAGACAGCGACGAAGCGCTTTTTGAACAACAAATTCCTCCTTATTTCTTATATCTTCAAAGTCTGCTATCTTCTGCTTCCATCTTTGTTCTATCTCGTTAATCAGGAACACAAATGATAACCCTCAAAATATCATCCAGTAACAAATTGGACAGGAAATATCTTTATTCTCTAATTTAGAGCATTTTATGTGTTTTGCTTTAATTAAAATCTTAATATGATGTGCTCTTTTTGCTTGGATACATACGCATGACTGAAATTATTGACACGGTCTAATTTTTCTTAAATCATTGACAGAATAATTAAGTTATAAAGATTCCTAGCAAATTAATTAGCTACAGATATAAAGGCAGAAATTCTAAATAATTCATTTCAAATGTTTATAAAACAAAGAAAAAATAACTGTATGTATAGAATCAATGGCACAAGAAAACTAGTATTTAACTCTTTGCCTACCAAATGTCCCCCCCCAATCATTCAACTGGTTCCCTATTGCAAAAGAATAAAGTTCCAGTCTCAGGGTTGGTTTACAAACTAAACAAAAGATGGCAGGAGTGTTCATGTACTGATTTCTCAGTGTAAACACATGACACATGAACCTCTGCCAGTGGTTTACAGTAGGATTGCAGTTGTGGGAGAGCACCTGTGAGTGGCTTAAAGTAGGCAAAGAGTTAATTTGATATCCTTTTTCAGTTTTAATTTAAAAAAATCTTTTTCAATAACCCGATACTGAATTAGAACCAACATCTACAGAAATATTTTACTTCATGTGTTGAACCTTCAAATTATTGCAGATTTGATTTTTCTTTTTAATAAAATTAATTCCATAAGTTCTCAACTGGATTTAGATTCTGACTATATGAAGGTCAAGATAACTGTGACAGAGAACATGAGGTGAGGCCTGCCTTTTCTCGAAGGAAGCGGGCTAGGCTTTGCCTGACATGTCGGACAGTAGAATCGAACCCGCTTCCTTCAGAATGCAAACATTGTCACCAAAGTCGAGAAGCTTCAGTCCCGGATGTAAGCGCCAGGTGCCCGGATGATAGCTATGATGATTCCGGCGGTCGGGTTTGGCTTGAGAATCTCGTGCGTGGGGTGCAGACACCCGGATGTTGAAGGAAAATCTTGTATAAATAGAAGTGGGGTGACGACAGCAGCAGTTGCGATTTTTCAGCTGCTGAAGATATTTGAGTTGGTGATTTTACGACGACGACGGATTTTTTGTGCTATAGATTTTGTGACAGCAACAACATTGTTGACCCCCCCCCCTTCTCTTCAACAAGTCGAATTTATTTTTTCCCTCTATTTTTTTTTCTTTTTCATTCCAGAATAACACATTTTCTTATTCTGATGATATTTCTCGATTAATTTAGGAACATGTTTTGAATTAGTGACATTGCTTGAACCATGTTTCAGTTTCAGATTTTTAACATGCACTTTCAAGTTGATATTCTAGCAGCTAATTGTTGAATAAGATTATTCAGCCTTGTTCATAGAGAGAGAGATGAAATTTGTCTCTCTTGTCTACTAGAGAGAGAGAAAGAGAGAGAGAGAGAGAGAGAGAGAGAGAGAGAGAGAGAGAGAGAGAGAGAGAAGAATAATGAAATAAAGTTAAATTACAAATGTTTGATACAATAACAAATGGAAATCAATTGAAAAATATATGAAAAAGCACAAAAATGAATATTTATAACATCAACTGTGTGATTTAAACTTTAGCAGTGTGTGTGTGTGAATATCTATTAGAGATGAGTGAAAGATACTTTAAAATGAAGTCCTTTGTTTGATTACGCTTGATTATTTAAAAAATCAAGATTTGGGTATTAAACAATGAAAAACTGGGTGTTAATTTTGTCCAGGTTGTCTAAAAGTGGATATGTGTTTGATAGAGATATTTCATAAATGCCAGTGATTGATCAACCATTGAAGGTTCATTGGCTATTTTTATATGGATTGGCTATGTTCCAACACGACCTAAGTTTAAACTTCTTTACTCATTTACTATTGGTCATAAAATTGCTTTTTTTTTTGCTTGTTTTTTTTATTGTCATGTGACTGCTCCTGACTATTTTTGCATAAGTGCGAGTTTCTGCCAATTCTGGCAATTTACTGTCCAAGATTTTAGATTATTTAGATTTTGTAGGTTTTATTATTTCTTAGATTTATAGGTCTAATGTCTAACACAGCGAGTTCTTTTTGTTAATGTCAACTAATTTTTAACAAAAGAGGAAAAGTATAAAAGTTATTTTTGTTAGTTAATGGAAATAGTTTTGTTAAAATGGGAAAATCAAAATATTGTATAAATTTTTATTTTACATATGTTTTTTAGATACAAGCAAAAGTCACTACATGGCCTGCAGTGACCTAACGTGATATGGTTATTAAAGCTTTCAGAAATCAAGGGGTAGACTTATTTTTGGGACTGGCGGATAGTACTGGTTCACCTTGTCACGATTGCAGAATAGCTACAATTGTTTCTATATAAAAGACACTCTGAAATTCAGTCAGACTGGAGTGCTAGAAAGAAGCTTGTCAGAGGGGCATGCAACTTCTTCAGAATTGCTGAAATAAGAAAATTGCCACTAGAAGAAATAGACCATGTTGCCAAGAAAAACTCCAATAAAAGAAATTTGCTGAATTGCTCAATGCTAATTAGCATAGAACAAAACTTCAGACAAAGCTCCCCACTAAGTCTTTTCTCTCTTTGTTAGTATGCAAAACATATTCATCTCCATTATATATAATAATAAAACTGTTGTTATTGTTAATGGTGTGTTATTTCATTGTTAAAGTTGCCAGCAACCACGGCAGCTCATTTCCACTAATCTCTTGATCTGTCACAAAGATGCTCTGACCAAGTTACATTGATCCCAGTTCTGCGGATCAAAAGAACACAACGTGGGAGCAGAAAGCATTGACAGAGCAACTTGCCAGAAACACATCTTGTAGTCACAGATCTGAGTCATCTTATCAGACTAGCATAGGACTACATATATAATTTTTGACATGTCTATTTTTCTAGGTTTTATGCAATTTTTGACATTCTATTTTTATTTGTGGTGAAATAGTTTTATAAATCATTTATTGGGAAATGTTTTTGGACATCCCCAAAAAACAATAATTCAAAATAAACATTTTTATTTATATCATTGACTGTGTTTTATTAATATATTTTAAAACACCATACACTCGTCACATAATTAAAAATACTGTAAAAATGTTATATAAAAAAAACAAAAATTTTAATTAGAAAATATAAAATAAACACTAAATAAGATCTGCACATGTTTTACTTAATCTAGGGGATGCCGTTTCTTTTACTAAATAGGATATATATACATATTTTTTCATTAATTATATTTTATTTTAATACATACTCATACTTACACACATGCACGCACGCACACACACACACACACACACACACACAGCGAAAGTGAGCATCTGTTTACATTCTCATACACACACACACCCAACATAAGTGAGCGTCTGTGTCTGTTTACATTTTACAACCGTTGTTTCAGCATTCGTTGTATTTTTCAAACATCCAAGAACACTCGACTTTCGTTCAACAATTTTTAAATAGACTGACAGGCTAAGCAAATGACTTTCACAGTTTTCTTATTCTCTGTGATAAATTTATTTTTCCTCAAATAAACAAAAGCCCTGATGAAGATCTACTGAAATTGATCAAAACACTGCAGTGTGGGTGAAATAAACATCACTCATTTTATGAACTTGTGTTTGTTCAATTTTTCATTATATTACATACTGTCGGAATCACTTCCACTTTCTCTTCAGAACTATAATAATATTTCTTGTTATTTTCACTTTAGCAGCTTCCTAATTATTCATGAGATCCTTGTAATATTTTTTCCAAAGTTCTTAGAAGATTACATTCTCATATAGTTATTTATTATTTTAAGCTTTTTATCAATGGTAAAAGGCTTATTCCTAGTGACTGTATTAAATATCTTGGTGTCCTACTTGATTCTGACCTAAGCTGGAAATCTCAGATCAATAGTACTGTGCTCAAGCTCAAAAGGGCTAATGCAGCTCTAGCTAAACTTCGTCATTTTGTGCCACTAAATGTTCTGATCCAAGTTTATTATGCCATTTTCCATTCCCATCTCCAATACTGTAATCAAATTTGGGGCCAGCCTAATGGCGGTACTTTGATTAATCGTATAACTGTTCTTCAAAACTTTGCTGTGAGACTTATGTCCTTTGTGCCTCCTAGGACATCATCTAACAACCTGTATGCAAATTTGGAGATTCTCAAATTTTCTGATATGGTCCATTGTGAAAATATTTTATTCTTACATAAACTATTCCACAATAAAATGCCTGTTTCTGTTCAGAATGCTTTTGCAGTTGACTTCACCCATGCTCATGTCACTCATGCTGACCAATCTGGTTTGTTTAATTTCCCTATCATCAACACTGTTAGTTTGGGGCATAATTCGATTCGTTTTAATGCAATTAATTCTTGGAATACTGTTCAGTCGTTATTTTTTGATAAAGAAAAGATGAAGCTTGTTTCAGTAAATTATTTTGTCCTTAAAACACTTTTGAAAAATCATTTTATTGCCTCTTATAAACAACAGATTTGCATTTAGATTCTCACACGGCTAATTTGTCTCATGATATATATGTATATGTTTACGTTGTGTGTTTCATGTATCGTTTCCTGTGAGCGTCCAAGGGATTAGCTTCACGCTATTAGGCATGGCCTCCCTTCAATAGTAGTTTAAACCAATAAAGTTTTTCTTTTACTTATATTTAAAAAAAATAATTTGTACTACTATTGATTAATAAATTTCTTATTCTTCTATTCTTCTACTATACTTAGCTTAGATGTGGCACAAGGCCAGAAGTATGGGGCACCCAATGAGAATCAAACTTACTAACAATGATCTTCAAATCTAACTTGCTAACCATTACACCACGTGAGGTGTAATATAAATACAGTTTCTTTTTCCTACCATGTCCATGTTTGTTAGCAAAAATATTTGCTTTCTTGAACTTTAGTCCAATGTTTCCAACTATTGATTTTGGGATAGTAGATCATTTAGAAATGAAATGATATCCACTGCCTGATTTCTAGGCCTCAATAATCTTGGGTTTAAATTCTAAACTGTGCATATTTGGATTATGTCTTTGAAATTATTCAAATATTCTGAGTTCCAAGTACCAAAAGGATCATATCCAGTGCAATTGAAATCACCAGTGTTCTTTTGGAAAAAAAAATTATTATTAATATTAACTGGTTAATGAATATTTATTATTTGATATTAATTATTAATCCATAGAAAATATAGTTTACTGTTTGTTTCTTTATGTTTTTTACTCTCAAATGCATTGATTATGATAAAGCAGACATTTAATTACAATGGATGAAAGATCTCACAAATAGCTTCTTTTTTTTATATAGAAATAGTAAATGAAATATTGCTTCTCCTATAAACCAACAATGGTGTACACGTATTGTTTGAAGGTTTCACTTAAAGCAGCAAAAATTTTAGTTGATGACTGGGAGCTTGAAGTAAGCGATCATTGTTAATGAAGGAACTGATTTATTTGAAGTTTAAAATGAAAGAAAAGAAAGATCTTGAACTTTAGCTTTCTCCTTTGAAAAATGAATGCCAAAAAGTATTTATTTATTTATTGAAGAATCTGCCTAAAGAGAGATAAAATTAATAGCCATTCCCAAATGAAATATCAATTAGCTCCAAAATGAAACCACATCTATCACACAGAGAGAGAGAGAGAGAGAGAGAGAGAGAGAGAGAGAGAGAGAGAGAGAGAGAGAGAGAGAGAGAGAGAGAAAGCTGTTGTTACTGAATTTACCAGTATTAGTTACTTCAGAAATAGTATTATTCAGACTATTATCCTCATCTTTATTGTACATTCGTGCTAGTTTTTGATTTAACTTCTCTCGGAGTTTCCATTAATGGATTCTATTGGTTCCATACCGATTATGTACTATTTCTCTGAATTTTTGAGATGAGGCTTGATAATTAGTATTATTTGTATTTAAAAATTCAGAAAAATAGTACATAATTAGATTAAAAGCCATTCCCAAATGAAATATCAATTAGCTCCAAAATGAAACCACATCTATCGCACAGAGAGAGAGAGAGAGAGAGAGAGAGAGAGAGAGAGAGAGAGAGAGCTGTTGTTACTGAATTTACCAGTATTAGTTACTTCAGAAATAGGTTAAATACCAACTATTCATGAAATGAATTATTAACTACATCCTAGCTTCAAAATCTACAACCCAAATGTGTAATGGTGCATGATTTTGAGAACTTTTTGTTTTATTTCTTTTATGATGGCCATTTTCTTCATATTTATATGACGTTATATAAAGACATTGTATTAGTTTTTTTTTTCTCTTTTGAAACTCTAATACAGATTCTTAGAATAGACAATTGTTTAGCACATTTGAATAACTGAATTAGGTTTTACAGATATTAAGAATTGTGTGGATTGTCAATTTTGAAGAGATTATGGCATTGCTAACATAAAGAATATTTTTTTTATTTATCTTGAGAGAACAATAAAATTGAATGGTGTGATTTGTTCTTATGCAAAATTTCTTTAAGAATCTTATAAGAAACATAAAAAGGAAATAATGTTTTTTTAGTTATTGATATTTGAATTGTTACAATCTCATAAACCCATAATATATCTTGAATCAAGTAATTTAAAATTGTATAATATTGAATACTAACTGAATTGTCTATACTGAGTAAAAAGTGAAGACTTTGATCCCAGTTGGTTATAACAACATTCAAACAATTCCTTCAAATGGATGCTGAGTTTCTAAGTGTCATTTATTTCAGAAATCATTTGTGTGAAATTGTTGAAAATGATAGAATTTTTATGAAAAATCATTATTTGTCAAGACTATTAATTTAAACATTTTTAGGCTTTGTCTAGATTGTTAGTCTAAACTAAGCAATAATCCCAACAAGAAAGCAGCTGTACAGTCACTTGCCCCCTATCACACAAACCATCCAAGTAAGATGAACATGTTGGACACTGCTGGTGAAGCAAGGACAAACTGACATTCTCCTGTGGAGATCTACACATGGGCACACTAGTGTAGGCTGACCAGCAAAAAGTCTACATCAAACAGCTCTGTGCAGATTCTTGATGTTGTGCAAAGGACCTGCCAGGGGGAACGATCAATAGAGATGATTAGCGAGAGAGAGAGAGAGAGAAAATCATGGCTATCCCTGCTGTCAGTGTGACCTGATGGTGATGATGATGATGATGATTTTACATGTTCAGCTTGAAGAATTACTTACAAATATTTATTCAATATGAACATTTATTTTGTATGAAATTTAGTAATTTAAATTTTGTACAATTAGTTACATTTTGTAGCAATATAGATTTTCACCAATAATTGTTTGTTAGAGATCCCTATCAATGAGAGACTCTCCTCTTTTTCACGAGGAACAAAACATGTTGCATATTTATCTGGGGTTAATAAGTATGTATGAATTGTTTAACAGCTCAAACTGTTTGGCTGTCTATAGAAAATGAGCAAACTTCTCATATGTATTAACCTAACCCCTCTGTCATGGGAAGGACATGACACAAGGTCAATTTTCTGAGCAGAGAAAAACTGGATTAAAATTAGTTTTATTCTTCAAGGCCTGTTACCACACCAAAGCTAAAAAAAAACCAGTCTGCACAGCTATTTACTCATAGTTTCAGAAAAGATGGATTCATACCTTTCCCAATTGGTATTAGCATGAAAAGGAAATGCATACAACATTGTCCAAGATTCAAACTCAGGTCTCCATGTTTATTTCCTAAAAAGTTAACTATTACACCATATGCCTTTAACTCTATATAATTACTGACATAGTGTCATATAGAACATAAATAATGAAAATGAAATTGTCTGTTTATAAATAATGTCTGTTGAAACCTTGGAAGGGAGAAACATTAGATCTCACTGGACTTGTTAGTTCAACCTCATCAATTCAATTACTAATTAATCTGTTAACCTTGTATCTTTGCTTAGTAAACCTTTTCCTCTATCCTTAATAGTTTTTTTTCTTCCTATCATTTCTCTGTTAACTCTGGTATTTGAGTAATAACATATAGATTATGTATCATGCCTATAATTCTACATTTTTAAACATTTTACAAAGTATTTGGCCATTAAAAATATTATGAATATTTCAGTTTCTGTCAGAAATTCCATCTGAATTATCTTCCCCTGCCACTAGGGGGACACATCACCAATGGGATATTGGCGCGAGAATCAAAACCCTAGCACTAGTCTGTGGGCCCTCGTCCGGGTCGGACGTACTTACCAGGGAACCGTTAACAACGAGAGATGTAAAAACAAACGCTCTCACTCACTTAGCCCCAAAACAGGGTACATTTATCACAGGAACCTTACAACCAGATTCCGTCTAAGGCGACGCACCAGCATACTACAGAAAAGGCCGGTACGAACGCACACTGACCAAAGGAAAACAACTACTGAGACGAAGCGTCTTAACTACATTTCCTACCAACGGGAAGAAAACTGTGTTATCTCCAGTACTACAGGAAATCCCTCCACAGATGAGTCTGGTAGCAAATACCAATAAATTTGCAACATTTTATGTATTTTATGCCAATACAGTGTCTGCATTTACTTTTGTGTTGTTCCTTCTTTGTCTGACAATTTGCCTTCAACTACGGAGAAATAAAAGCTCCTTCGAATCCGTAAATACTTTTATTTCTGTTATTCCAATTATTGAAATTAATTAGTGTTGCATGGCAATATTTTCAGATTTCTTAATTTTGAAATTCATTTATAATAAACAGAATCTCTTATTTTACAAGGGTTGGTTTAGTTCAGTTGTTAGAGCGTCCGCCTAGGAATCACAAGGTTCCTGGTTTGATACTAGCCCTCGCAAACTCAGTGTATGAGTAGTACAAGGATCTATGTGGTAAAGTAAGGAGCTGATTGTAGGTGTGTCGCTCCACCTCAGATGCAAAAACAATCTCTAGCACTAGTGAAAAGGGAATAGACTCCATGCTGTCTGGCTGATACCGACTTTAGGCCACCCCGACGATGACTTTTTGTACAAGAGTTACTTTCATGTCATCTGAAAATATGAAAACAGAATTGTGTCACTTGACAATACTTACCAAACATTTTACTGAGGCAGCCAAACATTTGGATGTAAATGAACATAGTTTCAGCAATAATAACAACGACAATAAGATTGACAAGTCATTAAATAAACATCCCAGCATAAAGACTTCCTAATTAATTCTTAGACTGGTGACAAAATTCTTTATAAATTTTACCAGAAAAAATGTTAGTTCTTTATAATTAATTGTTGAAATTATTATTAATAATAAATTCATATATAAAGTAGCTTATTCCACCAGGGGACATTTTGAAGCTTTTTCTCTTAAATGCCCAGACATAAATAATGAATAAAAAAATGTAAAAGATAAAAGATAAATAGGTAGTATAAAATGGTAAATAACCATAGATAAGGGTTATAATGTTGTATACTCTCTTTCTTTACTTCTATTATTCTTCTGCTCATCTTTGGTATCTTATGTTCTTCTATCATCTGGACTTCGTCTTGGGGACTTCATGTCTGGTCTTCCATTGGGGATTTCTCTTAATCAGAAGCCCTGTGTCATTGGTAGTTTTTAGATAATAACCCAAGACTTCGATTTGCTTTAGATCATATTTTATTCCAAAATCCCCACCAGACTACCTGCGCAGATTGAGTATGGCAGTGTGCTTAACACGACTTAACACCTTCCTGGTTTGGCCGATACTGACTAAAAACTCTTTATAATCTAAACCGGAAGAGGGTCTTCTCCACCGATTCTCACAGTATCTACTGGAAGGATCAGGATGAGGTCAAGCCTTGTCACTCAATCCTTCAAGGCCGCCGGCTGCAACTTATAACAGCCATTTTGGTTTCTACACTACTGTAAATAAGTATTAAGTGACTAACAATTATGTAACAATAATAATTAACTAGCAAATTCACCATCCATAGCACAGATTTGTACAAGTTATTAATAATAATAAATTATTAATAATGATAGTTATACAGATCAGAAAAAAATACACTAACTTGAAAGTTTCTAGACTTGTATGAATATTTTAAAAATTGTTCCTTACCTTCATACTTACTCTAAATTTTATAAGACGTTTTTTTCTGAAAATACATAATTTTCAAATAGCTTCATTTTTTTAATAGAATATATCATTATATAATTTCAGATAAAAAGAAATAGCACATATAATGTTAGAATGACAAATGTTATTTGCAACTGGTTGTTCTGAATAGTCTTAATTATATTACAAAACCTTTTATGATATTTCAACAGAAATTACTATCATAGTATATTAGCTAAAGTTCCCATCTACACAGGATGAGAAATGTGTATGTTAATATGGCATAATTGTTAGCAATCTGGTCTTGCAGTTCAGTTATTACTAAGTAATTAGATCAGTCCTCACTTCCAAACTTGTAACAAATCAAAGCTATGCTTAGTTTTTAAGTAGTTGTAATAGTGTAATGGTGATTTTGATCCTCACTGGGTGCCTCTTATTTCTGTGCAAAACTTAGTGAATGACTACATTGGATTTATAGTTAAAATGGAGATTTGATTACCATAATGCCTATCATCCTGGAAATTGGAATCTGTGATCAGAGTTCAAATCCCAGCTAAGGCTTCTTTCACTTCATACTAATTCCTCTGTGATATGATGTCATATCAGCATGCCTTTTTTTCTTTTTTTTTAAACTAGTCAAAATTGATGTATTTTAATTTACTAATTCTAACACTGAATATAGAAAAAACAAGCCACAAAGGAACTACAATGAGTCTATGTTTTGAATGCCAATCTTTGCTACAACTGCAAAACAAGAAACACAAATAAGTCTGTACTTTCAGCACCACCAACCTTCATTTTCTACAAAACAGTTTTCTTCTCACATACCCTTACGGACCATGTGACTATTATACCTTGAATATATATAAGCAATGACCTAATATACAAAACACAAAGAAAATGCTGAGTTTTGCTGAATGGACTGCAAAATTACTTTTTATATTCTGCCTATGAATACATATTTCCTTCTTGTTAACATATTTGTTTGTTCTTTATTTGTTTATCATTTCTAGTGCCCAGCCAATCAGGACATCCTTTCCACTTATCTCTCCTCACTTCATTTACCCTTTATGGAGATTATAACAACTTGTCATAAACTAGGATATCAGAACCAGGATATAACAAGAATGATTAATATGATACAAAAGATAGCAAATATACTCAAAATAAGAACTTGAAGATCTAAAATTTAAGCCATTTACAAACATACAGAAAAAATAATAAAAATTTAAACTTTAGCCCAAAAATGACACTTCATGCAATAAAGTACATATTTAATTTTATCATAAAAAATAAATTTATTGCATAAAAAAAAAAAATCACATAAAAAAAGTCACCAAAAACAATTACAGTAATTAAAACTTGAGAATTCAAAATTTCAGGATTGCAGGTCTGGATTCAGCCTGGAATGTTTTGAATTTGCTCACAGGGTCTGGTTGATTCCGAAATGGTATGATATGTTAGTAACAGCTTCTAGGAGTAAAGTTGACACACACGCATTTGCATTTTTTATTATAGGAGTTTTATCTTAGTCTTTTAAGATTTGGATGCTGGTTATTATAACTATTGTACTAGTGTATTTTGGATTTAGGGTTCTAGAATTTTTTTTCATCTTCCAAATAAAATATCTTTTAAGTTTGAAACTTTTACAAAGAAATATCAGAAATTGTCCCAAATTGATCAATAAAGTCATTTAGATATACAGAAAATAATGATACATGTTTGTTTTTTTTGTTTTTTGTTTTTTTGTTGGGGGTGGGGGTTCTTTTGTTTGTTTGTTATTTTTTTTTTGTTTTTTTGTTTTTTAGAAAATATAAAACAGAAACAAAACAGATTTAAAGAATTTAACAAAATTGATGACCTCATATTTTTGTCCTTGTGCTCGGCAAGATAAATGTATTATTAATGTAAGGATGCATATACAGATATATGGATGCTGTAGTAAAAGTATCCAACCGTTTTGCCTATCACAGAGGTAGGAAGAAGAAATGGATTCATGCTTTTCTTAAGAAAATTAGGATGAAGTGAAAAAAGCCTTAGCTGGGATTTGAACTCTGATCATAGCTTCCAATTTCCAGGTGATAGGCATTATGGTAATCAAATCTCCATTTTAACTATAAATCCAATGTAGTCATTCATTAAGTTTTGCACAGAAATAAGAGGCACCCAGTTAGGATCAAAATCACCATTACACTATTACAACTACTTAAAAACTAAGCATAGTTTTGATTTGTTACAAGTTTGGAAGTGAGGACTGATCTAATTACTTAGTAATAACTGAACTGCAAGACCAGATTGCTAACAATTATGCCATATTAACATACACATTTCTACCAAAATGTCAACATGTTTGAATTTGTAATATTTTTTTGATTATATCTGGATATATATTATTGGCTTATCTAAATATATTCTTTCTTCTTTCATTCATGAACAGTTTTATATTCCATTTGTATTCATATATAACAATCCTTGCCTATTTAACAATTAAAAACATATTTGATAGAAATTGTCATTACTGATGCTACACTTTTATGGTGGTAGAGATGTTTGATTATCATCATACATAACAATCTGATTTAACAAGCTTCATTCAAAATGTTGACTTTATATATTATATATATATATATATATATATATATATAGTGTACAGTTGTATGATCCTGATAATTCAATAAAAGCTGAAGATGCCGAGTTCCATACTCCAGCAAAATATACTACACATTTTTGTCTGAGTTTTGTTCTTTCATTCCTTATTTTACCTCATTCTGTCAGATTCATTCCAACCACCCTTTACTCATATATATATATATATATATATGTGTGTGTGTGTGTGTGTGTATATATATATATATGTGTGTGTGTGTGTGTGTGTGTGTGTGTGTATATATATATATATATGTGTGTGTGTGTGTGTATATATATATATATGTGTGTGTGTGTGTGTGTATATATGTGTGTGTGTGTGTGTGTGTATATATATATGTGTGTATATATATATATATATATATATATATATATGTAATATACCAAACTTGTTGGTAAATCTTTGCATTGAGAAAAAACCCGGCAAATAGTTTGATTGTAAAAATATACTACCAAACATCACCTGGGGAAAAAATTTTTGAAAAAAAGAGAAAAAGAAAAGACCAACATAATCGTATCAACTAAAAATAATCTATTGATACAATACTTGGCCAAAAGAAAAAACAATTTATATGCATATATATATATATATATAAGATATATATATATATTCATACAAAACCCGCTAGGATATACTAAAGCTAATAAGTAAAGAGTGCTCAATACCTAAGTAGAGCAAATAATAAATTGAAAAATAAAATGAAAATAAAAACTAAAAAATAATTTTTGGAGTATTATTTGGGTAATATTTGGGGTTGGGTTTTCGGGAAAAACGCCCTCAGTTGTTTTGTTTTTTTACGGACTTCAATCGTAGCTGGTGTTGTTTTTTCAGCAGTCTGCGGCTAGCAGTTTTTGAGGCAGGAGGCCAGGATGGAACTCTGCAAAGATTACTATTATTTGTATTATTCAGACTATTGTCCTCATCTTCATTGTTATCTGTACAATGTTTCGGCTGATGTGCCCTCCTGCCTTCTTCAGGTATTTCTTGTCGGACACAGGAACCTTCTTGTAATAAGGAGCCATCATGGAACTTTGAACCTAACCCTTTATTCAGCCCACGGGGGTATCCTGTTCTCATTTCACTAACCATAGCTGGGGTACAGGTGTTAAGCTATGTTAATTATTATTCTATGTTACTGCTGTCCCTGACCAGGATTGAACCTGCAGTCTAGAGATAACTGTCATTTAGAACTGTCTTAACCTAACTCCTTTATCTACTAGGTTATGTGTCTAATTGGACAATCCAGTGTGATTTTTTTTCAATAAACAAAAGGTATAATTTATTTTGTAAAAACAGATTTTAAGTAGCGTCTTGGCAAGCATCTTGATTGAAATTGACCGAAAACATTGTTTTAAATGTATCAAAAATAAATTACATGTGTAATATTATTTTGCTTTTTTATTGATACTCATTATGTTACTTTTTCGACTTAGAGAAAAATTTGACCTTAAATAATCGGTTTAATAATTTTTAATTCATTTTTAAAATGAAAAGCAGACGATATTTTGGCAGATCCTATTCTTTTTCCTAATCCCAATCATCTACTGAGAGCTTAACGTGTGACCCAACGGGTCACTTTTTGTCTAGTATATATATATATATATATATATAAGCTTTAAATTTATAAAGTTATATACATTTCATCAGAAAATAAGATAAAACTTTTAATGAACTTTCCACTACTTTTCCTTTTGACAGAAAAAATGTTAAAATTGCATCTTCAAAATGTTTTACACATAACTAAAAGTGTCTTCTATTTATCTAGTAATTCACATGAGCAGTATAAAAAATATTTTGTCTTCTTTTGGGGTTTGTAGCCATGTGTGGCCTCGAAAAACATTTTTACTGTTAAATAAACTCTTTGAATACATGCTGTTTAACAGCTGTTTACTGTTAAGTTGAATAAACTGACACTCAAAAATTTCTTTATGAAAACTGATACATTAACATTGTAGGAATTTTGCAACTTAATATATCTTACAAGATGACTGTAAAAAAATCCAGTTTAAACTTAAACTGTTATTAATGTCATCATGTTTGAATTTATTTGAATCATTTTAAAATGAATACATCTTCATTTGTCAATTTGACGGAATATATTATTGACTTATTAGTTATTTCCTATAAGTCTAACATAAACAAAAGGGAACCACTCTTGACTGATAAATAATTTATCTATTCATTGATCTACTAGGAAAAAGAAGGCAGAGTTAGGGTTAGGGTTTAAGGTTTAGGGTTTATGGTTAGTTTAATTGGAAAATAGATAAATAATTTATGAGTTAAGTCTTATAGGAAATAACCGACTTATCTTAGATTATTTCTTCATCTATTTATAAACATTTATATACTCTAGTGGTCTAACAATCTTTGCCCATTTAACAATTAAAACAACATTTTGATAGAAATATTTAATAAAAATTGTCATTAGAGTTTTTACTGATGCTATATAGTTAGAATAGAAGTTTGACTATCATAATGCCTATAATCCTGGAAAAGGGAATCTGTGATCAGAGTTCAAATCCCAGGTTTAAATGCAATGAAAAAAATAAGCTTGATAGTTTTAATCACATTGTTGGGATTATTTCCCTTACTTGCCATGGTTTTAGGTTAGGCAACTAGGTGGCATGGCAACTGGTAGTATATAAAGGCAGTATCGCAAAAAATCAAATCCTCTTTCTCTTAGACTCTCCATCCGTCAGAGCTAACACACAAGTTGTGTCTGTTCTTGAGGACTAGGGGGCTTATCCTCTTCCCCACAGGTATTCAGTATACCTGTTACATGGGCCCTTTTTCACCCTCTGGCTTTACAGAGGTTACATGCACCAGTTACGTCTTTTCCTCATACCTGTTACACAATGGATTTTCCAAATAGTGACAACTTTTATTCTCCATTTAGTAGTCTCAAAATTATCTACAAAGTCTCTTTTGCTGGTCTGTATTTTTCCCTTGCAGGGTAATTTTGCATAGAAATTTCTTATTTTGACATAAAATTTGACCTTTTTTTTATGTAACATACTACTGCACTGCACTGCACTACTGTGCATTGCAGGTACACAGACCACTGTGCTAAGAGGACGGTTGCAACGATGCTGACTTTCAGCAAGTGGACTCAACTTGATTGACATTTGCTTACCAACATAAATTCCTAGCAGTTTGCGTTCGGGGCCTTTCTTCCTCTGTGGTCAGGGGATATATAGTTACAATGGGCAGAGGAGAAGATATTAGTGGACAGAGGAGAAGACGTCAGTGGACACATGTCATTGTCATGGTCAATTAACTTATGTCAATAGACTGCTTTCATCTAGTTCTTGATTCTGGATTGAGACTGCTTACTATTTGTTTTGTTTTATTCACAAATCTTTTCGTAGTAACAAAGTTTTTACATAGGAGTTTCTTTTCTTTAACCAATTTATTGTCTCAGACAGTTTTCCAAGAGAGAGAGAGGAAAATCTCATTCAGTTTCATTCCCTGTATCTTGCTTAAGTTTACTTTGTATTCTTCATAATGTCTGACTTAATTGATTTATTGTTTTTGGCTATTATCAACTTAATTCCAACTCCAAGTACCAGCCGTTAAGTCCAAAACTCTAACACAGGTCTATTCCGTCCGAGCATCTAACCCCAACTAACTTCTGCTTCTTGGGGAAGGTGTTTAAATCCTTTTACATTTGGAACATTCTCAAAGATTCTTAAACATTCCAAAAAATGTGTTAAATCTCTCAGTCACTCCCAAACCATCTGGTCAACCAGATCAAAGGAGACTAGCTCCTTCTCAGTCACCATCATGTCTCATTTTTTATACAAGAAAACTAAGGAATTATTTTTGTTTATTTCTAGCTAGTAATGGGAATTTAATTATCTCTCTTGGATTCCTGGAGTCACCTGTTTTAACCCTCGGCTATCCTTGAATATCATTTTTCCTTCAGGCTTTAAGACATCTGCCTAATTACATTAAACTTCAGATTGTGGCTATGGAAACTTATAGTGAAAAATCTGAACTTGAAGACATATGATGAAATAAATCCTTGTAAACTATAATTCTATAATTTGAGAAAAGGATTGAAATTTTATTGTCCCTATGATTATATTAATTATTAGAATAGTTTTTAATATATGTATTTACCCAACCCCTCCACCATGGGTAGGATGCAACACAAGGTCAATTTTAAAGTGGAGTTTCCTTTTCCTAGACCAGTTGCCATATCAAGGTTAAAAAGCCAAATTTGCCCTACTATTTACCCATGGGGCAGGGTTAGCTCAGTCGGTAGAGCGTTCGACTAGAAACCACACGGTTCCTAGTTCGATACCGGTACCCGCCAACTCAGCGTATGAGTAGCACAGGGATCTGTGCGGTAAAGTAAGGAGCTGATGGTAGGTGTGGCGCTCCACCTCAGATGCTAAAAAAACAATCTCCTTGGTCTAGCGCTATTGAAAAGGGGATAGACTCCCTCGCTGATTGGCTGATACCGACTTTAGGCCGCCCCGTCGACTTTACTTTACTTTACTATTTACCCATAGCAGGAGGGAGAATAGTTGGATTCATACCTTTCCCAAGGGTATTAGCACTATGTGAAATGCAAACAACCTTGTCCTGGATTTGAACTCAGGTCACTATGTTCGTTTCCTATGATGATAACCGTTACATGATGAGCACCTTCAAATATTTTTTTAATATTTAGAACAAATTCTGAACAAAGACCATGAATAAAGAAAACATTATCTGTAAATTTAAATATCCGGTTGCATAAAGACTTGCGGTTTATCTTTCCAGTTGTTTGTTCTCACACCTTTCAGTATAAATATTTAGTCAGTTTTACTCTATCACAATTACTGGAACCTTCAAGAGGTAAACTACAGGTAGGTTATTATCTCTCTTATAATTTACCTAAAATCTTCTTTTTTTTTAAAAAAAATCTGCCTATCATTATATAACAGAAACATGACTACATCTATGGTTATTTTTTTATGGTAATTCTTTTTTTTGGGGGTTACCACGGTTGTTACAATCAATGCTGCACTTTAATGCTACGGATGAAAATAGAAAATCTTTTTGTAGATAATCAATTAAATGAACTGATGAAAGTTTAAAACTCTTAACATCCTATACCACCTCATTCCACCCGGCCAGAAGTCACATTCATTTTCCTAATCTGCCTCAAATGATAGACTTTGTTTAAATGTAATATTAAATATATTTAGAAATCTTTATTTTAAGGGAAATAACAGGTAACTTTAAATGAAAAGGCCATTTTTAGCATTTTTGATAGATCCTTTTAGGAATACTGCTCTGGACTTAGAAAATTCTCAACAGGATGTTAAGAGTTAACCAACACTAATGTTAATGATACTAATCATACCATTAATCATTTCAACTGTTAAATTTGAAGTTATAATAATCCTCCAATTGTCTTTAGGGAGACCAATAAAACAATGGAAAATAACTCTGGTGACAGATTTAGCATCACCTTCTCTGCTCTAAGAATTGAATAAACTAATCTTAGAATTTCTTTCAAAAGGAAATTTTCATTAAAAAAAAAAAAAACGGATAAAACTTAATAGATTATTGTAAAAAAATAATGAAAGATGTTTATCCCATTTGGTTTAACTCATTCTCATAGGATTTTTTTATATTCTTTTCTTTCTTTCTGTCCCAGGTTGCCCAATGGATGATTTTATTTTACCCAACTTTAAGAACATTACCAAACATGTGAAATAGTCTAAGTTTGTTCTCTTGACTCTGAGTCTGTACTCAAACTCTTGCAGTATCAACAAAATGAATTTTCTTTTGATCAATAGTATGATGTGGATTGTGTAAAGTAACATGTTCCTGAATTGATCATTAATTAAATTATTTTATATCTTATTTATAGATAAATGAATATTTTAACTAGATACTTCTGAACATGATCTCACAGCTGTATTTTACAAAATAAATTTAATGTAACATTTTCTCTCAGTCATTTTTTTGGAAAGCAAATTCACAAGAATTTTTTTTTAGTGTCTTTTTTTTTCTGTGTGTTTAAACCAAAAAGAAAAATATATTTAATTTAAAAGTTATTCATTCTTCTTAATGAGTGCATTTAATATTTTTTGTAATTGATTTCTAAGAAGAAATTGTTATAATCCTGAAAATCCTAAATAATGTTTTTTAGTCCCTAATTACATAAAAAGCGGCCATGTTTGCAAAATATTTGAGTGAAATTGAGTGAAAATAATAGTTTAAAATGTATTAAAAATAAATTATATATGTAATGTTATTTTGATTTTTTTTTTACTGATGCTCATTATGTTACTACTTTTCAACTTAGACAAAATTTTCACCTTAAATAATCAATTTAATTAATTTTAATTTGTTTTTAAATGAAAATGAGTGAAAAAATTGACAGATCCTAATGTCAACCATATTGTGTTAAATATAGTAACATTGCGTCAAGTTTTTATCAGGGTAGGAATGACAGTGGTACCATTGTTGGGCTGTCATTATATAATTGAGTGTCTTAAATCCGGTTCTGATTTTTACCAACAATCCTGTTTAGATAACAATTGATGTTTTGTTTAATAGGTATCTACAAAGTACGGACATTTCATAAGTCCATAATTGTTAAAAAAAGATTATTTTAAAACATTAATAAAAAATGGAAAATTATATTTTTACTGTTTTCTTTTACATTCAATATAAAGAACAATTCAAAGAAAAAAAGAAAAAAAAAGAAGATTTCTGTTACATATAACATACGTTTTTGCATTTTGAATAAATTCAAAATAAATTTTTAATCTTTGTTGACATAGTTACTGCATCTTGGTGCAAAAAATTAGAGCCACATAATTTTCTATGGAGAATCATACATGTAATAATTTTTAGTCTGAAACAAAAACAAATTACTATTATTAGCATTTAGTCAATGCCTTAGCATTTAACTCTTAATATTATTGAAAAAGCTGGGAAAATTGAAATTAGAATCAGCAGTAGCTGTTGTTACATGCATAAACAGGATATTATGTCCCCTACAACCTTCCATGAAAAAAAAAATGATAACAATTTTTGATTCAAACATTATTTTCAATATTTTTTTATAAAGACTATTAAATGGAATCTCATTATATTCTTTAATAAAATATTTTCTTTAATTAAATAAATATGCTTTTGCGTTCCAGTGAATGGGAGTATTTATTTTAAATTTTGAAAAATCCCTAAAAAATAAAATTAAAAATAGACAATTGGAAGTTTTAATATAAAATTCTTTAGAAAATAAACTAATGTTTTTAAAAAAAAGATTGATAAATATTTTTTCTTATTTATGAGACATAAATTTCAAAATATAAGACGTCCTACTACCGAAATAATCAGAGTATTGATTTTTTAAAACATATATTCAGCCATTGAATTATCTTTCCAAAAATGTAAAATTCATTTTCTTCCACCAAAAAATTACGAAGAAACTTGTGTGAGGGATCAATGCACAAAACAAAAACTAATGAAAAGATAATTAGCCTTTTCAATTTAGAGTAAACATTTGTTTAGAATAAAAGTTCTTCTTTTATTACTTCATATACTGGAAGTTTTATTAAAATTGGATTATTAGTTTATTTTTGTTGATTTTGGAAGAATTTCCTGGGATCCCCCTTATCAGCAGGTGGGCGAATTTGAACACCCCTACTTCTTTAACACATCCCATCTTTATGTCACATAAATGAATATGCAATGAAAAATTGTGCTTTTATACAAATGTTTGTTTAAAACTGTCTATTAAAATAAATAAACTCTAATATTTGATTCAATTAACTATTTTTCAATAAATGTTTTTCTTATTTTATTTTTCAGCAGAAATGACAATGAAGATTTTCTGTACTCTTTTGCTGTCTCTACTTGTTACAAGTAGCATAGAAGGTGAGTGAAACATTTAGAATTATTGTTATAAATCTTTTTAGTTCACTGAATTTTTGAGATGAGGCTTGATAATTTGGATTATTTGGATTATTCAGACTATTGTCCTTATCTATATTGTTATCTGTACAACTTTTGGTTGATTTTCCCTCCAGCCTTCTTCAGGTATTTCTCTTAAAACTCGAGAACCTTCTTTTCGAAAAGAAGATTCTTCTCAGACTTGGGAACCTTCTCTTTTAACTCGAGAACCTTCTTTTCGAAAAGAAGATTCTTCTCAGACTTGGAACCTTCTCTTTTAACTCGAGAACCTTCTTTTCGAAAAGAAGATTCTTCTCAGACTTGGGAACCTTCTCTTTTAACTCGAAACCTTCTTTTCGAAAAGAAGATTCTTCTCAGACTTGGGAACCTTCTCTTTTAACTCGAGAACCTTCTTTTCGAAAAGAAGATTCTTCTCAGACTTGGGAACCTTCTCTTTTAACTCGAGAACCTTCTTTTCGAAAAGAAGATTCTTCTCAGACTTGGGAACCTTCTCTTTTAACTCGAGAACCTTCTTTTCGAAAAGAAAGTTCCTGTGTTAAAAGAGAAGGTTCCCGAGTTAAAAGAGAAGGTTTCTGAGTCTAAGAAGGCTCACAACTCCGACAAGAAATAACTGAAGAAGGCAGGAGGGCACATCGGCCGAAAAATTGCACAAATGACAATATACATGAGGACAATAAACCGAACAATCCAAATTAAACAAGAAATCTTTTTATTTGGAAAATTAGAGAGAATTACAAATAACTTATAGAATAATAAAAAAGCAAAAAAAAAAGTTTTTCTTTGATTCTAAAAATAATTATAATATAAAACATATTTTTGAATATTTAAAATTTTGACAAATGACTAAAAACTTTGCTGCCAAGTTGTAAACACTTTTGCCCAGTGACCATTCAATGTTATTTCAATGTTCCTTTTCTTAACTAATTTCGGACATTTTATTTATTTGTGATCAATTCATACCAATTATTGGATGCTCCAAAAAGAATTCAAAGAAGAGAATCTCATTTATGAAGGTAGCAAAGACATGAAGTCAATGGCACTTGGTTGGAAAATCAGCTCAGTTGGTAGATCATCCGCCTAAGAATCACAAGGTTCCTGGTTCAATACTGGTACTCACCAACTAAGAGTATGTGTAGCACAGGGAACTGTATGGTAAAGTGAGGAGCTGATAATAGGTGTGGCGCACCACCTCAGATGCTAAAATAATCTCCATGGTGGTGTTGCACTAGTGAAAAGGGAATAGACTCCCTCACTATAGGGCTGATACTGACATTAGGCTGCCCCGTTGACTTTATTTACTTACTTTATAGGAGAGAAACTGTCAGTTACTAAGCACCATTGACTTCATATCTTCACTACCCTAACTTAGGTTATATGTCCACTAACTCTGAATAAACCAAAGTAAAGACAAAAATAGCGCATATACATATATAGAACATTCAATATATATATATATACTGACTTTTCATCAGCCTGATTTGTTAACCTCTCGGCCATCAACAGCTGCCATTAAGGACCAGTGTTTTAACTGTTAAATACATACATCTGTGTATATATTTTACAATCATATCAAATGTCCTATATATGGTATATTAACACTGAATAAACCAAAGTAAAGACAAAAATAGCTCATATATATATATATATATATATATATATATATAGAACATTCAATATATATATATATATATATATATAATGTACCAATGGATATGAAATATTACAAGAATAAACAAACCTTGTACTTGTCTTCTTTGTTGGTTTTCAATTCAGTTGTGAAGCAAACTTAAATGCTATTTGCCATGTGGTGAAATCAAATCTGTCCAATGAACAGAGGCACAAAAAAAAAAGGTTTTATCTATTTGAAGACTGCTAACAAATAGAAAATGGAAAAGGATTCTGAATTCTCACGTAACCAATGGACACATGATTTCCAAGAGAAGACAATTATTGTCTCCTTATATCATCAAAGTGTTGCCTAGGATTATAGTCCCATCTGTTCACTGTTCAAAGTATTGATGTCCAGTCTCCATCTGCTTAGAATGAACTCATTCCCTCAAGACCCCAGTCAATATAATATTTTACTCTGCTTATACGTTAGTATTTCAAATTTGTCAACTTACCTTAATCAAAGCATTTTGATATGAACAGAATCTAATTTATATATCTGTTTTAGTATGACAAAGATTATAGTCAGAGACACAAAAGAAACCTGCAGAGAAAAAAAAATCACTATTTATTATTACAAGAATTATTCAATAGCTAATCTGAATTTTGTCTAAAGAATTGGCATTAGACAACACTGTTTACAGTTCTATCTTTTTCAAGGAAAGCACAAGTGATAGCTTCTTTCAGGTTTTGGTAGACTGTAAACATGGTCTTCTTCTGCACTAAGAAGCTTATTTTACTGGATATTCTGTGGACATTCTTTTTGACTTTGGTTTGTAGTGGCAAACCAATGTATTACCCATTTGAAAGGATCTTTCTTGACTAAAATATGCTTATCTGTATACATGACATAGTAAATTACACATGGTTTGCACTTCTCAGCAATTAAAAATTTGATGGGTGACCTCTGTTTAATCCTGGAGCTCTCTGTTTGATTTCCTACCATTTTGAATAGCCTCAAAATAAATATTTTTCTAAGATTGGAATAATTTTTGCTATAAACAAAATTCCAAACATATAAAGATTTTAACCACGAATGGTGGCAGACAGTTCAAGAGTTAAGAATAAACGAACAAACTAGAATGTGAATAAAAACTTGTATTACAAAATATATAACAATAAAGGAGGTTGCAAACTTTTAGTGCACAAATGTAGATAATTTGTAAATAACTTAGCTGACTCCTGAGGTAGGGTGAATTATCGGATCCCCTGCTACGGCTTCTCTGTCGCAATGCTGGATTTGAGAGACATTCAATTTGAGGTCCGTCTTCGATGCTGGTCGAGCAGAAAAGGATGAGTTTCACACTTTGGGTTTACCACCAAAGTATTCTAGGTTGTTTGAAACAGAGGCTCGCAGACAAGGGACGATAACCCCATACCCCAGAATTCTTAATAAACAATACAGAGTTTATATTTATAGAAACCAATTATGAAAAAAAAAAGTGTTTTGCTTTTATAAAAATAATTCCCATTATTTATTGTAGAAACATTATTGAATGACCCTAAAAAAAATTCCTTTAATTATTGAATGACCCTAAAAAAAATTCCTTTAATTATTGAATGACCCTAAAAAAAAATTCCTTTAATTATTGAATGACCCTAAAAAAAATTCCTTTAATTATTGAATGATCCTAAAAAAAATTCATTTAATTATTGAATGACCCTAAAAAAAATTCCTTTAATTATTGAATGACCCTTAAAAAAATTCCTTTAATTACTGAATAACCTAAAAAAAAATTTCCCTTATTTATTGAATGGCTATATGTGATGATATTGTTTATTTGTTGTAGCTACACGCCGATGGTGCTTTTATACCAACTGGGCACAATATCGAACAGGTTCTGCTAAATTTCTTCCTGAAAATATTGATGCCAGTCTTTGCACTCATATTTCTTATGCCTTTGCTTCTATAAAGTCTGGTAAATTAGCAACTTTTGAATGGAATGATGATGACACACCTTATGCAGCAGGAATGTGAGTATTCTTTTATTATACAATCTACAAACAAGTATCAGAGGAAAGCACACATGGATATATTTATGTAGATCTATAAAATTGGAAAGAAATAGCAACAATATATCTAGTGTTATCTGCATTATTCAGACTATATATATCTGTCTTCTCAAACCAAAAGCCTATTAAGACAACTTCTATATCCTCTACTGATCATTCTTTGACAAATAAAAGCACAAATCCATTTCTTTCAGAAAACTTTATTTAATCCATGTCCGAATTTTGGGAGATGTTTTTTGATACATTCTTCTTTTTCTTGTAGATTAACTCTTTCTTTCCTATTTATGTTCTTTTTATTTACAAACTTTCAGCTGACTATTCTCCAGCCTTCTTCTGGTGATATTCAATTTTATTATAATATCTTAGAAGACTGGCAACATGTGAGGAATTTCAAAACAGGTTTATTCACAACACGATTTTGCTCATACTAAAGAAAATATTTAATGGGGAATCTTACTGATTTTTTCAGTGATTATATATACAACAGATACTTATCTGCCTCAGGGTGGGTAAATAAGGTAAAATAAATTGCATGGTCCCTGTTGGATTTTGTGTAAAGTATTCAACTCTGTTACAAGATGAATGCAAAACTAAAACTAGAGTTTGGTAGGTGGCTTATATGGAGCTTTGGATTGTTCCATTATGAACTCAGGCAAGTTCACTTCCTGAGTTCTGATTGGCTGTTGGATTTCAGGGTTAGTAAGAACAGGGATAAGTACTCACTCTTCAGCCACCACTTTGCATTATGCCAGCAGCATGCAAGGACTGTATTTAAGTTACAGTTTGCCTGTTGTTCTCGTCTACTAACTTGACGGTAGTTAGAACCCCACTGCAATGGAGAGTATCGTATTGTTTCTATATCTGGAGGATAACTTCTACAGTCCCAGGCAACACCTGCCCTCTTGCCTAAAAAGGGCAAACACAGATTTATTGCCCAGTGCCTGGGCATTTCCAAAATGGGAATGCTGATGAGACCATGCCTTTTTTGCACTGGTTTTTGGTTTGTGTATGGATCCAAAATGTTGAAAATACCTTGTATCAATCTGGCCTGGTGGTGTTGCATAATTGTGTGGTGGCATGGGTTTTTGACAAGCCATGTAGTGAGAATTCTAAGATGGAAAAATGCCAGTAATGGTTATGGCCCCAACTGACCCCAGAGGCGAGAGTCTCGCAAGTCATGTGATAGAGTTAGGTAATCAGTTTTCATCCAGACATCAGGCAGAGAGGCTATAACTCAAACCGCTTGGTGAATCAGGATGCACAAGTAATAAAATCTTTGATCAAAGAAAAGCAAAGTCTTGTAGTTGATTAATGCATGACTTAAAAAGAAGCCCTTAATTAGAGACAGCCAGACAAGAAAAAGAAGAGACTAGATGACGATTGGCCAAAGGAAAGAAGATGAAACAAACACTAAACAAAGAAGCAAGTAAGTCATAGTCTTAACTCTATCTGTCTGTCTTTCTTGATATATATACCCAACGAGGGTATACAACAGTGGAAAGTCAGGAAAATAAATACAATAAATTTACCAATCAATTGGTTTCAGCTAGTTGACAAAGATTCCATCTGAATATGATTAATGTTTTATCATTGTCAACGTTCAGTTTAACAATTTTCAAATGATTAAAAAAAACGTATTTGTATTCAGTTTGATATTGTATTTCAACCACCTCTCAACTAAACTGAAATAAACAGGGGAAAAAAAAGAACTTGATTCAAATTCACCATTTTTTTTCTTTAGGTTAATGGATAGTATTTCTTCAGTCTGTTGGATCAGTAAAATACATCTTCTATATATGGAGTAAAGATAGAGAGAGAGAGTCTATCTGTGATTGGACGTAATAATCCTGTGTCGTGCTCAGTATTTTTGGTGCTCAGATTCAACAGACACCTATGTAACAGTTCCATGACAAGGTTGAACAAATTCATCTGAGATAATAGAAGATACCTGATATCCTTGTTTCTTCTCTATCAAACTGGTTGGTCACTCAAACTTGACTCAATTTAGAGAGAAATGTTAGTGAAATGGCTGGTTGAGTATCATCTCCTTGTACAGTATAGATACAAGAACGATGAAAATGATAACAAATATTTCTTATTGCCTGATCAAACTTAATAGAAGAAATACAGAAATGACAAAGTAGCTTATACATAGTTATATGTAAGGTGAAATATCTTAAGAGGCAAATAATCTTTTACAAGTAAAGTCTTGAGTAAATTATTAACCCTTACTGTTAAGAATGTGTTTGTGTGCCATGCACATGGAATGCTGGGAGCAAAGCCCTCCCCTCCCCTGTCTTGTCGACAAGAGACACAACACATGTGTGTTATCTCTGTAAAGGCAGGAGGGCGAAAAACATTTTGACTTTGGCCCTTCTAGTTTTATTAGGTTGCTTGCAATGCCACCTAGCGGCTAACGGAAGAACCATGGTAAATGAAGCAATATCTACAGATATATTGAATTTTTTTAGGAAGAGAAAAACAAATATTTTGTATCACAAAAGTGGGGAGTGGTGTAAAAATGTATTTAATGAGAAATTAATCATATAATATTTCCAGGAAACCATGGTAGAAAATGAAAAACGATCAACATTTCCCTATGACTCAAACCTTACACTCCTAAATTGGTTGGTAGGAAGTCAAGTAGGTAGATACTACAGAGCATGTGAATTTATGTTTAACTAGACTACTCATGAATCTATTGTGTTCCTGTATTAACAGTGGCTCATGATAATACTAATTCTTCTATTAAGGAAGGAATGCAGAATTTTAACTAATGTCTCATTGTCCTCTTGTTATATTGAGGATTTCAATATGATAAAGAAATGATATTCAGTCGAAACACAGACTCTACAAAATTATCAGTTGGTTGTAAATTGGTTTGTAAAGTGCTTTATTTTAAAAGTGCATTTTAAGCATAATATTCTCATAAAAATCTCACTACGATGGGCCAATTTTCCTGGGTAGATGCATAGTGTAATGATTATAGTCAAAGGAAATGGTCTTGTTGACCCAAGTTCAAATCCTAGATAAGGCTGTTTACATTTCATGTAGCGCTAATACTCTTGGGAAAGGTATGCATCCAACTACTCTCTTTCCAGCTATGAGTGAAAAGTAGGGCAGACTGAGCTCTTTAACCATGACAAGGTAACCAGTCTAGGAGAAGGAAAACTCTGAATTCAAACCTGTTAAATTCTGCTTAAGAAATTAACCTTGTGTCACATCCTAATCGTGCAGAGGGGTTGGTAAATATATGTATACAAGAGTAATGATGATATCTTTTCAACGCTTGTGGAATTTCTATAAATCCAATGAATATATTATAAAATCTCCCAGCATCTCTCTTTTCTATATCATTTTGTCAATAACAGAAGAAGATTAAAAATGTGTTCAGCTTCTATTTAAAAAAAAAAATCTGATTGTCTGAAGAAAAAGCAAAAGCAGTACAGAATTCTGTATTGAGATTGATTGCTTTAAGCATTTTCTTTCTCTGTATTTGTTAGTCTTAACTAAGCTATATAATAATTTTACATCTCCAGTTTAAAGAACTACTTATAAATCTAATTAATGATGTTTAATTAAACATGAATAATTATCTTAGGAAGACAGTTTTTTTCTTTTTTCTTTTGAAGTTTAGAAACTTAAATTCTAAAAGGGGAATGACTCCCTTGCTGTTCAGCTGATACTGACAATTGGCCATTCTGCTGATTATTATCATTTATTATTTGAGACTTCATCTCAATCCAATCTCTCTTTCCCCATGAGAAAGTAAAATGTTTTCATCTTAAAACCTTCCTCTGAATTCAATAACTATGAATACCAAATTTATTTGCTCTACATCAAATTGTTTGTCTCAATTATTTATAGATACATCATATCATTTATCATTGGATTTAAGACATGAAAGAAAATGATTTTGTTAGTGTAACCCTCATGGGATTTTGGAGTAACAGAAAAACAAATAAATAAATAAATAAAAAATGTCGTATTTGGAGTAACTAAGAAAAATAAATGAAAAATAAAAGCAGATGATTAAAAATTGAAATTCATGGGGAAGAAATGACTATCACAGATTGAGGAAACGATTAATGCAAGGGAGTTAACTCTATACCTAATTACTAAATAAGCAAACTTTTAAGTTTTATAATAAATCTGACAGAATGTAGTAAAGAATAAAGGGAAAATGTGGACAAAAGAACAACTCAAACAAGTAGATGTGGGAGATATATTTCATCATACATTGAGCAGGACTTCAACAATCTTTACTGATGAAGTCCTGCTCAATGCAAGACGAAATATATGTCCCACATCTACTTGTTTGAATTGTTCTTTTGTCCACATTTTCCCTCTATTCTTTACCATATATATATATATATATATATATATATCCCATCCAATGTAACATCTATTATGGGACAGAGTTAGTTTTATATAATTTGATATTCATTTATAGATTATGTTTTGTTTAATTTGATAATTTGAAACAATTATTTAGAATTTTAAAAAAATTCTGGTTTTATAAATGTTTTCAATCGTCTCATCAGGTACAAACAAGTGAATGAAATGAAACAAAAAAACTCAAATTTGAAAACTGTTTTGGCTGTTGGTGGTTGGAATATGGGCTCAAAACAATTTTCTGATGTTGTTGCTACAAAACAAACTCGCCAAACGTTCATTACAACAGGCATACAATTCTTGCGTGCAAGAAACTTTGATGGTTTGGATATTTGCTGGGAATATCCAACAAAGAGAGGAAGTCCTACACAAGACCAACAAAACTTTGGACTTCTTTTGAAGGTTAGTAACTTTAATCATCATAGTGTCCTAAAATTTACAATATTCTATACTTGTCCAGTATTTTCTTAACTTTTTGCTCAGAGTGAAATTTAAAAGCAATGAAAATATTTTTCATATAAAATTTTTGTATAGAATTTTTAAAATCTATTTAAAATAACAACAAAAACAAGGTATTTTTACATTTTTGTATATAAGAATAATCTAAACTGGTGAAAATTATTAGTAATTACCTTTTTATTTAGTAAATTAAGGAAAAGTTTCAATGGAAAACATTGGTTTAATGTTTTTTTAGCAATGTTTTCTATGTTAGATAAGAAAAACACACTCATTTCCTCTTTAATACACAAAAGCATTTCTATTTTTTGAATTTGACCTTTTAAAAATTTTGAGTATATTATAAAGAAAATAACACTAGCGGCAGTACTCCTAGGTTTGAATGGAGTTAACCGCGAATTAGATACAGTATCTAATAAAATAAACAAACAATAATTTTTGGGAGAATAAGTGCTTAATTGGAGTCGTACCTAATTTTGAAAATTAATTAATTAATAATGAATTAGGCAGGAATACCTATTTAAATGTATGGCTTTCTCGATTTGTTTAGCCATACATTTAAATAGGTATTCCCGCCTAATTCATTATTAATTAATTAATTTTTAAAATTAGGTACGACTCCAATTAAGCACTTATTCTCCCAAAAATTGTCGGCCAAAAGCCATTCCAAACAAACTGTGTTTAAAACAATAATTTATTTTTTGTTATGTGTAATGAAATATTTAAAAAATATTTCAGGAATTAAGAGCTGCATTTGAGGAAGATGCCAAGAAAACCCATTTACCTCGCCTTCTTCTTGGAGTTATTGTTGGTTCAGATGATAATTTAATTGAAAATGCCTATGATATTAATGCTATTAATACGTAAGTATGAATTTATTTAATAGATAACATGATGTTTACAATTAAGAAAATATGAATATAAATTGATATTTAAAAAAAATGTTTTTTTTTTTTTTCAAATTTGTTGCTTAGAATTTTTTTGTTTAGGAACTTTTAATTTTGTTTTTGTATTTTAATGAAATTTTTAATTCAAATAATTAGTGCATTAACTCAGCATTTCCAGTATAATTTTTTATAAAATTTAAGTCAATGTTTTTTTGTTGAAACCTGTATACACAAATACATATCTATCTATCTATCAATAGTATTGGACCCCCCCCCCAACCCCCAAAAAACAAAACAAGACAGTGAAAAAACTTAACCATTTTTAAAAAAATTATTTCTGCAAATTCTAATGAATCTTCAATGACACAGACACATATAGGAGGTGATTATGGGATGTGCATAGTGTAATGGTTAGAGCCATAAGAAATGGACTCATCAAGCTGAGTTCAAATCCTGGACAAAGCTATTTGCATTTCACATACCACCAATACTCTCAGGAAAGGTATGAATCTAACTATTGTCCCTCTAATGGATAAATAGTAGGGCAGACTGGGCTCTTTACCATTGGTTAGGTAACCAATTTAGGAGAAGGAAAACTCTGAATTCAAAACTGTTAAACTACACTTAAGAAATTGACCTTGTTGATGAATATATATATATATATATATATATATATATATATATATATATATATATGTGTGTGTGTGTGTGTGTATAGGAAGTGATTATTTTCCTTGATGATTGTTGTCAAATTTCCCTTACTTGTAGCAAAAAGTCATAGTTTTCTAAATAGAAAATTATCAGAAATACCAAAAGACAAAAAAAGAAATTTCTAAGAATTTTCTTTTCTTTGGTTATTTATCCTAATTTGTGATTAGTCATTTGCTAACGAGTTTTTGTTACAACTAAGGGAAATTTATCAACAATAATCAAGGAAAATAATCACATCCTATGTGTGTCTAAGTCATTGAAATTTCATTAACATTTGTGCCAATAATATACATATACTCACTCAGAGAGAGGGGGGGGGAGAATGATTAATATATATATATATTTTATAGGATACAATACAATTAAAGGGCAATTGTTACCATTGGTTTCAAAGCAGCATACTAGCCACTTATCACCTGGACAATGCATCTGTGAAAAACATTGTATTGTACACTATAACAAATAAATATAGCTCATTCACCTGTAATCGAGCACTATTTATCCAATACAAAATACCCCTCTCTCTCTCTCTCTCTCTCTCTCTCTCTCTATATATATATATATATATATATATATATATGGGAGGATATGTGCTTAATTGAAGATATATATATATATATATACTAGCAAAATAATTGTAGATATATATATATATATATACTAGCAAAATAAAAAAAACGCCATCCAGGCGATGTAAAAATAAATGTTTGAAAGATATTGCTTGAGGAGGTGGAAGTTAAAAATTAAATGTCGGAGAGTTTGAACCATAAATCATGAAATGATCAAATTTATTAAAGGAGTAAAAAAAAATAAAACAATTTGAAATCGAAACTAAGTTCTATTAACTATGAATATCTATTAAAATAAAACAAACTATATATATATATATGATACTGGGGATGTATCTTATTAAAACAATGAGGACTGTCTAATGTTGCATGCTCAAATTTTGAGTGTATTTATTCTGTTATGACGATTTCGGGTATAGTGACCTAAGCAGTGACATAGTTTTTGTTACAGACAAAAACTGGAAGCGAATCTCCATTATTAATATATATATATATATATATATATATATATGTGAAGAGAGGAAGTAAATCCGACGGTATGTAATATATCAAGAAAAATGAAAAAACACAGGTTTAAATGGATTAAGTGGTGAGTTTATTGGCCGACGCTGCAGTCGTTAGATCATCTTCAGGGCTACAGTGTTTCGATCTATTAATTAGATCATTTTCAGGGCATAAGATAAGAAATTATTTATCACAGAATAATGAGAAAAGTAAATAATTTCTTATCTTATGCCCTGAAGATGATCTAATTAATAGATCGAAACACTGCAGCGTCGGCCAATAAACTCACCACTTAACCCATTTAAACCTGTGTTCTTTCATTTTTCTTGATATATTACATATATATATATATATATATGATGAAACTTTATATCTAAATGATGTAATAGCCTTGTAGTGAATACTATATATATATATATATATATATATATATATATATATATATAGTATTCACTACAAGGCTATTACATCATTTAGATATAAAGTTTCATCAGCCATTCTAAAATAATAATAATAATAATAATAATAATGTTGTGAGGTGTGGTTTCGTATTCTCTGTTGTAGTAGTATCAATAATTCTTCGAGCGTAATCGTAGTTCAGGTCTTAGCATCAAGTCGCTAATTTCATCTCAGTCCTCTAAACTGTTTCTATATATCTCCTGCTGTAATACACATATGTAAATGAGATAACACGCCATTGGTTATCTCACTACAAATAATAATGGTAATTTTTCTTATAAGATATTCATTAACCCTAGATTAAAAGAATCAAAGGTTGTAGCTGGGTGAAAAACGTTCCCTGTGAGAGTTTGATTTACTAAACAAATGAAAGAAGAAAAGATGATGTTGAAATGAAATCTGTATCCTTTGTGGGGAAGATTCAGAAATGATTTTCTTTGTTAGAGACTGCAGTGTGAAATCTTATTGGAATCAATGAATGTAATTCATCTGAAAACATCTTGCATAAAAGTAGTAATAAAAGAGAAAGAAACTACCAATGTTTCTATGAATGGGGAAGTGGTTGAAGTGATTGTTTCCCACAAAGGCTATGCTGCAATGTGTTATGCACCCTAGCCAAAATAGAAGACAAAATAAACTGAGTAGAAGAGGATCAAACTGTCTATGTTTCAATGAATGGGGAAGTGGTTGAGGTGACAAGAATTGATCCTCTCTTATAAGGCGGCAACCAATTATGCACCAAAGTGGAGGACAAAATAAGATGAGAGAGATTAATGAAGATATGAGAACAGCTTTACATAATCAAATGAATCTGGCTTTTGTATAGACACAACGAAGCATTAATTGTTAGACACTAGATAACCTTTGCAATAGATGTAATATTTAATTTGATTAAAATCAAAAGTGAAGACCTAAAAGTTTGTTAAAACAGTCAATCTCTTTCAATTAAATTCCATCTATTAGAATAAGGGAAAAATTCTAATGGAAAGATAACATTTTGGTCTTTAAAGTGTTCAAGAACATTGGCTATTTCCTAACCCATTGCACAATCAAATTAAGACCAAATCAAGAATTTTAAAGTTTCGGGATAAAGAATTCCATCATCAACAGTGATATACTATTCAAAATTTTCAAATGGTTCTAATATGATATAAATTATTTCTTTTATGCTAATTTTCTGTAATGCTTTTTTTTTAAATTGTGAACATAGCATTTCACATCACATTTTTTTAAATTGTGAACATAGCATTTCACATCACATTCTTTTATAATTGTGAACATAGCATTTCACATCACATTCTTTTTTAAATTGTGAACATAGCATTTCACATCACATTTTTTTAAATTGTGAACATAGCATTTCACAACACATTTTTTTTTAATTGTGAACATAGCATTTCACATCACATTTTTTTAAATTGTGAACATAGCATTTCACATCACATTCTTTTATAATTGTGAACATAGCATTTCACATCACATTCTTTTTTAAATTGTGAACATAGCATTTCACATCACATTTTTTTAAATTGTGAACATAGCATTTCACATCACACCAGTGTGTTGTGATGCATTTTAATAACTAATATATATGCATAATATTTTAACAAAATTTATTTTCATTACAGATCAGTAGATGCTGTATCCCTATTGTCCTATGATTTCTATTCCCCATCCACTTCTAAATTTACTATTCATACAAGTCCCCTTCATGCAGGAAATATAACTACAGGTATATCAGGCAGAAGGAATGTTGTAAGTAACTTTTAACAAGTCATGTATATCATTCAATATTATACTTATGAGTTTTAGCATAATTTAAATCATTTCTTTACAAAAGATGATAATTTAATTGTAATTATTTTTAGGAAAATGCTTACATAAATTGTATATGACAACGTTTTGTGCAGAAAATCATTTTAAAGAAATATCAAACACAGTGGTATCTTGACTTACAAATCCACCAACTTTTTTTTCACAAGTCATTTGGTTAATTTTTTTCTAAATTTATTACTCCAAAGAAAAATACTATTCATAAAAAAATAAACATTAAAACATATTACAGCACATAATTCATTATATTGTATTTTATCATCTTTTTATACAATACAGTGCTACTTTTCTTGTTACAAAAAAACATAAAAGATCAGGCTATTTTTGGGGGTGAGGGGTGGAGCTGGAATGGATTAAGGGTATTTCAGTTTATTTCAAAGATTGATTTGATATACAAGAAAATTAAGTTATGAATTGAATGAGATAAACTTGTAAGTCAAGGTATGACTGTTGAGGGAAATTTCCAATTTTCCTTTAGAGACAATATTAGTTTAATAAAAAAAGATTTCATTTTATATCTATGAGCCTCTTTTTCAATCCATTATTAGATTGAAGTTTTCTTTAAGGTTTTTAAGACATACAGAATAAAATGACTTAATCTTATGTACTGGTCAATGATGTATTTGTAGAGGATTTTAATTTACAATTTTCTTTCTCCTTAATCAGTTGCTCTACCAAGACTAGAGACCACATTCTGTTCAGTAAAAATGATTTACATTATTTATGGTATCTATAAATCTTGCATGACTATGAGGCTGTGTTGGGATATCAGCACCTGCCTCATAGGGAGAAAGGTTATGTAGAAGACAGTTACCCCATGTTGCAGGTCTCTCTTCTTCATGACACTGATGTTGTCCAAGGGAAGAGCAAGATGTCATACAATTTGGCAACAATGTCTCTGCAGAAGTTGACAGAATGAGGTTGAACACTATGTTAACCAAACTTAGGGAATCCAACACTTAATTTCGTTCCCTTAGGGTAACCTGTCATGCTGGTAGAGGGTTTAAATTCATAGTTTTTCTCCTCCTAGATTGGTTGAACTACTAAGGCTAGAGAACCCAATCTATCCTACTATTTATCTGTAGCTGAAGAGAGAAGAAATAGATTCATGTCTTTTGACATGATATTATTATCATGCAGTGAAACAACAGTGAAACACAACTGATTGTGTCTATTTTCTATCATGATAACCATTACACTATCTGTGCCTTATATTCTATATGATGATAATTAACAAAATGAAACCTGTAAAGAATGATACTGAAATATAAGAGTATATTAGAGTAGATCAATATGTTTGAAGCCTAACACAATTATTAGGTGAACTGTGATTTGTAATTTTCCTTATATAAATTGTGGAAATCTAAGTTATAATGATGCGTGGGACTTGAAGAAGAGGAAGAAAATTTCAAAGCAGAAAATGTTGTCACTTGATCTCAGGAAAATAAACGAAAAACATGTTGGTTACAAAAAACATTCACTTTTATTTCAGATGTTACATTTCTTTTCCCAGTCTCAAAGGAAGAGTTGGAGTAGTTTTTTTGAATCAATGGAGGAAAATAGTCCCTTTTTCATTTATAAAGCATTGCTCATGTCCAGTTTCACTAAAGCCCCAAATTAAATGATTTCATCAGCCTGGAACACTACAAATCTAAATCTCTCAATTTACACATAACTGCATATAGTCAATCAAAAAAGTGCTCATGTGTTTCCCATTGTACCCAGGATTGCCTCAGCAGTTATTAAACCTTTGACCAGTCCCCGTCAATCACATCTGCTATAGCCAAACACTGAGTATGTTGTGGGAGCCTTTAAATTACATAAATGATTAATATTTCCCACCAAATTGTCATTATATATTGAGATTGTCACTGTATAATCTCCAAATTATGTGATTAAGTGAATTGACAAGGAAGGAGGTTATATTAAAATATAGATATTTGTTATGTAAAATAAATGCGTTTTTCATATCATTAAGCTACCGATTAATTGATATACTATGCCACTGAAAATTTGATGATAGACCTCTGTTCAAGCCTGGAGCACTCACTTTGATTTGCCATCATTTTGAATAACCTAAAATATTTTTGTGAGATTAAAATAATTTTTGTTATAAACCAATTCAAAACAATGCAGAGTTTACATTTTGGGGAAAAAAATGTATAAAATAAAAAAAATGCCTTTTGCTTTTTTCCAAAAAATTATTCTTATTTATTGAATGACCTTTGTACTTTCAATTAGTAATTAACTAGATGAGTATTCTTGAGATAATTACCAAGATATAAAATAATTGTGAAATCTTTTTATAATGTGCAGTGACCATCCTAATTTTGTATAGTATGGAAAAATGTTCCAAAGATTAAATTTCAAAAAAATCCTTCTCATATAGAGTCAGCCATGACAAAAACACAAAATGCCCCATAGATTGTACAATGTTCAGTTATTTTTTTTTATTGTTGTTTTTCTTTTTGTATTTATGCCTTGCTTTGTCTCTTTTCAAATAAATTATGTTATTTTATCATCTTTGGTTGGATATTTAAAAAATATTTCTAAATAATAAAGAGTTTATATTGTTTTGCATTTAAATAAATTGTGTATGTTTAAAACTATTCTTCAAAAATCAATAGGATCTACCAAACATTTATAACTAAAAAACTTATAATTTATTATTTTGGATTGTGCTATCCCAATTTTTATAAACTAAATATTAATTTTCCCCAATGATAGGAATATGTTGCAAATTCCTGGGTTGAAAATGGAATGTCAAAGGAGCTGATTAACATAGGAATTGCTTTGTATGGACACAGTTATCATATGCAAGAAGCAAAGATAAAAGGTGAAGGTGCTGCTGTATCTGGACCAGGTTCTTCTGGACGTTTCACAGGTATAGAAGGATTTCTGGCCTATTTTGAAGTAAGTAAAGTTTCAATAAAGTTTCTTTGTTTATTTCTTATCTTTTTATTATTTGTTGTTGGTAGAATTTATTCTTTAACCAATAGAGAAGTCACCAATCAGCCAGCCAATTTTTGGAATTAGAGTTTCAATTTTTGGGGAATGTCTAACTTTAACACAGTCCACACCTGTACAAAATTTCAGAAAAATCGAAGGGGGTGGGTGACAATTTTACTTTTTCTGGATGATTTGACATGGAATTGCCCAGTTGCTCTTTTTATCACAAAATTATTCAAATTAAAGAAAATAAAATTAAAATTAATAATCATAATGAATCTTTTCACACACACACACACACACACACACACACACACACACGCACGCACGCACATTAAAAAAAAAAGGTCATGCAGATAAAAGAAAAAGGTGAGTAAAAGGGATCAGTTTTGAGTGTGAGTTTTTCATATCTTGTTGGTAATGATGATTAAATTTTTAAATAATATTACTGTTGGTAATTTTATCATTATTTATGGTAAAACAGGTAAGTGTTACATCTCTGATCAGTATGAACATAAATGCTGGCATTATTATTTGCTCCTTTTGAGTTTTCACATCAGCATTAGCTGATGGTCTTTCACTGGAGTCTGAGTGACAGCAAGTCTCCTCAGGTCTCCAGGACTCTGCTGAGTATTCTGGCAGATTGCAGCAGTACAGTGTTCTGAATGGTTTCAACCCTTCCTCTGATTTCCAAACTTTCCATACCCTTTTCCAATCATTTTGGGACTGTTCCAAGTGCACCAACTACAATTGGTATCACTTTCACTTTCATATTCCATAATTTTTTCAGTTCTCTGGCAAGGTCCAGATATTTGTCCATTTTTTCATTTTCCTTTAGCTTCACCCTGGTGTGAATGTCAGGTCCCACAATAATGCTAACAACCAGTTTGGCCTTCCCGAATTAATTTTCAAAGAGGTTGTGCTGCACGTGCATTCAAAGGACGTACAGACCACACCGTAATTCAAATATATTCTTTATTTTTCATACGGTGCATGCTGTGAAAACTGTAAATTAAATGAAAAGTCACAAAATCACACAAAATACAATAAATTTACAAAACAATAAAACAAATAAGACAAATTTTACATAAAAGGATAAAAAACACAATTACCAGGAAAGGTTTACGCCTTGTAATTCTACCGAAAATTCTAACTATAAAAACATTCAAAGCTAAAGCTATGAATTACAAATTAAACATACGAAGGGGGTTAGGGGTTTTTAAACTCATTTGCCATAAAAGGCACAAACAGTATATTAAATAGGGAAAAGGATAATTTTCATTTAGAGAAATTACAAATTAAAAACGAAAAATAACACATGTAAATATTAAATGCAGTTTTAGAGAAGAGAATGGAGAATTTGCCTACCTTTGTTGGCACGTAGGGACTTGGACATAAACGAGACCAAAGTCTTAGTAACTTTTATACTAAGAATGCGGTTCCAAAATATACCGCCCAAATTTGCTCTGTGAGAGAGAGCCTCAAGGTTTGTGACCTGCTCAAGGTGGTCACCTCAAAGGGAAAGAAAGCTTCTTGCCAGGAATCCCTAGACCTGACTGTTTACCAAAATTACTACTCACAGTCCAAGACCCTACAAACTTTTATCTTTTACTAAAACTTTTTGCTCTACTGCCTAAGGCAGTGATTCACTTTTACATAACAACACAAAGGCAAAATAAGTACTCCAAACAATCTCAAAAAATGCATTTACACATATTTTAGGGGTTTTTAAAACCCAAGAACTAGTATTATCTGCATTATTTGGACTATTGTCCCCATCTTCATTGTTATTTGTACAACGTTTCGGCCGATATACCCTCCGGCCTTCTTCAGGTATTTCTTGTCGGACTCAGGAACCTTCTCGGACTCGGGAACCTTCTTTTCGAACTCGGGAACTTTCTAATAAGAAATACCTGAAGAAGGCCGGAGAGTATATCGGCCGAAACGTTGTACAAATAACAATGAAGATGGGGACCATAGTCCGAATAACGCAGATAATACTAATCTTCAAGCCTCATCTCAAACATTCCAAGAACTATTTCTTTTAAGGGAACCATTTTTACCAGTGGGAATGACCAGGTCACAGGGTACCTTATTCAGGGTAAGGAGAGAAAAGTGGGAGGGGAAGCATAAACCAGACTTGATGACCATGACAATACAAATATATACAATTACTGCCTAAAACGGTGGCAGCGATAGCTGGCACTGCAAAATCCACCAGTTGACAAGTTCTTTCTTTTTTGTTTATCAACACTAGGTCTGGTCTTCTTGCTGGGATAAGGTGATCTGTTTTTATTTCAAAGTCCCAGAGAATTTTATGCGTTTCGTTTTCAAGAACAGATTCCGGTTTATGCATATAGCATTTTGTTGTATGGTCAAAATTAAATTTTTTGCATAATTCCCAGTGGATCACCTTCCCAACCCAGTCGTGTCTAGTTTTGTATTCTCGTTGTGCTAGTTTGCTACATTTGCAGAGTATATGGTTTACAGTCTCATCTCTATTCCTGCAAAGTCTACATTTACTATTTTGTTGTGTCCTATCAATTTTCGCTTTGATGTAGTTTGTCCTTATGGCATTATTTTGTGCAGCAATTATAAGTGATTCAGTTTCTCTTTTGAGGTCTCCTTTTCTTAACCATGTCCAAGTCTTTTCATGTGCAACTTCTTCAATTTGTCGTTTGAAGCGTCCATATAATTGTTTTTCTTCCCATTTTCTTCTTCTTCTTCTTCTTCTTCTTCTTCTTCTTCTTCTTCTTGCTGCTGCTGCTGCTGCTGCTGCTGCTGCTGCTGGTGGTGGTGGTGGTGGGTTATTATATGCAAATTCTTCTTCTTCTTCTTCTTCTTCTCATTACTTTATTCTCATTTTAACATTTTTGTGTCAACAAAAATTCTAGCTACAGCATTTTTACTAGGTTATTATATGCAAATTGAATCCTTATTATATTGTTCAATAATATTTTTCTTTTTCTGATAATAGGTCTGTGATATGATAAAAAATGGTGCCACTGTTACATTTATGGAAGAGAGAGGTGTTCCTTACCTGGTACTGGGAAATCAATGGGTTTCTTATGAAAATGAAAAGAGTGTTACATTAAAAGTAAGTAAATGATTCACAATGATTAATAAATGATGCAAACATTTGTCACATCCTGAATTAAGTTTTCTTATTAAGGGAAAGGATTTGTAAATTGAAGCTTTTTAAAGTCTGTAAATCAAGGGGTCACTGTTAATAGTGTGGCACCTTTCTCATAGGTGAATGATTATGATTTAACAAGGTTGCAAGTAAAATATATTAAAATTATTAACTTAAAAGTCACCCTATTGGGTGGAAATTAAGCTAGCTTCTGTAGAGGGCTTTTGATTTGACCTTTGACACAACAATAACCCTTTATACATTGAATACATATCAAATTTTATTAAACTAGGAAAATATCTAAAAAAAACAAACAAACAAAACAAAAAACAATTGTCATCATACAAAAAAAATTGTCACAAAAAATTATGTAAAAAATCACAGAAAACAATTCCAAGTTTTAATAACTTGGGAAATCAAAATTTCAGGATTGAAGGTCTAGATTCAGCCTTGAAAATCTTTAATTTGCTCATGAAGTTGGTTTGATTCCAAAGTAGTATGATATGTTGGACTACAGCCTCTAGGAGTAAAGATGAAAAAATGTGACACACTGACAATTACATTTATTATTAGAGGTATGTAGAGGTATACCTCTTCCTGCTTAATTCCTGGAAAATTAGTCCCAAAATGTTGATGCTGTGATGGTAAGAAAGTGAGAAAATATTAAAATGCATTTTTTTCTCATTGTTTTTGCAGACAAATTTTGCAGTTAATGAAGGTTTTGGAGGTGTAATGGTTTGGTCTTTTGATGTTGATGATTTTTCTGCTCAATGTGGTGGGAAAAAATATCCTTTGCTTCAAGCCATTTATGATGCAGCACAAAAGTAAGTTTTATTTTAAAAGATCTTTTTTTATAGTCTGTATTTAAGCTTAGATTGTCCAACAAATAAGCACAAGACCTTTAAATATGAATATTTGAATAAAGGCACAGAACTATTAAATACATAATATGACATAAAGCAAATATTATTTGTATCTAGATTTATTATAGTGCACAATAGAGCTGAATTCTAAATATTAAACAAAAGTTCTAAAATCAAATACTAGAAAAATATCTTTAAAAAGTCCTTTATAATTCAAAAGATATATTCACATTTACAAAATAAAATATATGGAATTAGTCCTAATTGTTTAATTACATATTTTGTCCCACCATGGTGTAATGTTTAGTTAGTCTCAAAGTTCCATTAATACTGAAGAGTGAGTTTGATTCTTGCTGGATGCCACATACATGTGACCTTGTGTCACATCCTACCCATTGTTGAAGGGGTTAGGTAAATATATAGTTAATTTTGAAGTTTAATAAATTGATCACAAGACGTTCATTCTCTATTTATTGAAATTATCAACTCTCATTGATTTGTGCTCATTTTCCCCAGTTTTTATTTTCAACATTATAATTATGTACCATAAAAATAAATGACAAATTTTATCAATATAGATTTGCTTATTTGTCAATGATTTTTTAACAATAAAATTATATTTTTATGGATATCAATTTGTATCATCTCAAATCAATTTTTAATTGTGAAATTCACTTAAAAATAATTTAAAATTTTATTTTTTTTAAAACAAAAGTCTTTTCCCTTTTGGATTATTTTATTTCAGCACATTTTTTTTTCTTTAATCTTATGATTTTACAATCAAAGAGAATTAATGAAAACAGAGGATTCATTCAAAATTATTATGAATTTTATTATAGATAAAAGAAAATAAGATTTGATATTTAAATGAAAATTATATTGTTCAGCAAATATTTTTACAAATTGGAGCTTTGATTTTATTAAATATCTTAATTTTATTTTTTTTATTTAACAAGGCTCCAGCACCAGATAAAAATTTTATTCAATATTTTGAAGCTTTAATTTCACAGATTTTTGTATTGATTTTGTATGCAGATTTCTAATGAAGCTGACAATTTTCATAACATCTATCAACTGACAAATCACTAAAAGTTAGACAATCCCATAAATCCATTTTCATCTTCACAAAGATAATCCAGAATTTCTAGACTGAAATCATGAATGTTTGCTTTTTTAAGATCAATGAGATAGTCACTTGTTCAGGCATAGAATTTTATTATTCAAACTTTTTATGTTATGTGAACATTTCAAAATTCATGTGCAGCATTAAGGTTTTATTGCATGACATAATTTTTTGTTGCATACGACTGTGCAGCGACTTTGAGGGAACGCTGATCACAGAAACAGCAATCTTTTACTTAAATTAATCATATTTTCTTTTTCAATTTATGAATAAATAAAAATTTCATAATTATTTTTCAGTGCTCTTGAAAAATTCCTACTGAACCCATGTAATTTTATCAATCCTACTGTCAAAAATTAATCTCCCACTCACCAAAAAAAAAAAAAAAGAAAAAAAAAAGGGATCAAGTTACCTTTAAGCACCCTAGGGGCAACGGATTCAGAGGGACATGTTTCGCTTTGTACTGTCAACATCCGATTGTTTGTTAGGGGTTAACAGTTTTATAATTAAAAAAAAAATGCATCTAAAAATCATCTGGTAACAAACAACCGGATGTTGACGGTGCAAAGCGAAACATGTCCTTCTGAATCCAAGTTATCCCTGGGGTGCTTAAAGGTAACTTGGTCCAAAAAAAGATAAAAAGCCTTTAATTTTTTTCAATGTATCATACAATTTCCAAGAGATAATATGTTTGAATAAAAAGTTTAATTGATTAATTCAATATTAAAAGTAATCATTTGTTTGTCTTTTTTCCCCCAGATGAAGACTCAATGAAAAACTTCAGTTCAAGTCATGACAATGGATTTTTTGGAATATCTTGTGAAGAATTTATAGTTTGTAATAATGGAAATGGCTTTAAATGTCATTGTGAAGCAGATCAATGCTGGAATAGAGAAGAATATACATGTACGGATGCAAAATTGGTAACATGTCAATAGAACATATAAACCTTCCAATGTCCTTCATGATTCAACTAACAATCTTATATAACCATTTTATCTTATATAACACTGTATAAATAAATATAATCAATAAATTTAAAATTCAACTTTAGAAAATATAATAAAAAAGTATTGTTGTATATTTTAAAAATATTTTTTATTTATAATTCCTATGTATGATTAAATATTTACAAAAGTGTGTGTGTGTGATATATATATATATATATATATATATATAGAGAGAGAGAGAGAGAGAAGTTGTGTTTGTTGAAAGTTCTATGTATCTTGTGAATCAATCTATTATTAATTTGTTTTAATTTTTTTTTTTACACATTTGAATATTTCTAATACTTATATTGTTTTACTTATCAAATATGACAGAAAGTTAAGTGAATTTACAAGTAAACTTCTAATAGATATAAACAAATTAATTAGATGTTAAACAGAGGAGTCAGCCTTTATTTCAGGTTACAAAATTTTCTTTAGTTATTTTTATATTAATTAGAAAAGAAAACTATCAAATTATTTATACAAGAGTTGAAAGCCAAATTATTTCATTGTTAAAAATGAAATTATTCATTATATAGAAAAAATTGTGTAGAAATGAAATTACAAAGAAAAAAACGTGTGAAAATCCAAAAGTTAGATTAACAGTGCAATATTTTATTTTTCATTTTTTTTTTTTTTACTGATGTGTGTTGGCCAATGCAATTGAGAGGTGGCTAAATAAAATTGCTGAAAAGAAGGTATAAGTTACAGCTGTGTGTAGAAAACAAAAAGAAGACAAAGTGCAAGGTTTGAAAAAAGGAGATATTATATAACTAATATCTTTTGATGCTTAACAGCAAAAATAATATGTTAATAATATTCTTAAGTACTGAACATACTAATATATTTATTTACAAATGAAATAATTCTTTTGAAGATACAAAATGAAAGATTATGTAAAAAAAAGATATGACACTATCTTATAGTTTCTTCAGTATCTTTTCTCATATGAGCTATTTCGTTTCATTTTCACCTTGTTGTGTGTGCATGTGTAGCAAGATGGGGAATATCCTGAGTTTTGCGAGAACTACTATTAGAAAAGAGAGGAAGAAGAAATAAGAGATAGTAAAGGTTTTTAAAAAATAGTGATGAGCACAAAAACGGTTGTCGTGAGTTTGACTGGGGGTGAACCCCCGAATGGAAAATTGAATGTCAACCGGAAGTTTCGGGTGTTGACCGGAACCGGAAGTCACGTGGTGACATAGAATGACAAAGAAAAATACCGGCCTCTTTTTGCTTTCCGAGGCCTAGGGGTATGGACCGGACCTCTGGTCCCTGTTGTGGGATCGCAGTAATTTAACAGTGTCCTCTCTCTCTTTATCTCTGCCTTTCCTCCTCTTCTGAACAGAGCCCACGATACGAGCCTGGAAATAAAAGCTAAGCAGCTTCTGACGATATATTTCTTGCGTTGTACTTTTTTATCGACAAGATGACTGCCACAGGCCGAACGCCTTTCTAGTGTCGTGAATTTAGAGGCACGTTGACAAGACCCGCTATACAACATATATCGCTATTAGAACATTATGTATATCCGTTTTGGTACAGTGAATATATACTGCCACGTTACACATGTATGTGTGAGAGAGTACATCTCTCTCTCTCTCTCCTCTCTCTCTATCTATCTATCTTTCTCTCCCACACCAATCCCTATTAATGAAATATACTTAAAAGAGAATCTTTTGCCTAAATGCATATTATACATCATCATCAGGTCATGATGAAAGTATGGATATCCATGACTCTCTCTCTCTCTCCCTCTCTCTCTCTCCCTCCCCCTCTCTCTCTCTGTCACTATGATTATAAAAGTTCCTGTTTTTTTCATACAAAAAATTATTCTCTATTCAGAAACATTTTTTGTATTACTAAAATATAGAAACCAAACAGCTACTATTCATCCACTTAACAATTTGAAACTTTAACCCATTGGCCTTCAAATACTCTGAAGTCACAAAAAGAAATGCACAAAACATATTCCAATTTTGCTCTAGTATGCAGACATCTTTTAATCACCCATCATTTCATTAAAAGAATGGCTGTGATTGGTCATAATATCAAACCTTTTATAATTAGTATATGATATGATCTTACCAAGCGTGAAATATTGTATTGTAAAATACTGCTCATCTTGGAATATCAGGCTTATTGCTTCAAATGGTTAAAATATTTTATTAGAATTGAAATGGTGATGAAGTCATCTGATTATATATTCTTCTTTTTCTTTGTACTTCATCAACTCAGAGAAGACAGGTTTGGTTTCTTTGTTTAATGGCATATCAAACTTTGTGGGTTAGCTAATGCCAAAGCTATTCTTGTAGAAGATCACTAGTGATATTACTATTAGTAGCTGGGGAGATGAAGGATATTAGTCTGAAAATAGATAAAATCACATAATTGGAGTTTTAAATTGGCTTACTACAATGATGCATTTCAGCAGGTTAGCCGCTATACCACTTGGACTTCCACTAGAAACGACTGGTTTATGCTTCTTAGTATATTTTTATCTTAATGGCTCTGGAATGTTTTTAGTAAAAAATGAAAATGAAGAACTTACACAACATCAGGGCCCTAATAAGCATAGAAACATCTTTCTATGATTAGTATATCAATACACCAATAACAAATAGAAATAAATCTTTATGTAGGATCAAAAGAATTATCAAATTCAAAAATATCAAAAGCATTACATAGTTATCTAAGAAAATCTTTCAAAGAACTTTAAAAGGGAGGTGGGTGGTGTACTGGTTAGAGTCATAGGAAATGGATGAAGCTACAGTTCACATAGCGCTAATACCCTTGGGAAAGGTATGAATCCAACTATTCTCCCTCCTGCTATGGGTAAATAGTAGAGCAGACTGGGTTCTTTAACCTTGGTTATGCAACCAGTCTAGGAGAAGGAAAACTCTGAATTCAAACCTCTTAAATCTCTGCTTGGGGTGGTCACTACTAGAATAGGCTCAGGCCTACTTAGAGATCTATTTCAATTTATTTTTTTATAAGATTTTTGGATGTTTGTTTTTTAGAAGCATTGTTGAATAAAATACTTTTTTTTTTAAATAGAAAATGAACTTGACAAGTGTATAGAACATCATACAGACTGTTTTGACTTTATTAAGTCTCATCAGCGATGTATACTAACGACTTCCCTCTGACAGAAATCTATTTCTGTTGGAGGGAAGTCGTTAGTATACATCGCTGATGAGACTTAATAAAGTCAAAACAGTCTGTACGATGTTCTACACACCGAGTGATCCTTTGCCGGGATTACACTTGTCAAGTTCATTTTCTATAAAAATAAAAAAAAGTATCGAATTTTATGCGATACATGCATTGTAATTGCCTTCAAGCAAAAATATAATATATACTTTATTTTTTTATGTTTTATGAATATCTAAAAACCTTTTGCATATTTAGAACTGCAGTGACATATAATGGTTATTGTCACAGTGTGTGATATTGTGCTAATCCTATTAGATTGAATCAAAAATTTATCCATGGAATTATCTTTATAGAAAAGTATTTATATTTAAATATTGTCGGCTGAAAATAGCCATATGTTTGTTTACGTTCTCAAAAGTATTTATAGCATCCATATAATATTTTACATAAATTTCATATGGAGAAATGCAGACAAACATTGGATATTATACTGAATGGAAGTTTATTAAACCAAAATGTTTAAATCAAATTTTTAAGATCAATATTCAAATAAGCCTTCCCATTCATACTGTGAACCGCTATTTTGTTGTAGATATAAATACAATTTCATGTTATTAGTATGTAGATATTGTTAACAGTCTTAATGATGTAAAACAATTTTACTAATAATTGAGGTTTAAATAAAAAATAAAATCAGGGAGAATGTGGTGTAAATAACAAAGGGAATTGTGACTTGTATAGTAATATAGTTTCGGTTACATACAGACAAACACACAATCTCCATTATAATTAGATGGGAGTAAAATGATGTTTCGACATTACCACAAATTATAAACTTCCATCCAGTATAACATTCCTTGTTTATCTACATTTCTCCATATACTGTTGGATTGATTTCATCATTTTACTCCCATCGAATTATAATGGAGATTGTGTGTTTATCTGTATGTAACCGAAACTATATTACTATACAAGTCACAATTCCCTTTGTTATTTATACCACATTCTCCATGATTTTATTTTTTATTTAAACCTCAATTATTAGTAAAATTGTTTTACATCATTAAGACTGTTAACAATATCTACATACTAATAACATGCAATTGTATTTATATCTACAACAAAATAGCAGTTCACAGTGTGAATGGGAAGGCTTATTTGAATATTGATCTTAAAAATTTGATTTTTAATAAATATATACTTAGTATTATTGATTTCTAATTGTTTGGTTTTATCTTATTGAATATGAGCAAAAATTTCGGGGATAAATCTTAAAAGAAATCCATTAACAAGAAGAAATAACTGTAAAATTATTATTTACTTCCTATTTTAACTAAATAGTTAAATTAGGAAAATTTACCACTGAAAAACGGGAGTAATGGAAAATGATGGAAGAGTTAGTTTCAAAGTTGTTCTATTTTTCGATTATACCCCCTCTGTTCTAAATATTTTTATCTGAATTCTTATTCAATTTCATTAGCCTTTCTAATTTAACGTGATATTTTATTATATTATATCTTAAATACTTGCACCCGGAGGGTGCATATATTTGCTAGTAACTTTAATATATATAAATTAGGCAAAGGCACTGATTGACTTAATATTTCTACAATATTTTCCTACAAAATATCTTTTTCATTTAATAAACACTTTATCCAATAAATTTACAGATCCAACTTCTCAGCACAAAACCAACACAGGATATAAACTTGTAAAATGTCATTCACTCTTTGGCCTTAACTTTTGTTTCTTTTCTATTTTCATACAATCCACCCAGTATCATATCATATGATGTAACTAGGGATGACAGAATGCTAGGGGTGGTGCTATCTGAGAAACACTGCCAAAATATTTCCTCACATGGAACAGAAAAAATAGTTTCTCATGATAATTCCTGATTATATAATGAGAAATGTGGTGCTCATCTAGCAAAGTCAGAATATATACCCCTGAGGCACTGCCCTAAGAGATACCATGACGAGAAATATGCCAGCATTGCACCCTTACAATAAGTCATGGGAAACATTCACATATAAAAATAGATATATGTCAAAATAATGAATTATCAACTTTAACAAGCTAGCTTACTTAAAAACATTATATAATTTAATAAATAGCAGCCAGGAGAGTGATGATAAAGGTTTTTTTGGCTAACATGAAATCATTGAAAAATAATTAGATAATTAAATAGGATTTTTTTCCCTATCAAACTACTGTATCTTGACTAAGTGTTACTTGGGGACATTCTCGCACCTCTAAATGTTCTCTTGTTATAATTTTTGAGTCTTGAATGATATACACTTTTTTCTTTAGTTCTCTCTTGTGAGAGTTGTGGTGATGTTTGTTCCTTTTGTGTTTATGTTTAGAATTATTATTTGAGGAAGCCGGATATAACTTGTCATTGCCAAGAGTAGTAAGACTGTCTGAGGAGGCATAGACATTTTGATGAGCAGCAGTGTTTAAGGTATAAGGTGGAGTCCATGATGGTACATAACTGCTGACATAGGAATAAGTATCAGAATCATCAGAAAGGTCATAGGATTGAGCTATTGAGCCGGCAATGTCAGTCTTTTTCATTGGAATTGCATCTTGAACCCAAGTGTTTTCTTTGTGGGAAATATTCAAATCTTTTGAAATTGAATCTCTTAATGTTGAGCTTAAACTGTGAGCTTGGTTCAATTCATTGGCAATTGACTCTCGCAGTTGTGCCAATTTAAATTCTGTAGACACAGAATGCAAAGAACTGTGCACACTTTTGGAACTATTTTTTCGTTTTATCCATCTTAATTGTTCTTGATAAAGGCAATTGATGTTATGACACTTGTAGACAGTTGGGTTAACTGGTTGATCTAAAGACTGATGACAAGATGCTGGATAAAAATCAGTGCCTGCACTGGAGTTTGTATCAGTATCACAACCTCTCACAGCAGCAGCAGCAGCAGTATCAAGATGGCTGCTATTGTTGTCATCTAAAGGTAAACAGTTTGAAGGGAGATCAATATCAATATTACAATCCTGTTTAACATCTTCTGATGAGATTTCCATTAGTTTATCTTTGGCTGTTGTCAAATGATGTTGTAAGTTTTGAATTAGTTGCTCTTTCTGCAAATAGAAAGAAAATCAATGTGTAGTATTTTATAAAATCTGAAAAAAAAAAAAAAAATTAAAAGAATTGAATTAATGATAGCATAGTAATGGTAAATGATAGTATTATTATTAGCATTGTTCAGACTATTGTCCCCATCTTCATTGTTATTTGTACAATGTTTCAGCCGATATACCCTCCGGCCTTCTTCAGGTATTTCTTGTCGGACTCGGGAACCTTCTCGGACTCGGGAAGCTTCTTTTCGAACTCGCAAATTTTCTTGTCGTATTCGGGAGCCATCACGGAACTTTGAACCTAACCCTTTATTTATTCCATGGGGGTATCCTGTTCTCATTCCGCTAAACATAGCTGCCTAATCCACTCGGCCATGTGTCCAATTGGACACATGGCCGAGTGGATTAGGCAGTTTGGTTAAAAGACAGTTCTAAGTGACAGTTACCTCTGGTTCCCGAGTTCAATCCTGAGTGAAAGCAGTTAGAAAAATAATTAATTAGCACAACTCCTACCCCAGCTATGGTTATATCGGCTGAAACGTTGTACAAATAATAATGAAGATGGGGACAATAGTCCGAACAACGCTAATAATAATACTAATCTTCAAGCCTCATCTCAAACATTTAGAGAAATAGTAAATGATAGTGTTTGTTAGATCCAGATGTTTTTGAAATAGATTTTTAAAAAATTCCTCATGTGAGGAAAAGAAAGGAGCTTATCAAATGAGGGTGTTCTAACTATAATCAGTCATAAATATATATATGAAGGTCATTCAATAAATAAGGTACATTTTGCATAAGGAGCTGGCAATAGGAAACACTGTTTACAGTTGCATATGTTTTAAAGGAAATCAATAGTAATGGATTCTTTCTTGTCCCAGAAAACTATCAGTATTACCTTCTTTACTGAATGCTGTACCTGGAACATTTTATTTCCCGGAGAGTCTCCATGGACTCTATTTTCAACTCAGACTTGTAGTGGCAAACTTATATTTTACCCATTTGTAAATATCTTTTTTTGAATAAAATATACTTCTTTGTATACATCACACATAATAAATTTCACATAGTTTTCACTTCTCAGCCACCAAAAATTTGATGAGAGACCTCTGTTGCTTAAAGTACTCTGTTTTATTTGCCGCCATTTTGAATTGATTCAAAACAAATATTTTTGTGAGATTAAAATAATTTTTGCTATAAAACAATTTCATACAATGCAGAGTTTATATTTCTGAAAAAAAAAAAAGAAAGATTATCTTGCTTTTTTCAAAAGACTCCATCTTATTCCATTAAAAAAATAAAAAAAGAACAAAAAACAACTAGTTTTTCAAAATTCTTTAAGGAATTGGGTATGAAAAAATTAAAAGATGTCTTATTAATATATAATTATAATATTTAATCACAGATTTGAAACAGTTAAGTAAATTTTAAGCTATTCTTAATAAATGGCCAATCATTATATTCAAACACTTTATAAAGATTTGTAAATATCAACTACAATTATCAACACTCATGAACATCTAAAATAAAATCTTATATGAACATATAAATCTTATATAAACTAGCAAATATATGCACCCCCCGGGTGCAAGTATTTAAGTTTTAATGTAATAATATATTATATCAAATTAGAAAGGCTAATGAAACTAAATAAGAATGCAGATAAAAAGATTTGAAATAGAGGGGGGTATAATCAAAAAATAGAACAACTGAAACTTACTCTTCCATCACTCTCGTCTTTCATTGTTATTTTTTCTAATTTAAGTATTTAGTTAAAAGAGGAAGTGAAGAATAAAATGACAGTTATTTTTTCTTGTTAACGGATTTCATTTAAGATTCATTGAAGAAATGTTTGCTTATATTCATTAAAATAAAACCAAACAATTAGAAATCAATAATACTAAGCACATATTTATTAAAATCACATTTTTAATATCAATATGCAAATTAGCCTTCCCATTCACACTGTAAACTGCTATTTTGTTGTACATATAAATATAATTGCATATTATTAGCATGTAGATATGGTTAACAGTATTAATAATATAAAACAATTTTATTAATAATTGAGGTTTAAATAAAAATAAAATCATTGAGAATGTGATATAAATAATTAAGGGAATTTGTGACTTGAGTAGTAATATAGTTTCGGTTACAGACGGAAAAACACACAATCTCCATTATAATAAGAAGATATCATGGTTTACAATTATGTAATCATAAAATACATATTGTTATATATACAGTTGCCAATTATTGAAAACTTAGGGTCTCATGAATTGTGATTATCATGAAAGTTTTCAACAGTTTATGAGGTAGATTTGACACAAGATCAATTTTAGTGTGAAACTTCTCACATGTATGTGTGGATAGAGACAAAAAGACAAAAACAAAGTTTACAACACTTCCTATTAGAAAAAAGGGGGTTGGGAAGAGATTATGAAAAATTAGAAGAAGTCTGAAAAAAAAAGAAGAAAAAATGAAATGAAATTGAAGGTGTAAAATAGAAAAATATTTTTCTTCTCATAATTGGCATAACTAATCTCAAAAGAATACTACCATTTCTATCCCATGATAGTTGTTACATTAAGTGTATGAAATATATATAGAAATGTAACAATTTTTATAGGACAAAGGTAGAGGTTTTGACTATTCATAGTCAATAGCAGTATTTTCCTGTATTACATACTAGAAGTGGCTACCCAGCATCGCCTAGGTAAGGCGGGTGGTAAAACGCTGGTGTATTTGTTTACTTTTGAGATTTACAAATGTTGGACATTTTTAAGTAGAATTTCAATGCTATTTCTATGTATATTTTCATTTTTAAATATCATCGAATATAAATCAAATCTTCATAATTTTTACACAAAAAGCAAGAACCAGTGATATCTTATGTCTATATATATTCACTTTGTCATTAATTGTTTTATTTTTGTAGTTTCATCTGGATATACACCCATACATACATACACACCAACTGCCCTTTATATATGTATAGATAAATGGGTTTTAAGATGGACACTGATGTTCATAAGCTGGATAATGTCATACCCTGTTGTAACCTGTTAGAATTTCCTTTTATAACTCAGCCAGAAGTGTTCACCTTGACAGCCATTGCTCATATGGCAAAAACAAGCTGGAATCATGACCGTCTCCATGCACCCACAATGCAATAAAAATGAGCAATAAAAAGGGTAATAAAATATTTGCCAACCAATGGGTGTTGGTTTCATGACTTTCAAGCTGTATATAAACAACTCAAATTTCACCTTGCAGCCAGAATGATATTCATTTCTGATGGAGTTACATAAAAGAAATCCTGCTGAAATAAACCAGCAGGGATGAGAGCAGCCACAACAGACCTGAGAATGATGTCTGAAACAGCCAAGGCATCAGAGCATTTAGAGATGACTAAGCAACAGCAGCATTTTGAGGAAATTCTAACTTGACAATCCAATGATTATAAAGTCTTTTCTTTATTCATCATTTAAAAGTCTTGTCTCCCTTTGTGTTACCTCTGACTTTTTTAAAAATTATCTATATTTAATCAAACATTGCTCATTAGGTTTATAAGTAGCTCTTCAAGTTGGAGGTGTAAAATAACTATGAAGCATTCATTATTATTTTGAATGAAAAATCCAGTTCTGAAAACAAAAATGGGTCTAGTTTATAAACATGAAATTTCTAAAATTTTGTCCCATAATTTTAAAACATAGATAAATTTTTAAAATTCTATTCTTTTCCTGGTTTTGCTAGGAAGATAATAACCCAAATTGTGAAAACAAAAGAAGAAAATAAATTTCATTAATTAACTTTTCAGGGATGACTCAAACAATTCCTATTTGGTTGAAATCAGACCAAAAATGGTAAATTGGTAAATGTATGGATGGACAGATGAACACTTAGTTAATTAAAGATAGATTATGATTAGAGAGAATGATGTTTAAGCCAAAAGAAACTATTGTATATACACATGGATAGGTCACACCAGTGGATAGGTTGCAACCTTAATTTGTGGTTGTTAAAGTGGGTATTTATGGTTAACCTGCATTATAATCTGGCTATATAATATCATAAACCTATTTTAACATAAAACTTATCAAATATTCACATTTGTTTCAAGACTTTGCTTACAAATATTAAATCTTGAACACTTTGTCATAGACTGTGATGCATAATGCAAACATATAGACATAAGGGTTGCATTTCATAGTACTATAATTTTAAATGAGTCTGGGTAAAAACAATATAACAGTCAGCAGCATCATGTCAGTTTAAATTAATGAATTGGTTGTAATCTTTTACATATATATTTTGTGTATACAAAAGGTTTCAAAAACTTTCAAATTGCAGTTATTGATTGTTGCGACTTAATGGGAGATAAAAATTAATGTAGGACTGTTTTACATTTTTGTCAAATGGATAGGTCATACCACTGATTTTAGTAGAATTTTTGGTTTAAAAAAAGTGCAACCTATTCACGAGTTTATATAGTAGCTATGAATTTAATGGGAGTTAAAAGATTTGTTCAAGAAAATTAGTCTCAAGATTAGATTAACAAGTTTGCTATCAATATTTTTTCCGTTATGGTCTTCCATTAATTCATGTATTTTAAATTTCCTTTTGCTTAATGATAATGTTTCTAAATTTATTTAGGCTAATTTTCCCAAAGTCAAATTTTCTGCGACTGAATGTTCTTTACACTGAAGTTATCAACATTTGTAATTATTTTTAAGGCATTTCCTTTTTTGTCAATTAAATTAAGAAATATATTTCTGCTTCGTCCAAATCCTAATATTCCCCAACTCTGTTGGCAGCAGCAGTAGAATATGTTGACTGCACCTCTGCAGAGGGGTAAAATCCACCAATGGGGCCACCTGTTGGCCGTGGGTAGTAACCCATGATGCTTAAAGATGGAATCCTCATTACTGAGCAGTCCATGGCATGCAACACTCCACTTTAGGCTAGATTGGTGTTTGGAGAGGTCCTGATCAATCGGCTGGTCATGCCAAGTGCTAGCACCTATGTGGTTGCCCCAACCCTATTGCCATTATGGCAAACCCCCTACCCTTTTTATCATATATGTGCCAGAAGGCTGTGGCTGAGGGTCTTTTGTCCTGGCTATGACATTAAACTGCATCTAATGGGGAAATTATAATTGTGGAGCTCTGGGGAGTGTGGAGTACCCCTTTACTGCCACTACTCCCAGGTCCACTTTGACCCAGAGTGGTAATACCTATTATTGAGCCATCTATGGGTTAAATAGATCAACATTTTTTTAATAAAAAAAAAAAACATGTTGAAAAAAATTTAGATTAAAAAATTTGAGTACCCACCAACAGTGACTAAAACAAAATGTCTTCAGCATAAACCCCCCCCCCCCAAGGGTTGACATGCTGAAAACTCCTCTTACCAACCAACCAACCAACCAACCAACCAACCAACTATTCCTTGCATTTCTACATTCATTTGTAACCATTTTTTAATCATACTTCCTTTAAAATATATCCCTTAGAAAGATGTGCATTTTAAATTTTTAGCAAGTTATCATAACAATTATAATATGAAAAAAAATATTAGGGAAAAACATTGATATTAAAAGTAGATAATAAAGATATCTAAATTGTTATTACATTAGCAGATTAATCACCTCTTGCAAAGATTTCTTCAAGGCTGAATTTTCCACCACTAAATGAGACATTTCTTCATAGCTTGAATCATTGCTGCTATAGGAAACTTGTTGAGCAACAGTTAAATGAAGGTTATCATCTTGATTCTTGTGCCAAAGCAAAACCTGACAAAAAAAAAAAAAAAGAAAGTGAAATACAAAAAATGATATTTATTATCTCATTCTTTAAACTGTTTATCAACATTTCCAGTGTTAAATTTGAAAACAGGATACTTTTCAAATTCTTCGGATAAAATATTAAATTCATTTTACACACACAAACAAACACACAAACACACATATATATACATATATATATATATATATATATATATTCATACATACATATATAAATACATGGATACATACCTCCATACATATATACATACCTACAAGCATATTTATATACATATATATATATATGTATGCATATATATATGTACACACACACACACACACACACACACACACACACACACACACATATATATATATATATATATATATTATATATATGTATATAATTATTTACTGAACATTTTCACCATAGGTAGGATTTGACACAAGGTCACAAGTATGGACCATCCAATGAGGATCAAACTTGATGAACTAAATTATTCATATATTTATTTATTTATAAAACTCTGTATATGTAAAAATACATATGTAAAATTTTATATGTATGTTTCAGTTGTCAATTTTGGTTGAATCACATCAAGAAAACACTTGATACCATTCACCAATATATATATATATATATATATATATATATATATATATATGTATATATATGTGTGTGTGTGTGTGTGTGTGTGTGTATTCATGAATGGTATCAAATCGGCAGAAATTCTTAAGATTAATAAACATCCCCCCCCCAATAACATACAATTTTTAACAGAAATACTATAAGAACCAGTTACTCCTGTAGGCCATCCATGAAATCAATAACAACCAGACCTAAACCTAAAGTCATCCCAACATGTTCATATAGAATCAAAAAAGACTGTTTACTAAAACAGATGCAGTGTGAAAACTGTCATATATAAAGTGACAATAAAACCTGCCAGCTTTAACCAACCAACAACCAGCAAAAATATATAGGAATTGTCCAAAGGGATTTCAAACAAAGATTCTACATACATAATCATTCAGGAATGCAAAAAAGAGGGCAGTTACAATGCTTACAAACTAGGGATAGAAGTACAAAGAGCAAGGAACCCCATATAATATCCTCATCTATGGATTAAATAGAAAAACATGAGTTTATAAACAAAATTGTATTATGCATCAAGAATGAATTTATTTCACAACTTTGTCAGCATTAAATGACCCACTGAGGTTGATATGCCGTAAAACAAAACAAACCAAACCATATAATATCAAGTGGAAGATTTTAGACCAACCCAGACCATATCTAAATGGATCCAAGAGATGTGCACTATACTCTACAAAAAAATTCTAAATCCTTCAACGACTAGCTTCGTTGTGCAAACACCTAAATGCTAAATTGGAAATATTCAGAGTTTGTCTGCAGAGAAAAAAATACTTATTAAACTCTTGGACTGGAAAAACAACACTAGATCAACCACCTTAAAAAAGAAAGTGTTATATTTAACATCATGCATGCATAAGGTGTGATACATGGGATGATGACTAAAGTGAGAATAGCTTAAGGTCATACATAATGGATATTCATTTGGATGTCATTTCTAAGGGGATTTGTCTGATGAAGAAGCATCTAATGCTTTGAAACCTGCTTCATGGTAGAGGCTGAAACATTCAATTCATGTGACAAAGCTCATAACTCTAGGTTTTGTGCCAATGCACTCATCAGGCGGTAAGATCATGATTGTAGCCACAGTAATTATCGGGGGTCAAATAAACCTGTTCAAGCAATGTTTAAATGCTTTTCAAAAGGTGCACAACCTCATCTATAGAAGGAGCCATATTTAATGTCAAAAACCAATTATAGACAAGCCATGTTGGCATGAAACGCAGAATGAAGGGGTAGGGGCATGGGGTTCATAACATCAGTTGTTTAACCAGCTCGACCATTTTGTCCAGGTATTAAGCCAACCTTTCATGGCCAGGTGTTATTGATTTAGATTAAATATTTTGCTCTTATATTCTGTATAGTTGAGTACTGCTATTTGGAAATACTTTTCTGAATGCGTTAACCCTTCTGTGGTTCATTTATTATTGTTTTTGGATATTATATATATATATATATATATATATATATATATATAGTATAATTATTGGTACTATGCCTCTTTTATTCCAGATATTGTAATGCTAGATACAAATATCAAGATTCTGGTAATTTTGAGGAATTATTTTAAACTAGGCCTTGACACTATTGAAGCTGCTTACAGAATTTAGGAAGTGGGAGGGAATGAAACAATATCTAATTATAATGTCAAAAACTGGTTTAGATGTTTTAGATGTGCCCATGGAAATAAATAACCATCCCTGATTATGATACTTTTAAATTCAAAGTAGAAAAGGACACAACAACTAACACTTGAAAAACTTTTACAAGAGTCTAGGTTCAGCAAATCATACCATATTTGGAGCATTATATAAGCTTTAAATATAAGTTAAAAGAAAGGAAATGAATCCGACGGTATGAGTATAGATAAAAGGATATGAAACCAACACAATATGCTGTTAAAGTGAAAACATTTTATAACATATTATAACATTAAAGTGAAAAAATTTTATAACATATTATAACATGTTATAAAATGTTTTCACATTAACAGCATATTGTGTTGTTTTCATATCCTTTTATCTATACTCATAAGCTTTAAAGAATATGTATGAACTCTCAAGATGTTTTTTATGAACTTTTGATTGATAAAAAACAAATGAAAATACTTCTGATGCATCCTTTAATGAATATCCACACATTATACATTATTATGACTAGCAAATATATGCACCCTCCTTGTGCAAGTATTTAAGTTTTAATGTAATAAAATGTTATATTAAATTAGAAAGGCTAATGAAACTAAATAAGAATGCAGATAAAAAGATTTTAGACAAGGGGGGTATAATCGAAAATAGAACACCTGAAGCTTACTTTTTCATCTCGTCTTTCATTGCTAAATTTTCCTAATTTAACTATTCAGTTAAAATAGGAAGTAAAGAATAAAATTACAATTATGTCTTCTAGTCAATGAATTTCTTTTAAGATGTATCCACAAGACTTTTGCTCATATTCATTAAGTTAAAACCAAATAATTAGAAATCAATAATACTTAATACACATATTTATTAAAATCAAATTTTTAATATCAATATGCAAATTAGCCTTCCCGTTCACACTGTAAACCACTATTTTGTTGTATATATAAATACAATTGCATGTTATTTGAATGTAGATATGACCAACAGTAATAATAATGCAAAACAATTTTATTCATAATTGGGGTTTAGATAAAAATAAAATCATGGTGAATGTGACGTAAATAACTAAGGAAATTGTGACTTGAATAGTAATATAGTTTCGGTTACAGACAGAAAAACACTCAATCTCCATTATAATAAGATTACTAAACAATGTTATTTTGATATTTTTATGAAAAATATTGGATATTTATTGACTCACCTTTGGTACAAAAATGGTACATTGAATGATCAATGTGCACAACCAAATTGCCATAATGTTATAAGATTTGACAGCCACAGGCCATTCTTGTATCAGATGAGAAATTGGAATGGTACTACTGCTAATGAGGATAACAGTAAAGATAATGATTATTGTAGGTTTAGCCTCATCCATTGAAGGAAGAGTGATGTTGCGTATTTCCCAGGCAATATACAAACCATATACCATAATGGTTCCTTTATAGATGAACAAACAAGACATCCAAACAGGATAAAAATTACAGTTACATGCAGGAACAAGGATTATGAGGTCTGTTACATTAATGTAACTAACAGATTTTAGGCCCTAAAGAAAAAAATATAAAAATAAATTTTGAATTATTATCAACTTTTTTTAAAAGAAATTTTAATGGAAAAAAAGGCATAAATTGAATATTCAAAAGATTTATTTTTAATTGATATAAAAACAACACTTAACAAGTTTTTATAAGCAAGAGAAACATTCTGTCTTCTTAGCACAGGCATTTTAGAATGGAGGACTGTTTTGATTTGATAACTTTTGAAATCAAATACTAAAGTAGGTATGGAAATGGTTCTTAAGGAATCATTTCCATGTCTACTTTACTATCTGATGTGGTTTAACCAACTCATTTATAAAATGAAGCCAATTCTGAATTTGTTGGCATGGCAATTAGTGAGAAAAAAAAAAGTATAAGAGATTTTACTTAACATATGACTTTCTGCAAAAAGTATAACTTTTAAAAGCATGCAAACATAGAAATTATAACATTTTTTAAGCACTCATTGAAACCAGAAACTAAAAACGTTTTGTATCATGAATATTCAGTGGAGTGAAGATAGAAAACAACTACTTTTTCTAATTCAGTTTAAATATAAAAAAAAGAGCTACAACTGCTATATATGAGGGTCATTCAATAAATAAAGTGAATTTTGCCTAGAAAGCATTGTTTATATTCACACCTTTTAAAGCAAATCAATAGTGATGATCCCTTTCACAGTCCAGCAAGCTGTCAACATGACCTTCTTTACTGACTGCTTCACCGGGAAACTTTTCTTTACCGGATAGTCAGTGCTATGTAGACCATGCATTTGTAAAGATTTTTTTTACTAAAGTATGATTCTCCATACACATCACACATTCTTCTGTAAATTTCACATAGTTTGCACTTCTCAGTCACAAAAGGTTTGATGACAAACCTCTGTTCAAGCCTGGAGCACTCTATTTGATTTGCTTTTATTTTGAATCATCTGAAAACAAATATTTTGTGAGATTAAAATAATTTTTCAATAAATCAATTCCCAATGATGGAAAAGAATTCTGAAAAAAAAATCATTTTGCTTTTTAAAAAAAAAACTC
>CM042158.1:84349358-84451858 GCA_023376005.1 Doryteuthis pealeii | reverse complement strand
CCACCTGTTGGCCGTAGGTGGCGACCCGTGATGCTTAAGGATAGAGCCCAGGTGGATGAGCAGTTCATGACATGCAATACTCCACTTTGGCCCTATCTTGGGCTAGACGGGTGGTCGGAGAAGCCCTCTCTGATCAATCGGCTGGTCACGTCAAGCCCTAGCACCTATATGATTTTCCCAACCCTATGCCCTTATGGCAAGCCCCAACCCCTTTTTATCATATGGGTGCTAGAAGGCGGTGGCTGTGGGTCTACATGTCCTGGGAATGACGTTAAACTCTATCTGATGGTGAGGTTCCAGTTTTGGAGGTTTGGGGAATGTGGAGCACCCCTTCATCACCATTGCTTCCTGGTCCACTCTGACCCGGAGTGGTAGTACCTGTTAGGGTCCCATCTATGGGTTAAATAGAAAACATGAGTTTATAAAAAAATTGTATTATCCATTAAGAATTGATTTATTTCAAAACTTTATCGGCATTAAATGACCCACTGAGGTTGATATGCCGTAAAACAAAACAAAACAAAACAAAAAAAGAATTTATTTATATCTAGATAGATATTTAAAAATTATGATTTGAATAATAAGAAAAGGGAAAATCAATGGTGGCGTTCATGATTAAAACATAAATCAATTATGTAAGACCAAAACAATCAATGGATCTGTAAGACTAACTTTTTATTATACCCCCTCTACCCAAACGATGCTGGGTAGCTGATTCTAGTAATAATATAAGGTCTAATTCTACCGAGTAGAAACCAAATTACTTACCACTCTTTTGAATGCTGCTTTCTTGAATATTTGATTTACTCTCCAAGATTTGGCCAATATGGGAGCAAACACCAAAGTAGATGAACAAACCAACAACCATACTCTTATCTAGAAGAGAAAATAGTATTTTATGTTATTGTAAAATATTGCTTTATAATTGATTATACTATTCTGACATTTGTATCGTTAAAAGAAAACAATTTTCAATTAACTACTAAGGTTCATATTAAAATTATTGTAAATACAAAACTAGAAGAATGTATCAAAACAGTTCTTTATAAAAATGGTAAATTTCCAAGAACATTTCACTGAATCTTAAAGCATATTTGATATCATAGATATTCAATCTCAACAACTAAGTTCTCATAACCTATTGACAATTTTTTGAGTTAATCTAAGTTTATCTGTTGCTCAAATCTGGTAATTATTTCAATTGGAGCAGAAAAAGTAATAACAATAATTTATAAAAGAAATAAAGCATTTCATACAAAACCCCTTAAACATTACTGGAAATGATATATGACTGAGAAAGTGTGGAACTAACAACAAACAGTGCAATCAAGATGACATAGATGAGGATATTAGTTCAAATAATTCATGGGATAATAATAGACATTCTGGTAAAACTCTTATGTTGTTCATTTCCTATTAAATTCATGATTTTGTATATGTTGTACATCTCTCTCTCTCTCTCTCTCTCTCTCTCTATATATATATATATATATATATATATTATATATATATATATATATATATAGTGTGTGAGATGGTCACTGTTTCAGCTTTTGCTGCAATGGTGTACCAAAGGCAGTATTATTGGTAGAGTGCTCAATATAAAATAGAGCTGTTATATAATGTAATAAGATAAATATATAAAGGTTTTACATATCTATTTATTAGGTGACAAAGGAACATTCACAACCATATTGGTTTCATGTGATGCAATCATCAGGTGAAGATGTTTCAAATATCAAAAGATAATGTTCCTTTGTCACCTAATAAATAGATATGTAAAACCTTTATATATTTATCCTATTACATTATATATATATATAAATATATATATATATATGTGTGTGTGTGTGTGTGTGTGTGTGTAAAAGGAATGACTTACCAGGAAAAATATTGGGTTGGTCTCAATATTTGTTTGGTATAAGTGTTACTCAGATAAGTCAGCATTATAACAATTATAAAGTACTCAGTACTTAAGTAGAGTGGATTATTATGTTTCTTATTTTTGTGTGTACAGAAATAACTTATTTGAGTTTCACCATAAGGATCTTCAGGGTTAAATCCACTGAATTAATCGCTATTGATTAATTACAGCTAACTGCAGGAGTACATATTGTAATTGTGACTGTTGAAAACAGTTTCGCAGTTAATGAATGCTGTTACATCATTTTGAAAAGTTGAATGACAGACACAATGTTGATATGTTGTAACTGTAGTTGTTAATATGGAATTAACTCTCAAGTAGGTTATTTTTAGACACACTTTAATAATAATATATATATATATATATATATATATATATATATACATATTTATTAATTAAAATTATTTGATTACCCCAAATAATATCTTATTATAATGGAGATTGTGTATTTTTCTGTCTGTGACCGAAACTATATTCCTACACAAGTCACAATTCTCTTAGTTATTGACATCACATTCTCCATGATTTTATTTTTTATCTAAACCTCAATTATTAATAAAATTGTCTTACATTATTAATACTGTTAACTATGTCTACATACTGACAACATGCAATTATATTTATATATACAACAAAATAGCGGTTTACAGTGTGAACGGGAAGGCTAATTTGCATATTAATATTAAAAAATCGAATTTAATAAATATGTGCTTAGTATTATTGATTTCTAACTGCTTGGTTTTATTTTAATGAATATAAGCAAAAATCTCTTCAATGAATCTTAAATGAAATCCATTAACAAGATAAAATAACTGTCATTTTATTCTTTACTTCCTCTTATAACTAAATACTTAAATTAGAAAAAATAACAATGAAAGACGAGAGTGATGGAAGAATAAGTTTCAGTTGTTCCATTTTTTATTATACTCCCTTTGTTTCAAATCTTTTATTATACTCCCTCTGTTTCAAATCTTTTTATCTGTATTCTTATTTAGTTTCATTAGCCTTTCTAATTTAATACAATATTTTATTACATTAAAACTTAAATACTTGCACCCGGAGGGTGCATATATTTGCTAGTTTATATAATGGGGACTTTTTTACTCAGAAGTTAATGATTAGATTAGATTATATATTCTACGTTGATAAATTATTTAAAAATGAAAACAGAGAAAAAAGTGTGATAGATATTAGGTTAATCCTAATTTTTTTTTTTTTTACTAAAAAGAAATAAAACTTAATTTTCAACAATCAAACAATATACTGCTTCCCCGCCCCCTTATTTTCTGCCATCTTTCTGCCAACATTATAATTCCATCACTCATGAATTAAAAAAAAAATCTTTCTTCACAAACTAATGCTCTAGATGCTTTTTACACTTTTCCAAAGAATGGACATTTTTTTATTCTGATCTTTACTGAATTTTCAATTCAGTAAAGATCAGAATAAATGGTCATCCAAAATGAAATATCTTGTGAATATAACAAAAGAGTGGAACATTTTCAGCTAAACTATAAGAACTTTTATTGGCTTTCTAGAAAACTCTGCCATTATCTTTATGGAATATTACATTGTTTCTCTTAACTAATTTTGGACATTTTTTGTCAACTACTGCCTTTAATTGGGACAGTACTTTTTTTTAAACCAATTATTTGATTCTTCAGAGGAAGACCAATTATTGGTATAAAGTAAAGTAAAGTAAAGTCGTCGGGGCGGCCTAAAGTCGGTATCAGCCAGTCAGCGAGGAAGTCTACCCCTTTTTCAATAGCGCTAGACCAAGGAGATTGTTTTAGCATCTGAGGTGGAGCGCCACACCTACCATCAGCTCCTTACTTTACGCACAGATCCCTGTGCTACTCATAACGCTGAGTTGGTGAGGACCGGTATCGAACTAGGAACCTTGTGGTTTCTAGCCGAACGCTCTACCGACTGAGCTAACCCGGCCCTTGGTATAGTTAGTAGTAATTCATTTGATTTACCCTCTGATCTTTTGTATTGTAGTAATACCATCCTTAATTTTGTTTCAAAATCAGAACATTCAAACATGATATAGTAGGTTTTGTTTTCACTTAACATTAAAACAACTAATAAACCAAAGTTGTAAAAATGATTTTTAGTTTGGATATTTTAAGCTTGTGGGTCATATCCCATATTATATAATGTTGATTATTCTCAAGTAATGTCTTGATTGCTATCAACTTAATGTAGACAATCTGAATATTGAACATCATAAAACTTGTCAGATCAATTTTTATGTTTTTTCATTCCTTATAAACTGCAAAAATCTTCTTTTTTTAAAAACAGTTTTTACATTCTAGTCACATTCTCATCTTTCTTAAAATCAAAAAAGCAAAGCATATAAAAATGCTGCTTATTTGTTCCCATCTACACTGTTTAAATCAATAATCAAAATATGACAATTTTGACAATTTAAAAAATTCATATTGTCATATGAACATTTTTTTAATTGTTAAAATTTGAATTAAAAATTTTTAATTGTTACATTTGAATTAAAAAATAATTTTTTTCAATAAAGTTAGTTAAAACTAAACACTCCAAATAACATTTAATGTGAAAAGTAGAATAAACTGTTTGGCTAATCCTATATATAGTTACAAATTCTCAGCATTTTATTCTAGACCTGTTAACTTTAAATAAATATTTAATTTCATGTAGGTTAAAAAACATCATACAATATTAAATGTCCTGATGTACACAGTAATACAGATAGACAAATATGGAATAAGATACAAATATAAGTAAAAAAAAAAAAAAGAAAAAAAAAAGCCAGTAAAGTGGATGAAAAGAAGTGAAAGAAAAATATTTTTGAATCTCACCTGGCAGGTGAGTGTGGCTGCAGAACTTTGATGTTCAGCAAACACATCTAACCCATAAAGAAGACAGCAGATGTTTAGTAAAAGGCTCCCAAAACTGGTTACAACATTCAGGTGGGGACTAGACATCTTGATCAGTCTGAAATCTCAATGGTAGCATAAAAAATAATAAAATACATTTTCAAAAAATAAATTCAATGTTTTATTGAAAAAATTAAGTGAAGTTGAAATAGTACTGATTAATACATATATAATTTTTATTATGGTTATGTGTTGAAAAATTATTGTTACCTATTTTGTTTTGATATCATAACTGATCAGTATATTTATAATTTTCATTATGAATGTTTTCACTTTAAACTATAAATATATAAATATAACTACCTCTGTCCCATAATATTTCTAACATTTATGGATGAAATTTATATTCAGATGTAACAACTATTATGGGACAGACCTAGTACCTTTTAATAAGAAGTTAGGTTAATCTTAGCATATTCAAATAAAATGAATAAACTTATTGTTTTGATAAAATTACATTATGAACAAAATATTTACTAGTTTTTAGCATTCATTGAAATTTTCTGATCTTTGATTATATAAATGTATATACACTTTACATGGATTTTACATTAATAAGAGTATGTACTTTTAAACTTAAAACATAATATCTTGGAAATAGATATGAGACCCCATTTAAAATCCATAGCAAAATTCAATATAGATATACAAGAGAAAAGTGTATATATTAATATGTTGTATTCAAAATGAGAAGTGAATATATGTAATTTGTTTTAAATAAGAGAAAAGTTTAAAATAAGATTCACCTGTGTTTTCTGTAGTGCATATTAAAAAAGAGGAAATACAGGGAAATAGTACAACCTATAATTGTTAATGCAGTTGCCATCCAGAAGATTTCTATTGTGAGGAATTGGTCCATATTATGTAACGGTTATCTGAAGTGTAGATTTATAAAAATATGATCAAGTACAGAAAATCACATTAATAAAACTGACAACTTTGCAATTAAACAAAAAAGTATTCATCTTTATTATTATTAATTTTGATTAGTATTTCTTTTCATCTTTTGTTTCTTTTTTTTTCTTTTTTATATTAACTCACTCAAGTAAGGAACTATATACATAAAAAATAATAATGGATAAGTTCTGTGTAAAATTCAAATTCATGGCACCTTTTTGCCTATTAGAACCCTGTTAAGCTGTATTTTCGACTGAACTAGAAAAAATCATTGATTTGCAAAACGTTAAATCAAATCTATAAACTCATCCCTTATTCTGATTTCTTGATCTCATTTAGTATCATATTTGTTGTTATTGTTTTTTTTATTTCCAACTCATTGCACATCTCTCAAAGTTCCAATAAAACACAACTAAAGATGAAAGAAAATATCAATTAAAATCAACAATAAAAATGGTTGAGAGTGCTTCATCTATGAAATAAAAAATAAATAAAAGATATTATTCATTTTATAATTTTATGGAATCTATTTAATACATTGATTGAAGGTATTCATTTGCAGAACATTTAATAACAAAATTAGTTTATTCTTTGAATAGAATGAAAACTATTTCACATATTTTATGTCTTATGTCTGAATTATTCAATTTCTTTATATGAATTCTGATTTGAAAGTTGTTGTTTTTTTTATCTTATATCATTACTAGCTTTACAAGAATTTTAAAATTCTACTTGAATGTTTTATTATTTTCATGATGGATGGGACAGTGCTAGTACCTTTTCAATAGGTAAATATATAGAAATTCTTACCTGCAAGGAAATGTTTTAGAAGTTTGAAAAGGGAAGTTTGTAATAAAGATTATCTACATACAAATGTTTACAAAACAATAACTTACTGATAAAGATTTGACAGAAAATCATGTGAAAGTCTGAGAGAACTCAAAATTCAGTTTGTCAATTGGAACCTTTCCAAATCATTTAAGATCAGAAGAAGAAGAAGAAGAAGAAGAAGAAGAAAACACTTGGTAAATTAGCTTCATTTAAAATGAATGAGGTACAAAAAACCCTCAAATGGATTGAGGCATGCATTAATCAAGTTCAACATAAAATTGATCCTTTTTTTGCCTTATATCATCGTTTATCAAATGAATTTTGAATGATCAGAGATTTGTTTAAATGTGGACTTTGGATTTATGTGGTGGATTTTCTATCCTAGTGTTATTTTTAATAATTGTGGAATCCACAAAAATAAGACAACATGGGCAAAGGATATAACAAACCATTCAACATTTATTATGAAAAGTGAAAGGTATAATATATTCTTTTGTGAGAAGAATGCAAGAAAACCTCTTTCCTTTGGCTGGTTGTTGTTTAACAGTCCGATACTTGGTTCCATTTTTGTGGTCTCTTTTTAAAGGGACAAGGAAGAAAGGTGAAACTACTCAGCCAAGTAATCCTGTAGATGATGATGTTACTGATTGAAAATAGCTGTAGGTTGAAATAGTCCTGTCTCTCACCCTTCCTGTTTATTAGAATTTGGTCCAAATAAATCTACAGATGATACCTGCACTAGTAAACATGAAAGCTGTTTAAGACCAATTTATTTTAACTTCTTCCTTAGTCAGAGATAGAAACGAGGAGATAGATAGGCTGATAATAGGTAGGTTGATTTTCATTTTACTTGCATTCATAGATATCTTTTATTGTATTTTTATTCTGATATATATATATATATATATATATATATATATATATATATATATATATATATATATATATATATGTGTGTCATAGTGTACTATACAATTAAAAGGTGTCTGTTGCCATTGGTTTCAAACCAGCATGTTTGCTACTTATCCTCAAGATAAGCCCCTAAAAAAACAAGATTGTTTTTCTGAGATGCTTGTCTTGATAATAAGTGCTTTGAAAGCAATGGTAACAGACACCTTTTAAATGTATAATACACAACAATAAATAAATATAGCTCTTACACCTGTAAATAAGCACTATTTTCCTTTCTTCAATACAAAATACCTATATATACATATATATATACTATTTTACATGTTTTTTTCCTTCTTTTTTATATTTTTCTGTACTCCCCATATAAATTGTTTACCTTTAAGTTATTGTTTTCAAAATTGAAATCTCCATTTGCTAATTTCTAAAATCAATATATTTTCGTGCAGATTCATTTTTCCTAAATACAGAATTTATATTCCTTGTAGATTCAGATCCATTATGGCTCAAGTTGAACTTATAAAAGTATAAAATTTGAAAATCAGGAGTTTAAGGGCTTTCCATATTTGAATTGGGAAATGTACTAAAAATAATGCAGTGAAATTAGATTTCTACTAAATTATCATCAAATAATATTTTGTTTAAAAATAAAATATCAATTAAAAAGTATTATTGTTTATGCAAAATCAGTAAAAATAAAACTGTAAATTTCATGTTGAACAGATAAATCTGGTTTCTAAAAACATCTGGCATTATCTTCATGGAATATTACATTCTTTCTCTTAATTAAATCTGGATGTTGACAAGAGATTCATATTTTTTTTTGCGTTTTTGGTTAGATGGTTAGTCTTAACTAAGCAATAGTAATGTTATATAATTATTTTATGTCTTGAGCATCTGAAGAACTACACATAAATCCAATTGATCATCAAATCATGCCAACAACACGAATCTTCATAACTGTTTCCCTCCACCTGTCTGTATCGCTTCTGGCAGGTCCTCTGCATAGCATCCAATATCTTCACAGAGCTGATTGATGTAGTTATTTTTTTGCTGGTGGACCCACACTGGTATGTCCATCTGTAGCTGCTCATAGCTCATCCTTGTTTCTTCAGCAGTGCCCAACTTGTTTGTATTAATTAAATAGTTTGTGTGATAGGAGGTATGTGGAAAATTTAACTTGGTTAATTTCTAAAAATTCTTATCTAATAAAGAAACACAAGAAAATAAATTTGAGTCTGTAACATAAACATTATAGCACAATTTTTTTCTTCCTAATGAAATGAAGAAAAATATTATGACAATATATATATATATATATATATATATATATATATATATATATATATATATATATATTAAGAAATTTGAAAAAACAAGTGTTTTCCGAAAATAGGATGAATTTATTTATCGATGTTTAAACATTATGGTTTCTTTAAACCTTCATCAGGATGTAGCCTGATGAAGGTTTAAAGAAACCGAAATGTTTAAACATCGATGAATAAATTCATCCTATTTTCGGAAAACTTGTTTTTCAAATTTCTTAATATTGTCGGATTTATTTTCCATATTTACTCCCATATATATATATATATATATATATATATATATATATATATATATATATATATATATATTATATAGGCAGCAGTCTTTCTCTTAAGCACATTTCATTAAGAAGCACAAATGTGTCAATAACAAGTAAGTTTCACTTTCATTTACGACAGGATATGAAGATAATTTTCTTTTTTGTACTTTTCAAAGGAACCATTAATCAACAATAAACAATAGCTCAAGATACCCAGGCAATTTGTAATGGTAAAAAATTCAAAAGTAAAGAAGAATTATTGTTCTTATAAAGAAAGATGCTTAAATAAAATCTCTTTCAACAATGCATTTTTATATTTTTAGCTGAAGATAAAAGTTAGTGAAACCAGTGATTGACCAAAGAGCAGCTGCATTAGCTGCTATGTGTTGTTGGCAGTCATTAATGACACTACCTAAACAATCTTGATGATGCTCCTTATCACGAAAAGAAATCAGAAATTGCTGGTGTGCACTAAATGTGGATATACTTCCATAAAAACAGAGACATCTTGATGCGGAGAGCAGTAAAGAGGATATTTGTGTCTGCACAATGGAATCAGACCAAGCCAGTCAGAGCCTGTCATTCATACTTTCTTCCTTATTATGAATGATTAATGTAAAATGCTTCCATCAGCAGGTGCAACCCAGCTGATAAATGGACAATTTGAAACACAATCATTTTTGGTAATTAGAATTCAGTGGATCAAGCAGGCTTTAACATAGCTTTCAATTGATCATATTATTTTTTACAAAGATGTTTTCCCTAAGATAGGTCTTTAAGTGCTATGGAAATTCAATCAAAACAAAAAACTTTCAAAGATATTACAATCTCTTTAAAGAAACCTTAGTAGTGAATCAAATGGATTATATTCAATTAATTATTCAAAATGAAAAGGTAGAACAGAGTGATTTGGCATCCTGTGATTAAGTGATGTGGCACAGACCAGCACAGATATAGCATTAATAATGCAAGATTACGTTTCACTTAAAATCTTTGTATCTATATTACACATCAATATCCTTCTATCATATGATGAATACACTCAGATGCTGATTAAAAAAACTCTGGACACATCATACATTGACCATTATCATACTATCTTCATCTTATTTTATATAATTTGAAATGATTAGCAATCAGTATTGTAATGATTTCATTGATAAGACAGGTTATAAGCAGTTATCTTTATTAGAAAACAAAACAACAAGCATTTATAAATTCAAATGAAAATTAAAAATATATATTAATTATTTGAAAAATTTTGCGTGTCTATCATTGACAGTCAAAAACAGTTTGGTGTAGAGCTAACAAATTTGGTATGCATTACTGGACTCAAGGGAAGGTTTTAACATAACAAATATTTTTTTGTTTCTCATGGGTAAAGAGGTAATTATCAAATGGTGGTCTCTATTGATAAACAATAATCAGTAGAAGCCATATTGCTGCAAGGTGTAACTATTCATACAGAATTTAAATTTTCAAACTTATAAGAAAAAAGAATTAATAATTTACTTATCTTGCTAAGATGATCATTCACACTTGATTAAACATTTCTAATGAGATTTATAGCCTGTTCCCCAAACTAGAGATATGAAATAATTACATAACATTAATAGTTATTACTAACAATCTGGGCAAAAAGCATTTAAATCAATAAACCCATTAAGTGTCACTGACTTAAATGAAAAAATATTCTTTTAAAAAATATGAGTAATTTTTCAGAACAATATTGACTTCATAATAATGTAAAGTAAAAAAAAAAAGTAAAGTCGTCGGGATGACCTAAAGCTAGACAGCGAGGGAGTCCCCTTTTCACTGGTGCTAGACTCAGGAGATTGTTTTTAGCATCTAAGGCGGAGTGCCACACCTACAATCAGCACCGCACTTTACCACACATATCCCTGTGCTACTCATATGCTGAGTTGGTGAGGGCTGGTATCAAACCAAGAACCTTGAGATTCCCAGCCAAAATTAGTCCATTTCTTTTTCTGTTATATGGATTTATTTTGACAGTACCAATTATTCTTTGTAACCGTTTAGTGTGCATTTCTAATTGACAGTAAAGATTATAAAGTAGACATTACTTAGAAAAATTAGATCTGTAGAAAGGATTTTTTTTTTTTTTTTTTTGTTTTACGGCATATCAACCTCAGTGGGTCATTTAATGCCAATAAAGTTTTGAAATAAATCAATTCTTAATGGATAATACAATTTTTTTATAAATACATTTTTCTATTTAACCTATAGATGGGAAAGGATTTTTGATGTGTGTCTTAGTATATATGTCTGATTAGAAATATTTGGTTAAAGAATAATTTTACAATCAGTTACAGTTCAAGATGGTTACTTCAGCTAATGTTGATAGAATCACCTTACTAGTGTTATACAAAGAGGATTTGTTTTGTTGGTAAATATAACTATTTGTGAATTTGTTTACAGGAATCAACAAAAAATGAAAGTTAAATATTAAACATATCAACAGAAAGTTTATGTAATCTCAAGATAGTTTTATATTATGTATAAAATATATAAAGTAAAATAAATTGTTTTACTTGTAAATTACAGTTTTGATTATAATATAAATAACTAGTAAAGAAATCATTTCAGAATTTAGCTCAGTCGGTAGAGCGTTCGGCTAGAAACCACAAGGTTCCTAGTTCGATACCGGTCCTCGCCAACTCAGCGTATGAGTAGCACAGTGATCTGTGCGGTAAAGTAAGGAGCTGATGGTAGGTGTGGCACTCCACCTCAGATGCTAAAATAATCTCCCTGGTCTAGCGCTAGTGAAAAGAGGATAGACTCCCTCACTGTTTGGCTGATACCGACTTCAGGCTGCCCCAACGACTTACTTATCTACTGTTCATTTTATACACACAATCTTTTCATTAATTTACCTTCAACTTGATCAATTTGAAATAAAATGAGGTTTGACTGATTGAATGTAGGATTTGACCAATGTATCATTCCTCTGAGTAGCTATTGTTTGGTGATACTTTTAAAACAGTAACATTTTTGTTTTCAAAAACAATAATAAAAAATCTTGATGTGGGTTAAATAGTTACAGGAATCAACAATACAGAATTATAACAAGCAAAAGCATAGATATATTAGTATAGGTATTTGTAGAGACAACATATTAAAACAATGAGTTGGCAAGTATTTGTCTTACTGGTTAAATAATTAATTTAATCAAAGTATTCATTTATATTCTTTGAGGTAAACTGTAATCCAAGTTTTAAACATGTTATGAATGAAATAAATTGTAATAAGTTTGAAGTGAGAAATTATTTAATTGTATGTTTGTTTCTTGGGTATCAGTAATTATTATAAATATAATGTTTGTAGGAAAGAAACTCTATTTAATGTATTGTTATTAATGTTTATTTTTTGCCATTTCATATATTATAGAAAAACACATGAAAAAGAAACAAATAAAAGACATATTCATTTAAGCAATAAAAATATATCTAATTACAATTAAAAGAGAAAAAGAGTTTGATGAAAGAGAATACACATAAGAATAAACTGTATTTAATGTCATTGATGTTAGTATTCATGTTTGTTTTTTGCTATTTCATACATTATAGAAAAACAGGAAAAATAGAAAAAGACATATTCATTTAAACAACAAGAACATATCTAATTACAATTAATAGAAAAAGTGCATGTTGAAAGAAAATTCATCTAAAAATATATAATGTGCATAATATACAAAAAATACAAATAGGGACTCAATCAAATAAAAAAGTAAACTCAGCGCAGTAAGCTATTGTCAGTATCACACGGGCAGTGAGGGAATCAATCCCCTTTTCCCTAGTACTAGGTCAGGAAGATTGTTTTTGCATATGAGATGGAGTGCCACACCTATCATCAGCTCCCAGCTTTACTGCAGAGATCCAGACTGTGCTACTCATGTGCTGAGTTGGTGAGTGCTGGTCTTGAACCTGGAGCCTTGTGGTTCCAATGCAAAAGCAGCTACCAACTGAGCTAAACTGGTCCTACTCTATGGAAAGGCTTGGTAATAATAATTTTACTGGTGAAATGAAATGTTAGTAATATAAGAAAATGAAATTACTACAATAATTTATCCAAATGACTTTTTAAGAAGTTTGCTTGTGTAAGGAAGGTTCAAAGTTATACATACTTTGGATACACAAAACTCCGATGAAGGTTAATAGACAAAACATTTAATATACACAGCACATGGATAACAGTAGATTCAATGTACATAGTAAAAGAGTTAGATATATAAAGGGGTACACAAATAAAGATAAAGACACATTCATGAATGGTACAGATATACATATATGAGTACAGACATGACACTAAGGATAGTCCATGCTGTAAAGAACTTACAGTAATGTAAGGGGGGCAGAGCCCCAACGAGAGGGGTTAGATAAAATATACCCCATGTGGCTCGTAGTTGCTAAAACAGGAAAAAAGAGAGCGAAAGGGTTTGAACCCGGCGCTTAAATACTATGGTGCCCTAGCGGGCACCAGCAAACTAAAAGGGGCAGACAACTCCACCAGGCGAATGCAAACTAACGCTACACTTGCAATATAAAACAAGTGTAATATGCTCTGATGGCTACAGATAATTTTAGGGCTCATCAAATAAAATTCCACTTGATAATAAGTATGGAAGATTTGTATTTTATTTATAACAATCCCTTAGAAATGGTGTTTACTTCTGCTAGTGCACATGGAATATGTATCTACCCTGAATGCTAGATTACTAGAAAGGATTTTGGTTATAGGCAGATTTTTAACTCTTGAATATTAGGGAATGCCGAGGGGGTTATACTCTGCTAGTCTAAGAGCAAATAAAAGTTGTCAGTTTAATTCCTTTTATAACAAACTTGTCAATTTTGTGAAAATGGTTCTAAATTTTGTATTTTATCTTATCTCCTTTTAATTCATATAAGACAATTAAAGATCCTATAAAATGTAAGATGACCTATAAAATATGCAAGTTTTATTGTTTTACATATAGTTGAAAAAGTATATAAAATATTATTTAAGTAAATTCAAAACACGCTAAAAATTTATACAACATTTAGATTTGAGTCAGTACAAATTTAATAATTCAAAGGCGTTGATAATAAAATAGGTCAGAGATTAATCCAGACTGTTGGTATCATGTAATCTTATAAAACCTGCTGAGAGTTATTTGGAGATAAAGATAGGCACCACTAAGTAACCCCAATATCTTGAGAAATATTATAAGGAATCTAATGGTGCAGGGGTAGTAGTAAGAAACTCTTGACCTTAAAGTTGGTTTTAGAATTCAAATGCAGATTTCCAGAGTCTTAATTAAAATTGTAAATCTCCGCTATAGATCTTGATATCTTAATGCTTTTTGCAAGAAAACAATCTGAAAAATATCATTAAAAGGTTAGTTTTAATTTTTTTTTCATTTCGTTTAAGTAGTATATATTAATTAAATTTTAATTAAATTATTAACTAAAAGTTTAAAGTTAAGATTTTGTTGTAAAAAACTGAAAATTTATTGAGTTCATACATAGAAAATAAATTTCAATGTGGCTTTTAAACAGGAATGGATTATGTGATCTTTTTTATTTGATTCATTATAAAAAAGATCTAATAATATTTTTAAAAGGAAATTTTATCATTACTGCCTTAACATTTTCACTCATTAAGATACATTTTAATGTTATGAAACAAAAACAAAAAAATTATATTTTTTTATTTTACTTGTTGAAAAATCATTAGAAATTTTTCTTAATCTCAGTTTAATTCTGTCATATCATTGGCAGTTTCAAAATAGATATTTATTAAACTTTGCTTAGATGTATCTCCCAGGTCAAAAGTATGGGATAGCCATCACTAGTAATGGTCGGTATTGATAACCATTATATCATGTGAACTGACCAATCTTAAACTGGTTGGTTCTATTGAAAAGGTATGAACAACTTTAATTACAACTGTTCATATCGCATCCTAATTTGTATATGGAAATTAGAAAGAAATAACAACAACCTACATTCTCCTCTCTTTCAAACTATTATATCATTATAAAGATATCTAATCCCTATAAATTAATTTAACTATAATAAATATCTATAAAGTGGTTTATTTAGTCAGGTGATTTTGTAAGTTATTTCTCTTAATAGCCCAGTCATCTATAGAAAATGGAAAAATAAAAATGTAAAAGGCAAAGGGTGATGTGCAAAAGGTAAAAGATACCATATAAAAAATAAATGATAATAGGTATGAGTTATAAAAGGTAATATGCATTACCCAATATATGAGGCAAATCTGTAATAATGTAATTGCTAATATGTATTTTTTAGAAAGTAATATGCAACATGTAAGGTCTAAGTGTTTTAAGTGTTTTAAGATAAAACATGAATAAGTGTTTACAGGTAAAATATGGCTGATGTGAATTGAATTAATAAGCCTTGGTAATTCAAACCTATTGTATCTATCCTTTTTTTTTATTGTGTCTTGCCTTGTAAATCAAACTGTTTACAGAGCTTCATGTAAAGCCATGCTATGCACAGTTAATTAATTAGTAAAGATAATTAATATAAAAAGATTAATAGACTATAACCATTTCTTATTATAATAATGATGATGATGATCAAGTTGTGTTGATAGCATGGATTCATTTGATTCTCTCTTGCCATCCATCCCTAGTGGCAATTGCTCTTGGTAGATCCTCAACTTATTATTTGTCATCAAAATCTAGAATATTAAAAACAGCAAAGAGTTTTTAAAACCTATGATTCCCAAATTATGTGATTAATTGTAATAACAATTCAATTGAGAAAATTTGGTTATCAGATATGCTTCTATACTAAATTACATATAAACCGACTTCAAATATAAAAGGCCAAATTTTCCTTGCACCATAATACATATGATTGTATATTATTAAACATAATGAATTTGCTATGAAAGAGACAGACATCAACATATATTACTAAATTATTTCCAAGCACTTATGAATATCTATTTAAAAATTAAAGACCCAATATTCTCTTAAAAATAAGTCAGTTTAATTCTGTCATATCATTGGCAGTTTCAAAATAGTTATTTACTAAACTTTGCTTAGATGTATCTCCTAGGTCAAGAATAAGGGCTCCTCATCACTAGTAATGTACATTATATGATGGACATTTTTGTGAATGTCAAAATTCTGATATACATTTAAATATATAACTAAATTTTTTTCATAAAGAATAAAAAAATTCACAGCAATTATAGCCAAATAGTAAATATCTATTTTACTCTGAACATTCATGTGTGTGTGCATGTGCATGAAAGGAATCCAACAAACCAGTTCAATCCAGTTGGTAAATATAAAAATAAAGAAGAAAAATTAGTGTAAAAGTACTAACTGACCCTTATCAAATTTACTTTTACTTATCACGTAATTTCTGTGTTTGTCCATTAAATTTGTTATGATAGAGTTAAGTTACATTATTTGGTATAATTGTATTCAAAGGGACTTCAAATACCATTCCAGTTTATCTACAATAAAGCAATATATTTATTGATATACAAGAACAAAATTTACTACTATTTCATATTGTTTGCTCTCTCTGTCTATGTCTGTGACTCTGTCTCTGTCTCTCTGCTGTAGTATTATGAGTATACTTGTATAAGTCAGCAATCCATTTTAATGTATTAAAATGTGATGTATAAGAAAAATTGCAGCATCTATTTCAGTGTGGAATACCGAATATTATGCATTTATGCCTGGAACTTGTTTAAAAAATAGCAACTATCATTGCAAGATAGCAGTTATTTCCGAAGCACTTTAGAGTAGATTGATATGGAAGAGTTCTTGACTGGAAAACCATATAGTTATGGGTTGAAATAGCAACTATCATTGCAAGATAGCAGTTATTTCCGAAGCACTTTAGAGTAGATTGATATGGAAGAGTTCTTGACTGGAAAACCATATAGTTGTGGGTTGAAATAGCAACTGTCATTGCAAGATAGCAGTTATTTCCGAAGCACTTTAGAGTAGATTGATATGGAAGAGTTCTTGACTGGAAAACCATATAGTTGTGGGTTGAAATAGCAACTGTCATTGCAAGATAGCAGTTATTTCCGAAGCACTTTAGAGTAGATTGATATGGAAGAGTTCTTGACTGGAAAACCATATAGTTGTGGGTTGAAATAGCAACTGTCATTGCAAGATAGCAGTTATTTCCGAAGCACTTTAGAGTAGATTGATATGGAAGAGTTCTTGACTGGAAAACCATATAGTTGTGGGTTGAAATAGCAACTATCATTGCAAGATAGCAGTTATTTCCGAAGCACTTTAGAGTAGATTGATATGGAAGAGTTCTTGACTGGAAAACCATATAGTTGTGGGTTGAAATAGCAACTGTCATTGCAAGATAGCAGTTATTTCCGAAGCACTTTAGAGTAGATTGATATGGAAGAGTTCTTGACTGGAAAACCATATAGTTGTGGGTTGAAATAGCAACTGTCATTGCAAGATAGCAGTTATTTCCGAAGCACTTTAGAGTAGATTGATATGGAAGAGTTCTTGACTGGAAAACCATATAGTTGTGGGTTGAAATAGCAACTGTCATTGCAAGATAGCAGTTATTTCCGAAGCACTTTAGAGTAGATTGATATGGAAGAGTTCTTGACTGGAAAACCATATAGTTGTGGGTTGAAATAGCAACTGTCATTGCAAGATAGCAGTTATTTCCGAAGCACTTTAGAGTAGATTGATATGGAAGAGTTCTTGACTGGAAAACCATATAGTTGTGGGTTGAAATAGCAACTGTCATTGCAAGATAGCAGTTATTTCCGAAGCACTTTAGAGTAGATTGATATGGAAGAGTTCTTGACTGGAAAACCATATAGTTGTGGTTGAAATAGCAACTGTCATTGCAAGATAGCAGTTATTTCCGAAGCACGAGACTGGAAAACCTTGTAAGCAAGAGTTCTTGACTGGAAAACCATATAGTTGTGGGTTGAAATAGCAACTGTCATTGCAAGATAGCAGTTATTTCCGAAGCACTTTAGAGTAGATTGATATGGAAGAGTTCTTGACTGGAAAACCATATAGTTGTGGGTTGAAATAGCAACTATCATTGCAAGATAGCAGTTATTTCCGAAGCACTTTAGAGTAGATTGATATGGAAGAGTTCTTGACTGGAAAACCATATAGTTGTGGGTTGGAAATTTCAGAGAGACAAATTAAGCTTTAAAAAAGTATTCCTCTCTTACTAAAATATTGCATTACTCAGTTGTCAGTCACCCCTACTAATGTTCAGATTTGGGGAGTCCTGATACTGGTCCTCACTAACTCAGCACATGAGTAGTACAGTTTGGGTAATCTGATCTGTGCTGTAAAGCATCTGAGAGTTCCACCTCAGCAAAATCCCTCTGGTCAAGTGCTAGGGATAAGTGGATAGACTCCCTCAGTGTTTGGCTGATACCAACAATAGGCTACTTTGCTTTAGACTTTACTGGATATGGAATATCCTGGTGACATTAAAATAGAAAAAATCTGGAAAAATTAGAATAAAATCTTATATTATTTTAATCTTGGCAAATAAAACACCAAGTTATTTATATGTTAAATTTATTTTAGCTACAAAATAGAGAATAATTTTGCAATTACCTTTTATTTATAAAATATAAAAAATTGAAATATTGTTGTCATTATTTGATAGCAAGGGGAAACTATTTTTATTACAAAAACTATCCAAATTGTAATAATTGTATTTTGATAGTAAGAAAATAAATACCCATGATACTTATCAATGACTCATAAAAATGGAAATACTTTTCATAATAAAATATGTATTAAATACTAATATATTGTATTGTGTAATATTTATATTATTGTAAGATTTCTCATGGGACAAGAAAACAACAAATTTAATCAAACACAGATGAAGTAAATCTCTGTAAATTTTGATTAAGAAAAGAGAATATAGGAAGTTTATTAATCAATAATAATCCTTTTAAGGTTTATAGACAAATATTAATTTTTAGATTTTGTTTTTATATTATAAAGCATTTATATTTACTGAAACAATTACAGTTGACCCTCCAAAATTGATGGGGGTTAGGGTTTTATGGATCTCTGTGAAAGGGAAAAAAATCATAAATAATGTTATCTCTGGTACGAGGGGTGGGGGTGGGGGGTGATGCTAGCTCATGGATACAGTTCAAGAAATAAAAAAAGAATGACCTGGTCAACTGAAAATCCTATGTAAGGCTCAACAAATAAATAAATGAATCCCACATATAGATGGAGTAAATAACTAAAATTCCACACTGAGTGGTGGCCATTTGTGAAGAAGAACCCTTCGAAACTGATGAAGACTATCTGGTCAAATCAAGTCTAAGGAGTTTTTAGGTGCCCTGAATCAAAAATTTAAAATTATATATTTAAGATCTTATAAAAAGATGTTTATCTGTAATATTTGGAATGTTGTAGAAACAATCAGAATTAAAATCAATGAATTTTTAATTACTTCTTTTTAGATATAAATACAGGATCACATGATAGAGAGAGAGACTGTCAGAGAGGATTGTGTTTGATGATCAAGTCTTCAGAGAATTGTATAGATGATATAGTGCACTTTTATGTATGTTACTACATCACAAAATGACAAAAGACTTTGAAAATTTTATCAGAATATCTACTACCTCTAGTATGTACATATTGTACCCATATTAAAAATCAGGATTGTCCTTCAGTGTGGCGCAATTCTATTTTCTCTCCCACAGATTGCACTTGACATTTTACAAAAGTAAAAAAAAAAAATTTTTTTTTTTTAACAAAAACTCTTTGAACAAAAACTCCCACCAGAGTATGCATCAGCTATTTTGAATAATATTACCACCATTTTTCAGTGTGTTGTGCTTCTTATTTCAACCGTGTAGATATACAATTATCATCTGATTTTATGGTCACTGTGTACCAGCTGGTTGTAGGCATCACACAGTAGTAGCTAGTTACCTGACACATCTACTACCATAATAATCTGTAAGAATCCTATTCTCCCTCATTTCTTGACCATGCAAATGCCTGTAGCCTAATGGTGCACATCACGAAATAAACCGGCAATAGCAGTTGACATTAGGAATAATCAATTGTATATTTCTTTATATCAGGACTCAGTGTTAAAGCAACGTGCTTAAGCAACTTGATTCTGACTAATAAATATGCTATATAGAAATGAGATTTGGCGTCTTTAATATTTACAGTTAGATGTATTATACATATATAATACCTTTAAAAATGTCCAATTGCTTTTTAACAGCTTATATCTGACTTTGACAGAAGGCTGGTTGGAATAATGAGATTATGAATATTCATTAAGTGCCTTCTGGACATGAAACAGTAAATATTTATAAACTAGCTGTTTATGTAACCTGTGATATCATGGGTAGGATTTAAACTTTCACCAATGATTACATATTGTAATGATAAAGTTTTAATAACAATTATTGAAATGACAGAAAGGTATGTTAAAGTCACCTTTTCACAAGGGGCATTGTAAATAAATATAAGATTTTCAAAGGCCAAAATAGCAATATTATACAGCATGACAGAAAGGTATGTTAAAGTCACCTTTTCACAAGGGGCATTGTAAATAAATATAAGATTTTCAAAGGCCAAAATAGCAATATTATACAGCATGACAGAAAGGTATGTTAAAGTCACCTTTTCACAAGGGGCATTGTAAATAAATATAAGATTTTCAAAGGCCAAAATAGCAATATTATACAGCATGACAGAAAGGTATGTTAAAGTCACCTTTTCACAAGGGGCATTGTAAATAAATATAAGATTTTCAAAGGCCAAAATAGCAATATTATACAGCATGACAGAAAGGTATGTTAAAGTCACCTTTTCACAAGGGCATTGTAAATAAATATAAGATTTTCAAAGGCCAAAATAGCAATATTATACAGCATGACAGAAAGGTATGTTAAAGTCACCTTTTCACAAGGGGCATTGTAAATAAATATAAGATTTTCAAAGGCCAAAATAGCAATATTATACAGCATGACAGAAAGGTATGTTAAAGTCACCTTTTCACAAGGGGCATTGTAAATAAATATAAGATTTTCAAAGGCCAAAATAGCAATATTATACAGCATGACAGAAAGGTATGTTAAAGTCACCTTTTCACAAGGGCATTGTAAATAAATATAAGATTTTCAAAGGCCAAAATAGCAATATTATACAGCATGACAGAAAGGTATGTTAAAGTCACCTTTTCACAAGGGGCATTGTAAATAAATATAAGATTTTCAAAGGCCAAAATAGCAATATTATACAGCATGACAGAAAGGTATGCTAAAGTCACCTTTTCACAAGGGGCATTGTAAATAAATATAAGATTTTCAAAGGCCAAAATAGCAATATTATACAGCATGACAGAAAGGTATGTTAAAGTCACCTTTTCACAAGGGGCATTGTAAATAAATATAAGATTTTCAAAGGCCAAAATAGCAATATTATACAGCATGACAGAAAGGTATGCTAAAGTCACCTTTTCACAAGGGGCATTGTAAATAAATATAAGATTTTCAAAGGCCAAAATAGCAATATTATACAGCATGACAGAAAGGTATGTTAAAGTCACCTTTTCACAAGGGGCATTGTAAATAAATATAAGATTTTCAAAGGCCAAAATAGCAATATTATACAGCATGACAGAAAGGTATGCTAAAGTCACCTTTTCACAAGGGGCATTGTAAATAAATATAAGATTTTCAAAGGCCAAAATAGCAATATTATACAGCATGACAGAAAGGTATGCTAAAGTCACCTTTTCACAAGGGGCATTGTAAATAAATATAAGATTTTCAAAGGCCAAAATAGCAATATTATACAGCATGACAGAAAGGTATGCTAAAGTCACCTTTTCACAAGGGGCATTGTAAATAAATATAAGATTTTCAAAGGCCAAAATAGCAATATTATACAGCATGACAGAAAGGTATGCTAAAGTCACCTTTTCACAAGGGGCATTGTAAATAAATATAAGATTTTCAAAGGCCAAAATAGCAATATTATACAGCATGACAGAAAGGTATGCTAAAGTCACCTTTTCACAAGGGGCATTGTAAATAAATATAAGATTTTCAAAGGCCAAAATAGCAATATTATACAGCATGACAGAAAGGTATGCTAAAGTCACCTTTTCACAAGGGGCATTGTAAATAAATATAAGATTTTCAAAGGCCAAAATAGCAATATTATACAGCATGACAGAAAGGTATGCTAAAGTCACCTTTCACAAGGGGCATTGTAAATAAATATAAGATTTTCAAAGGCCAAAATAGCAATATTATACAGCATGACAGAAAGGTATGCTAAAGTCACCTTTTCACAAGGGGCATTGTAAATAAATATAAGATTTTCAAAGGCCAAAATAGCAATATTATACAGCATGACAGAAAGGTATGCTAAAGTCACCTTTTCACAAGGGGCATTGTAAATAAATATAAGATTTTCAAAGGCCAAAATAGCAATATTATACAGCATGACAGAAAGGTATGCTAAAGTCACCTTTTCACAAGGGGCATTGTAAATAAATATAAGATTTTCAAAGGCCAAAATAGCAATATTATACAGCATGACAGAAAGGTATGCTAAAGTCACCTTTTCACAAGGGGCATTGTAAATAAATATAAGATTTTCAAAGGCCAAAATAGCAATATTATACAGCATGACAGAAAGGTATGCTAAAGTCACCTTTCACAAGGGGCATTGTAAATAAATATAAGATTTTCAAAGGCCAAAATAGCAATATTATACAGCATGACAGAAAGGTATGCTAAAGTCACCTTTTCACAAGGGGCATTGTAAATAAATATAAGATTTTCAAAGGCCAAAATAGCAATATTATACAGCATGACAGAAAGGTATGTTAAAGTCACCTTTTCACAAGGGGCATTGTAAATAAATATAAGATTTTCAAAGGCCAAAATAGCAATATTATACAGCATGACAGAAAGGTATGTTAAAGTCACCTTTTCACAAGGGGCATTGTAAATAAATATAAGATTTTCAAAGGCCAAAATAGCAATATTATACAGCATGACAGAAAGGTATGTTAAAGTCACCTTTTCACAAGGGGCATTGTAAATAAATATAAGATTTTCAAAGGCCAAAATAGCAATATTATACAGCATGACAGAAAGGTATGCTAAAGTCACCTTTTCACAAGGGGCATTGTAAATAAATATAAGATTTTCAAAGGCCAAAATAGCAATATTATACAGCATGACAGAAAGGTATGTTAAAGTCACCTTTTCACAAGGGGCATTGTAAATAAATATAAGATTTTCAAAGGCCAAAATAGCAATATTATACAGCATGACAGAAAGGTATGCTAAAGTCACCTTTTCACAAGGGGCATTGTAAATAAATATAAGATTTTCAAAGGCCAAAATAGCAATATTATACAGCATGACAGAAAGGTATGCTAAAGTCACCTTTTCACAAGGGGCATTGTAAATAAATATAAGATTTTCAAAGGCCAAAATAGCAATATTATACAGCATGACAGAAAGGTATGCTAAAGTCACCTTTTCACAAGGGGCATTGTAAATAAATATAAGATATTCAAAGGCCAAAATAGCAATATTATACAGCATGACAGAAAGGTATGCTAAAGTCACCTTTTCACAAGGGGCATTGTAAATAAACAGAAAGAGGATGAACTATATGAGCTAGGAAATTTAGTCAAAGAGTTGAGAAAAGTCAGCTGGGGGCAGGGGTAAAGGGGAATGACAGAACAGGAGTTGAAGACTAGAAGTCAGACAAACCAAGTAGTCTACTGCATAGTCAGAACTTGAAATAAGGGGTCAGGGGTCAGACTCCAGTTTGAAAGAAGACAGAATAATCAATGAAGACTGGGGAGCTGGAGAGCTGGAGAAGTGTGATAAAGTACAAAATATAAAATGTTATACTTCTTGACTGTGACTCTAGCCATCTTTGCAACTACTGTTAAAGGAAATAAATAACACAGGTCCTGTCTAACAATGGGGTATTGTTGATTTGATTCTCCTAACAAAAGGTGATCATCCCTACAATAACTTTTCTTAGAATCAGCCTTGTCGTGGCCTATGTAGTAATAGATGTAAATATGGTAAAATCTGACTGGAGAGAAAAAAAAAATACAGCAATAAGTATGGTTATATTTTAGAGTTGACTGAACTTGAAGATGGTATATATATATAGAAAAAGTTTCAACTTGTATCAATATCACTCTTGACATTACTCCTTTACTTAGAATTAAATGTTTTCTGCATTAACTGACCAGAAAAGGAGGAAAATGATGATTAATTAATATATTGTATTAGAATTAAACACTAAGAAAGTGTGAATTTATTTTTCAGCATACCATAATAGAAAATAAATTGATAAACATTTTATTTATGTTTATTATCCCACTTTATCAGGATGGTTTTCATGATGTTGGTTTTACATTACAATTTATGAATCTTCAGACCATTATTTAGAGAGGGGAGAAAATCTTTGTTAAAAACTAAATTCTTACTCAAAAATTTATTTTCCATCTTCCCAGATTTTGCTTTAGACACACCTTCATATGAGGTTGCCTTGCTGTTGTAGAGGCTAAATTTTGAGAAATTGTCTGTTCTGTCTTCTCACCTTTCTAATCACATGACACTCAGTAACCAATCAAATTACAGAGTTCCTTTGATGGAGAAGTTGGGGGGTCTGACAGTTTTTCCTATCATATGGCACTGTATCCAACAATTGATATTTCTCACAACAAGTACACAATGGATTACCCATACAGATGGGTGACCACTCTCTTGACCTCTGGGGGTCATACATCAATTGACATCTTTGTACTCAGTGGCAAAGCCTATTAGATAATAATTCACTTATACATTGCCTGTAATGAAACATCTTTTAGTGTGCATATAATTTATCTTATGAAAATATTAGCTCAATAATTTTCAGACTGTGAAAGGGCAATAAAAAGTCATTATTATCTGTACTTTTAAGCTTCTCTTTATCTATACACTTTATATAAAATCCATCAAATTTATTATAAATGGTAAATCTTATAAGGCAAATTTATTATAAATGGTACTCATAAATCTTATAAGGCCAAATTTATTATAAATGGTACTCATAAATCTTATAAGGCCAAATTTATTATAAATGGTACTCATAAATCTTATAAGGCCAAATTTATTATAAATGGTACTCATAAATCTTATAAGGCCAAATTTATTATAAATGGTACTCATAAATCTTATAAGGCCAAATTTATTATAAATGGTACTCATAAATCTTATATGGTGCAATAAAATATGAATCGATTTTATATCCAATAAAGACATTAATACATTTGTTGGGAAATACAGGAAAAGGAATTATAAGTAAGTTCATATGTGTATACATTAAAAATAGAAAAAAACCTTTTATATTGCTATATTATAAGAAACTTTATTTTGTATGGTATTTGATTTGACAAAATAAATAATAAATTTGATACAACCTAAAAAACTTATTTTTATAATAAAGTTTATTTCACTTTATTAACGTTCTGTTGTGCAGTAGTCAGTGTGTTTATTGCTACTTGGGTCATAAAACTGTTAATCATTGTTTTTATGATAGAAAATAATTCAATTTATATATATACAATATATTTGTTGCCTTGTAGAATCAGATACTCTAAACTGTTATCATTTTATCAATTGATTTCTGTAAGATAAACAACAAGTTGGATAAGATTCCAAATTAATCAATTTTAAAGAAAATCTAATCACTATTTAATAGAGCAAAAGTTCCAGTAACATAATAAAAAATTTATATCTCGGCAAGATCAAACAGATCAACAAAAGAAACCGGAGATTCTCACCACCTGTGCATCAACTTAATTATCAATACGTGAAAATAACATCAATTCACCTTTTACATTTTACTTATTCAAGTTGACTTAGTGAATAATATATACTGAAATTATTTTCTTTTTCTGTGTCAGAGGTATTCTTATCTCTTATAAATTATTTTTTACGAGCTGAAAACATGCCCATATGGTAGGATTTTAAATTATATAATGGATCAAGAATTTATCCATCCAACTTTTTATTCTGGCAATAAATTCAGGCATAATAAACTATGTTTTGGTGAGTACTAATGAATTAATAAACATCATCAAGTGGTAAACGTTCATTGCTTATACTACAAATGTAAATACAATTCTTAATTTTCCAGTGATGAAAAAAATGTCACAAGAAATGTTCACCTATATGTCTACTTTATACAGTTAAACAAAAAGATAAAGATTTGGTCAACCAAATCTTTATAACTGTATATAAATGATAAAAACGGTTTTTATAAAGGCAATAGGATTGGGACAATCATATAGGTGCTACGGCTTGACCTGACCAGCTGATTACTCAGAGAGGACCTCTCTGATTGTCTAACAAATAGATAGGCTATCATCATCTAATTGCATCCTGACAAATAGAAAGACTATCATCATCTAATTGCATCCTGACAAATAGAAAGACTATCATCATCTAATTGCATCCTGACAAATAGAAAGACTATCATCATCTAATTGCATCCTGACAAATAGAAAGACTATCATCATCTAATTGCATCCTGACAAATAGAAAGACTATCATCATCTAATTGCATCCTGACAAATAGAAAGACTATCATCATCTAATTGCATCCTGACAAATAGAAAGACTATCATCATCTAATTGCATCCTTATCCATAAAAAGCATGATTATTTTTACTAAAATTCATTCAAATGTCTTTTTTGTCCATCTCTGTCATTGTATAACTCAGAGAGTTAAAGTTATAGTAGAAGGTGATAGCTGAGGGTGTTAGTGTCCTGGGTATAACATTAAATAGCAATTATTGGTGAGATTCAAATTTTGGAGCTCTGGGGAGTATGGAGTATCCCTTCATTGCCATTACTCCCAGGTCCACTCTGCCCTCCAGTGGTAGTACCAGTTAGGGTCCCATCTATGTGTTTAATAAAAAATGAGTTTAAAAACATTGTTTAAATATAAAAATGTGAATACCCCTCAAGAATGAATAAAACAAAACATCTTGGATATTATATATTAATGATAGGAAAGTAATTACAATGCATATAAAATAAAAACAAAAAGATGTTTAGTCTTATCGATTTCAAAGTAACTTTATCATCAGAGACGTTTTTCAGAAATGGATGCGTTTTTTGTGTTGTTATTTAAAAAATTATTTTTTCATGTTATAAACACGCATCTCATGGTTTTTTTTTTTATATATTTATATTTTTATATTTTTATATATTTATATTTTTATATTTTTATATTTTTTATTTATATATTTATGTATTTTTATTTATTTGTTTTATGTATATATATGTGTATATATGGAATGAGTATTTTAATTAATTATATATTCTGTGTTTAATTCTAACCTATTATTTATACTAGGACCTAATTTAGCTATAAGGAAAAATTTCTCTAATTCTGAGATTACCAATGTTGCATATTATTGTCTCTATCTTTATTTTTGCATTTATTGGTGAGATTCAAAATTGGATACAAAATAACCTAACAAGGGTTGACATGCCGTAAAATCCAACCAACCAACCAACCTTATATTTAAAAGCAATAGGATCTATATTATAATCATCTGATTTTGTGTATATGTTACTGCATCACAATAAAAATGGCACACCATAGCAACATTTATTTTTTTCCTAATAGCATTAAAATGCTTAAATTTTGGAGAAAATTCAATTTGTAACTTAATTGTAGTGTGGGATCTCCATTTCTGCATACACTGATCATTATAATCTCTAAAATGAGATAAATGATATTAGAATATTTTCCTTATTTATTTCCAATCAATTATAAATTCTACAAATAAAATGAGATCAAAGTGAAAAAGTAATAATGAAAATTTATTGAATAATCAAATGTTAATAGCTATATGAATTATTCAAGTTTAATCTTATTTTAATAAATCTTTTAATATACTAGAAAATATATGCACCCTCCGGGTGCAAGTATTTAGGTTTTAATATAATAAAATATCATATTAAATTAGAAAGGCTAATAAAACTGAATAAGAATTCAGATAAAAAATTTGGAACAGAGGGGGTATGATTGAAAAATAGAACAACTTTGAAAGTAACTCTTCCACCATTTTCCATTACTCCCCTCTTTCATTGGTAAATTTTCCTAATTTAACTATTTAGTTAAAATAGGAAGTAAAGAATAATAATAGTTATTTCTTCTTGTTAATGGATTTATTTTAAGATTTATCCCTGAGATTTTTGCTCATATTCAAAAAGATAAAACTAAACAATTAGGAATCAATAATACTAAGCATATATTTATTAAAATCAAATTTTTAAGATCAATATGCAAATCAGCCTTCCCATTCACACTATAATCCGCTATTTTGTTGTATATATAAATACAATTGCATGTTCTGTGTATGTAGATATGGTCAACAGTATTAATAACGTAAAACAATTTTATCAATAATTGAGGTTTAAATAAAAATAAAATCATGGAGAATGTGACGTAAATAACTAAGGGAATTGTGATTTGAGTAGTAATATAGTTTCGGTTACAGACAGACAAACACACAATCTCCATTATAATAAGATATAATACAAAATTTTCTTAAGAACTAAAACAATTAAAAAACCCCAAAGATTTAGTTTTTTTGCACAATTACATACAGAAATGGAAGTAGACTAATTTAATAAAAGAATTGACAAAATTCTTGTTACCAAATTGGAATTATTTAATAAAATATATTCCACTTATTTCACACATAATTTGTATCAGAAACTTTTAAATTCAAGATATCTATAATCTGTTTTTCAAGAAAATTTATATAACTCATTGTTTACAAAGCTTTTAAAATCTATATATTAATGAGGCACTTGCAATGATTCACATCTTAATAACATCCAAATGAATACCACACTTATATATTTAGATTGACTGAAATATATTGAAAATAGTTGATATCCCCAAATTCAAAACAGATTCCAGATGATTATGGTAAATGTCTTTATTTTGATTAAAAAATCCTTTGGCATAGTCTATATGGGTGTTTACATTAAACATGCACCAACCTTTATCAAATACACCAAACTGGTTTGACTGCTACAAATGTCAACATATTACAAAAATGTGGCTCTAAAAAAAAGTATCAAAGTAAAAAAATGAAGAAGCTGCTTCATCCAATCAATGTGAAATGCTTTTAACTCAACAAAATATAAACCAAAAAATAAAGTGTAACGGATATTATAATAGCAAGTTAAATTCTATAGACAGAACTTAGATATAAGTAAATTAAAAAAGATGTTAAAAAAAACAATCCCTTTTTAGATTGATTCAGCAAATTGAAAAAAAGAAAATTAATCAGAAAATAACATTAGAATGTCATAGTAGAGAGTGCATTTTATTTTCAAAAAAGTTATCATCATCATCATCATCATCATGTCGCGCATGTAGCACGGGTATCGACAACAATCTTACGCCAACCCTCCCTATCATTCATTACACCTGGAAGCTCCTCTGCGGAACAGCCAGCATCTTCACATAGCTGGTCAATGTAGGTCCTTGCTGGGCGCCCCACATTTGCATGTCCATGTGTTGGCTTCCACAGGAGAACATCGCTTATGAGTTCATCCTTACTTCTCCAGCAGTGTCCTGCGTGCCTTGTCAGTCTCACTCGGATAGTTTGTGAGATGGGGGGCAGGTGACTGTAAAGCTGTTTCCTTGTGAGGTGCTATTTCCATGACTTGTTCAACACTGCTCGCAGCATCCTTGTGCAGCTTCCATCTAGCTTATTCTCAAGACGTTTAGTTAGGGTCCAGGTGGTGCAGCCATATAGCAATACCGACACAACCACAGCCTGGAAGAACTGTCACTTTAGCTTGTTAGGGAGATTGGACCTCCATATGACTGATAATCTATTTTTGGCCGACATAATGAAAATCAAAATATCTTCAATGATATTAAAAAATATTCAACATTTATGAAATGGTGATATTTTATGCTTATACTTTAATAATTCTGTAGTGGAATCCTTTAAAAACAATAATTTTGATTAAAAAATAGTTAATTCCCTTCATTTGTAACTTTTCCCAACTTTGAGAGATTTAGAATCAGTAAAAGTTGAGATGTCAATTGTGATAAACCAGTATTTGTTCTATAGTATTGTTCTTAATTTTCTTTTAGATTGTTTCAATCGGTTCACACATCTTAATTATTGTTAAATAATCTTTTCAAAATATTCTAATGTTGTGTAAAACAAAACTTGTTTTCTTTTCTACATATTTCATTGTAAGTAAACAAAAGTAGCAGCAGTCGTAATTCCCATTTATATATTAAAAATTCTCAGTTTAAATTTCTATTCAGTGTTTGGCAGTAAAACTAGGAATTAAAACTCTCTTAAGATAACATTTATAAATTCTAATGAGAAATTAACTCAGTACTTCAAGAGATATATGATAATAGGCATGTAGACAAATCTCTTTTTAAAAATAAACTGGTAAGAAATACTTAATATAAAATGATAGCAAATTTCCCATCAAAATGACAATATCATATAAATATGGATTCAAAGTATTCTTCATGGTGCTTCTACCTGGAATCAGGATGTAGCTTACTGGCATTCTGACTGGGATGCAAGTTTTGTATCTATTCTTCCTTCTTAGGTTATATGTGTGTGTGTGTGTGTGTGTGTGTGTGTGTGTGTGTGCAATATAAATGCAAAAACCAAATAAATATTGATTTATTTGCTTTTATATTTGTTATTTAATATAAATCCTTAGTCCAGATCTTGTCAATTTTGAAGCTGTATATGAAGCATTTTGCAATGTATTAAAAACTTACTTCTGAATAATGAGAAATTCTGATGTTATGGTACATCTATCTTGTTCAGCGGTGATGGCTGGTTGGTTTGATTTTACGGCATTTTAACCCAAGAGTTGACTTGTCGTAAAATTATGCTGAAGACATTTTTGTTTTAATGATTATTGCTGGGTATTCAATTTTCTTTATCTATTTAACCCATAAATTCCACCCTAACATGTACTACCACTTCAAGTCAGAGTGAACCTGAGAGTAATGGCAATGAAGCAGTACTCCACGCTCCCCAGTGGTCCAGATCTGGAACATCACTGCTAGATACAGTTTACACAGGACACTAAGACCCTCAGCTATTGCCTTCTAACACATATGATAAAAGGGGGGGGGTTGTGATAAGAGCAATATGGTTGGAAAAATCATATTGGTACTAGGGATTGATGTGACCATCTGTCTAACCTAAATAAGGGCCAAAGTAGAGTGTTGCATGTCATGGACTGCTCAGCCACAAGGATTCTGTCCTTAATCACAGCTAACATTAGTCTTACCCATCTGTGAAGGTGCAGTCTATTCTACAGCCCCAGATGACAGGGCAATGTTCAGTGTTGAATAATTCTTCATGTTACTATAACAATAGAAGTTCTCATTACTCTCTAATGAGACCATGTTGTGTGATAATATAGAATATATATTCCTATGGCTCATAAATAATTACACTGCTGCATTTTCCTCTTATTTTTCTTCTTAATCAAAAATACCAAGATTGTATTATTATTCTAGAATCAATGAAGGTCTTAATGAATAACTAGAGAATTATTTTCATGTATAAAATAAAAAAGATCCTCACATAGAAATTGGAGTTTTTTGATTATATATATCAACAAAGAAATCATCATTTCTTATATTCATACATGATTATTTTTTAACATGTTTCATATTGTTCTTTTTTTCTTTGCTTGTGGAATATTTGAAACAAATTTCTTTTTCTTTGCTTGTGGAATATTTGAAACAAATTTCTTTTTTCTTTGCTTGTGGAATATTTGAAACAAATTTCTTTTTCTTTGCTTGTGGAATATTTGAAACAAATTTCTTTTTTCTTTGCTTGTGGAATATTTGAAACAAATTTCTTTTTTCTTTGCTTGTGGAATATTTGAAATTTCTTTTTCTTTGCTTGTGGAATATTTGAAACAAATTTCTTTTTTCTTTGCTTGTGGAATATTTGAAACAAATTTCTTTTTTCTTTGCTTGTGGAATATTTGAAACAAATTTCTTTTTTCTTTGCTTGTGGAATATTTGAAACAAATTCTTTTTTCTTTGCTTGTGGAATATTTGAAACAAAATTTCTTTTTTCTTTGCTTGTGGAATATTTGAAACAAATTTCTTTTTTCTTTGCTTGTGGAATATTTGAAACAAATTTCTTTTTTTCTTTGCTTGTGGAATATTTGAAACAAATTTCTTTTTTCTTTGCGGAATATTTGAAACAAATTTCTTTTTTCTTTGCTTGTGGAATATTTGAAACAAATTTCTTTTTCTTTGCATGTGGAATATTTGAAACAAATTCTTTTTTCTTTGCTTGTGGAATATTTGAAACAAATTTCTTTTTTCTTTGCTTGTGGAATATTTTGAAACAAATTTCTTTTTCTTTGCTTGTGGAATATTTGAAACTAATTTCTTTTTTCTTTGCTTGTGAAATATTTGAAACAAATTTCTTTTTGTGTTTTAATAATGCATCTCAAACAAATAATGGTGTTTTGTGACAAATTTTGTGCATTTTGGAAAATAAATATTAAGCAACAGTATAATAGTGCTGACTAGAGTGATTATTGAAATAAAATTTTCAAATAATTACTATTATCGGAATGTGGACTTTATCGCATTGAACAAGAAAATTAATGCCATGCAGTAAAATGTTATTGCTTTACATGAATCAAAAAAAAAAATTCTCATAAAGAAAAGAAGGTTTACTAATAAAATTGTGATTGAACAATTAATTTTTATATTACTTTTGCTCTGATTTTTGATTCATAAACTTTAAATAAAAAAAAGAAGATCAATGATTGTCTCAAAAGTAACCATATTTTCTTCTCACTTCATTTCTTCGGTTGTTCACAGATGTTTTGGTTCCAATCAATCATTCAATAATTGGCTGATTTTTGTTTTAAATGCATTATTAAAACATTAAGATAAATTTATTTTAAATTGTATTGCATGAATAGTTTAGGAGTAATAAAATTTATTTCCTAAAAAATACTATTTCTTTTTTGCTTAATAATACAAATATTTTAATAAGGCTGTAGAAAGTTTTTTTCATTGTATATTATTTTGACTATTACATCAGATCCAGAAAATTCCATAGTCTTTCAGGAGATCATAGTACTTCACATGTTTTTTTTTTTAATCAGTAAACTGTGAATTGCCATGACTGTCATTATAAAAGAGAGTGGAGTGGTTTCCTGTTACCTTGTCTAAGGTTTGAATTCAGAGTTGTCTTTCTCCTAGACTGGTTGTCTACCATCATGGCTAGAGATCTCAATCAACACTACTATTTTCCCAGTTCTGGGGGAAAAGTGGATACATGCCTTTTCCAAAGGCATTAATATGAAGTAAATGCAAACAAATTTAGACTGAATTTAAATTTGGCTTTAAATTTCTATTTTCTATGCTGATAACCATTACACCACTCACACCACTCTTACTACTACTACAACAAAAATAATAATCAAACTTTTTTATGTTACCATAACATAAAAAATAGCACATTACAATGTAATCTCTATTAGCGCAATACCATTAAAATACACAAACAAAAAATGTCCAATCCAGTTTACAACTTACAAGTGGGAGATCAAAATTCTCTCTCACCCTTATAATAATAATCAGATTTCTTTATAGGTGTGTATCTGATCAAATAAGATAATTTCAAATAATGACATATTCTTAAAAGGTTAGATGAAAAAAATTCTAAGACTTTGAGAATTCCATAACCTAATAGTTTGAAGATTAAAGATAATTAATGTAATTCAATTAATGTAATTCAAAACACTTGTAATTCAAATCTGAGCTGAAAATCATATTGATATTGAAAGAGAAAAAAGAAATGAAAAGATTATTAATTGCTTCATAAAATTTCATTTGAATAAAATCATTATTTCATGGGCATCCTTATCTCATTTTTATTAGGGAAAAAAATTCTGTTGGTTGGTCGGTTGGTTGGTTGGTTCGGTTTTATGGCATGTCAACCCTTGTTGGGTCATTTTATGCTGAAGATGTTTTTGCTTTATTCCTTCTTGATGGATACTCAATTAGTTTTAAACACATTTTGTTCTATTTAACCCATAGATGGGACCCTAACAGGTACTACCACTCAGGATCAGAGTGGACCTGGGAGCAATGGTGATGAAGAGCTGCTCCACATTCCCTAGAGCTTCAGAATTGGAGCTTCATCATCAGATGACATCACACCCAGAGCATGAAGACACTCAGCCATGGGGGTTGCCATAAGGGCAATAGGGTTGGGACAATCATATAGGTGCTAGGACTTGTGACTAGCTGATTGATCAGCCCATCTAGCCTAAATAAGGGTCGAAGTGGAGTGCTGCATGTCATGGACTGCTCAGCCACCAGTGTTTCATCCATAAGCATCATGGGTTGTTACCTATGGCCAACAGATGGCTCCAATGTGGGGGGGGGGTCCTTACCCATCACCAGATTTGCAGTCGGTGTATTCTAAAGCCCCAGGCCTAGAAAGAAAATTATTTTGCATTTTTCTAAAAGATTCCCCTAATTTATTAAATGACCTTTGTATAAGGAATTGTTTAAATTATTAATAACTACTGTTTTTTAAAGACCAATCAACTGAGAAGAGACTAATAAGAAGTGAAGTTCAATTAGATGATATGTCAGGTTAATTTAAGACCATTCTTAATGTCTGTAATATTGCTTGACATACATGTAGCAACTAGTACCATCTGCTAACCTCCTCATTATTCTATTTACACAGTTGAATGATTACTGCAGCTGTACATTTAAGTAGAAAGTACTCTTTATGACAATTCAATAGCATTGTGTTATTTAAGATAATCAATCAGGATATGACATAAATTGCACTAAATCTTGCAGAAAAAATTTTTCTGTTTGTATTAATTGGCTTCCTGGAAAAACTTGACATAAGTGAAAATAGAACAAATTATTCAAATATTTGATAATTTTAATCAAATAATAGATTTAAATTTTTCCAAGATTTTTTTTATATATGGTTATCAGAATGGCTATTATATTCATACACATGTATATTGTCTGAAGTGTGAGTTATTGAATAACTAGTAAAATATCTCTAGAGGGATTTGAACTTGTACTGATATATTGTTGATAAATTTGAAAAAGAAAATTAATACAAGATATTTTTTTTATACCAATCAACCTCTTATTCCTAAAATTAATGTTTTTGTTGATCAATTCTTTAGTCTTTACAAGGTACATATTTTTTTAGTAAAAAAAACAACCCTTTCATGTAAGTAACACCTTCATTCTATAATTAATTCAGAATCCTCTCAATTGAACATATTCTCAGTAATCTTTTCCCTGAAAAAAAAAAAGAAGTTTATTTTTCTTTGTAGATTATACACCTGATAAGAGTTGAAAATTGATTGGTTGAAACTTTGTATTAATATCTTTAAAGATATAAAGAGGTTTAATTGTTTGAAAATCTTCTGATAAACTAAGCTAACTTGTTACTCCACAGCAGGTTGTATTTATTCTTGTAAATGGTAGGTTCAAGAATTCTCCTTGAAAACTTTAATAGATTTGAGATATTACAAATGAAAATAGATATACAAATACAAATGTAACAAAACTTTTGTTCCTGGTGTTATTTCTTAATGTAATATAGAAAATTGACATTATTCTCTTTAAACTTTACTTTTTATTGTCCTGGATAATGAAATTTAAAAATTAATCTATTTTCTATGTAAAAATAGGCAAATTTGTACATACTGTGAATTTTTGTGTATAAGATGCTCTATTTTCCCAGATATTTCAGTACAAAGTTAGGTGTGTATATCATACATGAGAACTATATATAATATATAACTCTATTTCTACATGCCTCCTCATATTCAGTCTTTATAGAGAAAGTTCACTAGGCATTGGAATATATGTTTTTTAATAATGTTGTTTCTCCTAATGTGAGCTTATTTTTGCTGCAAGTTTGTTGCATTTTTGTAAAACATCCACACATTTGGTCTAAATATTGGGTAAACTTTGCATTGTAAATCACAATGTAAATCATATAAATTATTATTATTAGTTGATACAAACCAGATAAAATCTAAATAAAAAGGTGAACAAATGTTAAGCTTTTGTTAAATTTAAAACATCAGTGCATATTATACATGATAGTTTTTGTGGTTTATTTTTTTTAGAATTTTGTCACCCAAAATTAGGGGTGTCTATTATACATGAGTGCATCTTATACACAAATGATTATGGAATTCATTTACATAAAGTCTGAATGAAGCAACATATGAATCAGAATTTACAACTTTATAATTTATAATTTTACTTAAATTATATAGAAATGAATAAAAATGTTTTGAAGAGAGTAGTTTTTTGAGATTTGATAATAATAATAAGAATAATTGATGTTAGTTAATTAAGCTGGAATCTGATCACAACCAAGGCAACAAAGTCCTTATACCCCATTTCCCTGTCAATAATTGCTACCTTTAATTCCTGGACAGATTCTAGGCTAATATCCTGCTTTTAAGTTGTCAATGTATATGACCTGATGTCCATCATACCTTCTCAGTCAAAGTTGGCATTTTATAGATTTTTTCACCTTTGGGAGGTTTTCATACAATGTTTGTCATGTGCAAAGATCACACATAAGCATCCTTATGTAACAACCATCAAGACTTTTTGTCTGTTCATTTGGTGAGTATCTCACTGTCATGTAAAAGCACAGATTCAATAGTAATCAATTGTTCTTTATAGAATGCTGAACTATATCAATACAGTATTTCAGAAATTGTTCAGACAATTAAACCTCTTCATATCTTTAAAGAAATTAATATAAAGTTTCAATCAATCAATTTTCAACCCTTATCAGGTGTATAATCTACAAAGAAAAATAAATTTATTTTTTCAGGGAAAAAATTGCTGACAATATGACAAAATTTAGTTCATAAGATCATTACTACTGTAGTATGAATAATTATTATTGTGTGCTTTACATTAGTTTCATAATGAATTTCTATAAATTCATTTCCTTTTTTTTAATGTATGTTTCACAAATGTTAGCTAAACGAACACTAAGCCTTTCAAGGTCTCACCATAGAAATATCACCAGATGCTATTTGTTTTCTAAGCCCAACTAATCATTAAAAGAGCAGAAAGATGTTAACCCTCACAAAACAGTAATTAATCATTTACTTGTTGGCATTTTTTACATTGATATAACATGCACCCCTCACCAATAGTAGATTGTTAAATCAGCAACCTAAGGAATATAAGTATAAACAAAATGTATTTACTAAAAACTATAAGAAGGATGTAGAAATAAAATTAGTTTTAGTACTAATGTATAAGTAAAAAAATACTTTACCAATGAAAATTGTTATTGTTAGATCAATCAGCCTCAGATGAAATCTATTAATAATGGAGATTCGGTTTTTGTCTGTAACAAAATTACGTCACTGCTTACGTCACATTACCCAAAATCGTCATAAATAGAATACACTCAAAATTTGAGCATGCAATGTTAGACAGTTCTCATTGGTTTTTTAAACAAGTTTTAATAAATTCATACCTGGTATTATTTATCTATATAAAGTTTTTTTTTCATTTTAATATATATTTAAAGTTATCAGAACTAAGTTTCCATTTCAATTTTTTAATTTTTTTACTCCTTTAATAAATTTGATGATTTTACTTTACTTATGATACAAACTTTCTGATATTATATTTTCAACTCCCATCCTCTCAAGCAATATTTATTTTACGTCGCCCAGAGGGCTTTTTTTATTTTGCTAGTGTATGCAAGATTCACACACACACACACACACACACACACACACACACACATATATATATATATATATGTGTGTGTGTGTGTGTGTGTGTGTGTGTGTGTGTGTGTAGTATTAAACAAAAGACACATCTCCTGTTTAACAATTTTATTTTTGATCTTTTCGAGTTTTCTGGCCAACTTTTTAATGTTTGGGTGGAATTCGTGGATAAGTCCACCAAAGTTCAGGTCCCGAGTACTTTCGGCACTTCGAAGTGCCATCATCAGGGGTGATGTGTTCGAGTTTTTAAAAAATTAAATTAATGTGGAGGCTGGAAGGAGAAGAATTGACGAGAAAGGTGTTATAGGCATTTTAAAATGTGTGTACTGCATTGGAAATTAATTTTGTTTAAGGATGGTTTGTATTGTTTTATGTATAAAGCTTCTAGTATTTGGAGTTTTTGTTTATTTTTTTCTTTGTGCAGAATGTGTGTATTTTCCGTTAGAATATTTCGGTAATTAGAGTGGGGACATGAATGTAATTTTAGGTGTCCCACGGCTTCTATATATGGTATTCAGGCATTGAAATCAGATCCTTTGTTTAGACTCTTAGAAGAGCAACAAATGTTAGAAGCCAGGATGGACAAACTGGCTAGACAGTATAAAATAAGCTTATCCCGTTTAGAAGGTAGAAGGCCCTGATCAGGAGAAATAGACCCCATGTGTTATCTACACAGGAAATTCGGGGATAAGGCAAATTACTACAAACCACCCTCTTCATTCAAGTCTGTTACCTATCATGTGTATGATCGCACCACCGGTATCCGTAATCTTGAACACAAATATCTTTAAACCCAGCCCCTAAGGCACACGATTTAAAGGGAATTTATAAATCTAACCGATAGGCCGTTAATAAATCGATCATCCAGACTTATGACAAGAGGCACCTAATATTAAAGTTAGGGTTATGACAGGTTTTCTTCAGTTTCTTTGTAATAGCGAACATACGCAGATATTTATTTACACAAATATGACCGAGAAAGTCATATATTCACCGACATTGTTTGACCGATCCTAAGAGGAATGTTAAGTCATCAGGGTCCATTTATAACTCAATTTTCTTATGCGCTAACCGTGACTAACAAAGTGGATAACCCGGTATTTTGAGAACTTTTAAAGAAGTTTGACAATTTTACTAAACCATCTTTTTACAAATAAACATTGCCCCACACCATCACACCATATTGCATCTCTGTTCACAGCCATCCTTGGTGGTTGACACCAGAAAAAATTTAACGTGGCGAAATCTGAGTTCAACCAATTGATCGAACTGGAACGATGGAACCGTCGATCAAACAGTAATTCGGCTTCTCTTTTACACCTGATACCCACAAGTGGTGACACTTGGCGTATATCTAGCGATTATAGCAATATAAACTTTGTTACTAATCCAGACCGTTACCACATAAATTCTACCGGAGTATCTTCTTCCTTTTCTAAAGTAGAAACCATTTCTCAATTCACGGTACCAGACACAATGAGAAAGCTACGGCAGTTTCAAAGTGATGACATTTTTCAAATTATGCGCAGATTATAAAATCCTTGATAGACACTTTAACTAATGTCAAAAATTGCAACATAGTTATGTCTGACCCTGCCTTGGCAGCATTTCACCTAATTAAATCAGTACTGACCCAAGCAGTTGAATTGTTACATGTTGTTTCAGGCAGGTTGTGTTTGCTGGTTGATACCTCTTCTATTGACGTAGATGCCATCCTGCAGCAGAAGGTCGATGACGACTGGAGACCAATTTCTTACTATTTTAAGAAACTCTCACCAACCGAATTAGATATACAGCACCTTAGGATACGAGTTTCTTGTGATTTATTCAGCTGTTTTCTACTTTTAACAATTATTAAAAGGGCGGACTTTCAACATCCTTACGGATCACAAACCTTTGCTGTGTGCGTTTCAGTCAAGCTCTGACAAATACTCTACACAGGAAACTAGATTACCTGATACAATTCACTTCAGATATGCAGTTCATCAAAGAAATTGACAACACACCTGCACTATATCTCGTGGCATAAATGCCACTTTTCTGGGCCTGAGTTAGGAACACGAACCATTTTTTGAAGAGCAGGCAAAGAATGGACAACTACGGTAGTTTCTACGAAATAACTTTATTCCTTTGAAATTTTAGAAGATACATGTTTCTAACATTGATTTAGAAGATTTGGTGCAACACCAGCACCAAAAATTAACGTCCCTTCGTTTCAGAACCATTACAGTGGAGATTATTCTTATCCCTCCATAACCCAGGTGGTAATGCTTTAATCTGGTTAGTCACGAACAGGTTTGTTTTGCATCCGGCTTTGGTCAACAATCTGTGTATGATGTTAAAAGGCCAAAGTCGGAAGAGATACCCGCATACCACCCGGCTCTTTCCCATCTCATGGTGATCAGTTTGTACATGTGCACGTGGACACCCCTGGGCGACTCCCCACATGTGAATATCATAATTATTTATTAACATTTGTTGATCATTTCTCCCGCTGGTGTGAGGAGGATCTTACAAAGTCGAGCATCACTGTTTATACACAGCAAAATTTTTTGTTTCAGATTGCGTATCCCATTTCGGAGTTGCTGTCTGACCTATTCAACCAATTGATGAACATTTTAGTGGGTAGTAGAATTAGAACAACTGCATATCATCCTATGGCAAGTTCCATCATACACTCATCAGTTTTAAGGGCTATGATGAATCAATCAAATTGGCTGGAGCATCTATCTTTAGTTCTTTAGGGACTCCGCACTGCAGGTAAAGATGACATCATATGGTCATTTGCAAGGATGGTGTATAGCACCACACATAAACTTCCTAGACAATTTTTTCTTCAAGCCTCACAATGTTTTTTAACATTACCTCTTTTGTTGGTTAGTTTAACTCACAAAACTCCTACACAGAGTCAGTTGTCTACAAATATACCTAAACTCCTGCACACACGTTTTCGTGTGTGACTCGGTCAAATCACATGCATTGCAGCCATCTTACACAGAACCCTTCAAAATCCGAGAAAAACACATAAATATTATTACAGTGAATATTAAACATGGGCACTCTTGAAGTTTTTTGATCCTTTTACTATTGAAGCGTTTCCGGTTGAACGGTGTTAAGTGATATTTTGTAACTTAAAAAGAATAAGACCATCTAAGCGAAAGATGGGTTTAAACATGATTTATTGTGAATCAACTATTAAAAATTTCGGACCATATGACCTTAAGGCATCCCTTTCCGCGATCTCTACTCATGGAGACACTTTTCTTATTTACACCGAAAAAATCCGGTTTAAATGGAAAAAATGTCCCCACGAATCGAAATGGCAAAAGGTCATATGGTCCAAAATTTCATTTAAAATGTTTTATTTTCGGTACTCTTGAACTTTCTCGATCGTAGGAACAGTGTTCAGTAAGTTCTTATACCTTAATAAAAATGACCATTAAAAGATTGGTGGGTTTGAAAAATGCTTTATTGTTAATCAACTATATTATTAAGAATTTCATTGAAAGTGTTACGTTATTTGTTTTCTCGCTACAAGAATTCATAAACAAATGAATTTAACATATCTGATTGAACGAATTAACACTAACCATAATCAGTGTGAGACAAAGTGTTATGAAAATTTCCAACTAACGTTGGGCAACATAAAAAAATCTTAATGATATAGTTGCCTCACATTGTTCAAACCAATCTATGTAAAAATGTACAAAAAGTATGAAAAATTATGGAAATAAGAAAAGTGGGTAGAAAAACTATTGCAAGCTATGATTTTCGTGTATAAAAAACCACTTGATACTGCTCATGTGGAAATACTGCTAAAGTAAAAGGGTTGAAAAAGTTCAAGAGTTCCTAAAAATACAACCGAGAACATTTCAATGGACAGATTGAATCCTGAATTTAAAAAAGAATTCTACACGGCTTAATGTGTATGCTCAAGTAACTCCCTTATTTTTAGTAGCACCAGATTTACCAAAACAGAATGTGGCCAGATCTGATCTCCATGGCCTAAACATTTATCTTAAATTACCTTCTTTTTTTATTTATTCAGACCTTCATTTCCAATATCACTTTTGCTTGAAAATCCGGAAGAAACTTTTCTCCTTTCACTACTTGAGAAGGAACTTTAATAAAATATTGTATTTCTCTTTGACATTTCTAATTTCTAGTATACAAATAATGTACTCTTTTTTCATCATTACTCTATAAGCAGGACTCTTCGTGATAGGTTCTAGAACCTATTTAGAGAGGGAGTACTTGTAAGGAGACAATCAATAATCACCCCCTTTAGAGAATTAACATGTCCATTGGGGGCCTCGTGGGGTGTCACATAACAGTTTAGAAACCCATTCTCAACATCTTTTTTGTCGTTGTCTCGGACGCTGCCAGAGAACGGTAAATGCATATGATATTGAATACACTCATTTGTAGCGCTGAGCTATGGTATCGACAACTGAAGGTTTTTTTTCGTGTTTTTTCTCGTGTGTTTGTCGTATTTGGGTATCATAACTCCAGCAAATATTAAATGAGAGAGAGGAACCAATTCGGACATTTGTTGCAGAGGAAATGTATTATATACCCTTTTGAAGAATAATTCACAACGACATTTTATTAACTTAGCAAATCTTATAGAATGGATACAAAAATGGCATGAAATACTAAAAGGACACATAAAGAGTTTATGTTAAGAAATGTCTTAATGTGATTGAAAGAATATTTAATATAAGTTGTAGAATCCTTAATATTACGTACGTAAAAGAAAGACTATAAGTTTTGAATGGATAGTTACATGTTTAAGAAAGGCTATCCTGTGAAATGCGACACCAAGTTGTTGAGACCTAAGGGGTTTGTCTGTGCGGTCAGAGATCAGTTCTGTTTTAAGGCAAAAGAGATTTGATTTTGGTGCGCTCGCTCTATATACTACTTTGACCGTTTTACCAAGAGGTCATTAGCAGAACTATTTGACAGAGGCGGAAGGTAATGACCTTTTATGTCACCTATCGACAAATAGCAGAACTCTTCCACATATCGATTGTTCATGGAACAATATATGTATATCTATAGTTGTTGGGACGCGTGTGTATTCTTTCATTTAAGTATGCATTTTATGTATAAGCAAAAAAAGTAAAGTCGGCGGGGCGGCCTAAAGTCGGTATCAGCCAGTCAGCGAGGGAGTCTATCCCCTTTTCAATAGCGCTAGACCAAGGAGATTGTTTTAGCATCTGAGGTGGAGCGCCTCACCTACCGCACAGATCCCTGTGCTACTCATACGCTGAGTTGGCGGGGACCGGTATCGAACTAGGAACCTTGTAGTTTCTAGCCGAATGCTCTACCGACTGAGCTAACCCGGCCCCTAAGAGCTTAAATATTCCTGTATGTACAAATGCATTTATCTTGTCTTTCCTTCCGTTGTGTTCAGTGTTGGTATATCACGGATATCTTCCTTAGCACCATTCAGCGAGGACCGAACTCGCTATTTAGTAGTAATGGATCTGCGAAACTAGCTTGCTAAACGAGGAGAAGATATTGTAAAAAGTATAGCGGTGATTTCTACATTGAACCACGTTTCATGATTCAGTGAAGATACCGATCAAATCATAACATTACTTAGAACCAACTTTAAGATGTTGCAGATATAGATATAAATATCAAGCGTTATTTTCACAAACTTAGTTAAGTTCATGACCATGATGTGTATTGTGCGATTTCTACCAAAGTTAACCACTGAAAATAAAAACCTTACAGACCACACACACACACACACACACACACACACACACACACACACACACACACACACATATATATATATATATATATATATATATATAAGAAATTGAATAGAATTTAAAAAATACTTCAAGTGAAAGTGAAAATGAATAAACCTGAAGTCAGTTTTTTTCTCTTACAGAATGTTTAATAAAGCCGAAAACAACGGATTCTAGTGATCCTTTGTGAATTAGTGATCTGATAATGACCGTATTTACATTTTTTTAAAGTCATTATTAGTTGTAGTTATAATTTTAATTATGAATTTTAAAGACTTTGTAAAAACGAAGAGAAAGTACCTATTTATTGAAATGTGATATTTTGTGTAACATTCACGTTATATTCATTTCATTAATGTAGTCTTTGCCTCTCCCAATCAAAGAAGATGGTGACTTACGGCTGGTTGCCAATATCATTTTTGAGACTAAAATGGAACTGTTCAATTAAAATTTGAAAAAAAAAAAAAATGAAAGAAATGATCGAGATTTACCCTTATTCAAATGGTGAAAACGTAAGGTATTACATTTTTGTAGACTTCCTTAGAGCGATATTCTAATACGAATACCGAGAAAACGTGAAATAGAAAAAGGTAACATTTCCATTTTTACTTTGAAAAAAGTATCAGGACAAAAGTCTCCTTGATTGTTTGAAATGAAAATGTATTTATCAATTAACGATTTTATTCTAAATAGTGATTAATTTTTTTAGAAAAATCTATGACGCCCTAAGGAATTATTTACACTCCAATCATGAAAAAAGTTTAAAAAGTTAACTCCGAAAAAAGTAGAACAGTCTTCAAGGTATTTTGTAAACGAATTCTAGGCTTCACAAAGCAATACAAAACACAGGTATTTACCTATTTATGTGTATTTAAATTTAATATTAATAAATAAAATGAATACAATGAAAATTGCTCCTTTTTGTCTTTACACATGTAACCACATAGAATATAAAGAATATCGCTGAATTTTAACATTTACTTAAGAAAGCAAAAATAGTTTTATCCTTGTGAGTTGAATCTATTAAAAAAAAAAGGGAAAAAAGAAAAAGAACAAGACAAGTTTGTTAACAATTAACATCATTACCATTTTGAAAATAATGCAATTTTGCATTTAAAATGTTTCTTGAAATATTAAACGGAAATGAATTTCTAAAAATTCTTAACGACTTCTTTTTCTTTACTTTTTTATTAACTGAAATTCTATTCGAGCGCATTTTTCTTTTTTCGGCATATAAAAGTTTTACAAATAAAGTGGCATTAACTTGAAAAAAAAAAAAAAAAAAATTATAAAAAAGTAAAGAAAAAAGAAAAGAAAAGAAGGAAAAGCAAGCAGAAAAACAACAACAACAACAACAACAACAACAACAAAAAACAAAAAACAAAACATAAACACAAGAAATATTTCATTTTGTTTAAGCTGATGTAAGATTAGTTGAAAGTTTACAATTTCAGCATGTAAAATACTTTCCTGTTGTTTTTGTATTTATTTATTAATCGTCGTCTGCCTGTATAAGCGGTAATCTTATGGCGGTAAAACATTCACAAAGCAAAAGGCAAAAAAAAAAAAAAAAAAAAAAGACAGAAAATGTGAGTTGAATGAATGAAGGAAGATTTTTTTAAAAAGAGAAATGTAGAATGCACTTACTTGTTAAATCCCGAATATTTACAGGTAAAATTTTGTTTCCATACTACTTTCCATCTGATGTTGAAAACGAAAATGCTTTATCGTACTTCCCTCTGTCTAATAAGTGAAAAGCACTGTGTGTCGTCTGCTTCTGCAATGCTGCAGCTTTCTTTGATGTCAGGCACGAAGCTTTGTGATGATAGCGATTTCGTTTATGGAAGACCAATCAAGCCATAAACTATTTTTTACGTGCAAATGTAAGAAACACAAAAGTTCAATTGAATACGCAATAAAATTTCACACATAATACTGTAATTGTAAAAAAAGGTTCAATTCATTACGTTTATTCATGTATTTGAAAAATTAATAAGAGAAAAATGTGACAATGCACATAAAAAAAAATTCAGGTGAATATAATGCAGTGATATTCATCTTTGTATCATTGCAATTAGCTGTTATTTAAAACTTACATATATATATATATATATATATATATATATATATATATATATATATATATATATATATATATATATATATATATCAGCAGAATATAGACAGGAAGACTGCTTTGTGTGTGATTCGAACCCTGACACACAAAGCAGTCTTCCTCTCTATAGCTCTGCTGATGTGGCCTAATAGGCTGAAATGTACATACAGAGATTGACTTTTTCTTGATTTGTTTAGCCTTACATTTGAACAAGTATGCCCGCCTAATTCATTAATTATCAATTAATTAAATTTCAAAATTAGGTATAACTTCAATTGAGCACATATTCTCCCAAAAATTGTCGGCTAAAAGCCATATCAAACACATTGTTTGTTTACTTCTCATATATATATATATATATATATATATATATTATATATATATATATATATATAAAGTGTTGTTATGGGTCCAACGGGAGAAAATTAAATATTTTATAGAAGAGAAGGTCCGGAAAATAGATGATGTTTTTTAAAATATTTTTTTTTATTTCACATTAGTGACATGTGTTTCAGATTTTCAGATATCTTCTTCAGGCTTTGATTAACCACATTAAAATCTGAAACACGTGTCGCTAATGTAAAATAAAAACAACATAATTCAATTTGCTTTTATCATATATATATATATATATATATATATATATATATATATATATATATATATATATATATATATGCATTCAAGCAGCAGATTTTCTTGTAGGCATGTTTTATTAAAAATGACAGACAAGGATTTTGATTTTAACTTTTTATTCAGGTTTTCTTTTTGCTGAACAAAATGTTGCAACTGAAGTTGTAGGCAATTTAAAAACTGTCCAAAGTCTTTGTTTGTGTATGGGTACTTTTTAAGAGTAAAGATGCTCCAATGTTGTAGAGTGATAGGTTGATTCTGTTTTCAAAGATTGTTTTTAGCTGGGCATGACATCATATATGAACATGAACGATATTGGTGTTGGTTTGAAGTTTAAATATAACATTTAAAAATCACAAGACTGTGGATCCACTAAGGTGTAGAGGACTTGCATTTTAAGACTCTCACTCCTAAGTTAAAAGAGATTTTGTTTAATTTTGATTATCTATTCTTTATTTGTATCACTTCTAATACTAGGAGTTGTTTTCTGCAATTAATGGTATAGAATATTTTAGTATTGTCAACTAGAATTTGTCGAATAATATATATATATATATATATATATATATATATATATATATATATATATATATATGCATGCACACACACACACAAACACATACACACACAATTTTTTCAAATATATATATATATATATATATTATTATACTAAAGCTGAGTGAATCAATGTTTGTCTCCTCAAGGTTTTTTTTACTGTTTAGTTTAATGAGACAAAATTTATACTAAATAATTCCCTAGGTCTAGGATAGAGTTATGCTTTTTTTAAAATTCATTTTAATTGGTTCTAATTAGTCGTAATTTGCAATTAAGTAAAAAAACTGACTTAATTAAAAAAAATTAATTAAAAAACATGATTGTTTTTTTTTCTGGTAATACTTGGGTTTAAGTTTTGGTTTATTTTGTAATAGCTGAAGTGGCATCCAACTTAAAATCGGAAATTTACCAATAGTCCTTATCTAAATAGTATTTTGTACCATGTTAATTAAACATCTATCTATATTAATAATTACTTGTGGGACATGTGGATATACAACAATATGATAATCCCTTTATTACGTTTGGTAAGTTTATTTAAGAGCTATTGCTAAATCGTTCAGTTTGTAAAAAGTATAATAATCATGATTTAATTCTCTCTCACTCTTTTTTTCTTTCTTTCCTCCTTTTCATTATGTTTGATTGAAACAGATTTGTGTTATTGTTCCCGTGCGCTTACTTTCTCTCTCTATCTTTCCCTTACTATATTTCTTTCTTTTTTTCTTATAATATAGCATGTGTAGCATGTCCTTTTTCTTCCCTTTCTTTCTTTATAATAAAAACGGAATGGTCCATAATTTATCTGAGGTGATGACACTCATAGGAAATAAGAATTCGGCAATTAAACAACACTAGATAATTAGGATATACATTTTTGCATTTTATCTTGGATGGTTTGGACGGTCTCATTTTTAACCATGGAGTGTTGCAAAAGAACAAATGTATTAGTATATAGATCGTTAGTCCTTTTCTTTTTGACTGGGAAATAAGGTTTTGATGCTTCTATACCATTTATACTAGTCTTTTGTTACTCTCTCTGCCTTAAGGTTCAACTTGCCTTTAACTGTTCTATATTTGGTATTCTTTAGCTGTCCAAACTTTTAGTTTTCATGAGGTGTCCATCTTAATCTTGGTATCCTGTCTTGGTCAATTCTGTTTGAGGCCTTGCCATTTTATTTCAAGAATCACACTATTAAAACCACTCTGTAGTAATAGTAATAATTGGGGAGAGTTTATTTGTCTGTCCTCTATAAATAATCAAACATTTTGAGCTACCAAATTTGCTATAGATATTTACTGGACCCAAGGGAATGTTTTAATGAAACAAAATATCGTACTATATAGGAAAAAAGGACTCTCATTGAGGAGTCTCTAACAATAAGCAGTAATCTTCAGAAAGCCATGTTGCTACAATATATAATTAATTGTATAGAAATTAATTTCTAAATTTCCAAATATTTTTCATATTCAATTAAATATTACACTGGGCAATACAATTTTTGTTGGATCTAACACTTGTTTTTGACTATTTTCTTTTACCTCTGAATCCAAAAATGACCCTAGTCTTTCTATATCACATCAAATTTTTTAGCTACAGGATATCCTTGATTTTTCTCAAAATCCATAAAAATCCAACATCTAACAAAGTTTTACTTATTTCGTGGAATGTTTTAAAAATGTACATATAATGGAAAATAATAAAACGTTACACTGAGCAACACAATTTTTGTTGAGTTAGATCTTGTTTTTGACTAACTTTTGGACTCTGAACCCCCAAAATTCCCCAATCTTTCTGTATCATATCAATTAGTTGAGTAACAGGATACCCTTGATTGGTCTCAGAAATCATTAAAACACTGTATGTAACAAATTTGTACTTATTATATAGAAAGTTTTAAAAGTTTATAATGGAAAAAAATGCTTGACTAATGTTTGTACAATTGATCAAAGAATATTGTTACTGTAAGTTAAATTGTGTGAAAGTAGTCAAGATAACATTTACACGTATAGTTTGTTCTCGAGTGTTAAGTCTGTGGACAATTTCACTTTATACTTCATCAATAGTCAACTATCATATTTACATCCCATATACCTTGGTACCATTCCTACTTGAATTTCAAATCTTGGTGGAATCATTCGTCTTGCTCATTGCTGACTACACCAAGGTTTTCCAAGAATCTAACAAGATGGCTATGAAGAAAACGGAACATGATACTTATGTTGAAATCGAGTATTTTGTGGTTATCCTATAGTTTCTGGAAAATTTCAGTGTAATTCTTTGTTCGTGCATTTCCAATAAAGTTCTTGATAAGGTCTTTGATTGATAACCAAACATTCTTTTTGTGTTCTGACATAATCCGGATAAAATGTTAATCTTTGATAACTTGCTAAATCTGTACATGATATAATAGAGATAAGTATAAAAGGCTAGTTAGAATTCTTCACTCCTTCCTAGATATAAACATTAATATCATCATGGACAGCTGTTCCAATGAGAATAGCTTAGGTTCTTGTGTAGTTTGAAAGCAGTATGTTTATTGTAAAGCATAATGTTAAGTTGTTATTATTGATTGATGGAAACCTTCCCAACATTAATCTGTTAATAATAAACACTAAATACTGAAATTTAATGAACTACAAATTAACGATAATGAAATAGAAACACAACAAAAGTAAAACTGATGAAAGAACTCATTTTCTTACCAGATGAACCATCACAGTCATATTGTATTTATTATTATTTTTTTATACTCGCAGAAAATAAAAAAAATATTAGTTAAAATAATTATGAAAGGTAACAAATATTCCAAATCTTTGGTTGTCAAATCACACATGAGCAAAACAACTTCTGGAAGTAGAAACTATTTGAAAGTTTGCATGCATGAAGATCAAGAGGGACTTTTACAAGCTCTTTTGCAAAATACACATGCAAGAACTTTAGAGATACTCAGTTGAAAAATACTTGTGGATGGCATGATGACATTTAATACTTCTAGATGAATAACAGATTATCTTGCAGTCAGGGCATGTGTCTGTCTCTGAATTTAGAGTTTAAACTATATGTTCTATTTGCTTGTGTCTTCATAGAAAGCAAACCAAACCGGTCTTTGAGAGACAATCTCTATCATATGATTTTGAGGTAAGTCTGTCAGAAGATAATTCCTCCCAGTTCTCTACAGAATTAGTAGGGCACTTCAGAGAATTTTTGATGCACCTCAGGTTGGGTTTACATGGACAATATTTGAAATTTCCCCCCAAAATAGCTACTTTGAGTGTCTGTCAGAAATTCTGGGACTTTTAAACTGAATCACGTGTTTAATCCACACACTGAGTGGATGGGAAATTGTTCTTATTCCACCGTCCATGTTTAGCGGGTTTCTTGAATCAATTAATCATTCCTTGTTAATTTGTTCTTCATGTATTTTTTTAATAAAACATTCAAATGTAACATTTGTTTAAAGAGAGAAACCCTTGTTTTATAACATTGGTACTAGTAGCAGGTAAGGAAAAAGACCTGTCTTGTTCTGACCTGACTCTTCAAATGTTACATTTGTTGAGAGAGAGAGAGAGAGAGAGAGAGAGAGAGAGAGAGAGGAGAGAGAGAGAGAGAGAGAGAGAGAGAGAGAGAGAGAGAGTTTATTATGGAGCAATGTAAAAATAAATCAAAATAAAATCTCACCAACTATAATTACTAATCAATTTTGTATTTCTTACTGTATTTCTTACTGTTTATGAATTGAACAGTTGGTCTATAATGACAATTTAATTGAGAAATGTATGTAACAGATATTTTCTATAAATTAATCAATGAAGTAGACTTTCTGTTTATTGTTGATTTCAATTCCTCCAAATTATTTATGTCCTTTGTTAATTATGATGGCCGTATTTCTTTTCAGAATATGATTGAACACCTTGCTTATACTGACAACACAATGGGTCAATTTTGACACTGTTTTCTCTTCTCTAAAGTAATTCTCTACTGTCAATGCATCAAAGTATTATTTCATGGTCATAAACAAAAAAGCCAACTGGGCTCTCTTCCTATTTCATTATAGTAATTGTTGGAAAATCACAATAGATAATTAGTTCCAGCAAGTGTCTGGTAACAAGGAGACCCATCAAAATAAACACAAATTCTCATATTACTTACATCAAAGTCACAAACCTATCATTGTAGTTTGGGAATATTTAGTTGATGATTTTGAAAAGAAAATTACATCATAGATTTTACAAGCATTTATTAACATAGGAATATAAGAAAAATGTAAGTAAAAACTCAAAACTTCTTAAAGTGGATTTATTTATTCTACACATCAATCTATGAGGTGTGTTAAAAAGTATTGATTGAAGCTATATTTATAATGACAGAAATGAACAATGAATGAAACATTGATGTTCTTCAAAATAATTACCTTAGCATTGAACACACTTATTCCTGTGAGTTTTCAATTGGTCAAGGCACGTTTGAAACAACTCACATAGGGCTAAATCACACACACAGTGAATATATATATATATATATATAAATATATACACACACACGCCCCCCCATATATATATATATATATATATATATATATATATATATATATATATATAGTGTTGCCTCAAATGTTATTGTTTAGTGGCAATGAGGGCATTTGCTTTTAATTAAAGTTATTCAAAATATTTTTTTGTTTGATTGTACTGTATTAGGTTTCATATTAATATCAATATTTCCTTCTTTGAAAAATGATATTTTTCTTTGTTGATTCTAATATTGAAGATAGATGAAAATAAGCAACATTTTTTTTATATATATATTATTCATCTTTATTTAAAAAAAGATGCTGCTCAAGTATAGATCAAGAAAACGAGTCAAATATCTAAGTGTCTTTTTAGAGCCATGACATAGCATTATACAATTAAAAAGACTGCATTAACTCAGTTAAAAAATAAGTGAATTTCAAGTAAGTTTTGCAATAAGTTCAAATGGCTCAAAAAGGTTTCGTTTCATTTAAAATACAAGACTCATTCAAAAAATATAGTGAATATATAAAGCGTTGGCAATACGAAGCACTATACAGTTGCACTCTTTCAAGGAAATCAATAGTAATGGGTTCGGAAAACTGTCAGCATGATCTGCTTTAGTGACCACTGCATCCAGAACCTTTCATTTACTATGCTTCCTCTCCAGTCTTTTTGACTTAGGCTTGTTGTAGTGACAAACCCATTTGTAAACAGTTTTATAACCCATGTTCAGCCCATTTGGATACATTTACTTAATTAAATATGATTCTCCATACACATCACACATTCTTTGGTAAGTTTCACATGGTTTGCATTTCTCAGCCACCAAAGATCAAACGACAGACCTCTGTTCAAGCCTGGAGAAACCTGTGTGGAATAGTCTCAAAATAAACATTTTGACAGGATTGAAATAATTTTTGCGATAAACCAATTCCGAAAAATGCAGAGCTTAGATTTATGGGAAAAAATCTTAAAGAAAATGTATTTTGCTATTTTTTAATTTATTTTTTAAATCCCTTTATTTATGGAGGGACCCTTGTATAAACCTAAAAAAGGATTTTAGTTTTAAACAAAGATTTGTATTGATTCTTCTTTAAAATCTTGATGAATGGTTTGGAAAGACACATTATCCACAGCTTATGGCTTAGTCTTTTTTTTTTCTCAGCATCATGGATACAGAACAAGGTAACTCTATTTAAAACAAGTTCTAACAAGAAGCACACCCAATAAATACTAACGACACACCTAACATGAACTCTGCAATCCTATTTCACTAGCTAAATGGAATAAATAAATAAACAAATAAATAAAATGGTAAATTTGTAGGCAAACATATTCTAAGAAGAAACCCATTTCTTTCTTTCTCTTTTCATTTTCCCTTTTTTTTCTTTCTGTCACACTCTTTTGTTTACGATAAACTCTAAAACGTCCACAACAATGCTGTCTATGTGTGACCTTGAGTTTGTAGAGACAACAAATATCATTTAAAAATGACTAACCACTTTGTAGAGGGTTACGAAACGTCTTCAATAATATAGGAAATGACGATAAAATAATAAGACAAAGTTTAGGCAGAAAATACGGAGAAATGACAAAGACAAAGCCTGTATTTATAAATAACAAATAAATTTATTCTGAGAATAAATTTGTATAAATAACGAAATATTTGAATGTTAAAACATTAATATGAATGCAAAAATGAGTATGTAGAATTTAGAAAAGTTCGCTAAGAAATGTGTAATGTTCACAATGTAAAATGAATGCAAAAGTTCGTATGTAGAGTCATCAAAGTTCGGTCGGACGGTGACCAGAAATGAAAAATAAAGTTTTGTGAATACGAGCTGAAAAAATTGGATTTGTTGTTGTTAATTGCAGTGGCCGATGATGATAGACAGTATTACTACTGGCAGTAGTGGAGTTATGTTTTGGTGATCAGAAAGTTGAATCGTTCACTCGGACATCTGTTTTTTTTCAATTGAGAAGGACTGGTGGTCGTTTAAAGTTGTCATCGGTCGCGGGACGTCGTTACTCTTTCGAAGCAGAGTGGAATGTTGATTTTTTTCTCTGTTTGAATAATTCCAAATTTTTTTGGCGGTTACTCGTCGACGTAGTTGTAAACATTGATAATCTATCTCATCGAACTCTGACTATTGTATAAACATTTTTTTAATCTCTTTTCTTTATGTTTGGAAAAGAATTGTGTTTGTGTGTTTGTTTTAATGTCTTTTCCTTAAGTTTAGGAAAAGAAATGCGTTTGTGTGTTTATCCTTATTTGGATATAAAATATAGGATTTTATCCTATAAGTTCCCCAGTCACGCGCCAAAATAAACGGTCCATTCAGTTTCCAGCTCGAGATCAGCGAGTAGAGATCAGATAGTAAATAGTTCTGTTTCTTATGTAGAATTCCCATCACCAATGTAGATGACATCGTTCGTTGACTGAAGAACGAGTATTAGGCAAAATAGTTTATTGTCTGACGAAGAACAAGAACAACACGACATCGTTTGTCCACTGAAGAACTAAGGAAATACTGTTGATAAATATTTATTGGCGATGAAAAGAAATTTAGAACTGACACCAAAAAAACATTGCATTAATCCAGGGGTCAGCAATCTTTTTGAGAAGGAAGGCCAAACAGTTATGCAGTGTCTCGGAGGAGTGTTGAATATAATGTAAATAATGTTTTCTTGAACTCTGACCACTCTGTCGAAAAAGTTGCCTTATCATGTGGAGGTTTAAAGAAAAGCAAGGAATTTGATATAGAATAAGTTTTGATGGTATGTCTGTAGAAAAATAAATTCGAGTCTTTGAAAGTGTTGTGTTTGTTTTAGCGGTAATGATAAACTACAAGAGGTGTTATAGTCTTACGTTCCCAAGATAAATGTATCGTTCGGGTCGGAATATCGTTCGGGTCGAAAGTTAAGTCGCAAATCTTCTTGATCTTCAGCGAGTCTGGTGTCGGGCTCAATTGGTCGTGAGGCAACTGTCCCTGTCTGTTAACTCATAGTCAGTTTATATATCTGCTTATCGGTTCCAATTTGATCATTTTGCTTTTTGGCGGTAATGTCTTAAATTTTTGACCCTCTTGGAATTTCAAAGCACACCACATGACTTGCCTTATCCAACCAGATTCCAGAGATTACTTAATTAATTTCGTCTCGTTTGTCCAAAATTGTGGATTTTTAAAAAATAATTTGGATAGGAATTATGGTTAGCGCGTCTTCTACATTTTCATTCATTGGTTATAAAATATAAGAGTTTATCCTATACAAATGTCAAACAAAATTTTAGCAAACTAAAACTAATGAATTATCTGTGATCTACAATGATCGATGGAAAATATTCATTTACAAAACAAGTTATAGAGTTTGACCTAATAAAAACAAAAGAATAGTAAGAAAAGGTGAAAAGATTTCTCTGGTCTATAATACCTGTTAATTAATGATTATTCTCTCCTTTATGTAATAAACAGGGCTAGTATGAAGCGTATGGTGGCAAGGAAAAACAAACACAGATTTTAAGTTTAAAAATTGTATTAAAAAAGGAACATGAAAGGGTTGTAAAGTTGGAAATGATTTTTAAAAGAGAAAGTCTGATTTTGGTGAGTTGTGACGTGAATAATGAAGTCAGTGAAATATCCGGTGGCCGAATCAGTTGTAGTGTAGGTGGTGATGTGGGCAGATGAGCCAGTGATAGTAGTTAGATGTTGGTTAGGTCGGCAGAGTCTTATGTTTTAGTAGTCGATAGCGGGTTGGTATCGTGTACGATAGTTAGCGTAGTCTTGTTGTAGTATGTTGTGGAATTGTTCACCCCTTTACTTGCCGGTCGGTCCGGGTAGGGGGTAGGTGATAGATGTAAGTCCGCCACCTTGTGATGTATGTTTAGTTTAGCGAGGTCGGCCCTTGTTGATGTTCTCGGTGCTGTCACCAGGATATCTCTGTCTTGTCGGCTTTTCAAAGCTGACTTATATAGTTTGTCGTGATCAACTGAAATCTTTTTCATTTCTGTCAGAAATCATTTGGATTGGGTAAAAATGCGAATTTTATTTATAATATCATTTTTTATTGTTTAGGAATTCTTGTTTTCCAGCCGGAAGTTCTGCTGGAGCCTATGCGTAGAACCATGTTATTTTGGTCACTTCGTTTTAGGTTACCATTGAGTTAACTTCCGTTTGGCGTCAGCAACTTATATTTTGTTTTGTTGGCGAGTGTATGTATCTCTTTATTGCGGTGTGTGTGCGAATTGAATTGTTGAATTTAGTGGATCGAGAGATATCTATATTAGTCTATATAACATTTAGGATATATCAAAACAGGTGTAAAGTAAATAGGACTCATTGTATATTACTGTAGGGATTATATTTCTTACTTGTCACCATTCTTTCATTAGAAACTAGGTAACCCACCAGTTGTGTCCCCTGTCCATAGAACAGGGAGGCTTTGCTCTCCTCTAGTGTATATCAAAACTGGTCTAATTAAGTAAATAGGACACAGCATATATAACCAAAATTGTCATAATGTATGTAATCCAGACCCCCCCCACAACGCCAAAATGGTACAGTAAACAACAGTTAAAATTATCTTAGAGGATAAAGCAATTTTCAGTCCAATTTGAAAATGAATGATAATTCTTTAGAGTCAGCATTTGTGCTGAATCTAATTTTTTTCATCATTCAAATTCTTGATTTAATCAAAAATAATATCAAATTCTAATTAGATTCCTTCACGCTTTCCTAAATGGAAGCATCAATATCTGATTTTACAATAGGAATTCAATCTGTTCATTTGTTATCTACTTTCATTTATAATTTTAAGATACATGAAACAAATAAAACATTTCAAAAGTGAAGTTGTAAAAAGTCCGTTCATTTCTAGGCGATGAGAACTGTTGTTATACCATTGCAAGTCATAAATGAAAGCATGAAGCTTTTAAAACTAAAATTGTATGTGTGTGTGTGTGTGTGTGTGTCTGTGTATGTGTCTGTGTGTGTGTGTCTGTGTATGCATGTGTGTGTGTTAACCTAACAACTAAAAGAATCTGTTTTTTCTAACGAAAAATAATTTGAAAAAAAAGAAAAAGGATCTAACTGACTATATAGAACAGTAATCAGTCAGACATCTATGTTGGCAGACATTGGCTCTTAAAATGCATTTAATTGGCACAATTGCCAACAGTTTCCGGTGTGGATTGTAAACGGCTGTTCATTGATCAATATTAAATAGAATAGGATGGCTAGAGAAATGAACCAGGGGTGCTTTTCAATACTCACAGAGTGTGACCCTGAAATTAACTGTGGTAACTGACAAATACAAACATCTCAAATACATCAAACTTAAAATGGCTTCTTTCTTGAATACATGTATACAAGTAATCTTTTAGATAAACCTATATGCAGAATGATAAATTTGATAACATTTCAGTTGAATGTTACGAGAATTAAGTGGCCAAAATTAAAGTATACCTCTTTGAAGTTAATACAGTATAAATTTAAATAATCAAGTTATATCTGTTTATCTTTATAGAATGACCACAAAATATATTAAACCTTTATTTCATTTACTGTATTTGTGCTTGATTACTCATTTGGGTTCTAAAAATCTATATTAACATATTAATATTGTATTTAGTGCTGAGCACTATTTTATTATATATCATAATTCTATTCTCAGAGAGATTAAATCAGATATTAATGATAAAAGACTTAATCAACCTCAAGGTGTCCTAACAATATACATTCCCTTGAATTTCTCTCACTGTCCATCCCTATTGTTTATCGCTTTTTGTATGTCCTCTAAACGGATTCAAGTGTCTGCATAGAGTTGATGGATGTAGGTTTTTTTTTCTGATCATTCAACACTGGTTTGTTCGTGTGTTCATGTCAATGGAGAATGTTGCTTATAAGTTTGTCCTTACTTCTCCAACAGTGTCCACCATGTCTTTTTTGTCTGGATTGTTTTTGTGATAGGAGGTAAGTGGCTGTACAATTGGTGTTTTCTTTTTGGTGGGGGGAGGGTTCTTCCTGGATTTGTACAAAACAGCAGGCAGCATCCTTGTGTAATTAAAAGATGAGATAGTTTTAAATAAAGAAGTTTGAATGGGTTTTGTGATTCATTTTTGTTGTTGTTGTTTGTTTTGTAATCTAATAAAAGTGAAAGGAGTTAAAGTTCAAAAGGTAAAGTTGTTGACAATGAGATTGTGTCCTATGAGATTGTCTTGTAGAACATTACTGTTTACTTGAAATATATATATATATATATATATATATATATATATATATATATATATACAAAGCCTCCTATTTATTTTCCCGGAAATTATAACAGATACAGGAAACATTGTAATACTGTTGGATAGAGTAAATTTTCAGTTACAAAATAAAACTTTCCCACTAAATTATCATTTTCCAAACTGTTTGAATGGGAGATAGCATGGTGTGCTCATAAGAGCGTTGTTCTGAAAGTAATGCCTTCTATTTTATGTTGCTGGTATGGCAGTAGAAGTTGAACCTTCTAACTAATAACTGATAATTGTTTTTCACCTAGTTATTGTTTGCAGTTGAGCAGCAATTTGAAGTGCATTTGAAGTAGAGGTGTGTCATTGAATTTCTTTATAGGAAAAGAAAATTGCATTCATTTACAATTGTCAGTCCAGAAAATTGTTACATAATCGTCTTGACATCTTCTCTTCTTTGTCCAGTTATTGGTCCTCTTGCTGTTTCACGCTAGTCCATCTTCTTCTCGGCTGGGAGGAATGATCATGATAATATCCCCTTCTTGTGTTGCATATATAACTTTATTCATTTTTAAATTTAGACCATATTATCGGATTATTGATGAAAATGTATGATCACACTCTCGGCTTATTCAAAGTTAAAACATCCCTAAGTGCTACAGACCATGTTCATCCAGTAAGTACTCACTAAAAGGATAAAAAGCATCACCCCCACAAAAAATGTAAATGGCGTTGCTTTGAGGGGAAAATACGAATTTATTTTTTTGTAAAAATTCTATTTTTTCCTAGCAGCTTCCATAAGATTCTAGAATTTTCCTGTGTCGGTCTCTGATTGGCTGAATTTGTGCACGTGTGTGTGTGTGTGTATTTGTGTGTGTATTTGTGTGTGTGTGTGTGTGTGTATGTGTGCGTGCATGTGAAAACGAGGCTGACTCCCTGATTCGAAAATTTGGGCCCCAAATTCTTCAGATGAGAAACTAACCTGCTTAAAAGACGGTCAAATTGTTCTCTCACCACCGACTTAGAGTAGTCGGCGTCATTTTTGTGCATAGGGAAAGGCGAAAATTGGTTGAACTAGAGAAAGTTCTATCATAGCCTTTCCCTAATCTTAATTCTAGTATATTTCAGAAACCAAATATTAAATTTTTAACTCACAGAATGAATTTTCTCCAGAGGAAAAGACGAATTTTGTGGATTTTATTTTATATAAGTCGGCAGAGAAGGCCAACATAAATTTTGATTGAGAAATTTAATTTTGTTATGTTGTATTTTGAAGTTGGCATATAGAAGCCAGCAATTAATTTTAGGACTGAGATATTTTATCTCAATGTGCAAGACAGAATTGTCCACTATTTGAAAAAAAAAAGTAAAAGAAAAAAAAAAAAGTAAAAGTAAAAAACTTCTTCACTTTAATGGAATTTTGTCCTGGAATAATTTTTGTGTGTTAGAGAACATTGTTGTGGGGGCCGATAAGGATGCCAACCCCACAGACGTTTGAATAAGTGCAACGACTGGGGACAATGAAAGAGACAAAAGGCAGAGGAATCGGATGACAAAGGTAACCCGGTGGTCAATTTATTTGCGAGTATTGACAGAAAGGTAAATCGGCTAGTTGAGGATTCGATATTCGAGGTTGGTCACTACAATCTGGGTGGATAGGTCATCTGGTGTCGGATAGGCAGCTGGAATCCGGAATCGGGATAGCAGTGCGTCTACGGGCGAGGTTGACGTCGTGGTCGGTCGGTAACTGTCTCGTTTGTCGCCGTGGTCGGTCGGTAACGGTCTCGGTTGCCGTCGTGGTCGGTCGGTAACGGTCTTGGCCTGCGGTTGAATCGGCTGCGAGCCCCGGTCGTAGTCCCGTTGAGGACTGTTCGGGTACGAGCGTGAACGTAACAGCGATGGACCGTTCGCTTAGCACGTGTTTTGCTTGAGTCTGATTGACCGCGGTTATGCGGGATTTCAGACCGGCTGGCACGTGTGCGCAAATGCTTCGAGTAGCTAGGTGTTTGCTCGGCGGAAGATCGAGTCGGATCTATCAAGCTAGTACCTAGCGTACTGTCGACGAGGGACGCCTATCCGGTCACAAGACCCAAATCTTCTAGGGATTTCGCCCTAGGATCGCATTAGTGGTTAGGAAAGACTGAAGAGTTAAGGCCGACTGGTTAGCTCTGAAAAGAGTTGGGTTTTTAGCCTTGAAAAAGGCTGGGTTTGTCAGCCTTGTAAAAGGATGTTTGCTGGAACTGGAACAAGGCAAGTCATCACAGCAAAAGAGTAGGCAAGGCAGTCTAGCAGCAAAGAGGCAAGGCAGTGTAGCGATCAGAAACGGCTATCAGGAACGGCCATTCGTTTGGAACAGGAATCAGGATCGTCAACTGTTGCCGGCAGGCTCGGGGGTGTGGCTGTCGTCGCAAAACGACTTTCTTATATCAATGAAATGGACCGGAAGCATCAATGACGTCAGGCAAAAGTTCGTTAGCGATGATGAAATGATGGAGAAGGAAGGTTATGCCTATGTGCATCTACAAACGTACGTTTGGTCAAAGGGGCGGAGCTAAGCAGCGAATCCAGATTAATCTAGTCAAAACGTGGAAAGGGAAGTCTGCTTGTGTCAGCACGCGTACGATCGTGCATCTATACACGTACGTTCTGAAAAAAGGGATCAAGGCCTGTGGCCCCGACAACATGACTGATAGAGAAATTCGGCCCACCTCCAGAGCGACCCAGACGAAAATGAGCAGCCCCTATCCATTTCGTAGAAGCCCGACGAAAACTCGGCCATTAACACCCGGACCACAAAAGAGCTGACCGACAAGGAAGGAGGAAGGAGAGATAAGGAAGAACTGAACACTTGTACATTATTTTGTTTTAACTTTATGTGTAGTAACCTTTTTGTGTATCGTAAATACTATTTTTTGTACATTGTATTTTTTTCTTTTCGGCTTTGTGCCAATATTGTTAACTTACGACATAACGGACATATTATGCAATGCCACTAGTTTTTTTATTTGTTAATTAAATAAATTCTATCGTCTCCATCGTAATTTTCACTTTTATTTTACTAATTTTGATAATTTTTATATGCCACTCTTTTCAATGGAACGGTGAAGATGGAAAAAAGTCTTCTATAAATCTTTACTTTTGTTTTTTATAAATCCGTTCATATGTTCCTTTAACAATATTTTGAGAATTTTTTTTATTGATATATGCATTGAAGGCAGTTCAATATTTATTTTTGTAATTTTTGTAAAGGGCATTAATTCGGTGGAAGGATACGAGCCTATTTTTTTGTAAAGGTTCAGTCTTTCTCGGCCACGCCCATAAGGTTCTGAATTCTTCAGGTCGGTTGGTGATTGGTCGGATTTTTTTTTTTTGGAACGAGGCTGATTTCCTGTTCCCTGAAAAAGGGCGCGAAATTCGGCAGATTGCAGGTTGGTTTTGAGAAGAAAGGGTCGAATTCCGCTATCTCCGTTGACACGAGTCAACGTAAAATTTTATTTCCCAGAATTATTGGGTTTATTTCTCACAGAGTGAGATTTTGTTTAACTTCTCTAAAAGAGAAGTTTTAATTATTTTGAATTGTTTGGCGGCTTATTTGGAAGACCCAAATATTGCATTTGTCTCACAGAGTGGGATTATTTTCTTCTACAAAGAAGAGTTTGAGTTGTTTTATTGTGTATTTGGAAAACCTAAATAGCATAATTTGGCTCTCAGAGAGAGTCCTTTTCTTCTTCCCAAAAAGAAGAAAAGTTATTATTCAGTGTCGCATTGAAAAGCCGACTCTAATTTTTATTATCACAAATTATTTGTAAGAAGCAAGAAACTTCATTAAATTTCAAGGCACTTTAGCCTTAAACATCTTTGAGACTCGGCCCCTGAAAAGGCCACCTGTCACTGTAGTAGCAGAATCCTAGAGAAGAGAGGAGAGAACAACTTCAACCCCTAGAGAAAGATTGTAGACGGACCGGTGCCCTGGTTTTTCTTCTCACTACCTGACCGAGAGAGTTCACCCTTTACTGACCGACAGAGAAGAGAAAGAAGAAATACTTTTTTTGTACTGTCTGAACTTGTGGTTGTGAGTAGCACCCGTAACAACCTTTTTATATCTGTAAAATTCCTTATTTTTCGGCCTTGTGCCTTTCTTGTACCTTTTTTTTTTCATTTTGTTACCCTTTTTATAGTTTGTTACGCTTAGCATAAAGGACAAATTATGCAAGTCATAGCTGCCCTTTTTTTATTCCCTATTAAATTTTGAATTACAATTATTGTCTCCTTTCCTTTTTAATTTTTCTTTTATTGTCCATGAAGGTTTAGTTTTGCTAAGTTAACTTTTATTTTTCTACAGGAGTAAAAGGATGGACATATATCCTTTTAAATTTCCACAATATAGCGGATTGACTTGTTTAAAATATCGCTCAGTTAGAAACTGATATTTAACGTGGACATAATTGTCTAGACCTCATTGCCACTCTCTGTATATGATGGAGTTATCTCCCTGGCACAATAATATGGAGCCTATTAAATGAAAAAACAGACATATCTCTTGGTAAACCAGTGTTGTGTCTCACTGATAATAACGAATACCAACTCCACCAAGTGTTACAAAAAACAACAAAAACAAAAACAAACTATCGACTTTAAAAACTTATATGGAAAAAAGTGTATAATGTCCAATGTTTACTTTTTCTTTCTTCACTTTCTGAGTTTTCCAATAAAAAACCTTCATTTCTGTGTCTGTGTGTTTGTTCATCATAATTGCCTGTATCTGCCCTTTCTTTCTCGGTTCTCTTCTTCTTTTCTTTCGTTCAACATTAATTGTCTCATTTTAATGTGTGTGTGTGTGTGTGTGTGTGTGTGTGTGTGTGTGTGCACAACTCGGTCAGTAAAAGATATTTGAAGTCATGTAGAGGGATCGAACCACTAGACAAACAACAGTGAAGTATCATACTTGGAAAAGAGTGAATGCATAGTGTTACATTTTTTTATAAGTTCATATTTCTATTAATAAATATATTTGATGTGACATCAGCAGGAGCTCAGACTCCGCCCACTTCCGCCCAAGGTTTGTTCCCGCTTTTTTAACCCTTGTAAAAATTAAATCAGTTGGTAATAAATCATTGTTGAGTGTACCTCGTGTGTTAACATCTCCTTGACATCCTCTTTCCACCTTGTGTGTCCATCTCCTCACCTCAACTTTACCTATTGTAAATTCTGTTATTTCACACATTATTTCCATTATGCAACACTCTGATGAATATACAACCTCAACACATAGCTTGTCAGAATTCTACTCCGAAAATGTCTCTCCGAGATAAAATAGTAACTTTACATATTAGTAAAGCCAGAACTGAAACAAATAAACATTTACAGTAAATAATGCAAATCAGGACGCATGGAAAGATAAGTCAAAAACTGTCACCGTGAGCCTTTTAAAATAAGGTTTATTGGATTGCAAGCATTTTTCCACTTGCATAAGTCCAACGGACATAAAATTACAAAAAAGTAAAATATAAAATAAAATTCAACAGACAATAATAAAAACAAAGAAAACATAAGCACTTAATCCTTTTTCCTTGGTCTGAATTGACACCGAAAATTCAAATTAGTAGTCGTAACTACTAAGTACCGTTCTTGGAAAATAATGTTCTTATAAAAGTTCTTCGCAGCCAAGCTGCCGAAAGGGATAGAATACCGAGGAGAGTCCTTAGAATAACACTTTTTTAAGGTACTACCCTCAAGTCTATTAATTCATCAACACAAACCGAGGGAACATTTTTTATACTGGCCACCGCATTTCTGTTCAAGAAAGCGGGTTCCTAATCAGCCGACATTAACCAATTGATTAAGGAAGACCATCTTGGGATGTCTTACTCTCTGGACTGCCTCGTTCCAAATTCTTCTATCCCGTAACCGTGAGTTCTTGCTGGTTACAGACATCATCTCTCTTCAACAAAGGGTATTTCTTTCAAAGAAATATTACCAACCCTTGCCGAAGAACAGGCTCTCAGAAAATAGTCCGTGCGTTGGGAGGGGGCGTCAGCCATCTTGACCAACTTCCCTCGCACGTAACAGAAGCTCGTGTTTCTTTCACCAAATCATTTTCAAAGAGGACGGGAATCCCGCCAGAAAGTTCTTAAATAGCAGTAAACACCTCCTGCTACTACCATCAAAGTGAGGCCACATGCAACAGGCCGCCACCTGTTGGTACCCACAAAAATGTACAGGCACAAGGCCCGTAACTCAAATTGGCCTATTGCCAGCAACCCTTAGGGGTCAAAACAAACAGAGTTGATCCAAGGGCAGTAACTCAAACCTAACTATGTTAACTTATACAATTTTTACAAGCTGAACAAAACTGGTAACCATTGCTATGTAATCCCAGCAGTATCAAGTGAATGTTTCATGATAATATCATTGATAGATATCTAAAAAAAGGGTGAAAAAAAAACCCCAACCGTCTCAGAAAATTGATTAGGAAATAGTTTTGGGGTGTAATGACCAATCTCTATTTTGCTTTTTAAATTTCCGGGTTTTCCTATTAAAAATGTCCATTGTCTGGGTCTATTATTGAAATTTGATATGGTACTATCTTCGGTCTTCATCGGTACCAGCTCCCTTAGGGGACAGGCGTCGGGTTTCACCAACAAAAATCAGCAGCTGCCTGCCCTACTCCCTTTTTGGTCACGTGATGTTCTTTATAAAAGGCCCGCACAGTGGCTACTCTTCCTCTTCTAGTAGCATCCCTTATGGGGAACACTCCTCTTCTACGCGCATCTCCTTGGGGCCGACTGCTGGCTAACACCAGCAGCCCATGTGGTCAGCAATAAGGTAAGTGCGTCTAAGCACTCTCTCTCTCTTTCTATGAGTTAGGACAATGTGTTACGTAGCGGCTTCAAATTCACGCTGCTAAATCGTGTATGTTAGTTGTGATATATATATGGTCACGTAGCGAAGTATGTAGTAGTCGGCTACTACCGACTATTGGACTTCAATAAACAGCAGATACGTATATACAAAAATAGGATCCTTCTTTATTCCTCTTTGGTGTGTAGGTAGGTGAGGGACGTACAGCTTCACAATGAAAATGCCGTTGGCTGGCGACGAGTATTCACAGTGGAAAATGCCAGAGTGTTGACGGGAGACGACGTGATGCTATCGGCTGTTAGCTGGGGTCTGTCTGACTGTCGGCTCGACCTCTGGCTTTCATACTGACAACACGCTTACGCATCTTTATCTTTTGATCTGGTTTTTACATCCGCAAATATGCCTACGCATTTTTATCTTTTGATCTGATAACGGACATTTGTTATATATTTCTTAATATTCTTCCTGCTTCTGTTACCGGAAAGCCTCACTTCCGTTTTCCTCTTTTTTTAAATATATATTTTTATATTTCTCTTTTCTTTTTGCCGGAAGCTCCGTCTTCCGGGCGAGGACAATACAACAAACGAACAGAATAGTAACCCTTGAAGGATTATGGCTTTATCTTTACCCTTGAAGGTCGATAGAAATTACCTTCATTCTGCCCAGGACGAATTGGAGGAGCCCTCGATAAATGTAGCCCTCGGACAAGCTTCCCCACATGATACCTTCAGTCGATAGACTGTAGCAGTATTTACTCTTGCAAACCAAACCAAACTAACTAACGAAATATCTAACGACCGCTAGACCTCTTACGGTGCTGTGAAACTAAACTAACTACGTCTAAACCTCTTACGGTGTTGTGAAAATATCTAACTACGTCTAAACCTCTTTCGGTGCTGTTAACTGATGAACTTAACCAAACTCCGTGGTCGCTGTCCGACCTAAACTATAAACATTCCCAAAACATTGCCTTTGTAAAACACTTATTAATGTGCATTATATACATGTAATAAAACCTATTGTATCATTTATCGTTGTATTGCTTGTCTCCTTGACTTCATATTCCCACGTTTTCTCATTGCACTTTAACGTAAATTTTTATACTATATCTGTCCTTTTTTATTTTGTTCCCTTCTTTTTTCTTTCTTTCTAAACAATTATGCTCTCATTGAATATCAGGTTTAGGCCAAACGATGTTTAAAAAGAGTCAATTCGCCATATTGTTTAGGTGAAATAATAGTGTTTCTTACTTCCTGTAAGAAAGTGATTATTGTTTATATACTCTGTGTCGTTCCTGTCAGACCATTCGATCAACAGTAACTCAATTGGTTCTGTTCACCTCGTGTTTATATACTACTACTACAGGGCGAAACAGAAACCGGCGAATGTCACCGTAAAACGGTGACAGGCCTGATTTAGTTCCTCATGCAACATCTTCCTTCTTCTGAAAAAGAAGGGATTTTTTTCCCTATTTTAACTGTCTCTAAACCACTAGTAGACAACTATGTCTTCATGATCTAGGCATGCATCCCAGTCTGCCCTTTCACTCTGGACTCAATTTATTTGGTGTAGTCCCTCAATTTCACTGGAGTCTTGACTATCCTTCCGGATCGAGTTTTCCTCACTGCATCCTCTGTTGTCCTCTCAGTCTCCGGACTTGATTCTGTTGGACTTGATGCCAGACTCACAATTTCCCTCAATGTATTTTTCTGGGGTCTTTGTTGGGTAGGACTCACCTCTCTACAAGGTCTTAGGGTTGCTGATGCCTCGCTATTTATGTGGTAGGACTGGTGACCCAATGATGGTAACGGGGTTGCTTCTGCTGTTTTTTTCAAGTCTATTTTATTACGTCGACGCAGCTGCCCCTCAACATTGACGTGGTATGACCTTGTATTCAGTCTTTGCACCACAATTGCCTTTTTCCATTCTTTCTGTCCTTTCACATGCGGTTTCACACGCACTACATCTCCAGGAAATAAAGGTTGAAGTGATTTCACCTTGCGGTTGAAGTTGTTGTATATGCAAAAGTCGAAATCTCCCGATTCACTAATACAAACTACATACACTCGTCAACGGGACGGATAAAGTCGGAAGTGCCCTCGGTCGTTACCTAAAACGGAATGACCATTTTAACATATATCTGCGCATGGGCTCCAAATCAGAGTTCCGGCTTGACAGTCAATTCCCAAATTTAAATAAAAATAAAAAATTGGTAAATAAAATTCGAATATCATCCAATGAAAGCGATTCCCGGGTAAAGTGAAAACAACTCCAATTGATCCAACTTGGGACCGCCGATCTCTATAAAACGAACAGCTTTGAAGGGCACCGACAGTCAGAGCTGAAGGCACCATCACGAACGCAGGCACGACGAGCGCTACCTCACAGAAGGACACATCAAAGAGCGGCGGGTCACACCCCCAACTTACCCACACCTGACCTCACCAGGCAGTCAAATCAACAAGTCAACTACATCATTCGTTGATACAAAAAGCGCTACTACCAGTACACAATATTCTGCCTACGACAACAACAACAACAACAGACATACCGACTGATACAAACCCCATTCGGGTTACCACAAGTGAACAAACTTATCTACCTCCCAACCCCCAATTCTCTACGATCATCAACTTAAGGGGCGAACTTCAGTCCGCGCCTACCTCCACATACACAATATTCTGCCTACGTCACCACCCAATACCACAGTCAAGCCGGACATTTTACGGACTCGATATCCACCCATAACTATAACCAAATTTATCCTGTAATTCTCTTTCTATCCTTTCCCTGTACGTCATGTTGTTTTTCGTAATACAATTTTAAAACTCAAAATCTGTGTTTGTTTTTTCCTTGCCACCATACGCTTGCATGCAAATACGGTTTATAACAAAGTACTGTTCTTGTTTCTTGCAGTTGTACTTTATAGTACTTTTCAGGTTCCTGTGTATTTCTGGTCTCAGCAGATCTTCTCTGGCTGGAAGAAGCGTTTTCTTCCACTGAACGAGTCGTCATTGTCAATTTCCTTTCTCATTACGTTCATCGAATAAGATAGGATGAACGTCGTGTATTAAAAAAGAGAAATAATGAAGATGTTAGGGTTAATCTCCACACACGGACTCTTTGATTGAATTAAAGTTGGTGGTACTTCTAGGAGGAATCAGAATTTATATGATAAAAACGAAAATTAAAAAGAAAAATCTGAAATAATCTTCCGAGAAACCCGTAACGTCACGGTTAAAATTCTTAATCCCATTTCTTGACCCGAAAGCCTTAAAGCGCCGATTTCCACTACCGTGTTTTGCAGCGTCATCACTAATATTCTTCACGGTGACCGGGTTACTTCGGCTGACATCACAAGTCTTGGGGAAAGGAAAGGATTTCACGAAATACAGCAGTTCCAACACGGATTTTCATAGTAGCAAGTCAAAAAGATAGCTCTGCGAAGATTGGACCTCAGCTTCCCTCTGCCAATTAAAGAAAAATTGTTGGGAGCTACCGAGATAAATTAACGAAAATTTCAATGCTCAATTAAGACTTGGCTATTGAGGAATTAGAGAATTTTCTCCCTTGTTGGAATCTCACCAATCAAAATAGCCGGCACTCACTCGGACTTGTAGGAAAAAGATAACAGGACTGATAGAAACTTCAAAGAAATCTACTAAAATCAAAGGGACACAACTCAACAAGAACTAAACTTCAAATAAATCTACTAAATTCAACGAAATTCAATCCTTCATAGAAATTCAATGAACACAACTCAACAAAGTCTACGAAATTCGTCTCTTCACAGAAAAGAACTCTACTTTGTTAACCGGACACTAAGATAAGTCTATAGAATACAATTTTATATTTTTAAATAAATACACGTACACATTTCTCTTCCCAAAATTAAGGGAAAGAAATGAAAACAAACACACAACACAATCCTTTTCCCAAGCTTGAGGAAAAGAGATTATTATAATCACACGAACACACGAACACAATCCTTTTTCTAGATTTAAGGAAAAGTGATTAGGGCAAATGTTTACACAAAAATCAGAATCGATTGGCCAGGTTAGTATTGCTTTCTACTACGTCCGCGCGTTTGCGCCAAAAAGTTAATTACTTTTTGATCCGATCAAGTATCATAAAAGACGAAAATGAAATCAACAATTAGACAGAATTCATTTCGCTAGCAGACGAGACAGACTTCACCTCACACTCAAACCGGACATACCCAACGACAAACAAACAGAGATCTCGTCTCGCTGCCACATAGAACCCGACCAAGAAACAGGTGTCAGACCCAACGATTCCACCGTCCTCAACACAATTACCACTATTACCATTCAATCATACCACCGCGGTCAACATCAGGAATCCGTTTCAGCCGGTCAGATACACAAACTTATTTCTCATTTCTGTCCACATCAAAACGAACTTTTCCAAACTTAACATACAAACTTTTTACATTTTACATTGCACATATCACCTACACTATTCCTTTTGAACATTTACATATTTGTTGAATACTTGCAAAATTATTCTCTGAATAAATTTATTTGTTATTTTATAATCATATGCATTTGTTTTATCATTTCTCCGTATTTTCTGCCTAACTGTGTCATATTTTTATTCGTCATTCCTAATATTATTGAACACACATACTCATAATCCTCTACAAGTCCCCGCAAAAAACATCAAATTTTGAAAACAATAACTTTACTTAACTTTCCACCAACTTTCTATCATCCCTACTTCCTTTACTCGCCATTTCTTCTTCTATGTTTCCTTCCGTTGTTTCTGTATTAAAATTGTTAAATATATATTTGTGTATTCGTCTTATCTTTTTAATCAGTACTCGAACTTAAAATTGCGGGATTCCTCCCTTTAACCATACTTCCCCTTGTGCACGAAAGGATTAGTTACTTATATATTGAAACTTGGAATTATTTCCCCAGTATATTAAGAATAGTAATTTTACCCGTACATTGGAATTAGAAGTTTACCGCCACGTGAGCAATTAATGCATCTAAAAAAACCTGGTGTTAATCTTTTTCCCACAGGATCAACGATGCTGTACAGTGATTGTAGTTGGTGATATGCCCTGACATTATGGGTTGGAGGATTTTTGGATTGCCGGTTTATAAAAAAATATGTTACCTCCCCTTAGTTTCCTGTTGCTTTCCTGTTGAAATCACCACATGTATGTGTCTTAAACAATAGGAATTGAGCCCCTTGCTGTCACGCACACGTTGCAGAAGGGGCCTTAGGGCGAGCGGACGGTTTGACTCCGACTCCTGAATGAAGTGTTGGACAAACATAGAAGGCACAGAAAATAACTAGTGACTCAGCTCGCTGACACTCACATCAAGATAAGCGACTTTGTAAACTACAAACCCTCATATTTCTTCAGATAATTGTTATAACAGAAATAGATATATTTCTTCATTCACAATTTTTACTAACACAATACACCCGCTCACCAACAAAACAAATTAAGAAAGAAAAAGAAAACAAAAGAAAACACTTCGAAACAGAACCTAAGTTACTGATAATTATAACATAACCCAATACATCCGCTCACCAACAAAACAAATTAAAAATAAAAACAAAACACTTCGGAACAGAACATAAGTTACTGACCGACCGGATGTTAACTTCACGGTAGCTTAAACGAAATGAACAAAAAACAAATGTTCTACACATAGGCTCCAACCTTAACTTCCGGTCGAAAAACAAAGTTTATAAACAATTAAAAATATCCTCTATTAAATGTTTTTCGACCAATAAAAAATGTTCCCCCCCAAAATCCTTCAAAGGTTTCTCGAGCCTCTTACTAGCTATAAAAACAGCGATAGGCCAGTTGACCGTAGGCCGTCATAGAGAACGTCGCTACACCAGGCCGAGATCAAGGAACCGCCATACCTCCGAACCCACACCGCACCCCGCGTCACGCAGAGCCAAGTCATCAGCCAGAACAGGTTTCAACCCCACGCCTGCCCTCATTTCACCGAGCAAAAAGGAATTATCATCTCAACAATTCCAACTTTTGTTTATTTTTAAATAAACGAAATTAATCCAACCCTTCTCGTCTGTTTTCTTTTGCTACCATACGCTTTTTGTGATATTACATAATTACAGGCTAGACATGAACTACTTTAGCAACTGATCCTTATACTATTTCTCTCCAGTGAAATAAATGGTATTTCTAAATTCTGTTCTGTTCACAAAATATATGTGGATGCCTTTAAATATTCCCATAGAGCTGTTATTACAGCCAGACCTAAACCTAAACATGTTCCTATAGAACCAAGAAAGTCCGCTAAAACAAAAATGCAGGGTGATATCCGTAATATATGAAGCGACAATTACATCAGCCGGCTCTGACCACCCCAAAACCAGCGAAAAAATATGTGGGAATGGTCCAAGTAAATTTCAAACAGAGATTCTACTCGCATAATGAATCCTTCAGGAACGAGAAAGAGGACAGCTACAACGTTTGCAAACTGCGTATGGGAGTACAAAGTCGTAGGGACCCCATATAAAACACTGGAAGATTTTAGAACTACGCAAACCGTATATAAATGGATCCAAGAGATGTCGACTATACTCTACAGAAAAAATACGTATCCTAGAAGGACTAAATTCAACGCAAAAATACCTAAATACTAAGTTGGAAATATTCAGAGCTTACCCACACGGAAATAATCTTTTTTATTAATGTCTTGGACTGAAAAAAATAACAACAGAAAATCAACCACCTTAAAAGAGAAAACCTTTCCGCGTGTTGTTTTAACATCACACACACGCACGAGGATGACACGCGGTCAAATAAAGCGAGAACGCTTTTCATAACGTATATTCATTTGGATGTCATTTACAAGGCGATTTGTCTGAAAGATAAGCATATAATGCTTTGAAACCGACAGTAAAGTATCAGCTATTAAATGTATAGATTATAAAGTAAGTAATGTCGACGGAGTGGCCTAATGTCGGTATCAGTCGGACTAGCGCTAGACCAGGGAGATTGATTTTGGGTCGGAGATGGAGCACCACACCTCAGCTACCCACTTTATCGCATAAATCCCTGTGCTACTCATATGCTGAGTTGGCGAGGGCCGGTATTGAACCCAGAACCTTGTAGTTTCTAGCCAGATGCTCTACCGACTGAGCTAAACCGATAATAATAATAATAATAATAATAATAATAATAATAATACACACACAATATATATATATATATATATATATATATATATATATATATATATATATATATATATAAAAGCAATTGGTAATTTGCTTGAAGCATTGTTAAGTATGTTATAATATATTAATATTTTGAAGGCCAATACAATGCGTATGAAAAATAAAAACATAAAGATGTTATTTTTGTCTTATCGATTTCGAAGCATGAACTTCATCATCAGAGTTTCGTATTAGAAATGGATGTGCTTATGTTTTTCTTTGTGTGGTTATAATTTCTCTTCTTATTTCCTTTCACTCTCCTTTTTTTTCTCTTTCTTCTTCTCCTCCTTTATGAATGAAATGGGCGAATAACTGTAATTTCTTATTTCTCTCTTTTTTAAAAAATGCTTGTTGAGAACAAATGTATCTAATATTGTCTGTCATCCGGTCAATGTGTTCCAAGTTTGTTGCCATGTCAAAATTCAAAATTAAAAAAAAAAAAAAATAAATAAATAAAAACCGTCAATAGAGAAATTTATATACCTAGCTTTTGTTTCGTTTTCCTTTTTCTTTTCTTTTCCCTTTCTCTCTCTCTTTTTTTGTGTTTTTTTCTTCTTTTCCTTTGTTCTCTAATTTAAATTTTTTTTAGTAAATAAGTAAATAAAAGATTATCTTAAATTATGTATTAGTATTGATGGAAAAATTTAAGAAAATATCTTTTATGAGTACTTTTTTTCCTTTTCTCTTAAACTTTAAATAGATTAAATATTATATAAATTATATGTTAAAATATTATATAATAATTACATATTAGGATTGATGCAAAATTTTGTGTTTTGTTTCAATTATTTATTTTATTTGATTATTTTTTCCTTCTTTTGCTGTTATATCTACCTTAATTTTTTTTCCTTAAATATTTATTAATAGTTCTAGACTGACTGTAATCCTAAGAGGGTATTATGGTTTAAAGAATATATATATATACCTGTGTATGTGTGTGTACCTTGTATATCAATATAAAATGTTAAAATGTCCCTTGTGTTATAGTAACTGATCATAAACTAAAATTATATGCATAGAATACTGTAATTGTTTAATTCAACGAACAAAGGTCCAGGATTTATACTTGTTGGATTTTGTGTAAAGTATTCAACTGTTACAAGATGAATGCAAGACTAAAACTAGAGTTTGGTAGGTGGCTTATATGGAGCTTTGGATTGTTCCATTATGAACTCAGGCAAGTTCATTTCCTGAGTTCTGATTGGCCTTTGGATTTCATGGTTAGTAAGAACAGGGATAAGTACCCACTCTTCAGCCACCACTTTGCATTATGCCAGCAGCATGCAAGGACTGTATTAAGTTACAGCTTGCCAGTTGTTCTCGTCTGCTAACTCGACGGTAGTTAGAACCCCACTGCGATGGTGAGTATCATTGTTTCTACAATACTAACGTAGTGTCGAGTTTACATCTTGCCTGGGAAGGAAACCAGTGCTGAGTTGTCGTCTGGCCTGTTTACCGGATAATAACAGGTTACATGGATCCCCTATTGACACTGAGCAACCGTTCCTTCGAAATTCAAAGTTTCGTGATCTCAGTATTTCCCGCTGAACGAGTGGTTGAGGTGGTTGTATTCGTAGCACCTCGTCCCAATGCTTTTCAGTTGGCCTCTTTGGCCACGTGTTGGTTCCACGGCTACTGTAATTGGCGCGGTCCACCCCGAGTCGTCCTTGAATTTAGCTCGGACCAGAAGCTGCGAAATATTAATTTCTTCCGTTCAGTTAGTCAGGCAGTCCATTGACAAAGGCAACTTTCGGACAGTGCCCCCATATCGAACCAAAATCGCCTTTCTCCTTTTTGCCCAGGTGTTGGTATAAGGCGTCACCCATTAGGTACATTGGGATTACACACTTAATCTTTTTCCCCCATGACATACCAGCTCAGACTTTTCAATCCATTCAATAATGGATTGGTTGAAGTCTGCGTCGCTGAAGTCCAGTATCAACGCGAAAGTTCGAATTTATCCGCCATGATATATAAAAATATATCTAAGTTAGGTAGGTTGTCATCCTTGGTCTACGAGCCTCTCTTTGAATCAACCAATCACAGGCCCGCAAACTTTAGCGACAAAATTGAAGATAGGATTTCTTCCTCTTTGGCCACCAACACCTACAGAAGTTGGACGAAAAAAAAAAACCTAAAAAAAAAGTTGTCCCTTACATTCAGCAGAGAGAGGCAGAGAGTCGTAGTTGGTACTTCGATAACTAAACAACCTCTGGGACTTCAGTTAAGTGGACTATTATCATATTTATATAATTATCATAGAAAAATATAGAAAATGAAGCGACCGACCACTTTGAAGTCTATTTTGAAAAGGCTGGTTTTTGATTCTGTACGTGTCTGTTTGAGTAAGGCCAAATTCCTACACTGCAGAATCAGAACCTTCCAAACTTTCATTAATTTTTATACACCTAATACCCTACACTACTATTTCTACGGCATATCATCATCATCATCATCATCATCATCATGTTTGCTCTGTTAGCACGCATATCAATCTCTCTCCATTAGTCTCTATCACTCATCGTTCTCGGGAGGTCCTCTACGCGGATACTGGATGCTAATCCAGTATCCACACAGAGCTGGTCAATGTACGTCTTTGCTGGCCGGCCCACACTAGCGTGACCATGTGTTCTTATGAGTTCGTTCTTGCTTCTCCAGCCGTGTCCTACGTGCCTTGTCCATCTTACTCGGATGGTTTGGGTGATATGGAGCAGGTGGCCGTACAGCTGTTTTCTCGTGGAGTGTTGTTTCCACGTTTAGTTTAGAATCGCACACAGCATTCTTGTGCATCTCCCATCTAGTTTATTCTCTAATCGCTTCGTTAGGGTCTAGGTGGTGCAGCCGTACAGCAGCACTGACACGACAACGGCCTGTAAGAATTGTCTCTTTAACTTGTCTGTGTGTTTGGATTTCCATATGGCTAATACTTTATTTATAGTGGACCATGCCTTTCCTATGCGTGCATTAACATCGCTTTCTGTGGATGAGATATTACTGCCTAAGTACCTAAATTGTTCTACCGAGTTTAGGAGTTTGTCACCGAGAGTTGAGATGTCTATTTTGTTTTTAAAAGACATGAACTCAGTTTTATCAAAGTTTACGTATAGGCTGATGTTTCGTGCTGCCTTTTTTAGGTTGTGTAGCAAAGATTCGGCTTGTGCAGGTGTATTTGCGAGTAGTGCTAGATCATCAGCATAGTCAGCATCCGTAATAGTCTGTGCGGGATATCGCCTGCTTCTTGTTTTTTTTAGTGTGAGGCCTTTTTCTTTTATAGGATCTAGTGATGTCCGGAGTACGTAGTCTAGGCATATTATGAATATATATGGCGCTAGTGTATCCCCTTGTAGGACTCCAGCAACTATGTCAAAGAAGCCCGTGTCGCCATCAGGTGATCGTACCATTGCTTTAGTATTTTGGTAGAGCATCATTATGGCGTTAACCGTTTCCTTGGGTAGGCCGTATGCTAGCAGTATTTGCTCCATTTTCCCTCTGTGTATGGAGTCAATTGTTTTGGAGAAGTCAACAAATAGTAGGGTTGCCTCGAGATTATTTGCCAAACAAGAACCAGACAAGAACCAGCCAGACAAGAACCAGTAGGGACAGGAAAGAAACACCAGGGTGGTCTTGTGTTTCTTTCCTAATTGCTCTAGCTTGTTTGGTGGGTCTCTGCTGACTGACTTGTGTGCCTTCTCGGTAATCATTTTTTTCCATTGAGATCAGTGATGGATGTCCCACTTGAATGATAATAAAGTTTACTCTCATTTGGAATAAGAAAATACACTGAAAATAAAATTGTATCATTCTGAAAGTGTGTTTATATTTACCCAATATTAAATGTACATTTTAATGGATTAAATGATGATGCAAATCAATACATACACTGAATCAAATTTCTTAATTTATGGTGGTAGGTAGGGCAGTTTGATGTCAATATTCAATAAAAGTATTCAAACATTTAAAGACCATAAATAAATCAAGCAAAGATGGTAGAGAAGACAAAACTCTTGATTAAACAAACACAATTGTATTAACAGAAATTTACAAGAAAGTAGCATGGAATACTGGGCGAGGTTCCGTCCCAAAGTTCTTTTTTTAAAGTTCAAATGTAAAATGTAATAAAATATTTTACAATTCACAACAAGAAGAAATATTAAAGTTTGTATGTCCAAATAATCATCAGTCAGGCTGTATTTGTACTGATATTAAGATTGTCTGTTAAAGCGATGATTATTTAAAGTGAGAAAGATAGATAGATAGTTCGTACCTTATGCGTTAAATTTTCTTAAAACAATTGACAAGGATTCTCTTTGGCAGGCAAAATCTTTCTGGTTAGAATCCGAAAGTTCCGTTATTTATAAGAATCAAGTAGGCTCCAAATTGGGTCTAGATGATAAATTTTCTTATTAGGCGGGAACGCCTCTGATTGGTTGAATTTTACGAATTTTATTTTAAATTTTATTTTTACTAAGGTTGCGCGATCCATATGCGCAAACTAATTATTTTTGTCATTCGACTTCCGTCTGTCGAAGCGATAACTTCCGACTCGCCTCACAAGCATCCCATCTCAAAGCGGAGCTATCATACAAATATAAGACTTATCATTTAATAATAATGTTATGTATCTTCATGTTTCCATCGTACAGTTCTGCCAACTCTCGTTTTTCTTTGTATGTTCTACTTAGATTCTTCAGTACTATTCTGGGAATCATTTGAATCCGGATTCAGTTCTGCTGAATCCTTTATTTTTGAAATCTTTGATAAATGTGCAGGCTTTAGTCTGTCTATAGAAACCGTATTATAATGTTCGTCAGATATTTTTATTTTAAAATATTTTTCATTACGACTCATTACTTCATATGGGCCAGTATATGGAGCTTCTAAAGGCTTCCGTACTCTGTCTGTTCTCAACCATACAAATTTACATTCCTGCATATCTGTTGGTATATATGTACGAGGATTTGTATGTAAGTGTCCGTTAGCTCTATCATAAGTATTAAACTTTTTCATTTCTTCTGCGAGAGTCTTTATCTGTGAATCTGTTATTCTTTCGTTCTCTTTCCTAGTAGAGTCGATCAATATACGAGGAATTTGAGCATATGTACCTGTTACTGCAGTGAATGGAGAATAATTAGACTCATTTGGAGTAATTCTCATTCCTAAAAGAACAATTGGAAGAGCTTCCAACCAAGATTCTTGTCTAGTTATTATTGCTGTTTTTAAAGTTCTATGTAATCTTTCTATCAATCCATTAGATTGAGGATGATATGCCGTCGTTCTCAGTCTATGGAATCCGATTATTTTCGATATTTCCTTAAACAGCTCTGATTCGAATTGTTTTCCTCTGTCTGTAACAATATGTAAAGGGCAAAACCATCTGGATATCCAAATTTCAACGAAAGCTAAAGATACTGACTTTGCCGTAATATCCATTAAAGGACAAGCTTCCATCCATCTCGTATTCCTATTAATACACGTTAACAAATATCGATAAGGTGAAAAATAAGAATCCGTTGGATTTTTCACTGGAGGTAATGGTCCAACAATATCCACATGTACTGTTTGAAAACGATCAGAGGGTAGTTCAAAATTGTGAACTTTACTTTTTGTATGCTTATGTATTTTTGCCTGTTGACATTGTTCACATTCTTTGCACATTACTTTTATAGATTGGCTCATTTTGGGCCAATAATATCTCGCTTTTATCAATTTTATAGAAGCTCCTATTCCAGGATGAGATAACTTATGTAGGCTTTCAAAAATGGATTTTCTGAGTTTTTCTGTCACAAAAGGTCGCGGATAAGGCAAAGATATATCGCATAATACTTTTTCTTTGTTGTTAATTTCGTATGGTTTCAAATTATCCACATAACTTTTTATTTCCTCGTCTGTAATTTGCTGTTTTGCAATTTCTTGCAAATCACATACATCAATAGTGATCGCATTTGCAGGTCGCGATAAACAGTCAGCTACTACATTCTGGGATCCTTTTATGAATAACATTTCACTTACATATTCGCTAATAAAACAAATGTGGCGTTGTTGCCTGTCCGATTTTAAAGAAGATTGGCTCTTAAAAGCACTGCATAAAGGCTTATGATCCGTTAGTAAAATTACATTTCTTCCTTCTATTAAATTTTTGAAATGTAACACTGCTAAATATGCTGCTAATAGTTCCCTATCAAAAGTAGAATATTTCCTTTGTGTGAGTGATAATTTTTTTAATAGAATCCGATAGATATCGGTTGATTATCAATCATTTGATGTAAAGCTGCACCTACCGCAAAACTTGATGCATCTGTAACAAGCTGATAGTGAGTTGCTTCGGAACTGGGAAATGCTAAAGGAGTTATGTTCGATAAATAATCCCTTATGTTTTCAAAAGATTCATTTTCTTCATCTGTTAATGATAAAAAACTTGATTTTTGATTCATTCGTATTTTTTCACTGAGTGGTAATACCATTTCGCTAAATTTTGGTATAAGTTTCCTATAAAAGTTTGCCATCCCCAGAAATCGACGTAATGTCTTCGAGTCGTTTGGTTGGGGAAATTATTTTAGTTCCTGAACTTTCTTTTCACTGGGTTTAAGACCATTTGCCGATATGTTAAATCCCAAAAATTCAAGTTCGCTCACAGCGAATATACATTTAGAAAAGGATATTTTAAGATCATACTCACTAAGTTTTTTTATTACTTCCTCTATGTGTCTTAAATGACTTTCCTCGTCTTCCGAGAATATTAAGATGTCGTCAATGTATATGAATGTACATTCAGTATCGCGGAAAATATTATCCATCATCCTTTGAAAAGTACTAGCTGCATTTCGTAAACCGAAAGGCATGTAATTGTACTCAAATAGTCCAAAAGGGGTTGTTATGGCTGTCTTACAAATATCATCAGGGTGAACTGGTATTTGATGATATGCCGATGACAAGTCTATTTTCGAAAATATCTTTTTTTTATACAGTCTTGATGACAATGAATTTATATTCGGGACTTGATAACGATCAGGTGTCGTGATAGAATTCAATACCCTATAGTCTCGAACGGGTCAGTATGTTCCGTCCGGTTTGGGTACCATATGTAATGCTGAACTCTATTCTGATTTGGAGGGGAAATTATTCCCGCCTTCTGCAATTTTTTAAATTCTTCTTTGGCTATTTCCAATTTCTGGGCAGATAATTGCCTAGTTTTAGAAAACGAAGGAAAGCTCTTGCCTGTTTCAATTCTATGAAATATTTTTGATTTTTTTGCATTCATATTGTGATGAGGAGATATTAAATTCGGGTATCTCTGTAAGATATCTTTTATTGCAGGTCGTAAATTATTTCCAGTAAATACTACAATGTTCGTTATTAACGAAGATGGTTGTGTTCTGGAGAACCTATTGGTCGTTTCGTAGATTAATCTATTATTTTTGCAATCCACTAACAGTTTGTAGTGATTTAAAAAATCATAACCTAGAAGAGGTTTGGTCGTTTTTGCTATCAAAAAGGTCCATGTAAAATCCCTTCGTAAGTTACTTAATGACAAGGTAAGCTCTGCTTGACCTGAGCACTCGATTTCCTGTCCGTTTGCCGATATAATTGAAATGCTGGTTGGGTGAATGACTACACCTTTCATATACTTTATTGGTATAAACTGATACTGCAGCCCCTGTGTCTATTATAAAAGTAACTTCACTTGCTGCAACCTTCGCGGCTACTTCGAATAACGGCGGGAAGGCAGTAGCCAAAATTTCCCGCCCTATTAGTTTTCCTGCTTAACATCACCTTCTGGTGAACTTGGACGAGAACTTTGTTGAAGCTGTACTCTTTTTTTATCTAGCCATTTACACCAAGGCTTACAATATTTTGCATTATCTGCAAAATATATGTGATATTTACATATTTTGGGTTTCTGGTTCTTTTTAAATGGTATGGTACCAGTTGAATAGGCTTTATATCTTCTATCATTTTCACTACGTGATTGTAACGGTGGCCTCTGGGATATCTGTTGAATATGTGCATTGTCCTTTTGGTTAAAGTATAGGAGTAGATCGTCAGACATTTTACCAAGTCTACTAATTTCCAAATCTGTTTGAGCAGCTACTACCGGCTTTATAGATGCTGGTAACCTTGGATAAATCGGTGTCGTATTATATCTTCTCCCACTCCAATCCTGCTTGCTAACGCCATCAATTCACTCAAATACACAGACGGTCGACCAGTTATTATTGAAGATGACATGAGCTTGTCTAATAATTCTGGTTTTGATTGTTCGTACGAGTTCACTACTGCTTCCTTCAAAGTGATATAATCCTCCGCCTGTAAAATAGATGTGTGAAGCTTTTCCACGATATCCTCTGGTAATGCTGATAAAGCTTGATAGAACCTCTGGTTTGCTTGACGGATACGATTAATATTGAATTGCGCTTCCATAATTGCAAACCACGCAATTACATTCAATTCCCAAAAATTTGGTGCTTTTATAGATACCACTTGGACTGGTTGGTTCTGTCCAGTGATTGTTTCTTCTGTTTCTATCTCCTTTGCCACCATTTTGTTGTTCTTCTCCAGTGCACGTTGGGATTACCAATTTTATGGTAATAAGTATGGTGTTCTATGTACGTCGGGTAGTCACTAATTTTATGGTGTTAGGTAGGGCAGTTTGATGTCAATATTCAATAAAAGTATTCAAACATTTAAAGACCATAAATAAATCAAGCAAAGATGGTAGAGAAGACAAAACTCTTGATTAAACAAACACAATTGTATTAACAGAAATTTACAAGAAAGTAGCATGGAATACTGGGCGAGGTTCCGTCCCAAAGTTCTTTTTTTAAAGTTCAAATGTAAAATGTAATAAAATATTTTACAATTCACAACAAGAAGAAATATTAAAGTTTGTATGTCCAAATAATCATCAGTCAGGCTGTATTTGTACTGATATTAAGATTGTCTGTTAAAGCGATGATTATTTAAAGTGAGAAAGATAGATAGATAGTTCGTACCTTATGCGTTAAATTTTCTTAAAACAATTGACAAGGATTCTCTTTGGCAGGCAAAATCTTTCTGGTTAGAATCCGAAAGTTCCGTTATTTATAAGAATCAAGTAGGCTCCAAATTGGGTCTAGATGATAAATTTTCTTATTAGGCGGGAACGCCTCTGATTGGTTGAATTTTACGAATTTTATTTTAAATTTTATTTTTACTAAGGTTGCGCGATCCATATGCGCAAACTAATTATTTTTGCCATTCGACTTCCGTCTGTCGAAGCGATAACTTCCGACTCGCCACAAATTCTTAACTTTGACTTAGAAAACATACGGGGAATGGTAACTAGCTCAATATTTAAAAAAAAGGACTTGATCAAATATTAAATGTTTTCTTGCTTCAGCAAGAAAACATATTTGTTTCTTCTTGTTGCCGTGAATATCTTCAATCAATTTATTTTATTTTTGAAAAGAAAAAAGAATAACAAAAATTTCAAGTTAAAACTTTATCTTTTAATATCTAAATCTCTCTCAAATAATAGAATTTGATAATTTGCTTGAAGCATTGTTAAGTATATTATTATTTATTTATATTAAGAAGGCAATTACAATGCATATAAAAATAAACTTCAAATAGTTTTATATAAAAACAACACGCCCAACAATTTTATTTATTCTCAATGACATCAAAATAAACATTTTACTTTCATAGAAATCAAATAATTTCATTGGAATCAAAATATTATTTTAAGTTTATTAATCACATTTTTATTAGTTATTTGTGACAATTGATGAATTTTAATTGTTACTTTATTTAAAAAGTATGAATACATTATTTTATTACACATATTACATATATATTACAATCAAACATATACAGGATAAAAAAGTATAAAATATGGATTATAAAAATTAATGGAGTTGAACATATTAACAATTTTATACAAAAATATTTTAATGGAATTTTACAAAGGTAAAAGAATATTTCACAAAGAAATAGGTTTATCATATTTAAAGTATATACGAGGGTCATTCAATAAATAAAGGGAATTTTTTAAATTTTCCTATTCAGAATCATTTTCCATAAACGTAAATTCGTTGTTTGGAATTGGTTTACAGAAAATTATTTTAATTTCACAAAAATATTTGTTTTGAGCTGATCCAAAATAGCATCAAATCAAACAGAATGCTCCAGCCTTGAATAGAGGTCTGTTATCCCATTTTTGATGACTGAGAAATGCAAACCATGTGAAATTTACAGAAAAATAAGTGATGTATGGAGAAGCATATTTTTAGTAAAATATTTTCCAAATGTGTGCCTGCCAATATGAGCCTGAATCAAAAAGATAGTTTATAGAGTGGAAAAATACTGACTCTCCAGTAAAGAAAAATTCTGGGCACAGTAGTCAATTGATTTCATGATTTTTCTTTTAAAAAGATGCAAATGTAAAGAATGATTCCTATTGCCAAATTTTTGGATAAAATTTACTTTATTTATTGAATGACCCTCAATAAAAGGAATTGTTTGAGATATTTTCACCTAAGTAAATCGGAAAGATAATACAAAAAGAAATTCTAGGAAAAGGTAAAAAAATATGCACTTAAGGATTTATTATCATGAAAGTACAGCTTTCCATTCTTTTGTACATGTTTTTATATACAATATATTTTTCTTTGCTTTACATTACTGAATATTGTTTTTTTGTGGTCTTAGGAAAAAGATCATGTTTAAATATCATAACTCTAAAACTGTAGCAAACAACTTTAATTACATTGACAGGATTTTGACTCACTGTATGGCTCATATCCACATTAGGCCACCCCGATGACTTTTTTTTTGAATAAACATAATTCCAAAATTCTAATAATATCATGTTTATCATTAATATATATTTCCATAATTCTTTATTATATACAACGCAAATTGTTGGGATGAAACGGTAGAAATGAATCAGCTCTAAAATTGTGAACCTAGACATCCATTGGTCGGATGAATCTCTTTGTTCTAATTGGTTGCATCAAACCTCATCACTGTGTCTTCAAACTGCAACTGGTTCACGCGGGACAGTTACAGGAAAATTAAAACAAACAGAACAAAAACAGAGAAAGAGATGGAAGGTGTATAACACTTAGTGTAACTATGACTAATCTATATTCTTCTGTTCACTGTTTGCTACTAAGCCCTCACTGCCCCAGAGAGAGAGAGAGAGAGAGAGAGAGAGAGAGAGAGAGAGAGAGAGAGAGAGAGAGAGAGAGAGAGAGAGAGAGAGAGACCATCTTCAGTCTACGGTCACTCACCAAATCTGCTCCCAATTTTCTCAGTCACATACCAACTGACTTTTTCTTCTAACACCTACTTCCCTTAACTCTTTTCTCAGAATTCCAAGCGAATCCACATCCGGTAGTTTTCCCCCTTCCGAATTCCAGACACCCAAAGACCAAAGACCCTTAGTTTTGAGTTTTATGGCTTTTATGAATTTATCTTGTCCTAGCGCAAACAAATCTTTAGCTATTACGAGCGCGCACACACACACACACACATACACATGGCAATAGCATAATCTTTACAGATCATTGCCGTCCCTCACAATCCCACAACTCCACCACCCTTCCTTGCATGAGCCCTCAAATGACTCATCAAATAGATCTACAAAGTTTGACGCAAATATGACATTGAAAAGACTTCTTCCCCGTTGAATGAGATGATTCAGATGAATCAGATGAGTCAGATGATAAAATTTGATGCTTATGCACCACCATATGTCTCTTAAGACCAGAAGCCGACTTACAGACCTTGCCACATATAGCACAAGACACATTATTTACTCCTGGAATCTGCATGGATTGACCCAGGTGAGATTTCCTATGATTGACATAGCCAGCCCTCGAAAGCAAAACTCGACCACATGTCAGACACTTCCAGCCCTCCATGTTCTCTCCAATATGACAGGTGTAACCCTTTCGAAGTTGACGCTTTAGGTTTTCATGCACGATTCTTTCACTCTCATAACTGGTACAGCCATCATCCACATGAACTCTCCAGTCAGTTCTCTTTAGTGCCAGCTTTTCCCAGTTGTCAGGACTTATTTTTATTTTTACAAGGTTGTTTTTTAAGCAATCCTTATACCTCTTCTTAGGCTTATGCTGCGGCCTTTTGCCATCGCGCAGCTGACCGTAAAAGAGTTGCTTTGGCAATCTAGCATCACCCATACGCACAACAATACCTGCCCAACGCATTTGAGCCGTTATGATAAGAGTTTCAATGCTTGAGCATCCTGCCCTTGCAAGGACTTCTGTGTTAGGCGTTTCGGAATACCACTTGATGTCTAGAATACGTCTCAAACATTTCTGATGAAAGTGTTCAAGAATTTTCAGATGTCTTCTAAACAATGTCCATGTTTCCGAGGAGTACAATAAAACACTCAACACGCAGGACCTATAAACATTCAGTTTTGTTTTATGGGTAATGTCGGTACTAGACCATAACCGTTTTTCGAGCGTTCCATAGGCCACAGATGGCTTCTGGATGCGCCGGTGAATCTCAGCATCCAAAGATCCATCACAAGTTAGTGTACTTCCTAAGTATGTAAAAGATACATATACACATACACACACACATACATACACACACACATATATATGTGTGTGTATGCCCATACACAAATATATTCCTCTAGTGTTTCATTCTTAATGCATAAACCCTGTTGTGCATATACACACTCACATTTGGCCCCTATGGTTTTCCAAGCGCCACTTACACGCACATATACATGCATATACATACGCATGCACACACAGACACTCATATACATATACGTCTAGGTTTTCCTTCCTAATACCAAATTTACATATACCTACACTTTTTTGTTACAAAAATATTATTCAACATAATTGGTCATAATCTTGAAAGTTTGGAGTTTGACTCTATGAATATTAGTTGATTATAAATAAAATTTTAAAATATTATTTGTGTAAAATGAAATTAAATTCTATTTAGGTTATTATTATAGACATACTGTTTTGACGGCCTTCTTCACGTGTCTCTTGTAGATGATAATCTTTTAGGAATTGAACCCTTTATTCAATTCATGGCGATATATTGTTTTCATTCCATTATCCATTCTTAAAGGGGAACAGTTAATTAGAAAAAATAACTTGTTGTTTTATGACACACAAAAGTTAAAAAATTTCTGTTAAATGTAAACAAGCAAATGATTATTGTTATGGTGTATTTTAGATGAACTATTTTCACTGAACAAAAATTCATCAATTTGTATGGCCCCTGTAAGGAATAAATACAATAAAGAAAATGATATAAAGAAACTATTTGAAAATATTGAAACTGACAACATAATTCCATACCGCAAAGCAGAATATAATATATATATATATATATATATATATATATATATATTATATATTTTTTTTTATAAAAAATATATATATATATATATTTTTTTAAAATTATTTTTTGTTTTTGTTTGAATTTATATATATTCAGCTCTTTGGGGTTTTTTGTGATATGCTTGTCCATAAGTGAATTGAGACCCATCTGATGAGACGAAAATTTGGGGAGCCGGTTTAAATCAACTTAGATTTATATGGGCCCCAATTTTCGTCGAAATAAATTTATTATGGGATTACTGTATTAAGTTCTTCCTTCCTTTATTGATAAATATTGCTCTGTATATAATCTAAAAGGTTATTTTACATTGAGCTCTCTTCAGTGATTTAAAGAGTCGCTGTATTTATACATACTGGATCATCAATATTAGTACAGTGGATCTTAGAAATCACATATAGAATCATCCCTTTCTACCAAATTTGGATAAATCTCATAATATATATATATATATATATATATATATATATATATATATATATATATATATATATATATATAGTTCTATTGACGTTCTAGTGTTTTTGCTGTAGTACCATTAATAATTTATCCAAAGGGTTCTCAATATAATTCATAAGCATAGAGCATTACTAGTTGTAGAAAAATCCTATATATCTACCATGGTTTCGGTATTTACATACCTCTTCAGGATACTAAATTAACTGGTGTTACTGCTGTTTATATACATTTGCTGGTAGAAATGTAATTGGGCCTAGGCCACTGTTATTTTAATTACTGTTTCTGTATTGTATTCGGGTGTTTACTTTAGTTTACAAATCTAGTATTTTTTTTCGTGTTTTTCCTCTTAAGATTTCATTGATGTCTGTCTTTGTTACTATAGTAGTTTCTTTTTCCCTCCCATTTTAAAAACTTTTCCTCCTTTTCTCTTTTCTATTCTTCTCTTTTCTACCAATTTTTGTTGGAAAACAGAAAGCCGGCTTATCAACCGAACTTGATCTGAAATCAGTTGAGGAAACGAATTCTGGAGAAAGTGAACTACAAAATAGAAGAATATGCTAATTTTAAACCAATGAATTAACACGGATGATACGATAACATGGTTTATTAATATAAAAAATAAAGATAGAGCAGCCTTCATTAAATTTAATATTACGGAATTCTACCAATCGATATCAGAGAAATTGTTTATGACCTTGTGTCATATCCTGCTTGTGCCTGTGAGTTGGGTAACTACAAACTGATAAATATATTTTCCATGAAAAATTGCAGTCATAAAATCAGCCAGCAAAACAGTTCTATTAAACAAAGAACAGTGGATAAAGACCAGAGATTTTGACGTAGGAATGAGTGTCTTAGATTTTGCGCAAATCATGGACCATTTGGACTACTAATATTATACAATTTACCAGAAAAAGTAGACATCAATGATTTTGGAATTTACAGAGATGACAGTTTGATGGTTGCAAATAATGCATCTGGATGCGAATGCAACCGGATCAGAAAATACATTATTGTAACAATAAAGATTATGAGATTATCGTTTGACATCAAATCAAACACTAAAATCGTGAATTTTCCAGATGTTATTTTCAATCTTATCACAGGTAACTTTGAACCCTTTATGATACCCAACACAAGACTATATGTGTTAACCCTAAGTATATCCACCCATCCTCAATAATTAAGACAATTCCGTACTCAGTAGAATGTAAACTTAGTAAAAATTCATCAAACAAGCAGATTTTCTACAGCACTAGTGATATATACAGGGTTACCCCCCCCCCAAAAAAAAGGAGAACCCAAATTCTGTTTTTTTGTCACCCTGTAGAATAAAACATTTTTTAATAGCGGATATATTAGAAATAATATTAAATTCAACAATGAAAATAAAAACGAGACACTAGATGGAAAAAAAACAGAACCAGAAATAAAAGGATCATCTGGTATAATCTACCATTTAACCGACAGGTAAAAACCAAAATCGAAAAATGTTTTTAAATTTAATTAGCAAACATTTTGTGACCACACTTTATATAAAATATTTAACAACAATTTAAACCTTAGTTTCGGCTGCACGGATAATGTAGAAATGATAATTAAATTTTTAATTATCCTCTTCACAATAATCCATAATAATAAAATAATAAGCAAACGCACCAATAATAGAAATAACAAAAAGAATCGACAGAAAAAATACAACTGTTGAAACTATGGAATGTGCCCCCAAAAAGGGAAGATGTTTGACTAAAGGTGTTGTTTATCAAGCCTCAGTGACATCTAACCAAACGTCAAATCTAAATTCTACATGGGTTGCACAACATCAGAATTTAAGACAAGATTGGCTAATCACAAACACACGATCTCAAAGTAAGAAATGTAACATCCCAATGTAGCAATATTTGGGATTTAAAAGATAGAAAAATTACACAAATTATTAAATGGGACATCTTAAGAATATATATATATATATATATATATATATATATATATATATATATATATATATATATATGAAAAGAAAATATTTAAAAAATATAACAAACACAGGATGTTACGATCGGGAAATAATTTTTAGTGGTCAATACTTAAGTATTTCGGTATTTTATACCATCTTCAGGACACTGTTAGGTGAGGAACAGAATGAAAGATGTTAAGTGTATGGTGGTTGTGTGAATCTGATGCTATTAACCGTTAATTTTCATATGCGCGTTTGTTTACGAAAAGCAAATATAGGTTATAAAATATCAAAATATAGGTCTATGTATGATTATATGTGGATATGCGTATAATTACACAAATTATTAAATGGAACATCTTAAGAATATATATATATATATATATATATATATATATATATATATATATATATATATATATATATATATATAGAGAGAGAGAGAGAGAGAGAGAGGAGAGAGAGAGAAAGAGAGAGAGAGCTAGATAGATGGATAGATAGATGTAAGATATAAGATATGTCTATGAAACAAGATCATCTTCAAAACATATGTCTGTGAAGCAAAATTGTCCACTAACTTTTGTCTTACAATCTATTTAAAAACAAAAGAAAAACATTTATTTACAAACTGTTCTCTTACGAATCTTAAATACAACCCCACAAAATTTGGCATCATGTAAACCACAAGGTTTGATATTCCATTAAACAAAAAAGTCAAACTAAACAGTTGATTAATTAGCCAGGATTACTTCATAGTGGTTGACTCTTTCTATGACCACTTCTATATTATCGTAATATAAAAAGGTTTATACGTCATTTCTCCAGTATCCACAGGCTGTAAGGATAAACAATTACTACTTCGATTCTCTAGGTCTTCATAAAAGTCTTCCTTTCGGGTAGCTCCTAAAATGAAGAAAAAATTAAACTTTTTTGTAAGAGTCATCTAATATTTTTTATTACAAGTAATTATAAGTAGACACAAATAGTAAAAATGAAGAACAATGACTTTAAAATATCAAGTAAAAATGACTATTATGCCATTCTTATATTTTCAAAGAAATACCTTCCCTTACGGAGAATGCTCAATCCTATAAAGTGTTATTTTACTATTCCCCACAGGACCTATATTTTGGGCTAAATTTTCGTTTTGTTTAAGATTCAATCATCAGAAATATCTGCCACTAAAAATGTCTCCCATTTTGGGCTGTAGTGGCCAAGAACTGGATAATTATTTGATCTGTTGAAATAATGTTGCTTGTTGTTTATGCCACTTTATCTTGTTCTGATTTTAAAAATCATTCCTTTTTTAATGTTGATTGGACAAATCACATTTAGGCGACTTGAATTGAAGGAAAGTTTAAAAGATAAATAAAAAAAAATTGGGTGGTAATATTGTGTCTCATTATATTCAAATCTCTTCTGTACATTTCTACCTCCTTTATATCCTTTTTCAGTCAAGGGAACTAAGGATTCTGGGGTTATTTTCCTTTGATACTATCATACGATCCTACAGGAAGTAATGGAAATTTTAAAGAGTCATGAAACTGAAGAGCAAATAAAAGAGAAACAATGAGAATATAAGAGTCCTGAAATTGAAGACCAAAAATTAGAAAAAACAAGCATAGGTAGACATAGTAATTCTATAAAAATAACCTTTTCACTTTTACAAAAACAACTTCATTGGTTAGTATAAGTAAAAATTGAGGCATACCTCGTCCCATAGATTCATAATGTGATGCAGCACCTAAATGTAAAGATGGAAAAGATATTATTAAATTATACTTTCCTTCCTGATTGTAACAGTAAAATACAAAATGCGAACGGTATTTGAGAACACATGCATTTTAGATTATTACTGTATTATATAAACATTTACTGCCTTTATGTTAACCAATAAAATGAAAAGGCATGCTTTGATTGTGACATTAAAGACTGATAAAAAGTGAAAAGGTTATTTAGAAATTACACATTTTTAAAAAGTTACAAGATATTTTTTTACAAAAGTTTCTTAAATAATTAGAAAAAGACAACGTTATGCATGTATCAAAACATAAAAAAAAACACACATTCTAAATGCTCTGATTCAATGCGAACATTTCATTCACAAAGGACAATTGACGACAATCGAGATCAATCAATGAAGTCAATTGCAAAAAAGTCACGTTTTTCTGAAAAAACAAAAAAAGCAATCAAGAATGTTGTTCATAAAAAGACAATGTCAAAAATACTCCAGAAGCTAGAGTGATTTTTTTTCTCAGATGAGAAAAGTTTTTATCAAGACCAAAAAATTAACGGAAGAAATCACAGATGGTCTATGTTCAGATCCTTCTTAGGTGCCAAGAGTGATACATACAAAATTTCCTTCAAGTATCGTGGAGGTTGTTAGCAATAAAGGACATGTTATGCCTCCACACTTTTTCCCCCACAAGGACTTAGAGTAAATGCTTCTGCTTACCTTAAGGTTTTAGATAAAGTTGTTAAGCCTTGATACAGGGTTTGACAGCAGTGTATGCATCAAAATGTGTTTCAACAGGTTGCCGGTAATCCAAATGCTATGTATACTGCCAGGAAACAGTTCATAGAATGTGAGTCCTCTGAGAAGCTAAGATGTGCACCTCATCCCCAAGTAAGGAAAAAACATAACACAATCCTACAAAAATGGCGATGCTAGCCTTTATAAAAAATCGGTGTGATAGATGACTTGGTCCAGGAACCATCATAGGGTGGGAGCATAAGCAGGTGCTTGTGACACATATGTAAATATACACTCATCTCGTTTAGTGCCTTACCCTGAGACATATCAAAGATTTTCTGAGGATAGCAAAAATGAATCTACTATCTCACAGAAAAGGTCTGATGAATGTCCAAAAGCACCAATTTCTGAAGAGAATAATATGAATGAAGAGTCTGAAAGGCCAAACAGCAATGTTGAACAGTATCAGACTGGGTTTACCACCTAACCAGAATTCCACTCTGAAGAAAATTGGGCTTCCTAAACCAGGAAAAAATATCAAATGCAAGCTTGCCAAAGACATAGATTCAAAATGGAGAAAACTGAATGTCATATGTAAAACCAGAAAAGCAACAGGCAAAAACAAGCATTTGATGAATGTGGTTATGGAACAAGGTGAACCTTTCTAGATGAACTTTGAACATAGAGTATCAAAATGGCAAACAAGTGAAGTTGAACAAACCGAATATAAAGACACTTCTTGTGATGAGGAAAATATAATAATTTCCCCCTCTGATGATGAATTTGAAGAGAAAAAGGCAAAAAAGAAGAAACTCCAATTCAAGATTGAAAATCAAATTAAAATAAGGAACTCCAAAGCTGGGTTGAAAAATTGTATGTTCAAATACTTGACCGAAGTCAAACCAAAATTTCCATAAGATGCATCTACACAAATAAAAATTCTAATGGCAAACCAGTAAAGCCAGACTCTTTACAAGAGACTTTCAGGATGATTGCAACACAAGGAATGATTCTACCACATACTTTGCGATTAGACGCGTAAATCAATGGGAATAGTTTAGAGAAACAAATCCAAATTAAATATCAGTATGATAAAACGAGATCAAACATAAAATGTAGGAATAATGATAGTGTTAATGGTAGAAGAAACTAAAGAACAAGGTAGAAGAGTAACTATGGGAATGTTACAGAGTCAACCTCAATCAAAAGAATAACAACGGGAATGTTAAGGAATGATTAAAATGAAGAACAAACTAAAGAATTAACAATGGGAATATTAAGGCGACAATAATTGAAAAACAAAGTAGAAAAGAAATAATGAGTATATGAAACATTGTTCAAACTGAAGAACAAAAAAGAGAAACAATGAGAATAGGTAGATCTTATAGTAGTTCTATAAAAATAACCTCTTCACTTTTACAAAGACAACTGCATTGGTGAGTATAGAATGTGTTAAAAATGGAAGCATACCTCGTTCCATAGACATATAATGTGATGCAGCACCTGTATATGAAGATGGAAAATATATCAGTAAATTATATTTTCATTTAGGAATCTATAACAGCATAAAACATAAAATGTAGTAACAATGAGAATATTAAAGAGTCGTAAAACTGAAGGACAAATAGAAAATTAACACAGTGAATGTAAAGGAGTCAAAAACTGAAGTATATAGTAGAAGAGTAACAATAGGAATGTTAAGGAGTCATAATCTGAAGAAGAAAGTAAAAGTTTACCGATGGGAATATTAAGGAGTTGTGGAACTGAAGAACAAACTAGAAGAGTAATAAATGGAATGTTAAGGAATCATAAACCAAAGAACAAAGTAAGAATACCAATGGGAATTTTAAGGAGTGGTGGAACTGAAGAACAAACTAGAAGAGTAATAAATGGAATGTTAAAGAGTCATGAATCTAAGAACGAAATAGAACAGTACCAATGGGAATATTAAGAACAAACTAGAAGAGTAATAATTGGAATGTTAAGGAATCATAAACCAAAGAACAAACGAGAAGAGTACCAATGGGAATGGTAAGGAGTCATAAAACTAAAAAAAAATGGAGTGAAACATTGGAAATATGATGAACTTCTGAAAATAAACAAGTAGAGAAGCAATGGGAAAATGTAGCTGATTTAGTAGAATGATAATGTTTTATAAATAGTTTTCACTTATGCAAAGAAAACTCTGTTGATTTGTATAGGATGTAGTAAAAATTGGATTTCATAATGTGTAACAATAAGAATGTTAAGGAGTCATGAAACAGAAGAACAATAGAGAAGAATAAGATGGTGAGTGAATAATTCATGAAGAACAAAGTAGAAGAGTACAATGGTGAATTGAAGAATAATCTAGAAGGGAATGAGAGTCATAAGTGAATGGGAATTTTAAGGAGTCATAAAATTAAAGAACATGGAGTCAGTCAAGAAACAGAAGGACAATAGAGAAGAATAAGATGGGAATGTGAAGGAGTCATGAAACAGAAGGACAATAGAGAAGAATAAGATGGGAATGTGAAGGAGACATGAAACAGAAGGACAATAGAGAAGAATAAGATGGGAATGTGAAGGAGTCATGAAACAGAAGGACAATAGAGAAGAATAAGATGGGAATGTGAAGGAGTCATGAAACAGAAGGACAATAGAGAAGAACAAGATGGGAATGTGAAGGAGTCATGAAACAGAAGGACAATAGAGAAGAATAAGATGGGAATGTGAAGGAGTCATGAAACAGAAGGACAATAGAGAAGAATAAGATGGGAATGTGAAGGAGTCATGAAACAGAAGGACAATAGAGAAGAATAAGATGGGAATGTGAAGGAGTCATGAAACAGAAGGACAATAGAGAAGAATAAGATGGAATGTGAAGGAGTCATGAAACAGAAGGACAATAGAGAAGAATAAGATGGGAATGTGAAGGAGTCATGAAACAGAAGGACAATAGAGAAGAATAAGATGGGAATGTGAAGGAGTCATGAAACAGAAGGACAATAGAGAAGAATAAGATGGGAATGTGAAGGAGTCATGAAACAGAAGGACATAGAGAAGAATAAGATGGGAATGTGAAGGAGTCATGAAACAGAAGGACAATAGAGAAGAATAAGATGGGAATGTGAAGGAGTCATGAAACAGAAGGACAATAGAGAAGAATAAGATGGGAATGTGAAGGAGTCATGAAACAGAAGGACAATAGAGAAGAATAAGATGGGAATGTGAAGGAGTCATGAAACAGAAGGACAATAGAGAAGAACAAGATGGGAATGTTAAGGAGTCATGAAACAGAAGGACAATAGAGAAGAATAAGATGGGAATGTGAAGGAGTCAAGAAACAGAAGGACAATAGAGAAGAATAAGATGGGAATGTGAAGGAGTCATGAAACAGAAGGACTGTAGAGAAGAATAAGATGGGAATGTGAAGGAGTCATGAAACAGAAGGACAATAGAGAAGAAAAGATGGGAATGTGAAGGAGTCATGAAACAGAAGGACAATAGAGAAGAAAGATGGGAATGTTAAGGAGTCATGAAACAGAAGGACAATAGAGAAGAATAAGATGGGAATGTGAAGGAGTCATGAAACAGAAGGACAATAGAGAAGAATAAGATGGAATGTGAAGGAGTCATGAAACAGAAGGATAGAGAAGAATAAGATGGGAATGTGAAGGAGTCATGAAACAGAAGGACAATAGAGAAGAACAAGATGGGAATGTGAAGGAGTCATGAAACAGAAGGACAATAGAGAAGAATAAGATGGGAATGTGAAGGAGTTAAGAAACAGAAGGAGAATAGAGAAGAATAAGATGGGAATGTGAAGGAGTCATGAAACAGAAGGACAATAGAGAAGAATAAGATGGGAATGTGAAGGAGTCATGAAACAGAAGGACAATAGAGAAGAATAAGATGGGAATGTGAAGGAGTCATGAAACAGAAGGACAATAGAGAAGAATAAGATGGGAATGTGAAGGAGTCATGAAACAGAAGGACAATAGAGAAGAATAAGATGGGAATGTGAAGGAGTCATGAAACAGAAGGACAATAGAGAAGAATAAGATGGGAATGTGAAGGAGTCATGAAACAGAAAAACAATAGAGAAGAATAAGATGGGAATGTGAAGGAGTCATGAAACTGAAGGACAATAGAGAAGAATAAGATGGGAATGTGAAGGAGTCATGAAACACACATTAAGATGGGAATGTGAAGGACATGAAACAGAAGGACAATAGAGAAGAATAAGATGGGAATGTGAAGGAGTCATGAAACAGAAGGACAATAGAGAAGAATAAGATGGGAATGTGAAGGAGTCATGAAACAGAAGGACAATAGAGAAGAATAAGATGGGAATGTCAAGGAGTCATGAAACTGAAGGATAGAGAAGAATAAGATGGGAATGTGAAGGAGTCATGAAACAGAAATAGAGAAGAATAAGATGGGAATGTGAAGGAGTCATGAAACAGAAGGACAATAGAGAAGATGGGAATGTGAAGGAGTCATGAAACAGAAGGACAATAGAGAAGAATAAGATGGGAATGTGAAGGAGTCATGAAACAGAAGGACAATAGAGAAGAATAAGATGGGAATGTGAAGGAGTCATGAAACAGAAGGACAATAGAGAAGAATAAGATGGGAATGTGAAGGAGTCATGAAAAAGAAGGACAATAGAGAAGAATAAGATGGGAATGTGAAGGAGTCATGAAACAGAAGGACAATAGAGAAGAATAAGATGGGAATGTGAAGGAGTCATGAAACAGAAGGACAATAGAGAAGAATAAGATGGGAATGTGAAGGAGTCATGAAACAGAAGGACAATAGAGAAGAATAAGATGGGAATGTGAAGGAGTCATGAAACAGAAGGACAATAGAGAAGAATAAGATGGGAATGTGAAGGAGTCATGAAACAGAAGGACAATAGAGAAGAATAAGATGGGAATGTGAAGGAGGAAACAGAAGGAGAATAGAGAGAATAAGATGGGAATGTGAAGGAGTCATGAAACTGAAGGACAATAGAGAAGAATAAGATGGGAATGTGAAGGAGTCATGAAACAGAAAGACAATAGAGAAGAATAAGATGGGAATGTGAAGGAGTCATGAAACAGAAGGACAATAGAGAAGAACAAGATGGGAATGTTAAGGAGTCATGAAACAGAAGGACAATAGAGAAGAATAAGATGGGAATGTGAAGGAGTTAAGAAACAGAAGGAGAATAGAGAAGAATAAGATGGGAATGTGAAGGAGTCATGAAACTGAAGGACTGTAGAGAAGAATAAGATGGGAATGTGAAGGAGTCATGAAACAGAAAGATAATAGAGAAGAATAAGATGGGAATGTGAAGGAGTCATGAAACAGAAGGACAATAGAGAAGAATAAGATGGGAATGTGAAGGAGTCATGAAACAGAAGGACAATAGAGAAGAATAAGATGGGAATGTGAAAGAGTCATGAAACTGAAGGACTGTAGAGAGAATAAGATGGGAATGTGAAGGAGTCATGAAACTGAAGGACATAGAGAAGAATAAGATGGGAATGTGAAGGAGTCATGAAACAGAAAGACAATAGAGAAGAATAAGATGGGAATGTGAAGGAGTCATGAAACAGAAGGACAATAGAGAAGAATAAGATGGGAATGTGAAGGAGTCATGAAACAGAAGGACAATAGAGAAGAATAAGATGGGAATGTGAAGGAGTCATGAAACAGAAGGACAATAGAGAAGAATAAGATGGGAATGTGAAGGAGTCATGAAACAGAAGGACAATAGAGAAGAATAAGATGGGAATGTGAAGGAGTCATGAAACAGAAGGACAATAGAAGAAGATGGGAATGTGAAGGAGTCATGAAACAGAAGGACAATAGAGAAGAATAAGATGGGAATGTGAAGGAGTCATGAAACAGAAGGACAATAGAGAAGAATAAGATGGGAATGTGAAGGAGTCATGAAACAGAAGGACAATAGAGAAGAATAAGATGGGAATGTGAAGGAGTCATGAAACAGAAGGACAATAGAGAAGAATAAGATGGGAATGTGAAGGAGTCATGAAAAAGAAGGACAATAGAGAAGAATAAGATGGGAATGTGAAGGAGTCATGAAACAGAAGGACAATAGAGAAGAATAAGATGGGAATGTGAAGGAGTCATGAAACAGAAGGACAATAGAGAAGAATAAGATGGGAATGTGAAGGAGTCATGAAACAGAAGGACAATAGAGAAGAATAAGATGGGAATGTGAAGGAGTCATGAAACAGAAGGACAATAGAGAGAAAAGATGGGAATGTAAGGAGTCATGAAACAGAAGGACAATAGAGAAGAATAAGATGGGAATGTGAAGGAGTTAAGAAACAGAAGGAGAATAGAGAAGAATAAGATGGGAATGTGAAGGAGTCATGAAACTGAAGGACTGTAGAGAAGAATAAGATGGGAATGTGAAGGAGTCATGAAACAGAAAGACAATAGAGAAGAATAAGATGGGAATGTGAAGGAGTCATGAAACAGAAGGACAATAGAGAAGAATAAGATGGGAATGTGAAGGAGTCATGAAACAGAAGGACAATAGAGAAGAATAAGATGGGAATGTGAAGGAGTTAAGAAACAGAAGGACAATAGAGAAGAATAAGATGGGAATGTGAAGGAGTCATGAAACTGAAGGACTGTAGAGAAGAATAAGATGGGAATGTGAAGGAGTCATGAAACAGAAAGACAATAGAGAAGAATAAGATGGGAATGTGAAGGAGTCATGAAACAGAAGGACAATAGAGAAGAATAAGATGGGAATGTGAAGGAGTCATGAAACAGAAGGACAATAGAGAAGAATAAGATGGGAATGTGAAGGAGTCATGAAACAGAAGGACAATAGAGAAGAATAAGATGGGAATGTGAAGGAGTCATGAAACAGAAGGACAATAGAGAAGAATAAGATGGGAATGTGAAGGAGTCATGAAACAGAAGGACAATAGAGAAGAATAAGATGGGAATGTGAAGGAGTCATGAAACAGAAGGACAATAGAGAAGAATAAGATGGGAATGTGAAGGAGTCATGAAACAGAAGGACAATAGAGAAGAATAAGATGGGAATGTGAAGGAGTCATGAAACAGAAGGACAATAGAGAAGAATAAGATGGGAATGTGAAGGAGTCATGAAACAGAAGGACAATAGAGAAGAATAAGATGGAATGTGAAGGAGTCATGAAACAGAAGACAATAGAAGAATAAGATGGGAATGTGAAGGAGGTATAGAAGGAGAAGAATAAGATGGGAATGTGAAGGAGTCATGAAACAGAAGGACAATAGAGAAGAATAAGATGGGAATGTGAAGGAGTCATGAAACAGAAGGACAATAGAGAAGAATAAGATGGGAATGTGAAGGAGTCATGAAACAGAAGGACAATAGAGAAGAATAAGATGGGAATGTGAATCGTGAAGGAGTCATGAACAGAAGGACAATAGAGAGAAAAGATGGGAATGTGAAGGAGCATGAAAGAAGGACAATAGAGAAGAATAAGATGGGAATGTGAAGGAGTCATGAAAACAGAAGGAGAATAGAGAAGAATAAGATGGGAATGTGAAGGAGTCATGAACAGAAGGACAATAGAGAAGAATAAGATGGGAATGTGAAGGAGTCATGAACAGAAAGGACAATAGAGAAGAATAAGATGGGAATGTGAAGGAGTCATGAACAGAAGGACAATAGAGAAGAATAAGATGGGAATGTGAAGGAGTCATGAAACAGAAGGACAATAGAGAAGAATAAGATGGGAATGTGAAGGAGTCATGAAACAGAAGGAAATAAGAAGAATAAGAGGGAATGTGAAGGAGTCATGAAACGAAGGACATAGAGAGAAATAAGATGGGAATGTGAAGGAGTCATGAAACAGAAGACATAGAGAAGAATAAATGGGAATGTGAAGGAGTCATGAAACAGAAGGACAATAGAGAAGAATAAGATGGAATGTGAAGGAGTCATGAAACAGAAGGAAATAGAGAAGAAAAAAGATGGGAATGTGAAGGAGTCATGAACGAAGACTGTAGAGAAGATAAGATGGAATGTGAAGGAGTCATGAAACGAAAGACAATAGAGAAGAAATAAGATGGGAATGTGAAGGAGTCATGAAACAGAAGAAATAAGAAGATAGATGGGAATGTGAAGGAGTCATGAAACAGAAGAACAATAGAGAAGAATAAGATGGGAATGTGAAGGAGTCATGAAACAGAAGACAATAGAGAAGAATAAGATGGGAATGTGAAGGAGTCATAAACAGAAGGACAATAGAGAAGAATAAGATGGGAATGTGAAGGAGTCATGAAACGAAGGACAATAGAGAAAGAATAAGATGGGAATGTGAAGGAGTCATGAAACAGAAGGACAATAGAGAAGAATAAGATGGGAATGTGAAGGAGTCATGAAAAACAGAAGGACAATAGAGAAGAATAAGATGGGAATGTGAAGGAGTCATGAAACAGAAGGACAATAGAGAAGAATAGATGGGAATGTGAAGGAGTCATGAAACAGAAGGACAATAGAGAAGAATAAGATGGGAATGTGAAGGAGTCATGAAAAGAAGACAATAGAGAAGAATAAGATGGGAATGTGAAGGAGTCATGAAACAGAAGGACAATAAGAAGAATAAGATGGGAATGTGAAGGAGTCATGAAACAGGAAGGACAATAGAGAAGAATAAGATGGGAATGTGAAGGATCATGAAACAGAAGTGACAATGGAGAAGAATAGATGGGAATGTGAAGGAGTCATGAAACAGAAGGACAATAGAGAAGAATAAGATGGGAATGTGAAGGAGTCATGAAAAGAAGGACAATAGAGAAGAAAAGATGGGAAATGTTGAAGGAGTCATGAAACAGAGGACAATAGAGAAGAATAAGATGGGAATGTGAAGGAGTCAGAAAACAGAGGAGATAGAGAAGAATAAGATGGGAATGTGAAGGAGTCATGAAACGAAGGACATAGAGAAGAATAAGATGGGATGTGAAGGAGTCATGAAAACAGAAGAATAGAGAAGAATAAGATGGGAATGTGAAGGAGTCATGAAACAGAAGGACAATAGAGAAGAAAGATGGGAATGTGAAGGAGTCATGAAACAGAAGGACAATAGAGAAGAATAAGATGGGAATGTGAGGAGTAAGAACAGAAGGAAATAGAGAAGAATAAGATGGGAATGTGAAGGAGTCATGAAACGAAGGACATAGAGAAGATAAGATGGGAATGTGAAGGAGTCATGAAACAGAAGACAATAGAGAAGAATAAGATGGGAATGTGAAGGAGTCATGAAACAGAAGGACAATAGAGAAGAATAAGATGGGAATGTGAAGGAGTCATGAAACAGAAGGACAATAGAGAAGAATAAGATGGGAATGTGAAGGAGTCATGAAACGAAGGACAATAGAGAGAATAAGATGGGAATGTGAAGGAGTCATGAAACGAAAGGACATAGAGAAGAATAAATGGGAATGTGAAGGAGTCATGAAACAGAAGGACAATAGAGAAGAATAAGAGGGAATGTGAAGGAGTCATGAAACAGAAGGACAATAGAGAAAATAAGATGGGAATGTGAAGGAGTCATGAAACAGAAGGACAATAGAGAAGAATAAGATGGGAATGTATGAAGGAGTCATGAAACAGAAGGACAATAGAGAAGAATAAGATGGGAATGTGAAGGAGTCATGAAACAGAAGGACAATAGGAAGAATAAGATGGGAATGTGAAGGAGTCATGAAACAGAAGGACAATAGAGAAGAATAAGATGGGAATGTGAAGGAGTCATGAAACTAGAAGACTTAGAGAAGAATAAGATGGGAATGTGAAGGAGAGCATGAACAAGAAGGAACAATAGAGAAGGAATATGATTGGGAATAGATGATAGGGATCATAGGAACACAGGAAAGGAAAATAAATGAGAGAATAATAGGAGATTAGTGAATGGAGGCATGAAACAGAAGACAATAGAGAAGAATAAGAGTAGGGAATAGTGTGAAGGAGTCATAGAAACAGAAGACATAGAGAAGAATAAGATGGGAATGTGAAGGAGTCATGAAACAGAAGGACATAGAAGAAGAATAAGATGGGAATGTGAAGGAGTCATGAAACAGAAGGACATGGCAATAAGAGATGAAGAACAAGATGGGAATGTGAAGGAGTCATGAACAGAAGGACATAGAGAAGAATAAGATGGGAATGTGAAGGAGTCAATGAACAGAAAGAATAGAGAAGAATAAGATGGGAATGTGAAGGAGTCATGAAACAGAAGGACAATAGAGAAGAATAAGATGGGAATGGTGAAGTGGAGTCATGAAACAGAAGGACAATAGAGAGAAGAAAGATGGGAATTGTGAAGGAATCGAAAAAGAAGACAATAGAGAAGAATAATAGAGATTGGGAATTTGTGAAGGAGTCTATGAAACAGAAGGACAATAGAGAAGAATAAGATGGGAATGTGAAGGAGTCATGAAACAGAAGGACATGAGAAGAGAAAGATTGGGAATGTGAAGGAGTCTGAAACAGAAAAACAATACGAGAAGAATAAGATGGGAATGTGAAGGAGTCATGAACAAGAAGGACAATGAGAGAAGAAAGATGGGAATGTGAAGGAGTCATGAACAGAAGGACATAGTAGAAGAATAAGATGGGAATGGTGAAGGAGTCATGAAACAGAAGGAACAATAGAGAGAATAAGTATGGGAGGTGGAAAGAGTCATGAAAGAGAAGGACAATAGAGAAGAAAGATGGGAATGTGAAGGGAGTCATGAAACAGAAGGAGAAATAGAGAAGAATAAATGGGAAATGTGAAGGAGTCATGAAACTAGAAGGACAATAGAGAAGAATAAGATGGGAATGTGAAGGAGTCATGAAAGAAAGAAGGACAATAGAGGAAGAAAAAGATGGGAATGTGAAGGAGTCATGAAACAGAAACAAAGGAAGAATAGAGAGAGGAATAAGATGGGAATGTGAAGAGTCATGAAACAGAAGGACAATAGAGAAGAATAAGATGGGAATGTGAAGGAGTCATGAAACTGACGAGGACAATGAGAAAGTAATAAGATGGGGGAATGTGAAGGAGTCATGAAAAGAAGAAGGACAATAGGAAGGAAGAGAATGATGGGAATGTGAAGGAGCATGAAAACAGAAAGAAATAGAGAGATAGAGAGAATGAAAGAGGGAGTAAGAGAAATGAGATGATGTGAAGGAGTCATGAAACGAAGGACAATAGAGAAGAATAAGATGGGAATGTTGAAGGAGTCATGAAACGAGAAGGACAATAGAGAAGAATAGATGGGGAATGTGAGGAGTCATGAAACAGAAGGACAATAGAAGAAGAATAAGATGGGAATGTGAAGGAGTCATGAAACAGAAGGACAATAGAGAAAAATAGATGGGAATGTGAAGGAGTCATGAAACAGAGAGACAATAGGAAGAATAAGATGGAATGTGAAGGAGTCATGAAACAGAAGGAACATAGAGAAGAATAAGATGGGAATGTGAAGGAGTCATGAAACAGAAGGAACGAATAGAGAAGAAAATAGATGGGAATGTGATAGGAGTCATGAAACAGAAGGACAATAGAGAAGAATAAGATGGAATGTGAAGGAGTTAAAAACAGAAGGAGAATAGAGAAGAATAGATGGGAATGTGAAAGGAGTCATGAAACTGAAGATGGTAGAGAGATTAAGATGGGAATGTGAAGGAGACATGAAACTGAAAGACAGACAATAGAGAAGAATAAGATGGGAATGTGAAGGAGTCCATGAGAAGAAAAGATAATAAGGAGAAGGAATAGATGGGAATGTGAAGGAGATCATGAAACAGAAGGACAATAGAGAGAATAAGATGGGAATGTGAAGGAGTCATGAAACAGAAAGACAATAGAGAGAAAGATAAGGTGGGGGGGGGGGAAAAATTGTGAAGGAGTCATGAAAGACAGAAGGACAATAGAGAAGAATAAGATGGGAATGTGAAGGAGTCATGAACAGAAGGACAATAGAAGAAGAATAAGATGGGAATGTGAAGGAGTCATGAAACAGAAGGAGAATAGAGAAGAATGAGATGGGAATGTGAAGGAGTGTCCATGAAAAAGCAAGGCAGGACTAATTATAGAGAGACAGAAAGATGGGAAATTGATGGTGTAAGGAGTCCGATGGTAAAAAGAAAGGAAAATAGTACGTTTGATCGAGAGAGTAACTAGATGGGAGAATCGTGAGGAGTTCATGACACACGGAAACGTGGGTATCAATGAGGAACGAGTAAGGGTCGAACCAAAGAAGCAATGGGAAATGTTAAGGAGCATGACAGAAGTGAAACTGTTGAGTAAGAATATAAGATTGTGGAGAGTTATGGTGAAGGCAGTTCCAGGAACGAAGGAGAATG